>OX463806.1:27396931-28000623 GCA_949825045.1 Argyresthia goedartella | reverse complement strand
TGCATATATTTTATGATTTTGTTGATTTTTTCGAAAAGCTCTAAATCTATTTTGATAAAATTTATATGGGAGCAACTCTGAAGTATGACCTGCCAAACGAAACAAGATCGGTTCATAGTAATCGCGTAACAAACACATAAAAAATACAAACTAATTGAGATTGAAAAGCACCTACCGCAAGGACAGTCTGCATACTAATTTTAAATTAGATTTGTACTAAATAGCTGAAAGCCTTAGAAAGCAAAAATTTTCTGCGTGGCTTAAATAGCTGAAAGTGTGAGCATTAGAAAACAAAAAAATTCTGCGTGGCTGCGTCGCCTGCGTCCCAGCATACGCCCAGGCTATGGTTGACGTTGTCAGTTCGCCTGCGTGGCTGCGTCGCCTGCGTCCCAGTATACGCCCAGGCTATGGTTGACGTTGTCAGTTCGCGTCGCCTGCGTCCCAGCATACGCCCAGGCTATGGTTGACGTTGTCAGTTCGCCTGCGTGGCTGCGACGCCTGCGTCCCAGCATACGCCCAGGCTATGGTTGACGTTGTCAGTTCGCCTACGTGGCTGCGTCGCCTGCGTCCCAGCATACGCCCAGGCTATGGTTGACGTTGTCAGTTCGCTGGTTATTTTTTGATATAAAAAAGCATAGATTAGTTACATCCAGATTCCCGTAGTGTTACCTACTAGGTGTACTCCCTGACTTTGATTGGTCCATTTGTCAAATTGGAATTGTGATTCAAATTCAAGATGTCAGAATAATCAAGGCTTATTATGCCTTGCATAAGGTTTGCATAATAATAAGAACAAAATATTTATAATATGAATAAACCTAGAATACCTATAGTCAGAGGCATTTAAACTCTCATTAACAAGCCAGTGTATTAATGCAATGAGAGTTGTCAAATTCCTAAAGCGTCGAATCTAAACATAGATCCCGTTTAAAGATTATTTACTATCTTATTTGTAGCCTGCGGAATCGGCAATTGTCACATTTCTTTACAATCTTTTAAATACGTACATACTTTTCTTGACTATACAGATATTAACTAGGATTAATGTTTTCAAAACCTATGACAAATTAAATGACTCTCCAAGACGACTGTTTGGGGTTATTGAAATGCGTCGTCCATTAGACATATTATTTATTAGTTATATCTTATCCACGGCAGGGTTTGCGTGCTGCTTGCTAGGGTCTAGTGACTACAGCTAGAGTCAATGAACCTTTTATCTAAACATTGATAACACAATTCTTGAGATTTCTACGCAATACCTAGTATGGCCTGTTGTATGCATACAGATGTGGGACCATATTTTGTACGGTTTACACTAGGTTTACTAAACGCTTGCAGCGTATAATATTACAATACTCATGTCCAACTTTCATTAATACTCTTACATTTAGGCACGCGCTGCGCATATCTAATGGCTACAAAAGTTAACTCCAAGGAATTTGTTGCAAAATTGTGAATTTTTAGAATTAGGCATTTGTAGAATTGGGCATTGGTAGCATTAAGCTTTTGTCGATTAATTCATTTGTACTGAACTGGAACAAGCCAAACCTGGCTCTAATGGATAATATGTGACCTTAAAAAGTGGTTATTTTAAGGCGACCCTCAACACGGCGGCGGCGGCGGCGGATGGCAAAGCACGTGGCATCGAAATTTTGTTTTTAGATCCATAGCAGCTGTTGTCGCACAATGGAGCGGTATAATGTGTGTATGTATGCGGTGTATAGAGCAGACAGGGGTTGTCTGCCTGTGCTCGGCAAGAGCATACAGCTGTCGACAGCGTTAGGAAAGCGTTAGAGGGTACTATCGGTGTCGAGAATTCCGTTTAAAACTGATCGGTTGCTAGGTACAAAGATTTTCTCGATGAACCCCAGCTATACCTGTTGAAGTTGCTTGCTAGCTCTATGATCGGACAACGTTCAGTCACATCACAATAGCAACCACGTTGCCGTTGCAGCAGTAGCTTCCATCATCGTCGGAGTATTTAAAAAAAACATGTAAAAGCCCCGCAGGATGCTAATAACTTGAAGGCTTGTGATCTGTCCTGAACCTTATGTATTCAGAAATAAGAGTCACGTTTTATCAAAAAAAATAAAGAAATTGTGTGGAACTGTCACGCCTATTAGCATTTTGCGGGGCATAGAACGTGGTAATTATCTGAGAATTCCGAATTGATAGGTATTTGACAGTTGAGAGAGACACAAGGGCACGACTAAAGGGCCACTCCAACAAACGAATGGATATCTGAACTGGAACACCTGATATCGTATTTTACAATCTCTACAGAACGAAGTCTGTAGAGCTATATAGCGTGGCCAAAATTCCATTAGTTAGTCTGGCCTCTTCGGCCTTGGGCATGTCTACCTGCGTGTGGCTGTTCTCGTTGGCCTTGGGTGGGCAATAGGATTATGCTCCTATCCTGAGTCGCCGAACCCAACACAAATGCCAAGCAAAATTGTCTGTAGGCACATTGCTTCGTAGTAATGAGGTTGACTGAAATAAAACCGCGTGTGTAGCTTTATATAGTATTTTCCATTCATTCTTTCGCTTAACGTGCCGTTTCACTTCTGAAGCTGGCATCATTACTCTGTCAGTGTAAGCAAAAGGCCAAATAAGGCAAACAGCATCAAACAAGAATGGGTTTTATTCCTTAGCTTCGATATGTGTATGTTTTCGTATTCTCATCGAAAAGCCTTGTTCGTTAACCGAAGCTTACCAACATTCCTTTCCTTTATTTCTTTTCAAAATTCTATGGATACTATTTGGTCACGGTCGCGCAGTCATACAGAGAGCATTGAATCATAGTGCTTAATATTGCAATTTGTTTACGGCGTAGTCGCATCGTACCATCGCACGCTTCTTCACATTGGACCCCACACATTGAACGCCCCGCTGCCGCCGTGCTGTACGACGATGGTCACTATGATGATCCAATTAGAATCCCATTACCCTGCACTCGAAACACCAGACTGGTTATCGACCGAAAAAGGGTCCTGCAGCCGGCTTCTTGCCTCCATTCACGTTTCACGTCAACAATCAATATGAAGGCTTGTGTATCGTTAAAATTAACAAATCGAGTTGTGGTGGTTGAACTGTTGGACAAATCTATTTCAAAATAAGGTTCATATCAGCTCACACTGCAACCGCGTGTTTTTTTAAAATCAATTTTCCGAAATCCGTGATTATTTCTATAATTTAAACACTGCAATTTAAATATTTTTAATACATAGTTTTTGACGCAAGAACCATGGCAAAATTCCTTCTAGATCCCAAAAAAAAAAAAAAAACTCAAAACGTTTATTCTGTAAATAGGCCACAAGGGCACTTTCACATGTCATTTCATTTCATTTTTTACAGAACATTTGGTATTATTATCATATTATCAGAAAAAAAAAAGTACTTAATTATTGTTTCTGAGAGATGTAAAGAGTCTCAAATGTCATAATAAAATAATTAAAATATAAATAACAGAGATGTATAGTCTCTTTAGTCAATAATACAATGATAATAGGAGATGTAAATGGTCCCCACAGTCAAGAGTTGTATAATTAAATTAATCTTTGGAGGTGTAAAAGGCCTCCAAGTGTCCAGTAAAAGAAACTCTGGCAGTGAGGATGCTCACAATTAATTAGAACAAATAACTGGCGGAAATTATCTATTTTTTTTTAAATATAATTTCATGGTGATGTTTTCAAACAAGATTGAAAGAAAGGGGTGATAAAAAATTATAGAATATATAACGGACCATTTTTTTAAAATCGATATGATGTTTAAGGGCAGCTTAAATTTAAAATAAAGTTGTAATAAAATAAACTAATTATATTTGAATTAATACAAGTAGTTTATTATCGAATTACTTCTCACGAAACTGGCGCCAGTATTTTTTTTATATTCTTCCCTGAACAGGCTAAAATCTTCCAGCCATTTTTTATTTATTTCTTCGATTTATAAAACCGGCTCACATTACATCTGGCATAAACGTACTTAAGATCTAATTTATAACAGAGTATGGATTGATATATGCAGCGAAATAAAAAATAGATTTATTTTATTTATTCACATACAGTTATGTAAGCAGTTCAAGGCTATTTTGATTAATGTCACTTTGAGCTTTTGACGTTAATTTGCTCCTAAACGCAGTTAGGTAATGCAGAAGTTATTATGCGCTTTTTTCTTTTTGCCCATCAGACCTTCGATATTACTCATGTTTGGAGCGGGTCAGTTGTAAAGAATATAATGTGACACCTAGAATGGCAGGAGCGATTTAAAAGTTTAACTACCAATTGGAGAAGCCGAGTTCTTTCATCAATTTCCTCTGGTTGATTGGAACTTCAACCACTTTCACAGACATCTTTGACTGCTAAAGCAATCATCTTCGCTTGAACCTCTCAAAAACCGAGGGCAGTTGGGACGGGTCGCGATTTGGAATCTAATACCATGGTAATAAAATTTAAAACCTACAACGGGAAAGTGGCGTAAGCTAACGCCGGTGGTATTCAAGAGTTTACCCTAAAAATCGCATTTTCTTGACTCCGCCATGGAATGCCCATGCGTATACTACGTATTCATTATCTAGTTTTCAGCGTTAATAAATATAGAAGTAGACTACCTAGTAAAACTTAATTAGGAATTAGTATTTGGGCCATTGCGTAGCTGAAATTCCCAGGCAATGCTTTACCTCCTTCCTACGTCTGTCTCTGGATTAGTAAGTTACAGCCAGGTATAGCGCTCCATACCCCATACTATGTCATAATCCAGTTGCCATTGCCGTATAGATTCTTCTTTATGATCTGAGAAATTCATAATCAAATCAGATTGTGTGGAGAATAGCTAATTAGGGTGCATTTTCGTTCATTGTGAATTCTTAAATCCATTCCGGCTGTGTGGGTCCAGCCAGTGCAAGTAAGTTGGCGTGATGCATGCATTCAGCGAAGAACTCCGCTTCAGCCTGCCGGCATCGGCACTATCGACAGGACAGCTAGCTAGCTCGCTTCACTCACTCAAGTCGCAGTCGGCAGAATTTGCTCACTCACTCTCGTCGTACGTGCGCGACGCAACGCACGCGGCCCGGCCTCGTAGACCCGACCCAATATCCCTCATACATTTTGTCTTTAAGTTTAAACTGTATGTATTTTTCTTATTGAGATCTTTTAATTGTCTGTCAATTGTTTCCCTGATACACAAGTATCTAGTAATATGTCACCGGTACCAGACGAGGTAGGCGCGGTGTGCGGCTGCCCTACGTGGGCCCCAGACGGCCGAAGCGGTGGAAAACGCGGGGCGCCGCGGCACGGACTAAGTAACAAATATACTTCACGAAGTGGGCTGTGGAACACGCTGGGCGCGGGGAGCTGCCACACGAATCGACTAACAAATATACTTCACGAACTGCTATCGCCGATAGTGTTTGACCAGCTGATTTTTTCTAATGCATGGGGGGTACTGTAATATCGATAGTAAATTCAGTCTCCGGAGACTAGTATTCCTCGTCCACAACCGTCATCTGCCCACTGAGAAAAGAATTAAACTCGGTTTTAGATCCGCGGGCTGCCGGCGTTATTGACCATGACCACACTCAACACTGCAAACCCGTTTAGTTTTCTTGCGGAAAATCCTAAAATAAAATAACGATTTCCAGGCTGGTGTAATAAAATATTTGGAAATTTACCATTTTCCATCTCTAGCCTAGGTAGGTATTTCACATATCTTCCAGCCAGCTATACAATGAATGCCATCAGATAGATTCTATCCATACTGCCTAAACTATGTAGGTAGAGATGATAACCCAAAGGAATTATACCTACCCAATTCTACAGATTTCTAATTCAACTGATCCCAATCCTACAGATTCCCAGTCCCACACATTCCCACCACTAAAGATTCTATACTGATTTTCAACACCACATAAGTATTCGTACCTATCTGTTCTGATTCCCAATTCAACAGATTTACAACTTGACGATGTCAGATTCTAATGCCCGAAGGGATATCACCTTTAGTATTTTTTAATACAAATAAAATCAGTAAACATGGGAATTTGTTAAAAACGAAAATCTACAGAAATGGGAATGATTGTGGATGTAATCGATCAAAAGCCCCTATCGCGGTTTGATCATTTTTGTAAGTAAAAAATATGCTTAATTACGAGTAGGTATCTACCGAGAAAATTTCGGGTTATGCAAGTGGTGCCTTGTAAAACCTTCACATTAAATTTATCCCGTCTGCGACGATTTCTCCTTGTCTTTGACTAATGTGGCTATTCCCGTTTTTGAATTTGTGTAGGAATCTCAGCATCTGAGCGGCTCCAAGAAATCTGGGGGGATGGGAATCTCTCATCATCTGGTGAACTGTCGTCTGTTAACGAGAATGGCTTTGACTGTGAATTTCCTCAAAAACAACGCGAGAGCGAATATAGGTAGGTGGAGGATTTTCTTATTGTATATAATTATAATTCATATTAATAATAATAATAATTCAACATTAGGAAGCGAGTAAAAAAGGAGTACGAATAGGGTATTTCACGAATTAGGTATTTCGCGAATATAGCACAAAAGACTGGACCTATTCGTGAAAAAGGTAGCTTTCGAATAGGTCCAGTCTTTTGTGCATTAAACCGTATTTTTTCGCTGAAGTGGTTAGTACGCAACTTGATTAAAGGTAGCTAGTCTGGTTAGGCTGGTCCTTCCAGGTCCTGGTCATAAATATGAATAGGGTCCCTTCCATAACTATTCAGTAACTACCTCAAAGAAGTAACTAGGTTGAAAAGTGTGACAGTCTACCTTGTTAAGTTCAAGGCAAATCAAGGGATTGAATCCTGAAAAAGCATCAGAATTTGCTGTGAACTGGATCAGGGGAGTAACTTTTTAATCTGTAATTCCTTCACTAATTCGAAGGTGAACCTAGCTCTCCCTTCGGGCTTCGAGCCCGTGAGGCCACGCCCAGCGCGCGCACTCAAACAATCCACAATGAAATAAGGATGCACGAGAATCGAGTTGAGTTGAATCGGGCGGGCGTTCGTTGTCCGCACTTCGCTCCGTCAGCCAGCCGTAGTCTCACTCAGTCACGCACCTCGCCTCTCGCTCTCGTCGCATCAGTTGGGTTGCGATCTCGATAGACGACGCACCGCACCTTACGCACGGCACACAACACAAGGTGCCCTTTGCGCCTGCGCCTGTCCCTTTTCTTTGCCGGTTTCCTACAGCGAGCGTCGTCGCTCGCTCGCTCGACCGGCCGGCCGGCGTAATCTACCTACCACTCACTCGCGCGCGCTACACCATAGCCAGCCTCTGCCACCGCTCTAACGGTCGGTGCTGCTCGCATCTGTACAGACAGTAGTAAATACATATCCATCGGCGTTATGCAATACTAAACAAACAGAACAACTTCACGTGTACGTAGCGTACCGGCCAGCCGGCGAATCAAACAGAACAACGCTCTCCATCTCCAACCAGTTAATTCCGTTTTTAACACTGGATAATAAAATACCAGTCCGTGTTATGTTACAAGTTCATACACAACTCTAGTTGACATTCTTGTTCGGTGGAGAAATAATCAAACCAGTGCAATGGATAACTCCGTTGAGCAACAGTTTAGCGATCTTCAGCTAAATGAGGATAATGATGATATATTCGAACATGAGGAGGAACATTCAGAACCAAGGTTAGTCCGATGACCATAATGGATTACACTTTTCTACTACACTTTTTAGCATACAATGTTGTTCCATGTTCCAATTTTTAGCTCATATAATCAATGTTATTATTATTCAAACATCAATAGGTAGAGTACACACCCACCCACAATTACCCTGTTAAGTGCAACTAAAAATCACCAAAACTACTAAACAAAGTACCTAAAAACAGGGACTTATTTTGAAAGAGCTAGATTTATATATATACATATATATATATATATATATATATATATATATATATATAATTAAACTAAAAATAGAGCATTCCGCCATATTATGTTGAACACCACCAGAGCGGAAATTATGCCAGGTGTGCGTAAGTTCCAAGTTTAGGCGAAGAGGTTCGTTAATCGTTTTTAAACTCGTGACGTCACAAGCGACGCCATGACCTCGCTCTGCAGCGTTTTCGGCGCGGCGAAAACTAAACTATATTATTTTTCTTACTAAATCTAGTTTTCCGCTTAAAACATTTTAAATAGTAATAAATATTATGTTTGTTACGTGCTATAAGCAACAGTATTTCTAAATCACTTCCTAGACGAATTTACATTACGATTATTACACCTAGTTGCGGAAACGATCTTTAAATTGTAAAGCCCTATTAGACGCTAATTAAACATAAACATTTACGTACAGGCACATACATTGCTTCTGGCCCCACACTAGGATACCCTCTATCGTGGGAACCAGAAACAGCGACGTCTCACACATAAACATCCAAGACCTGGTTTTTTTTCTGTATCCCCAGCATGGAAGGCCGCACATGCGGAGTTTTTTGTGATCTGTCGAAGGGATTTGATTGTGTTGATCACTAATGAAATTAAATATTTACGGTGTTAAAAATCAAGCGTCAATATAATTAAAAAGGCAGTAGTCAACGGCGTTAAATATGATGGATCGGGTGTAAAAATTGGCGTTCCACAAGGTTCCATATTAGACCCTTTCTTATTTCTGGTATATAGTAACGATCTGCCTTTTATGATGTAGAAATTTCCTGACATAGTGTTGTTAGCCGATGATACATCACTGGTCTTCAAAATTGAAAGACAAAAAGAAGATTTTTATGATGTTAATGGTGTATTTGTATTGTCCTTAACCTTTAATTGGTTCACAGTTAATAATTTATTGTTAAACGCTGGCAAAACCAAGTGTAGAATATTCTCACTTCCAAATGTCAGGCAAATTAAGACCAGTTTAGTGTTAGGCAGCAACAAGAGTAATCTCGGAATAAACATTGAAAACTAATTGCAGTGGGGACACCACATAGTTAAATTTGCTGGTAAATTAAGTTCTGCGGCATATGCTGTTAGGAACACCAGACAAAACATGGATGTGGCTATGTCTAGGCTAGTGTATTTTTATTACTTTCATAGTGTCATGTCCTATGGTATCTTGTTGTAGGGGAAAGCAGCGGGTATTTCAACTATTTTATTTTACAGAAAAGAGCTAGTCGAGTAATTTATAATTTAAAACGCACTGACTCCTTAAGAGAGCTTTTTAAAGAAATTGAAATACTCACTGTAGCTAGTCAATTTATTTTAGAAAATATAATGTATGTATGTACGCAGGAAACATCCAACGATTTTCAAATTTTGCGATAGCTGTAATATTAACGTGGATTGAAGTATGTTGTTACGAAACAACAAATAAAATGACAGAAAAAGGCAATCAAATCAGCTATTAAACAAGTACAAAAAGATTACTATATTTTAATCTGTATTTACTAAAAAGGAAATATAACTTAAATGTACAAAATAATATGTACCAGAGACAATCAAGACAAGACCACATCTACTCTATCATGACATGACCTCTGATTTTGACTACGCCCCAAACGCCACGAGGCCGGTCCAAAGGTCAAAATCAAACTTTATGTGCACCTAACTGTACAAACATCTTACCAAACCGAATGCTTTTTAATAACTTTAGTAAAACTAAATTATACAACACGATGTGTTTATAAAATTAAATAATAATAGAGGTACAAAAATACAATTAAAAAAATGAATATTAACGCTAGTCATTGGCCTCATTTTCAATACCAAGCCTATTTAATAATTATTGACTTTAGTGATGTCTCTGGCGGTTGTAGGGGCGTGTGTTTGTGCCGAGCCCACGACACTGACACTACGCTCAGGACGTGGGAACAGCGAACAAGTGTTTATTACCTACTATGCTATGCAAGATCATTACACAATGTGTCCTTCAATTCGAAACCTACCCGGTGTAATTAGAAATAAATTTAAATTATTATTATATTTAAATTAGAAATAAAAATAATTGTGTAATTATTTTTATTTGATGGCTTAGTTAGGTATAATGTATATCTTAGACCTCTGGTGAAAAAAAAAAACTGACACTTCGACATATGACACATGGCGCGTCTTAAGCGTGTGGTGTATTTAGAGTAAATTAGGTGGTGTATTTATCCTTGCGGTCATTGCCTGATTACGTAAGCACACACGATAGAGTCAATTTAGTGGATCACTAGTGAGGATAAGATAAATACAAGTAAAGCACCAGTCTTTCAAAACATGTATGAAAATCGTAAATACCCACTTTTCGGTCTTTCAAAACATGTATGAAAATCGTAAATACCCACTTTTCGTCACAAAACCATTAATCATTTTTTTTCAATTTCATCCTGGCTAAATGAATCATATAATCCATAGAAAACACGGTTATTATTTTCTAAGGAATAATAAAAAAAACAACGTACAATTTATTAAACAAACAAGTAGAATTATTATAAAAGTAAAAAACCCGACTGTATTTTCTATAAATACCACACAAAAACTCATAAATGCACCTGATTCTGTACCTACGTTGAGTATGAAAGTAGCCGCACCAATAACCCGAGGAACCTAGAATTAGATTTTGCCTTAGTGCTTTCTGAAAAACCTGTAAAATAAAACACATTGCTACTCGCTTCCGTTCGCCACATTCGTCCAGTGTGGACCGGCCTCCCAACACAGTGTGGTAAATACGTAAAAATTAATTGGTATTATTAAAGTTTCGAGAAAATAATATATGTACGATGTTTTTATAGAAACATATAGTTAGATGTTTTTATATATGTCACCGGAAAATAATACGATCCGGAAATTTATAAACTTCCTTCTAGATTATATTAGGCTAGGTTATGTTAGGTTAGGTTATGTTAGGTTAGGTTAGGTTAGGTTATGTTAGGTTAGGTTAGGTTAGGTTAGTATATTTATAAACTTGCGGAAAAATATTAGGAAATTCTTTGGAACAGGCGGCGGCGACCTTAGAGGGCAAAAATTCATGGATTAAAAAAAAACTTAAGGCCGTATTGGGTATCAAATTCAAGGGCTTCATTAGCACATTCCAAATTTTACTAGCTCTTGATTTTGCTAATCGTTACAAGTGTTTTGAACGCCCTGGGTTCATTATTTTTTATTTCGAGCGCGATGTTTCAGTAGCCGGGTTTTAGTTTTTGAACATAAGTCTTGTTACTGATTACTGAAGAGAACTTTAGAGGACCTTTCCCCCTAGACAAGGTGCATCCGCTAATTTATCACTCGACTTGAAATTGATTGATAGAGAGAATTTTCTAGGAAACTGTATCATGGAATAGATTCCTGCGTGCGGTACAGCTCCGTACTGCGAAAATCTGATGTAATGGGGGACCCAAAATTAGGTATGAGTTATTAAAAAAATAATACTAACGGATTGGAATTTCTTCGTAATTTTTGTTTTATTTTGAAAAAAGACACTATACAGTTTTATTTGAACCGACCGTAAGTTCGCCTCTTCGTGAAATTACTCGATTCGGAAACCTCTCTTGCTGCAATTTCTGACGCCACTGGATTTCTTCCTTTGGTTAGCCCCAAGCCCCCGTCAATGATAATGTCTACGCCAACGACCCACAAACATTGAACACTTGAAACACAAACCGAGTTACTGGTGAAATAAGCCGCGAAATTGTTCAACTATCTTCATAAAGAACATACGCCTAGCAATCTTGGAGGCACAATACCATTGCGAAAGATTGTGACAGCGACGACCCTTGGTGTCAGATCAGACAGAAAAAGACCATCAACAAGGCGTTAGGATCCGAGGCTAATTTAGCATTTTGTTTACTTCCGTCAAGAGTGCTTATTAGATTATATTAGTGCTCGCCGCGCTTCCCGTTCGGATCCCGTTATAATTTTTATATTTAAGAGAATCGTGTGGGCGCGAGCTTCCATACAATAAGCGGTAACCTTTTTCACCCCTTAAACCTTGTCCGATTTTCACAATTTTTTCACATGTTTGAGATACTATGAAAAACTATGCTCGTGCTTTTTGTTTTTTTTTAAATATTATGTATTTTAGTAAATATAAATACCTAAACATTCACTTTTTTGACCAAAAAATACCCTCCAGCATTTTATTTATTTTTAACCAATCAAGCCAGATTTTCAAAAAAAGGAAAAACTACAAGCATCGTTTATGATGTGTGGAAACGAATGAGACCAAATTTTTCTTATTCCATAAAGGTTTAGGGGTAGAAAAACGTTACCGCCCAAAAGCGTAATTCTGCCGAAAATTTAGGCAATTGAGCTCTGAGATAGCTTGTATTTTGGTAAATACCTACTCGCGCCGAGTTCTGTCGCCATTCGCTCGTCTTAAGACGATTTTATATTATATGACTTTGTCTTCACTTGGTGCCTGCAAGTTCTTAATGTATTTTGTGCATTAGGACGTTGGGTATGAAATTGGGATCTCAGTTGCATATGATTTTAAAAAGGATTTGGAGAAAATGTCCATTACCCAACTGCAATATCTATTCTTCCACAGATATTGAAATATTATGCATTAGGTAATGCATAATATTTTTATTATTGGAACAAATATTTTTTTCCAGTGTCCTTCGGTAAGACTTCCATAATAATAAAATAAAACCGGTCAAGTGCGAGTCTAAATCGCGCACGAAGGGTTCCGCATCACCGTTCAATGGAAGCGATGGTGTGGAGTGAATAGTTTGGATTTTACACAGCAAAATATTGTTTACAAAGTTATTGGTGCGGTTACTTTCACACTCCATGTACGTAACCAGGTGCATCCATAAGTTTGTATGTGGTTTTGAAAGAATTGTTGTATGGGAGCCCCCTTAAATATTTCTTTTATCCTGTTTTTTAGTATTTGTTCAACATAAATACATAATCTGTGAAAATTTCAACTCTCTAGCTAGCTAGGTTCTTGAGATACAGCCTGGTGACAGACGGACGGACGGACGCGGACGGACAGCGGAGTCTTAGTAATAGGGTCCCGTTTGGAACCCTTCGGGTACGGAACCCTAAAAACGTACATTTCAACAACTAGTGAATAACAATACGAAACTACAAAAGTTTTATGAATTATAAATCGTAAAGAAAAAAAAAATGTTTTGTTGAATGAAATATAATTTGGATTTCAAAACAGCTTCAGTTCATGGCCTTTTTCTAACACATCAAGTAAAGGTAATCCTTCACTCTTTGGTGAAGTAATGATGTCTTCCAAACATCCTGTATATTTTATGATTATGAAGACACCCCCCTCTCCCCCTCTCCCCCTATAGGAGCAAGGCGAAAAAAATAAAAAAAATGTTTTTCACTTAAAATTTGTTATAACAGGAATATTAATATCGTACCTTACGGCTTAAGTTACGTAGATGTTCAAAATATCTCAAAATTGAGTGTTTGAATTACAGAAATAATCAGTGGTTTTCGAAAAATAATAATAATAGAAAACACAATTTTGGAATCTGCCGCGGCGACTGGCGTAACAGTCATGTTGCAGTGTGAGCTGTTATGAACTTTATTTTAGCTATGTCCAAAATTTCAACTACCACAGATCGAGTTGCTAATTTACCGATACACGAGCCTTAAAATGCAATATCGCGCAGATGTGATGCAAATAGTGTGCACCTGCCGGCAGGTGGCGCACGCGCGCCGCGCAGGCCGGTCAGGATTCTTACAACGGATTTCAATAATTCCGTAAAGAATCGGACATCCTTTAAAGATAATTCTTTGCCTTAATTAAAGAATCGACGTGGCAAGGTGTCATCTTTGCAGGGGTCACTCGGTCTGGGGTAGGTTCGTGCGTCTGTTAGTGCAACTAATAACTCAAATAATGTAATCACCTGACCAAAAATAAAAGGCCCGGTGGCCCAAACTAAAATCAACCTCATTACAACCCAACCTGGTACAGGAGCTAATAGAAACAGTTTTTCAAAATCACTTACGAGTGATTACGCATTTCAGTCTAGTTCATAGGTATTCCACTCTTAAAAGGGACGCAATATCCTTAATTTTATTCATAGCATTTGTCGGTCGGTACGAATGTTTTTATTAGTACTGAAGTAAAAATCTAGAATGCTATCCATACAAACCAGTCAGCAGTCATCCAACTCATCCCGTAGCTCTCAAAATTTAGCCGCATTTCATTTGCTTTAAAAATTCTTAAATTGTAATATGGTTTTACCTACATTGCCAATGCCTATCTATATATGAATTGCTACTGAATGTGGTACTTGTCTGTACCTACCTACCTATTGGTATTTCATCCGCATCGCTAGGATAGGAACGTATTTAAGGACTCGCGTCGCCTCCTAGTCACTTTAAATACCTAATAATGTTATGAATAACGCCTTAGGTTTTACTATTTCGCTTAGGTCAGACTTTCGGAAAATCTGGGAGAGATTAGTAAGACTTTCGGAAAATCTGGGAGAGAAGTAAATTTTCCTGTCATTCCTTGGATTGCTGAAAGAAATGCCTCCAATGTGAAAATGGATAATGTGATCCATTATTGTAAGTTTTTAGGGTTCCGTACCCGAAGGGTGCCAAACGGGACCATATTACTAAGCCTCCGCTGTCCGCCTGCAACCAGGCTGTTTCTCATGAACCGTTATAGTTAGACAGTTGAAATTTTCACAGATGATGTAATTCTGTTGCCGCTATAACAACAAATATGAAAAACGGAATAAAATAAATATTTAAGGGGGCTCCAATACAACAAACGTGTTTTTTTTGGCTCGTGCACGTGCCTCCTGTTATGCCAGCCTTTTGACCGAACTAGGTATAATAATTTAAGGGGGGCTCCCATACGATTTTTTTTACCGTTTTTATAGATAACGGTACGGAACCCTTCGTGCGCGAGTTTGACTCGCACTTGGCCGGTTTTTATATATTTGTGTGCAAGAAAGAATTACGAATGTTCATGAAAGTAAGTGGCTGTAGATTGCTGATAGATATCAGATTGATTAGTGTTGGTTGCGGGCTTACTCGGACCTCGGTCGGTGAGCATTGAGCAAGCAAGTGGTCGTTTTGCATTGCAAGCCCTTCCTCGCCCGCGCCCGCCCGCCTCGTGCCTGTAGTTAGCTCGAGCCGGTTCACTCCGTCTCGCCGTCGTTTCACTCACTCAACTCAGTCATACGGCAGCAGTCGCGGCTGCATCACAGGTTGCGTGGTAATTTGTGAACGTGTGAAGCATCGTTTTGTCCATTTTTGATCAGATCTCGTCTCCACGACTCGTTCCCCCGACTGTCGTCGGTGTTCGTCGGTTTCCGCGTCTGAACCGTGAGCTCGTCTCAGGCTAGAGCCGCCGAATAAACATTCCTACGAGTGTGGGTCAACAGATATAGGCGGAGGCGGCGACCGGCGCGGCGGCGTCTCAGTGCATTCACATCGAGTGTGCCCTGTGTGCTTTGGGTTTCACGACCGGCTATTACGGCACACAAATGGCGAAATATCGAAGGTACGGTTAGGGATACCACAAAATTCAGCCGAATGTCCTATTTACATAAAAAAAATAAGTACCTACATAGGTATACCTCGCACCACGATTTAAGAGCGCTGGGCGACGTTGGCGGGAATTACTGCGCATTTGGACAGGTATTGAAAAGTGACTACTGCGCATTCAAGGCCACCGCTCATAACTCGTGGCGCGAGGTATATCTACTGTTGGGAATGTTTAGCGACGATAATTGTTTCATTTTACAGAAAAATAGCTAGGTACCTATCTGCTTATCGATAACAATAATCTGTTACTACTTAGTGGCCGTTTACATTGCAATGGTTGTATTGTATTTCATAAGGCTGAGCACGTGGTTTGTAAAATAAAATGGCGGCGGGGCGCACTGCGCGCGAGTTCCGGTGAATCACTCGTACAGAATGCTGCCGCCTGCCGCCCCTCATCCCGCGCGCCCCCGCCGGATGGCCTGTCCGCCCCGGTCTATTGATAAAATCGTTTTGCGAATGTAATTAAAGTCTAGTAGTCGGTGCTTCAAAACCAACTACACACCACAGGAATCCAAAAACGCAAGCAAGAACGCGGGAGATTTTCTCTTGACGTCAAATAAAGTAGATATCCGTCCGTAAAATGTAAGCTATCGGACACTATCGGTGTTATCGCAATGTAAAGATTGGCCACCGCTGGAACTTATTATCCAGAGTCATTCGCTTGCTTATTGTTACTTCATACAAATAAAGGTACAACGTGTTTATATTCCATAGTATATTGTGCTTAGCTGCTCAGACCGTAGTTACCTAACTACCCTACTGATAATAACCACATTTGCGTGCGGGTTTACCACACTATCTAAGCGAATGGAATTAAATGGTTTCTCGAATTGTACTGATAGCAAAAAAGGCGATTTACATTGAATAAACGAATTAAATACAAGGTCTTAATATCAAAGAAGATAATGGTTTTTCAAAATGTTTTATTATATAAAATCTACTATGTACTAGTATAGGTAAGCCAAGTGTAATGCTTTCTTCGGGATGGGACCGATATCGAAATATATACTACTCAAAAGAAAATAGGGGCCACTAAGTATTTTGATTGCTACGTGAAAAATATAGTGAACAGTAATGTATATTTATTAAAATAACATGTAACAAGGCTTTTGTTTTAACTTATGCTAATAACCATTTAATTGTGTAGTCAATTGTTTCACTTATTTCAATTAACATGAAATTAGTCCATTGTCAACAGCAAAAACTAATCAGAAACTCTTTGCAAAACAAAACAAAAACTGACACAATCTGTTTTTTTTAATGGTTTAGTAACGGGTGTGTCCTCCTCTCCTGTTTTCACACTCCTGGAGCCTTGAATGCATACTCTCGATTAAGTTTCTGGTGTTTTCATCAGGTATCTCTTCCCACTCACGTTTCGGAGCATCCATAAGCTGTTGCTGGTTGTGAACCTCTTGCTCATGCTCCCTAACCCTTCGTTTTAATTGGTCCCACATATGCTCTATTGGATTTAAATCCGGACTATACGCTGGCCATGGTAGGACACGAATATGGGAGTCATCCAGTACAGTCTGAGTGGCCCGAGCTGTGTGTGGGCGGGCATTGTCATGCATTAACCAGAACCCTGGCCCCACTCTCTGTGAGAATGGAACCACATGAGGCCTGATGACTTTATCGATGTACCGTTGTGCAGTTACTGTGCCTTGATTTAAGAAAACCAGCTCAGTTTTGCCTTGTAAGCTAATCCCAGCCCAGAATAAAATTGTGATTCCATCTGAAAGGAATTTGACCTGAAACTCGTTTTTTTTAATTTGCTTCAATTTCTGGCTAGCTGTAAGACTTAAACACCAGCATTAAAGAAGTTGGATACTGAAGGAGGCCGGACATCATTAATTAGTCACTTATTAATTAGTTTACATCTAAAAATTTACTCAAAAACAGAAATATGTAAGTGGCCCTTATTTTCTTTTGAGTAGTATACATATCAAAAATTGCGAAGCTTATTTCAAATAAATTATAAAGGTTCCAATAAAATCTTGATTTATTTAAGATCGGTGATATAACATGTTATGTATTTTATCATACATAACCCTGCCTATAAAATAATTGGGTTGGAAAATTCTACGAATAGAATCTACGAAGTATTCTTGCATTTGGGCTCTTAGTAGTTTAGATTTTATGATTTAATAAACAGCCCATCTGCGAAAAATCAGGTACTACTGTTGCTCTGCCACCCCATCTGGGATAAGACATTATGATTCTGACATTATACTATCACTAAACCGATGTTATAAATACTTTTAGTAACTAAATCCACGCCTATCCAATGCAGTTGAATGTCAATATGATGTTTAGTGATGGGGAAATGGTCACATTTCCACAGTTTTCGGTCAATTTGAGTTACTGAAGTGTAAGGGGGCTAATCACAAGTTGGCAAGTTGAGTCAATACAAGATTCTTACTCTGCTAACATGTGTCAATACTGCTTTTATTCATATCTTGTCCGACGTCATTAATGTTAATAACATCAAACTTTATCAGTAGTCGATGAGTATCTAATTACCTACCATTTTGTATTCGTGTAGAGAGATTGTTCTAGTCACCGGAAACCCTGAGATTTGGTCCGTTGAGAAACTTAAGTAATACCGTGCCATTTCTGAAACTTGACATGGGCAAAATCATCACGCCGATGAAAGCCATCATATACGAAATTGATTGAAATTTTGACTTAAAGCACAACTGGCTAAACATATTCTGGCTTGCTCCACCCAAAGGCACTGGACATTATTGAACCTAGCAACATTATGCTAGTTCCAGAATGTTCAGTTTCGCTAGTAGATCTCAATCACGTTCACTATTTCACATTTCATATTTCGAGCACGTTAGACATAAGCGTTCTCAGTGCGGTTCTGAGTGCCCGACCACCCGATTTCGGGCATAACACAGCAATCGCGTTGAGGACATTAGACACCAGATTTGAGGATGCTAGATTTTTCTAGGTGGGTTTTTTCAATATTACGAGTAGGTAATACTTCAACAATTACTTTTTTCTCGATAAAAAATTATTGCGGCTGGTTGTTTCTGAACGTAAACAACGATGTCACTCACATTAAATTATTGACTATTCATAACAATAAAAACATTTCAGGAAATTGAGCAACTCAAAAATAATTCTTGATAATTTTTCATGTATTTCTTGTAATTTTTCAACTGGCATTGTAAGTGAAATATTTTATTAAAAAAAAACATGCGGTAGCAAATGTTGACATCATTTTATTTCTACAAGAATTTGCCAAGTTATAAGCTTGCCATTTTTCGCGTACCTACTAAGACGACCCTCCGGTAAGCCGTGATCGATGCCTAGCCAGTATCAGTATCTCGAGATAACGAAATACCTACCAAGATTTCGCCCAATTTTCTCTTAAGTACCTCACTGCTAAGTTTACCATAGCACCTATTTGAGACTAGAAGATGTATTTTATATATGTGATTGGTTACTCGATACATAATATTGGGAGGGGCAGAGCCCCATTTCCAGCAAACCTTTTATATTTTTTTATAAATTCTTTTAATTAAATAAAACCTTTACCCCATCTGCGGGTTTAAGCATTTTTTTTTCCAAAATGTTGCCCAGACATTAATTATTAAAAAAAAAAACTGTAAAAATTTCACTTATTTGTTAGCTAATACATTAATGATTCTGTAGAATAGCAGCATAAAGTAATAAAACAACATTCATAATTTTGGTGCAGTAAGCTCATAAGTTCACGTGCTCACGTTATGAAAAAACAAATCATCAATTCGACAACAGCGATTTTGTCAAAAAAACAACATCTAAGTACTCCTTTTATCCAGAAGGGGGGATGGCAGCTCTCACTTCCTCTACATTCATAAAGCGCTTCATACCATCTCGTTTAGTATGGTTCCCAAATTGATAATGCCACTTTAGATCTACTTTTTACACCTGGTTCCGTACATGAATGTTTAATGTGGATGAGATATGTAATATTTAACTACCGAAAAAAAACACACTGAATTTATTATTCAGAAGCGCGTTTCAAAAACGCACTAAGGGGCGCGGTGTCTCCGTCAATGTCGCCGACAAAGATTTGTATTTTCGAAGTAGGTAGTCGGTGTACGAAGGTACACTTCGAATATGAAGTTACGCTGCTATAATTTATTTTATCTACACACATTTCATAAACCCCTCTCTATGATTCATTCAATTACGATAAAGCTTAAAGATAAAGGTCTTATCTTACCACACAAAAAACTTCCGTTCAACCCTTGTTTAAAGAAAAATTTATAGGATTAGACGTTTGTTAAAAACAAAACAAGTTTAAAAAACTACGTTTTATATTTTTTGAAGTAACACGGAAAACTGTATTGTGAGTTAGAATAGAACCCATTTTTTTATTGTGAAAATGTTATTATTGCATCATTATTGGCAGCTTCTTTCTGCCCACTGCTGGGTATAAGCCCTCCTCCATATTGTGCCAACCTATCCAACTTCAGATTAATGCATTATTTTATTAAAATTACGAACATCGCTGGAAAACCAAGCAATTTTTTTTTTGCTCAATTCAGTCAAGATAACGTTCTAATCGAAATTAACCTGTAAACTTGGGTAAACCATACCATCTTTTATGACAGACTACTGAAGACATAGTACTGAAGATTCTATTGTGGGCATTTGTGGGGAAACAACATAAAATTTGCCTTAATTGTTATGTCATTATTTTTTCGTTTCCGGCCAGCAGAGTAGCGAAAGGGTTAAATGTCAATGGCGCAATGCCAGTCGTAACATGCGGTTCCTGAACACATCATAGAGAGCTTATGATATGTATGTAAATAAAGCAGTGTATGTAAATAAGTGTAGATAGTTAGGCATTAAAACACGAGTGTGGATTTATGAAACGAGCTGACATGCGAGTTTCATTATGTAACAGTCACATAAACTACAAATATAGTTTTATACTCGTAGTAATATGGAGTCGTCATAACCGAAGCAGCGGCGGCGGCGACTCGGCGCAGGGCGAGTGCAACAGCACATTATGAATGGCACGGGTGCGGGCGGTAGGGTAGTGGCGGGGATAGCGGAGGGGGCGGGCGGGGGGGGGGGATCCGGGAGGGCCGTACATTACTCCCCCGATGGATAGGAATAAATGTTGCCGCTCGATCACATAACTATCAGCCTGATAGAACTGGACATACATAAATAAATTGCAATCTTGGTTAGGGTCACAGACATAAACATATATTGAACTGATTAAGGCATTCGCCATTTTGTAACATTCTCGGCAAGCGGGTGATCTGACCGTTCCGTTTGCGTACCTTGATATCTACCCAGCTCGTATTCTCTCCATAGAACAAATCCGTTGTTCCCGCAACAGGTTATTAACGAACTGCTTACAGACGATTGGTTAGAGAAGACTAGACACTACACTCCAGGTCGCATCTATCTCGCAATAGTCCAACCCATTGTACTGTAGCATAAGTGATGGTTTGGAGAGTTGTCTACAAGTGGTTATATCGCTTCTCGCAGCCGATCGTCAAAGATACTCATCAGTGGGCTCCCGCTGCATATTCGGTTCGACAACATCGAGCCTATGCTGTCCCAGTATGGGAACGTGCAACACTGCGACAAGGTGGCCTCGAGGGACCCGAACGCGCAGGCCGTGCACATCACCTTCGAGACACCTGAGCAGGCGCAGCAGTGAGTACCGAGTAACCCCTCTAACCCTCCGACCCGCCTCGCTACCACCAACGCCGCACGCCTCCCGCACCCCTCACGCACCGGTGCCGACTGCCGACTCACTGGTAATGGTAACAGTGACACACCGCTTCTTCTAATCACCCATCGGTTTGGACTGCTTACTACTCACTATTTCGGTTTGTTGCATGTTATCCGTCATCTTCTCGTGTTGAGCTTCAACTTTCCACGTTCCTTAGGTAGGATATGCTTTTCGATATATCACTCACATTTGTGGTTTCTCTCGTACTAAAAATAAAACTATATTTTTTTTAGACATTTCGATGACAAATATTTTCTGGGCTCGTCAGTTCATATATTAAATAACCATCGTTCCATTAAAGTGTGCATTATGTATAGTTATCGTGGCATTTAATACCATAATTTATGGGCCTAGGTGCTGTTGCTATGCGGCCTACGCATTATAGGATGGGCAGGATGAAGCAGGATTTTTATCTGGGTCACTAAACTGGTTGGAAGCTTGTGCAAGCACTATGATGAGAATAAAATGTGGTGCAGGTGATTCTTCTTGCGCCCCCATGAAATGCCGATTCCCATGAAATGCCGATTTCATGGCAGATCGTGTATTTTATTTATGTTGTCCTCGCCCGCGCTGTGTTGGGCTGAATGTGTCGTGGTCGTGTCGTGTCGTGTCGTGGCATGAGGCTCTGCGGTACGCTCTGCAGTGGAGTGACGCGGCTGTTGTGGTTGTTGCAGGGCCGTGAACGGATTGAACGGGTGCGAGCTGGAGGACCGGCGGCTGAAGGTGGAGGCGGTGGAACAGAACTCACGCGGCGGGCGGCGCGGGCGGCCCGGTGGCGGCCGCGGCGGCGGCCCCGCGGGCGGTGCGCGCCCCACCGACTTCCCACTTCGGCTGCTCGTGCAGAGCGACATGGTGGGCGCCATCATCGGCCGCCAGGGCAGCACCATCCGTCTCATAACGCAGCAAAGCCGCGCCCGCGTCGACGTGCATCGCAAGGACAACGTCGGCTCGCTCGAGAAGGCCATCACCATCTACGGCAACCCAGAGAACTGCACCAACGCCTGCAAGAGAATACTGGAGGTCATGCAACAGGAGGCCACTAACACTAATAAGGGGTTAGCGATTTTCTGTTGTATACATATGAAAAATAATGGCATTGGTATATCCAATATCCTGTCCATACTAAATACTCATTCCGTTATGTTCTGCTGCATTGGAATAAGCAATATCAATTCTTTTACATATAAGGTTGTCGGCTAATCTCGCCGGCAGCTGCTAGAGATTTCTAATTGATCAAATCGTATGTCGCAATGAACGAAAACACTTTTATTAATTGGACTTTTCTCCCATTCCAGCGAAATCTGCCTGAAAATCCTCGCGCACAATAATCTGATTGGACGCATCATAGGTACGTATTAATCCTTTTTATGTTTTTCAAAAAGAGGTATAGACAGTATGATTCATCATCCCATACTGTTACTTCTGACGGGCAATTAAGGCTTAAAAATATGCGTCATTGCTGATAATATGAACACATGTCATTTTGGGAAGCAAGTTTTTAGAAAAGGGTGTTAATAGGAAATTTAGCCATAGGAAAATTATCAAAAAGTATGTATAATCTTGTTGTTTTGCTTACAGGCAAAGGTGGTAACACTATCAAAAGAATCATGCAGGAAACTGACACGAAGATCACAGTCTCGTCAATAAACGACATCAGCTCGTTCAACCTGGAGCGGATCATCACTGTCAAGGGCTCCAATGAGAACATGGCCAAAGCCGAGTCCCTTATTTCTGCCAAACTGCGCCAGAGCTACGAAAATGATTTGCAGGTAAGCCGAAAAGTTAACGATCATATATTTGCGGGTCAAATTTTAATCTGATGGTCCAGTAAATGGATGAACACTGCAATCAATCTGTATGGCCGTAATCAATACAATCATTCTGATTAAGGTGCTGTTTGGGTTCTTTGAAGTTCTCTCGGATCTGCAACAGTTGTACTTGCTTTTTCGCTCAGTGATTTCTAGCCATTTTAATAACTATTTGCTGTGAAATTGAAAGTGTGTGGCTTGAAAAAAAACAGAAAGATATATTTTTACTGAGGTAAAAATTTAGATTGAGGTCACACCTATACCTATCAATAGCTAAGAGGTTATCCATTGTTATGAATGAAAATTCTGTGGGAAATCGATTCTGGACAGATCCCGATGACCTTGGCATATTGTGATTTACATGAATGCTAAAATGTGCTCGCTCCTATCTGATTCTTTGTCATCTGCCCATCGATATCCTACTTGTTAAACACATGTCCTGATTTTTTATTTTGTGATCACTTCGGAGTCAGTGAGGACGAGGTGGTCGGTTTTTTGTGATAAAATGATATTTTGTTTGTAAACTTTCCAGATGCTGACGCCGCAGAGCATCATGTTCCCCGGCCTGCACCCCGTGGCCATGATGTCAACCGGGCGCGGCTTCTGCGGCAGCGCGCCGCCCTTCCCGCCTCCCGTGTACGCGCCGCTCGCCGGCCAGGGCGCGCAGCAGGGTGCCGGCGACTCACAGGAGAGCGTCTACCTCTTCATCCCTAACAACGCCGTCGGCGCGATCATCGGCACCAAAGGCTCGCACATCCGCAACATTATCCGCTTCAGCAACGCGTCCGTCAAGATCGCGCCGCTCGAGCAGGACAAGCAGCCCGCCGAAGGGCCCAACGGGCAGGCGGAGCGCAAGGTGACCATCGTTGGCAGCCCCGAGGCGCAGTGGAAGGCGCAGTTCCTCATCTTCGAGAAGATGCGCGAGGAAGGGTTCATGAGCGGTTCGGACGACGTGCGGTTGACGGTGGAGATCGTGGTGCCGTCGTCGCAGGTCGGCCGCATCATCGGCAAGGGCGGCCAGAACGTGCGCGAGCTGCAGCGCGTGACCGGCTCTCTCATCAAGCTACCCGAGCAGCCGCAGGCGGGCGGTGGCGCGAGCGGCGGCGCGGCCGGCGGAGGCGGCGGCGGTGGCAGCGGCAGCGGGGGCACCAGCCCGCCCGCCGGCGGCACCAGCCCGGCCGCCGGCGGCTCGCCTACCGCCGCCGACCAGGATACCACCGTGCACATCGTCGGACCCTTCTACAGCGTCCAGGTGAGCGCGCCACATGACATGCTCTTGCGAAATCGCGTAAATGTGACCTGACGAGATGAATGGATATATATATACGAATGATATTGTAATCGCCTGCGATGTTGTAATCTTAAGATTACAACATCGCAGGCGTATTTCTAACACATGTAGTTACAAGTCCATTGTATATTATGATGTACTTATACGTTATTGATAAGGTGTCGCGCGGCGTGTCTAGCAAGTAAGAAGATGAAATAAGATAAGTACCTCATATTATAATAAGTGCTGGTGCATAGCGATTTGTTATGATTTTGACGCTCTCTGTGTAAATAATGAAGTTTTTACATTTTGTAGCGATCATTTGAAGCCGGATGAAACGCTGCTGCGAACAAATGGCCTGATATCGGGTTATGAATCACTGAATTGCACTGACGGCAAATCTAGTCACATGACACGGTCACTGTTGGTGAGTTACTCTCATTCAATCAATTAATTAGCTCACTTTGCGACTTTTCATACAAGAATAAAAATCATAACTTTAGAGCATTCGTGTTTGATTTCCGTTGTTCTATTTTATTATTGCATTATTGCAATATATAAATTGCATTTTATAATGACTCCTGCGAATTTCTTAACTGGACTTTGTAACTACATGTAAATAAGTAAGGTTCGGGTGTATGGTTGTGTGACTGCAGATGCATGGCATTGTTTAGTTGATACAGGTTGAAATTACTCTATTCGCGAAATAACCTATTCGTAAAATTCGTGAAAAGTTATTTTCCTTTTCACCCATCATCAAATTTGTAAAATCTTAGCCTCAAATTTTATTCCTCTGCCGTTTTTATTAACTTTGCCACTGAGTTATTAGATGCGGTTTGGTTAGGTTAGGTTCGACTTTTTTTGATGATTGATTAAAATACTACCATTCGTAATATACTAATACGGACTTATTCCTGGTTTAATTGAGAAGGCTATACTTCATTACTGCCGAGGTCTATGTCTGCTTTGCTGGCAGCACTTGGTGGCCGAAAGCGCAGCGGTCAGCGTGTCCGTCAATGGCTGCAAGAGCGTAGCTATGCTAAGCTCGAGGCCATCAAAGCGTGGCCAGCAGTGCAGCCATTGCAGACCAAGGCTTGTTTAGTGTTACTCAAACAATGCGAGTAATTTAAATTTAATTATCACGTAAATTAATGGAACACAATATTGAAAAGCAAAAGTTCTCACCGCGCTGGGCTTTTGTTGCTTACCCGCGCTTTTGTTTTGTTTTTCTAGGCTGCCTGTACTTACTCAGCCAAATTCTGAATAAATACTTTTTGCACTTGACCATTTTTGAAACAAAGCTTGACAATAATGGAAACACATACAGGACATTGCTGTAAAACTCAACAGCAATGAAAGTCCATAAAAATTGCTGGCGCCTATTCAAGTAGCGCCGACTTTGCTCAAAGAAGATTGTCAAAATAATGAACAAACAATAATGATTTTTGAATTAAATTTTATAAAATTTTATTTGAGATTGATCATAATTCATAATTCTTTATTTCTCGCAGATATTTAAAAAGTTCATTAAGCTTATCTGTAAAAAGAAATTTTTCCAGCAAACCAAGGCTTGGTAGGAAAATGTATCATGAAAGGGTAGGGCAGTGCACAATATCTATACTAAAATACATATAGGATGTTTAGTAGATCGATGCAAAGACTTGACGAAATGTGCCAAATATGCCTATGGCGAAGTCTTACCGTTACTTATTACCGTATTTCGATTATTTTAAAATAATTCTAATAGATATTTATTTGTGCATCATCTGCTGCTTCAGACTAAGCACGACACATTTTAATCATCAAAAAACAAGTTTTTCGTACTCAATTAAAAAACTACCGGTGAAAGCTTGTGCAAACCATTCTATTGGTTATTGCTCGTATCATTTGAGGTATCAGTTACGCGGATACCTTACACATTGTTGAAATTAAGACCTACAAACCAGATTGAGATAGAAGAATAGCTTTTATAGATAGACGTTTTTATTTACATAGTGTAACTTATTTTATTCTTGCTCAAAATGAGAACCTAGATTCCTCACACCGGCACGAGCCCGCCTTCTGACTTCTGTGGTCGTAATTTTTCAACATCCTCTCCTCATGATATCTATCTTCTATCTTCTACAAGGGGGTTGTAGTGCCTGCACCTGGCCCACTTGAGCGGGGCCTTTGTGCATGTCCCCTTCGCCTGCACATCTACTTCAGCCATCCTAACTCCTGCACCAGCTGGAGATGGAGGCCTGGGTGTTCTAGGAGCTCGTGGGTGTTTTTTGTGTCTCCTAGGATAGCCATCCTGGTTTCTGTTGTGGATGGACATGCCAGTAGCATATGCTCTACTGTTTCATCCACTTCCATGCACCCCCTGCACAGGGGGCTGTCCGTTGCACCTGTAATTGTCAAGTGTTTGTTTAGTGTACAATGGCCTGTCATAAGGCTTGTTAGTATTTGTATTTTACTGCGTGGCAGTCTCATTAAGTAATTCGTAAATTTATGGTTATACTTGTCTATAAAAAGTTGTTTTTGCAGTCTTCTCTGCTAGACCATAATAGGTTTTGTTGCTGTACTATGGCTTCTCGTAGCCTTTTTCGTAGAGCTTCCGCTGATAAGGGCGAGAATGGTGGAGGGCCGATTGCTGGCCTTTCTGCCCCTAATTTTGCTAGCTTGTCTGCCTCCCAGTTGCCTTGGTCACCCTGGTGACCTTTTACCCACTGGACTGTGACCTTGTTTTTCTCACCTAGCCTGTTGAGTGCCTTGTGGCATTCTAGAATGAGTTTTGATTTTGTCAATGGTCTTTTTAGTGAGCTTAGTAGGGCTGCGCAGTCCGTTTTAAAGGTTATGTCATTCCCCTCTGCATCATTTATCAAGTGCATTGCCCCGTGTAGGAGACGCTGAAACACTGTCGTCTCCTTTCCGAAGCTTAGGGAAAGTTTAATGTCAAGCTCCGGCGAGAAAATACCTCCGCCTGTGTTCTTGCTTTTCTTTGAGCCATCACTGTATAATGTTATGCTTTTGTGATTTGGTATTGTTGGTGTTTCCAAGCCCTTGGCTGTGATTTCATATTTCCTACCGAATAGGAACTCTGTTTTTATGCGATCAATTCCAATAATGGCTTCCGGTACTTCCCCGAATGCTTTTTCTAGAATTGTGCAGTGTCCTTTATCTGCTATTTGTCCTTTCCATTGTCCAGTACTGTATAGCCTTATGGCCGCCGATTTGATATAAAAAGCCAATCTTATTTTTGAAACCAACTCCTTGTCAGTCGTCAGGATAGCTTCTCACATACTGTTTTCCCAATTGCTTGATCGGCAGAGACGGAACCATTCCTTGTCCCGCTCGTTCAAAAATAAGATTGATTTTGATATCATGAGTGAGGAGATGGATGTGGAAAATTACGACCACCTGTAAGGAACCTAGGTTCTCATTTTGAGCAAGAATAAAATAAGTTAAATTAATTAAAAAAGATCTATCAGCATGTCTCAAAAAAGTATTCTCTCCCTCAATCTGTCTTGTAGGTCTAAATTTCAACAATCTCAAATGATAAGTGCAAAATAACCAAGCATGTTTTGAAAATTTTCTATAATAAATATTTTAAATAAAGCTTTCACAGTTTTTTTATTGGGTCCGAAACACTTGTTTTTTATACTTATAATTTGTCGCTCTCTTCAAAGTTATGTTAAAATTAAGACTGAAGTAGCAGACTGTACAATTTTTTATGTATGAAATGTTGTATTACAATTAATTTTAAAATCATTTAATTATTGTTTAATTTCGCAGTTATTATCGAATAACTGCGGATATCTGGGAATTTTCGCCAAAAAAAAATTATAAAAAATAAACGATAAGACAATGGACTGTACTAGTTTCGCTTTAAGTCTTTGTATCGATCTACTAAGTCAATTAAATATTTATAAAATACGGAAAATAGAATACTAGGCATTATACCAGACTACTATATAAGTACCAATACCTGTACATATATCTGTACATATAGTTTATAAATAATCTGTACTTATAAAAATGAATTGCTGACGTTAGTTACAAAATAAATGTCTGTCTATAAATAAATATGTGTCTTACTAAATCTCTAAAATGGCCCGACCAGTTTGAATAATTCCTTTTCACATTTATTCTCCTCGGAGGTTGAGGTAAAACGCAGAGAAACAGACAAAAAAAAATTTGTATGGAAAGTGGAGAAGTTACAGCTTCCTATCGCTAGTTGGCGTAGGTACACCTAGAGGATTCAAACCTGATTAACCAATCACAAAGGTATCATACATTACATTTATGTTCCACACCACAGCTGTGCGGTGCATATAGTTACTATGCAAAGGATAGATGGCGTTAGTAGCGGATGTCTTCCAATTACCGACCACTTAAACTTTAACCACCGACTTTTTATTAATAATTTTCTCTCCATCGGCTCAGCTAGTAATATATATATATATAAGTATTCTTCACGAAAGAGAGAGGAAGTGCGCTTTTTTTTGGGTTTTATCCAGTCTTGTTTTGACAAATGTCACCTTATTCTGTGGGCAATTGTGGAGGAACAACATAAAAATTGCTATCTTCAATTAAGGTGTGAAAGGGTCGCCCTTGGCTTACAGATGAATAACTGACAAAATGGGAAATGATCAATATGGCATGTGGTGAAATGGGAACTTGTCATGATGAACAATAAAGGCCCCGCATCGGATGACGTGGTATGAGAGTTGACTGAGTGAGCAACACAATGGGAATGTACAAAAAAAACGAAGGTGTTTGTTTAGCTCTGCCTCTCAAGCTAGAGCTCCCGGCTTAAAATCCCGGCTGGAACATAGAAACATTGACGTCGCTGTTTTTAGGTCCACACGACGCGGTATTATCCCCACGGTATTATGCCTAGTGTGGGGCCAGCAATGTACGTGCCTGTATATGTAATGTTTATGTTTGTTTACTTATGTCTCACCATGTTCACCATCCACTTCCCTTCTGCTGAAATTAAATAAAAAAACTTCTCGGTTTCAGTCATGTGAGACACCATAACACACCATCTTTTCTCAGATACGGTGGCAGAGGAACAGCATAGCCATGCCATATAGTTTTATTTTGAATAATTGAAGATATCATATTTCTACTTTTTAACACCATCCTAATTGTACATTTTACTAATTGCATATTTAGAGTATTTTGTAATGTTCTTACGCTTAGTGTACGTTATGCTTAGTGTGCATTTTACCCGTTTCTACATTTTGCGAGTTGATGCCATTTATTTTGCATATTGTACATTTGCAGCCGATGGGGGTTCCAATTATTCTGGAAAACGACATGTTTACTTATGGAATGTCTCTTACTTATGGAATCTTTGTGCCTTTCCCCGGAAATATAAGTGTGGGATAGTTTCAACGTTGTATGCTCCTGCGAACATTCTTTATACTGAATACATTTCTAACGAATCCGGTTTTATCTATTCCAGTCGGCGCAACGACGTATCCGCGCTATGGTAGCACAAGCGAACACGCCAGGCCGCCATCGCCGCTCCGCCCAGGCGCCGCCGCCGCCTCAGCCGCCACAGTAAGACGACTCCCCAACCCCCACCCATCCCCTCCCATCACCCTCTGATTCCGAAACCCCTCGCACCCGAACCGCCGCGCCCCGCAACACTCCCTGCCCTTCCGCCCCGGTCGACCCCTTCCGACTGCTTCCGACAACTCACGCTAACCAACCGCAGACAACCCGTCTCCTATATACCGACACTGCACACGGTTTGCGATCCGATACAATTGCAGGACCCGGCTGAGGGCCCTTCGTTTCGGCGATACTATCAGTGGGGTCCCGTTTCATGAACGCCAGTGTGAGTGAGTTGATGTGATGATGCTTGCTTGGTTTGTGTGCAAGTCGGTGGGAGATGCTAGTTCCGCCTACCTACAGCTCCACAGACAGTATTGTTCGTGCGTTAGATGCGGGGAGGTCCTCAGGCCGACTCAGGCGCATCATCGACGACGGCTAGGAAGGCACACTAGAGGGCTATTGCGTTGGCAACATGCGTCCAAATGTTGTTTTTGACATAAATTATATTATTGTAGTGAATTGTAATTTAATGATATTGATAAATCCATATTTTATCCCGTAATTATCTATGTTGATGATTAATATATAATATATATTATTCATATACACTTTTTAAACGATAGTGCCAGTAATGAATGTTTAATGTCGTGAATATATTTTAATTGTTAAATATTGTTTTCATACCATGTTAAAACCTGATACAATGTAAAGAGTTGTCATAGACTGCAATAGATGTCAGTTACGTTTCCTATACACATGTTAATGCCATAGTGATAGTACCATACCATATACAAACAGAAGTACATATTTTGTTTTGTTATCGACTAATAGATTAATCTGTTGAAATCACTACATTATACTGTTGATATTATTTGAAAGGGTGTGTGGGATAGCCAATACAGCACGGATATAAGAATTGACAACTCTGAATCCGAGTAGGCTCAATGGACAAACGATTGCTTCGCGAGTATTATAATGAGAATATTCCTTTAAACGATACATACAATTTCTGCGTGCATGCTGGTGAGGTGTGTAAAATAATGGTCTATATCTATACTATAGGTTGTGTGCAAAGTAACCAATCCAAAGAGAGTAGGTCGATCGCGGCGTGCCGACATCGTCGCTCGTCGCGCCCGAGTGACGAGCTGACGAGCTAACGAGGTGGCGAGCGACGATGCCAGGCACTGGCCGCGGCAACTAGACTAGACTCTACAAGTACTATACTACAGTAGTATAAGTAGGAGGTAGGAGACGCGCGCGCCGCGCTACCCGAGGCGCTCTAATACGGAAATGATCAATCCACCTATGATGGATGTCATTATTTTTGATATAATAGTAATTATTGGAGAGTAAGGAGTAAAGGAAAGAAGTTTTTAATTTGTAAGTAACATTTGTTGATCGTTTTCTTTGTAATTTTGTCTTTGTTAGCTTTATAATGTTTTCTTGTATTGCAACTGTAACTGAAAGGTTTGAAATTTTAAGCGATACCGTAGCGTTAATGGTGCGAATAGAACGTTTATGGTTTGATTCAAACATAATTCGTTTTTATTCAAAGTGATTTGCGTTGTAATTGTGCCAAGTGAGATATTTTAACTATGAAAGATTAAGATTAAGTGAATAATATCAAAATTAATTAAAACAGATATTTATTTATAATTCTTTTATATATGTAAAGATATTTACTTATGTATATTAATATGATTGTGATAATAATATATGGAAGTTTTGGCAAAGAATGTTAAGGAATGTTTACATTCTTATCTTAAATTTTCTCACTTTTAGGTTAGACAATGTGTATAGTTAGCTTGTGATAAACGGCTGTTATGACTACGTCCGTCGTACACTTCGAGAATAGCTCGGCTATTCAACATCATCCCGTTTGTCTAAACCTTCTTATTTATTTATTGAAACACATTTCTCAACAATGTTAAATTTATTATTATTTAATGTACTAGTATCCTCATAATGAGGGCGTCCGCTGTGGAGATATTGTTTGGTTTACCCGCGGTGCCAACTTCCGCTATTTGTATAATGCTTCCACATATTATTTATAGTAATCTGAAATCTCACACAAAATGGCATTTATATGCCCTTGTGACTCTATAAGAGGACACCTAAACACAACTCACATGACAACCTGATCAATTTAATACGAGCACAAAGAAAAAATGGTAGGGGAACTTCATCTAATTAGTTTATGAATGTAGTATTTGAGGTGTCGAAATGTCGAGCTTTTCCTGTTTCCGTCGAAACTTGCTTAGATTTTCTCGCACTCGGCGTCTTGAACACATTCGTACCAATTACCATTGGATGCAGTTCTCTATTACACGCTACGGAATAATCAGCAAATCCTTATTCCTTTTAACATACTAACGGTTATTGACCAAACATAACACGATGAATAATCTGAAAATTGAATCGACCCTTGACATCATAATATTTGCTTGCATAGCAAACCCATCTCTGTTCTGAGTCAGACACCCACAAGCAGGTTATCACTGCAAGGAAGTGTTTAAAATACTGACATTTTTTATTTGGATCAACTTAATGTAAAGTAAAGTATTGTATCATGTACGGCTGGTTGATGATATGTATGTCACCGGAAGATAGTCAAAACTATCGACCCATAGTAAACCAGTCCGGCAGGGTTTAGAATTTACCTTTCTTTTGTTCTTACATGTCAACCTAACACGCAGACTATTCGGGGGCTTCGCTGCGCTCGCCCCTCTAATCTTCACCTAAGCTACCGCAGTGTTTGCCCTGGTATTTCGTTTGCAATTCAAGTTTAAACCAGTTTAATTGATCAACTACCGCGACATATAGTACGCAGTACGCCACAGTTTACTATCTGTCGATAGTTGACCAACCTACGAGAAAAAACCCGTTAGTTGATCAACAACGGTTTTGACTATCTTACGGTGACATATACATAGTCAGGTCATAAGTTCTGTCACATGTGCAATCTGAAATAATTTAGACTTGTTTATTATTTATGTAAACATTTATATAGCAAAATGAACTTAATAAAACATAGATTCTTATGGTATCGTTTTATGGTACGATAAACGAATCTTTTGGTTATATTCAAATTTTTCAGTAAGTCGAAAATCTGAATTGGCGCGTAACCGCAACGATGCAACGCAATAACTGCGACACGGTCTTCTTTAAGTGTCCACTCCATATTTAAAAATGAGGAAAATTCTAAAAAGTACACATTTTTATTTTCATGAAAAATTCGAAATTCGAATTCAATAAACTTTTTTGTGGCCAGCGTTCTAAATTCAAGTTTTTATTGTGTGACAGAACTTATGACCTGACTGTGTATATTACCAATTATCTGTATTTGGTACATTTTGGTCATTAACCACTATCTGATCATGAACCGTTTAGAGCTTCTAAGCTCTATTCTAAGCTCAAGTTGAACTTGAACCGAGTGAATCAACAGCAGCTAGCTAGTGTGAATTGAAATCATTCATTCGCGGTCAGGGCCTGTCTCCCTAGGTCTCACCTGGTCTCCCCCATGTCTGAGCTGGTCTCCCCCAGGTCTGAGTTGTCTCGTCTTTATGCTCGATATTTAAGGTATTGACAAGTGTAGTGACAAATAAGTAAAAACATTCACTGACAAAACACGTATAATTTATTTTAATAATCATATCAAAAGTTTAGTAACAAAATATTCAATGACAATCGTGTGTCGGACGAGGTGTCCAGGACCGAAAATTAAACCAGAAAGAGATCACAAACTGAACTTGACTATGTTTCAAAAAAAAACACTGAATTTGCTGGTTCGTTTAAAACGAAATCATTATCTTCGTAACGCGCTTTTGACGCTGTATGCACACTTCGACCAGGACTCAAATGGAATGATTGTATGAGGAGGTTATGAAGTGCGTATGGAATGGATGAGGGGTTTTATGAATGATTGCCCAATAAGTATGCCGAAAATATCTTTAACGGTGGCGTGCAAATGCCTTTAGGAATTTAGATGGTTAATGATGAACAGACGACATAATCCTGTTCAAAATTTAAATTAATTAAAATTTTGTTTCTTAGCGCGGCTTCTCTCTTTGGACGACATTCAGTCTTTGAACAGGATTGTCGTCTTTTCATCATTTTTTTCATTTAAATTCCTAAAGGCATTTACACGCCCCCGTTAAAGATATTTTCGGCGTACTTATTGGGCAATCATTCATATAACCCCTCATCCATTCCATACGCACTTCATAACCTCCTCATACAATCATTCCATTTTCACGTCGAGTCCTGGTCAAAGTGCGCATACAGCGTTCTTTTCAGCAAATTCAGTGTTCTTTTGCAACGTAGACAAGTTCAGTTTGTTATTTTTTTCTGGTTTAATTTTCGGTCTTGGACACATTATTATTAAAATAAATTATACGTGTTTTGTCAGTGAATGTTTTTACTTGTTTATCACTACACAAGATGAGTCTAGCCAGAATATTGATACGATACTAATGAAGGTGGTCGGTCACACCGTTTAAAGTATTCATCTTTGTGTTTTCGGCGTGGACGACCACGTGCAAGAGTATTTTATATACTGATCTTTACATTCACACGAAGGGCACGGAAATTAACATTCCAGTTCTGCCAACAGAAAAATCTTATATCGTGCTTAAGTGTGTTACAAATGAGCGTAATTTCTACGATTGAACTTCGAAATAAACTTGTACAATTCACACACACGCTTGACATCAGGTAATCAGTATACCGGTCGTACGAGTTCCCGTGGACGGAGTGATGTATTTAGTTTCGGTTGTCGAAAGCATGTGCGCATGACTGTTCACATACATCTACAAGCCACCGCCGCCGACAAGTCGGGCGTCAGCATCGACATTTTAACCATACCGGATGCGTTTTATATAGATAGGTACCATAAAGTTGAGATACCCCGACGGTATCCGGCATTGCACGTGGAATACTTGGCTCCAATAGGGAAGTCTAAAGAAACCCGTAAAATATTAATAAATAATTATACATATACATTGATGTTAAATGGAATTTGTGTATTGAAATTATAAAAACACATTGATGTAATGTTTCACATAAAAAAACATAGGTTAAAAAGAATGTAGTATGTTTGTTTAATTAATGGTAGTAACTGGATAGGTATAAAAATATTGTCTTGTTACCATCCTAAGTTGAACAGCAGCAGTGACTCCTTGAGTTTTTAGACACACTTAATACACCGATTACCATTAAACAAGTGGCTATCATCTGGAGTATTGTATAAAGTTACTCTCACATTGCGCCAGGATGATGTACATATAGAGGCATGTTGTTTATTCCTTCCAAATATACGAAAGAGGGTACATTATGATTTGTTTGTAATGTGTTATGCAGAAATAGTTTTAGTTGATTACTTGTATTGTTGTGGAGTAGTGTTAAGTTGAAGTTGGCTCTGGCGGCGGAGGATGCCGAGACTGAATTACACCCTTGTCCTCACGTCGCCGGGCCCCATACATACATGCATACATACATGTCATTTTCGCTAAATAAATAATATACTTCATCATTCTTGTTTGATGGACTACTGTTAATTATATTTACATTTATATTACTTTCTCATGTGTGTATCCGCTATTTTTTTGTGTATAAGGTGTGTGATCGACTGAGTTGATCGGTTTCTTTTAATGCATGGATGTATTTTAAAAATAGTAATAGTTTATGTGAATCACAATTATGGTGGCATTATGCATCTTAAACTATTCAATGTTGTTTTATCTAAATGTCGAGCACACATTGCATTTTGGTAATTTGATTATTTTCATTTAATTGTTAACTTTGATCAAGGTATCAACATTACCGGGGATTCGCCATTTTGTTATCAAACATGAAACCCAACTCCGAATCCAAAGTAATGTCCATCGCCTAGCCTAGGGCGAGTACATAATTTAGCACACATGCTTACTCCAAGTATGTTGAACCTACATGATTGCCCCAGCCAGCCCGTTCGTAAAACTAGACTAATCCAGTCGCCTATTTGCTTTGTATGGTGACAAGGCGATTTAAATAGTATAATATAATATTTGTGTTGAATGTTGTTGTACGAGCGGGTAGGAGCCGCCACCAACTATTGTCGTGGAGTGGTGCAAAGAGCTTAATAAGACAATTTTAAATGTCAAGGAGAAAGTGTCCCTAACGCCATTCCACGAGGGGCTAATGTTGTTTTGTCTCAGACACACGTATTAAGGTCCAATATACGATAAGTTTTATTTCCAGTCTGAATTAACAAATGTTCTGAAAACGTAACTCCGTTTAAGATTCATCGAAAATCTGAATTATTACTGTTATTTTTAGAACCATTTTATAATTGGTTAAGTTCTGAAACTAATAACTACCTCAATATACTAAATGGATATGATAGTTATCTTTGTGCATGTTTTTGAGAACTGAATTTTAAAAGATACTACAGTTCAATATAGTATAGGAATACTATTTTAAACTTAGTAATGGAAATTTGTCAAAATTTGGTTTCTTATCGTAATAAAATGAAGAAATTATTATTTTTTGTTTTATTTGCGTCCACTTTTACTGATATTGTAGATTCCTTATAGGTAGCTCTCAGAATAACAAAATATATAAGCTTTCAGAATATATTTTGTCATTCACGGATAGGTTCTTGAAAAGAATCACTCTTTTTAAAAATATTGACACCTTTCAAAAATCGTTACACCTCTAAAAAACCAAGAATTGTTATTTTTCTTGTTATTCCTTTCTACAAAGGATGCAACTTCTTTTCTTTTCTTAGTGACCGTGATTCTAGAAAGTACGATTAACACAGATATTTAGTGTGTTGTTAGATATAACTGTGACCGAAATTTCAGAATTTGTTTGTACACGGGGGCTGAAATCACTTCCTGCTAGATTCACGTTTCGAAACGTGATCCTAGCAAGAAAGTGTGAAATCGAAAGATTTCACTTATATCGGCATTTAGTGTCGTGAGTGGTAAATGTGACCGAAAAGCCAATTTTGTGTGTCCACGGGTTTCAGAGATATTCCACTTCCTGCTAGGATCACGTTTGATCAAATGCTGGTTTGAGAAAACTACTGAACACAAATCTTGCCAGCTACATAAATATTCCTGGTAATTTGTGTGGAATTACTTTTTTCAATTATAGAACCGTTTGGAGTTTTTGGTAAATCTCTGAAAACGTACCTATCCCAAAATGCACCCAATGCGAAAAACGTGGCACAATGCACCTTTCTCAAAATGCAGCTATCCCAAAACGCACCTTTCGCAAAATGCACCTATCCCAAAACGCACCTTTCGCAAAATGCACCCATTGCAAAACGAACCTTTCGCAAAATGCACCTATCCCAAAATGCACCTATTGCAAAATGCACCTATCTCAAAACGCACTTATTGCAAAATGCACCTATCCCAAAACTCACCTATCGCAAAATGCCCGACTCGCCCGAGCCTAATAATGTATCCCTAATCCAAGATTGAAATCAATCTCAGATTGTTCTCTATCCGTAGATCGATCTCCTATCCGCGTCCCAATACCAAAAAAGACATGCAATCCGTTTTTGTATTTGGATTGCTCGGTAATCTGTCCCTCTTGACCGTTCCGTTCTTCGAAATCTAGTAATGTTTTTGAGCATATTACGGGATAAAATTATGAAACAAAAGTATATTGTTTTGGATTGTAACAATTTGAAATTAACTTTTTAAGATAAAAGATGTTTTTGTATTCTATAAATCGAATTATTTCAATATTTTTATTTTGAAAGTCCAACAGTTTGTCTCGTGTAAAATGGAACGTTGACATTGGAATGTTGATGGAACACAGATGTTTACAGCGCATCGGGAACAACAGACCACTAAACAATAGTTTCAAAACTTTTGTTGTGCTTTCGTTACATTTATTCAGCTTTCTCTCAGCTTCATAAATTGAAATTGCCAGCCGTTTGATTGTAGAGGACTTTAGTTACTGGTTATTAGTGTAAAATACCTATTCTACCAACATCGCAATGGAGCCAGAATTGGTAAGTTTTGCAAGTATTATTTTGTGCAATGATATTGATAACTACTTGAGAGAACGCATCTCCCTCCCTCCCTCTGTTTGCAACAATGTTAATGAACATTTTATTCTAGGTCAAAGGAAGGCCACTGTCAAAGGAAGAGACGAAGACTTTGCTGGAGTTGGTGCGGCAAAGCAAAATAATTACCAACAAAACCACCAATGCTACAAATAATAAATAAAAAAATGAAGAGTGGAGTCGGATAGCAGCGGTTTTCAATGCTACAGTCACCGCTTTTCCAAGGACCGCTCAGCAGCTGCGCTTGAAATGGGAGAATTTAAAGAAGAATGCCCGAAAACACTACTAAAATACGGATGAATAACTTACAGGTTAATTGAAAATTCCATTGAATCATTTCATTGATACATCACATCTTCAATATTTTTTGTCAAGTAATATTAGTATTGTTTAACAAAATTTTTGTTTTCAGACTGGAGGTGGTCGGGACGACTATATTCCCCCAGATGATATCCTAGACTGTGCATCGGGTCTGCTGGCGAGTACTGCCAGTGGCTTTGATGTACCTTTTGGGGGTGAAAGTGTACCACTACCAGTGGATTCAGTGAAGTACATTAATTTTGGTGATGGTGATGATGGTGGTGGTAGTGGTGATGGGATTAACATTGAGTTTGAGGTCAACCCAATGCCAAGCCCAGATATGGTCATGGGTTCGGGGCCTTGTAGTGAGGTGAGGGAAATCAACCCTCCCCGGGTGAACGCAGCCTCAACTATTCCCATGGGTTCGGGGCCTTGTAGTGAGGTGAGGACACCCATTAGATCAAAAGCTGTCCTGTTCAAAACCCCTGGATCTAATAATAGACATTGTTTTATATTTATTTTTTATATTTTATCGCTTTATCAACATTTTATTGATTCTCAACGTTTCCTTTCACAGGTAAGGAACGAGTCAGACTCTAGCAAGACTGCCAGAGATGATTCAATAACAGGGTACTATAAACTAAAAAAAGAATTGGTAAAAAGCAAGTTGACTGCATTCAGTTAGAAAATGAAAGGTTAAAATTACTAATAGAAAAACTTAATTTAGAAATAAAAAAATTAAAAGAAGATAGGGAGGACAAGGAGAGTAATAAATGAAAGAACATTGCTGCATTACTCTTTACCATTTCTTTCTTTATTTTTAAAAAGTACATACTTAGTTTTAAACAGAGGAACATAACCGGAGAAAATATTAGTTCTTAACTTCTCATAAGTTTTACTTTTCATTTTTCTAACTATGGCACTGACTGTCGCTTCTGTACTGTACTACTTATAATTATAATACAGTGTTCAAATAGTGTAATAAATAATAAAATAATACCTTTATTTGAGTGATATGAAAATGAAAATCTTTATTTTATGCAACACTTATTCTAGAATATACACTTCATTTGATCCAATAGGAAAAGCTCTTATTAATCAGATAAAGTAGTTATTGATGAGGTCAGCCCTATTAGCAACATCTTGAATACCTTTAGGTTCATTATCAGCCCTGAGATTAACATCATTGTCATCTGCTGGCAGCTCAACCTCTGGGGGGACTTCAGGGTTCCATTTCTACAGATGTTGTGTAGCACTGCTGTGGCTTTTATCACTGTGAAGATGTTTGGCAGTGACAGGTGCAGAGTTAGTCCAATTACAGGAAAGCGACGTTTCCATACTCATATAAAAATAAAACAAAAATGTAAGTATGTTTTGAGAAAATCGAATCGGTCTGTTTGGATAGGCACTGTCACCGAGCAACCAGCAGTTTCCAAATTGTCCTGCTTCACCTTGAGCTACAAAAGAAAATAATTTTTATCATCTTTCATTACCTAATTTAAATGAAAATATTACTTAGATCAAAATTCAGTCACACCTCTTAAAATTGAATTGTTAAAGATTGTTGCATCATGGGTGGAACCTGGCCAACGAGCCACAACATTCATGAGCCTTAGATCTGCATCACAAACGCATTGAACATTCACAGAGAAAAAGCTTTTTCTGTTCCTGAATTCCTCACCAATTAACTGACCTGAAAATAAATAAAACATGGCCTAGTATGATTCTAAGTATTGAGCAGTGTTGGCCCAGTGGGTGAAAATAGCCCTGTGATTAGTTACTGTTACCTGAGTAAGTTACAGTATAAATGTGCACTAATTATTTGCATATTCAGAATTTCAAAACCCCGACCTTTTTTGCTGGAAGTACGCTCACTGCGTTTTGGGATAGGACCACGAGGAATTTGAATTTGATTATCGCCCCCCCGGACTTGACGGCAAATGAAGTTATGATGTGGTAAGTAGTAAGTAGGTATACCGGGCGCCACGACTAAAGAGCTTTGTCCTTGAATGCGCAGTAGTCACTTTTCACAAGTGTTTGGCGCGGGGAAGTGAGGAGCGACGGGGGCGGTAGTCAGCGCCGGCACCTGATTCGTTGATCAGTCGCTTCCCGATGCCCGCACCGAAAGCACGTCTCGAAGCTTCTTGAGTACAGTCGCATACAATATTACCCAACGTTATCTTTCGCCCCGGTCGAATTACAAATTATTAGTCAGCGGGAAGAAAAGAGTGTGCAGGACTATTACTACAAGTATCTATATTCACTAGGCCCTAGTGACTAGGGGCATTCTATGCTAGGGGGTTATTTATATATAGGTTTCAACCTTGACGTTAACAAATGTTGTCAATAGAGAGTACCTATAGTTTATTTGACACAAAGTCCATTATTTACATCGGCTAATATCCCAATCAACAAAATATCAAACAGAGAAAAAATAGAAGTGAAGAAAGTCCTGAACACTCATTCCTTCACACTAACCCTAAAAACGCACTTCGGAATTATGCCGCGACTGTACACATGCGCAGTAATCCCCGCCAGTTTCTCCGAGAGCTCTTTATTCGTGGCGCCGAGTGTAGTACATGATATATTTTTTGCGTGGTGGAGTATGGCTTATAGCCGTTTTCTCGTATAAAAACATGCCATTAATCAACCGTCAAATGGCTGTCAATTTTTTTTTGATGCAGTTTTGACAGTTGAAATTGGTTAACCACTCTAGCGCGCCGTCCGCCGCGCTTTGGTGTCAGGATTGCGCAACGTGGCAAGATGGCGGCAAGCCGCGCTGACCTTGCGTCTTAGAACCTTATTTTGACCCCTTTAGACTTATCATACGATTAAAATAACTGTATTGCTAAGTCAAACAGTTGTTTGTAACTATTGTTAAATAAGTGTAAGTGAAATAAAGTACTAATGTATGATTTACGCGTCTCTAAAGTATTCAAATGAGAATATTTATTTATTTTGAATGAGAGTTGCTTATTGTTTTTTCATAGAATTATACAAACATTTCTCAGCTATAATTATCACTGATCATTTAGCAAATCGGGTCAAATTGGTTGAACAAAGTTCAATTTCAAAGACAACTCGATAACGTAAATTCGTACGTTCGAAAAAAAGAGCAGCGGACACTGCGCTTTTGCGCGACGCGCGCGGGTAAAGACGAGGGTCTTTACCCGAATTGCTTTTTGTCAGTTTGTATTTCTGTGAATTGTAAATTAGAATGATGATGATGACAATAAAATGCAACATTTTTACATGGAAATATTTTATTTTGTTATTTCCACAACTGTATGTAAACAAATATTTTAGACACTGTCTAAAATGTATGTATAGTTTACTTTTAATAATAATTCTAACATAGCGACAAGACATCATGTCACACCTTTTCCCATACGGGAAAAATAATAATATTATGCATACATACATGTATGTGTACATAATCTTAATAATCGTCAAATATTGCACACGGGTCTTAAATTTACCGTTTTAGTCCACCTTATCCCATACGGGGAAAATAATAATAGAAATATTATGTATAATGGATTTGCATAATATTATTCAATGTCATTAAAAGTTAAATATTGCACATAGGTTACATTTACAGTTTCAGTCTGCCTTATCCTATACGGGGAAAATAATAATAATGTTCAGGCTTCTTAGCACCTAATGACCTCGTAGGGGCCCATGAGCTACGAGGTAGCGTGACGATCAGGTGCCAAGAAGTGATGAACGTCGGCGATTCACCAAGCTGAAGTTATGTGGGGTAGATCTAACCTGGTCTGTGCTTCGGTCCCGTCAACCTCCTGTCTCTCTGCAAGGCCCGGGTGCACCCTAGGCTCTTCTTGGTAGACAGGTTCTTCAGCCAACCAGGTATGACTGGCGGGCCAGCGTGGAAGTGTCCAACACAGGTTATGTTTCTACTGGTAAATACAAATCGGGCACGAAAATCCGAACTTTATCTGGTTCGAGAGACAATGGCACACTCAAGGCCAGGTCGCTATAGCTGGTACAGATCGGCTAACTATAGCTGGTATGTTCAACACATTTAAACGTTGCGCTTGTGCAGTGTATAAGCGCGCGGAGTAACGTTGCACTGCATGGAAATCAAGAATAGTCAGTTTCTCTCGCGCGCGGTTTAAGAATGCATGATTTGTTTTATTTTTTTATTTTTATTATTTTTATTTATTTATTTTATTATTTTTATTCGACGACCCGAATAGCCGAGTCGGCAGTGACCCTGCCTACGAAGCCAAGGGTCCCGGGTTCGAGTCCCGGTGGGGGCAAATATTTGTTTGATGAGAACGGATGTTTGTACCCTAGTCATGGTTGTTTATCTATCTAAGTATAATATTTATCTATATAAGTATGTGTATCGTTGTCTAGCTATATTAACAATCCTGAGGGAATCCCGAAAACATTCCAGATGCCCTGCGATTTAATTTCAACACCCTAACCAAAACGCGTTTACATTGCGAGGGCTTTCGTCTGTCAGTTGTCAAAACTGCCAGATTGACAGCTAACGTCAAATTAAAAATGACCGTTCAGAAACCATCGATCGAATATCGATTTGGAATCGAACAATCACCCGCCCGGACAGGCACCCACCTGTCCCCTAATCTACGGGCAGCCGAGACAACGTTGCTACCGCTCGTTTTAGAACCGAGCCTCCTACTAGAACCTCAGCAGACCGGGGGGTCCCGTCCTTGCCAGGGAACAAGTTAACAATGCGCCCCCTGCACCAACGTAGTGGCGGTAGGTTAGCATCCTTAACCAGAACGAGGTCACCAACACTAGGGGGGCTAGTTTTGTCAGTCCACTTAAGGCGCTGTTGTAAGATATGCAGATACTCGAGCGACCAACGCTTCCAGAAATTCTGAGTAAACTGCTGCAACATCTGATACCTTGACAACCGATACAATTTCACTCCCTCGAAGGGGTGCTCAGGCAACGCGTTAAGTGGCTGTCCTATCAAGAAATGGCCTGGGGTCAGATCCTCCAGGTCATTTGGATCCGAGCGGACACAACGGTCGCGAATTGAGAACGGCCTCGATCTTACAAAACAATGTCGCGAGCTCCTCAAAAGTCAGCGCGGTCTGACCTACTATACGCCCTAAGTGCGTCTTAGCTGACTTAACTACGGCCTCAAAAATCCCACCCCAGTGGGGGCAAATCGGTGGGCTGAAGGTCCACTGTATACCCCGACGGGAGAGGGCCGTTCCAATATCCACCTTATTTACATTCAAAAAGTTGACTATCTCTCGTAAGTATCGTTCCGCACCTATGTAGTTAGTGCCGTTATCAGAGCGGATCAAAGTTGGAAGTCCCCTTCGAGAAACAAACCTATCCAAACAAGCAATGAAAGCCTCTGTCGAGAGATCAGCAACGAGCTCGAGATGTACCGCCTTGGTGGATAAACAAACAAACACACATAGGTACGCCTTGTATTGCTTAGCGGTACGCAATCGTGAACTCTTCACCATAAACGGTCCTGCAAAATCCGTACCAACACCTGAAAACGGTCTGACCTCATTCACACGATCAGGGGGCAAGTCCCCCATGAGAGGTTGCATCGTGGCAGCCTTAAGTCGATAACAAGGCATGCACCGAAACACGATGTTCCGTATGGCACGGCGGGCAGATAAGATCCAAAACTCCCGCTGGAGCGTGGCCAACAACGCGTTACAGCCGGCATGCGCGTTTTTAATATGACGATCAGTCACCAGCAATTCAACTAACTGTCCCCCCTTGGGGAGCAGAAGTGGGTGACGAGCCGCATACGACAGATTCGCATTGCGCAATCTTCCTCCTACCCGAAGTAACCCGGTCGAATCAACAAAGGGGTTGAGACGCGCGACGGCTCCCTTCAATTTCGAACGTCCACTTCGTATAATCTCCAATTCTGCCCCAAACTTCGAGGACTGTACCAACCGGACCAAATTCAACAGCGACTCGTTTCGCTGATCGCGAGGAGTACGACAATTTCGAGCGAATCTCCTAATCCAAGTGGACACGTTTATCAACTTGTCAAGTGAGCTATACCGGTCCAGCAGAAACCCGGCGTCAGGGTCCTCAGCCTTCTGGGTAACATGCACGGCCGCTCTGGGGCCATGATCCGAAGATACAAACATGGCTGTGGGGCCAGTCCGATTCTCTCTTGGCAAGCCAGGGTGGTCCCCACCACAAATGGTGTCTAACGAGTTCAGGAGCCTGACATCCCCTGGATGCACAATCAGACGGGTTCAATTCTCCTGGTACATGTCTCCAGGTCAGTGGGACCTCAACGACACAATCTGGGAGACACGGTTCGCAACAAAAACCTCTAAGTTATGGACCGAAGCCTTCAGCCAGCACAAAACAATCTGGCTGTCCGTCCAAGCGTACACCGTATCCTCCAATACCACGCAACACTGTTAGAGTGTGATTCAAAAGTTTGGTCAAAAGAGCAGCCCCGGACAGTTCCAGTTTTGGAATCGTCATCCTTGTCCGAATAGGCGCTACCTTGCTTTTTGCCAAAACCAAACGCACGTCGACCTCCCCGGTGGAGGTGACGGTTCGCAAATAAACCGCTGCCGCAAACCCTCGTTCAGAGGCATCACAAAACCCGTGAAGGGTTGCCCTGTAATCCCCAGCAGGGACCAATTTCCTCGGCAGCGATACATTATTTATGTCCGATAGCGAGGTGAACATTCGCGTCCAATCAGTCAACAAATCACCTGAGAGGTGGGTGTCCCAGGTCAACTGAGCCGCCCATAGCCTTTGCATAAAACATTTGAGAGCAAAGGTGACTGGAGAAATCCATCCATTCGGGTCGAACGTTCTCGCAATCGTTGACAGTACTGACCGCTTCGTCCAGGCCTTCGGTGTTTCTAAAACCACCCGATAGGTAAACTCATCATGGACGGGCCGGTACTGAATTCCAAGCACTGACAACATGTTAGGGTTTTCAGGATTCTCAAAAACGTGCGGGTCTTGTTGAAACTCATCTGGGAGACCAGCCATCAACTCAGGGGAGTTGGACATCCACTTGCGTAGTTCATAGCCGCCTCGTTCCAGCAATTGAATGAGCTCGTCACGTCGGTCCAGAGCTTCCTCTACACTGGCTGCCCCTGTGCAGACGTCATCGACGTACAAATCTTGCTCCAGGATAGCGGCGGCTCTAGGATAGCTCACACGGTCACGCGACGCCAACTCCCGCAGGGTACGCATCGCCAAATACGGGCTAGACCGTAACCCATACGTGTTCGTGTTTAACTCATAGACCTTGACTGGCTCGGCCGTGGTCTCACGCCAAAGTATCAACTGATACCTTCTGTCAGCCGGATGAATTACCGTTTGCCTAAACATCATCCGAATGTCTGCGACAAATACAATCTGGTGTCTCCGAAAGCTCGTGAGAATATCCGAAATATCACGACTCAACTTGGGTCCCGAATGTAGACACTGATTCAGGGACATCCCGTTCGAGGTAGGTGCTGACCCATCAAAAACAACTCGAATCTTGCCGGTAGGTTCGCAGGACGGCATGGTGTGGAAGGAAACAATGATCCTCAGATATCCAGTCCACACCCGATACCGACATGTGTCCTTACGACTCATACTCCCTCATGAAATCGACGTATTTTTGTTTAAATACGGCGTCCCTTGACATCCTACGCTCCATCGACATCAATCTCGTCTCAGCCATCTTCCTAGATTCTCCTAGTGGCGGTCGATCGGCCCTGAAAGGCAGTCGAGTTACAAAACGACCAGAACGAAGGCGACCAGTACTATTCTGGTAAAACAACTCGCACTCTTCTTCGTCTGCGTCGACTCGACGAACGGTGGGAGGTTCCTCTATCTCCCAGAAACGTTGGATAGCGTCTGACAACGCTGAGACAATAAGTATGCCATCTGACTCGGCAGGCCTAACCATTGGCAATGCCGGACCCATGATCACGTGACCAAACTTAGTATCCACAGCAATCAACCCGTCCGGCTGAAGAACTCGCCGATCCGACAACAGAAACCTACCCAGAACGTCTGCTCCCAGTAGCAGGTCGACCGGGGCTTGAGTGTCAAAATCGGGATCCGCCAACTTGAGTCCTGATGTCAGGAATCGAACGGCCGGATTCAACTTCACCAAGGGGTGTCTGCCCATGACATGCGTCATTACTAAAGCTTGCACGGATGTTTTTGTCAAAATGTCATAACGTGGAGAGAACGTGATCACCGATTGACCAACTACATTCGTAACCGTAACATTCCCCACGCCCCGTATTGATTTATTATACCTATTTACCTTGAGGCCCAACCATTTTGCTAAATCATTCGATACAATGCAGCCCTGAGCTCCAGAATCTAATAGGGCGCGAACGTATGTTGGGTTGCCCGCCAAATCCCAAACAAGCACAGAGGCGATCGGTAACACCACCGTCTCCGGTTGGGGGGCAACAAATTGTTGGGCCGCAAATTCCTAGCGAGGGCCACCGGGGCCCCAATCTGCCTGTAACCGATCAGGTATGCAGCTATACGCCAGAGGGTCCCATTGTACAAATGGCCCACGCGCCGGTTCCATTGCCACCCTACGACGCCCCGTAAAGGGGGGTGGGCGTGAATTCAACCGTGGCCGCTCCATGAGCGGGGGGGACATCACACCTGACCGACGAGGACGAGGCGACGAGCGGGGCGACAACTGAGGCGGCGTCCGAACCGCACCCGCATAGCTCGAAGGTGTCCCATGCCACCCGCCCGTTACGGCCTGCTCAACACACCCAATGTCCCGCTGAGTCGGATGCTGAGTCGCAACCGAAAACTCAGGGCCCCCCATGTAATGATCCTGAGTGCGGCCCTGCACCCTAGTACTGCCCTGTGCACGTGGGGACGTTGGCCCCTGAGTTGCGCTCCGAGTCGCAAACGAATTCTCAGGGCCCCATGCCGTGTCACCCTGGGTACGGCCCTGTGGTGGCTGTTGGCCGGACCGGTTCATGCACAACAGATTGTTGTGGGGCCCACCACAATATCCGCACAATTGTGTGCGCGTGCAGTCCCTAGCCATGTGTGGCCCGAGGCACAGGAAACACCAGCTCCGCTGCTTGGCCATCTGGCGCCGTCCCTGAACCCTAAGTTCCCCGAACTTATTGCAATTGGCCACAGCATGGCCAATCTGCCTACAATATGGGCAGGTCTCACCATGTGGGGTCAATGCACTCACAGTCCCATACGACTGCCGGTTGGTGCGGTCCTTCCTCGTCGGAGGGCCCCTACTCACAGCGCTCCCGGCAGCTCTCTGTGGCTCCGAAGGATGGGTGACCGTCAACCCCAAATTCTCTGCCCGTCGAGCCTCCTCTTCCAAAAATCCGACCAAGTCGGAGAAGGCGGGCAGGTCCTCGGCCGACCTCCCGTGAGACTGTTCGAAACGAGTCTGCACGTCAGCGGGTAGGCGGGAAAGTACAATGTACAACAGTAGGTACGACCATTCACCAACCGGAAGTCCAAGATTCTCTAGAGCCTTGGTGACGGACAACAATGGGTTCAAAACCTCCGTCTGTATGGCCCCGACCTTGTTCACAACCGGGATGCTAAACAAACGGTTCAGTTGGGCATCGGCCAACCTCCGTTTGTTGTGGTAACGTCTGACCAACAATTGCCTGGCCGTCTCATAGTTACCCTCCGTAACTGTCAAATGAGCGACCAGCTCCCTAGGCTCACCCCTCAATGCTGCCACCAGCTGAGCCATCTTGACAGACTTGGTAATGTCCGATCGCATGTGCACCAAACTGTTGAACAGATTGATGAAGCTCATCCATTCACCGGACACGCCGTCAGAGATAGGCATAGTTATGGCAGGTAACCTGGACCCCGATCCCTGATGCGGCAGAGGTGCTTCAATGTCACCATCATGGCTGGACTCGCGCTGTCTACGTATGTCCGCAGCCTTCTGCGTGATAGCAGCTGCCATCTCCATACATTGGTCGACATCCCCTATCAACCGTGACAGCCTGTCAGGTGCACAACCATCAACTGATTCCGCCTGCGCGGACAATTCGAGCACCCTATTGTAACGTTCCTTAACGTCCATAGACCGCTCCAATACCACATCATGCCTATCTAAACGGTCTATCAGACCGTGTGCGGAGGAATACCATCTGAGTTCCTTAGAAACACCCTTCTGGATTTCAGATAACGACATGATCGGAACGATACTTACTCACAATTTGCAGTAACTCAATTTTATTGGACCCTTCAGTCTGCAACCCAAACGAGGGAACCCTAAACCACAACTTAAACAATGCTGTTTTCCTTAAACAATAGGAACCGAGTTTTATATCTATATAAATTTTGTAAATACAATTTAGTTTCCCTTTATCATTATAACACACACAGATAGTCAATATTAGTTCAAGTTATAAATTGCTATAAACTGAAAACAATGCAATAGCCTGCTATCAATAGATGTAACTGCCTATGTTAACCAAAACATTCTTCAATAGCATTACTAGACCACTAATAGATTGACTAACTGGTAATTCAATGCAATTTTCAATTCAATATCTGTCTATCTACTACCAGCAATAGACCTATAGCTTACAATACTACCAATCTATGTGGATATAGGAACCAACCAGTTACTTAACCGCCTATACCTACAGATTGATAGTCCCAAATCGTGCGTTCCTGGAGCCCTTGACGGCTGCAAATCTCAGGAAACCACGCTCTTGCTACCAAAATGTTCAGGCTTCTCGGCACCTAATGACCTCGTAGGGGCCCATCAGCTACGAGGTAGCGTAGCGATCAGTTGCCAAGAAGTTTGAACGTCGGCGATTCACCGAGCTATTAATTATTGGAGTCGATCTAACCTGGTCTGTGCTTCGGTCCCGTCAACCTCCTGTCTCTCTGCAAGGCCCGGGTGCACCCTAGGCTCTTCTTGGTAGACAGGTTCTTCAGCCAACCAGGTATGACTGGCGGGCCAACGTGATGAGCACAGTGTCCAACACAGGTTATGTTTCTACTGGTAAATACAAATCGGGCACGAAAATCCGAACTTTATCTGGTTCGAGAGACAACGGCACACTCAGCTATATTAACAATCCTGAGGGAAGCCCGAATACATTCCAGATGCCCTGCGATTTGCGATGATTAGGGTGTTCTGAGCGACTACCTCCTAGTGTGGGGGTGCTGAAGTGATGCAGAAGGATACGTCCGCCTGCATAACTTCTGCCTCCTCCTGGTGCACCCTGGTAACAGCGGCTAGTGACTGGTCCCCGGACCTCTTACTAGCCGATGGCTAAAAGTAGCTCCGGTTCTGTCGGTTAAAGTGGGTGTACCCGGCAGACTATCTACACTCACCTGCGTCTTGTGGTCTGCGCAGTTGACCACCGCAGGCCAGGATGAAGGGGTCCTGGGGGGTTGAGCCGAGCGTTGGTGTGGATTTAGCTTCGTAAGGCAACACGCCCTCTTTGGCCTGGATTTCAGGCAAAACGGTAGCCTCGCCCGTAGCTGCGGGTTGGGGTAACGGCCAAGTGTCCCGTCAGAGGGCCACGGCTAGGGGTGTAGGGTCCCCTAAGGCGTCAGTCATAGCGGAGGGATGGGTCATGCTGACGGGGTAAGCTTCGGTGACTACGGCGGTGGGACCATGTCGCTGACACCTTGGTTCCCATCGTCCACAGAAGCGAGCTCCCGATGTCGCGCCAAGTACCAGCCCTATGCTCCTATATCTACTCGGTACTCCTAGCGACTGAAAGCTGTTCCAAGCGAGTAGGCGCTCCCAATTGTGCGGGCTCCGTGTAGGGTGGGAAATCGAGTAGACGAATCTCTATACATTTGGCCATGGATCGTGTCAGGTCAAAAAACCCATCTGGAACGCTTCCTGCGGTGAAAACCGCAAGCGTCTCCAAACAGGTGCGAGAATCTGCCTCTGCAGATCCTCAAGCCTCAACTGGGCGCACTGCCACCATCAGTGACCTACCGGTGCAAACCGGTAGTGATTCCACTGTGGAGGTTAGCTGCAAAAAGCCCGAAAGTGAGTCGAGAGGCAGGGCCACGGGGCAACCCGGTGCGCGGAGCCATTCGACAAACATCGCCGAGCATTTCGCCAGCGCCTGGACGACGGTTGGTCGAAAGGGTAAATCACCCAAGCAATCTTTGCAAGGGAAGGGCCCATCGACTAAACGTCCAGATACGGTGCAAACCGGACCAGGGCGTAAGGCGAATCGTCGGTGGAAGAAAAAACAGCGTTTGGCTGCCACATCGGCCGCTGCCGGCGTAGATGGGGTTCCATCTGCCACGGTGACGACCGATGGCGGTCCCGCTGTTAATACAGCTGGAGCTGCGGGTAAGGTGACCGGCTCCCGTGGTGTCAAAGGGGCAACCCTAGACTCAAACGGGGCTAAACCTACCGTAGCGTTCTCTGGTGGTCCAACTTCTAACAAGAAGTTGAAATCTGCCAAGAGATCCGGCAAAAACGAGCGCGCGGCTGCTAAGAGGGCTCGACTAGAGGATAGTATTTCTCCTCGAGTGGAGCCGGTGGTCACCTATGCTCAGAAGGTGAAATCTGACCAGTACATCGCCGTAACTGACGTCGCTACTGGTCATATTTCACAGGATCTGTCAACGCTCATCCTCAACGAGATTGATGACAAAATCTTGAGGGAAGCGTTGGCGGATCCGAGCAAGGAAAACCCCAAATTCGGTGGCAAGCCTCGTTACGAGGACGGCCACCTTAAACTGTTCGTGGAGGACGAGTACTCCCTGAACTGGCTGCGGGAGTGTGTCTCCGGTGTGTCTACACCATCCAACGTACAGTTGGTGGTGAAACGCCAATCGGAGATGGTCCGCAGGGTTCGATGTGGGGTGCTCATACCCAACGAACGAGGCAAGTGGAAGTCTGCGCCCGACGTCGGCGTAGTCCTCCACTTTATGAACAAGTGGGCACAGGTTGACCGATGGCTCCTCCAGAAAGTGGATGAGCAGCAGGACAACCTGTTTCTCATCACAGACGTCCCTGAAGATGTGGTGCCGACCCTGCTGGGAAGGGGCAGATAGCTCCTTTTTGGTAGTGGTTCGGTCTACCTCAAATTTCACGGACCCGGTGGGAAATTTGTGAAGGAACCACCGGTGGTAGCGCAGACCAGCTCTAAGCTGGTCATCACTGGGGTTTCATCAAGAACAGCCAAGCCCCAGAGTTCCACTCCAGAGCGGCAGCAAACAGGCCCCGATGCAGTCGGGGAAAGTTCTGCTGCTCAACCGCAGGACGAGCACGCGCACTGGGAGGACATGCTGCTTGGTGAAGGCGATGAGCCAGAACCAGCAGTGGTGCCCTCTGAGGGCGAGGAGCTGTCCATGCGGCTGGAGGAGGAACTCGTCTTGGAGGTGGAGGAGGGGTTGACCAAAAATGGCGTCCCTCTCCCGCGATTGTAAAATCCTCCAAGCCAACCTCCAACACAGCCAAACTGCAACGGCCCAGTTAAGACGCTGGTTGGGGGCAAACAGCACTGCCGTGGCTGTGATCCAGGAGCCGTGGATCAACCGCGGTAGCATTCGAGGGCTAGCCAATTTGAGAGGTAAGCTTTTCGGTACAACTGATCACGATAACCCTAGAACGTGCATCATAACTACTAACAACATCCCAGCACAGCCATTAACAGAGTTCTGTTCCAGGGACCTGTGTGCCATAAGGCTGCAACTGCCCGACACAGCTAGGTGCCGCGAGCTCGTGGTGGCCTCCGCCTACATGCCTGCGGAGGACAACCCGCCTCCACACGACCTGTGCCGGCTGGTGGACCACTGCGAGAAGTCGGGCCTCCAGCTCATAGTTGGGGCCGACTCGAACGCGCATCACCCACTGTGGGGCATGCCAGATATGAACAGCAGAGGTAAGACACTTGTTGAATACCTATTTACTACAAACCTCAATGTGCTTAACATAGGTTCTGAACCAACTTTTGTTACCAAGCGGAGCAGAACTATCGTTGATATTACCCTGGCAACGGCGGACATATCCGACGACGTTGGGGGCTGGCATGTGTCCAACGAGGCGTCATGCTCTGATCATCGATGGATACGCTTCGAGATCAACGCAGCGTTCTCCCCAACTGTCCCTAAGAGAAACCCACGCAAGACTGACAGAACCAGGTTCAGAGCTATCCTAGGTGAAAGACTTGCTTGGGCTGAGACTCTACCAGATCCGGAGGGACCCGAACAAATCGAACAACAGGTAACAGATTTTACAAATACTTCAATAGACTGCTACCATTCAACTTGCCCGCTTAGCACACCAGCGCCTACCAACATCAAGGGGCAGCCTTGGTGGGGTCCTGATCTAGATAGGATGCGTGCTAAGATCAGAAGACTGCTAAACAGGGCGATGAACACCAGTGCTGATGAGGATTGGGACAACTATAAAGATGCCAAATCCAAGTACAAGAAACGACTACGGTTCAAAAGCAGCAACTCATGGAGGAAATTCTGCAGCGACATTGAAACCGTTGATCAAGCAAATCGGGTAAGGCAAATACTAGCTCAACAAGGCAACTCCAGGCTAGGGTCGCTTAAAAAACCCGATGGAACATATACCTCTTCCACCACAGAAACACACAGTCTCTTGTTGGAAACTCACTTTCCCGGAAGTAGAACTATTCAAGAGATTGTGTGGCCGGAAGAGGTTCACCATGAAGCTGTCGACCACTTAGACATAACTAATAATATTATCACTGCTGACAAGGTGAGATGGGCCATTAATAGCTTTAAACCTTTTAAATCAGCAGGACCAGATGGAATCTTCCCAGCACTTCTACAGTGGGGTGGGGAACCCGTCATCAATATAATGGTCCGAATCATGAAAGCATGTCTTAGATTCGGATACGTTCCCAAAAGGTGGAGAGTAGTAAACGTAATTTTCATACCGAAGCCAGGAAGGAGCGACTACACTAACGCTAAATCTTTCAGGCCGATTAGTCTCACCTCGTTCTTGCTTAAAACTCTCGAACGTTTGTGCGAGAGACACCTGAGAGATGGAGCGTTAAAACATATACCCTTACACAAGAATCAGCATGCATATAGTTTGGGTAAGTCTACTGAATCGGCTCTCCATGCAGTTGTATCCACAATTGAAGAGGCGATTCAAAACAAATGCATCTGTCTTGGAACTTTTATTGATATAGAAGGTGCCTTTGACAAGACGCAGTATAGCAGTATAAGTGCATCTCTAACAAGGCATGGGGTGTCAACAGCTGTAAACAACTGGGTCACAAACATGCTTAACAAACGTATCGTGCGTCTAGCTGGAGAGTCCCTATCGGCGGAGGTAGTGCGGGGATGCCCGCAGGGAGGAGTGCTCTCCCCGCTTCTGTGGAATTTGGTCATTAACGACCTGATTACCAAGCTTAACGCTAATGGATACTACACCGTAGGATACGCCGACGATTTGGTAATACTCATCACAGGTAAATTTTCGAGCACAGTATGCAACCTTAAACAAACAGCTCTTCGCATCGTGGAGCGCTGGTGTTTAGAATATGACCTGGCGGTTAACCCAACAAAAACGGTAATGGTCATGTTCACTAACAATAGGGCTCTTGGTAGGTATACCCTACCTAAGCTCTTTGGAACGGAACTCCAGCTAGCAACTGAGGTGAAGTACCTGGGCATAACCTTGGACAGCAAGCTCAACTGGAGTAGCCACATCGACAACAAACTAAAGAAGGCGAGTATTGCTTTCTGGCAGTGTCGGAGAATGGTGGGGAAAAAGTGGGGACTTTCTCCCAACATCATTCTTTGGCTGTACGTAACGGTGATCCGTCCTCTTGTCTGCTACGGAGCTGTGGTGTGGTGGACCAGGACCAAACTAACCACAATGGTAAGCAAACTCCAAAGCTTCCAAAGGCTGGCCTGCATGGCTATCACAGGTAGTATGAGAACTACTCCAACAGCAGCAATGGAGGCCATGCTGTGTCTTCCGCCACTCCAGCTGTATATTAAGCAGGAGGCCGCGTCATCTGCGGTGAGACTCAACACCTTAGGACTTTGGAGAAAAAACAGGACCTCACACACCGCCATCCTAGGGGAAGTTTACAAAAAATTTCCCATCTCTATGGCTTGCAGTGACAGAATCCCTAAACAATTTGTTTTTGACAAAAAATACAATATACAGTTACATGAAGACCATCGGGTTGAGGGGCTCGACATTAAAGAGCTCAGAATTTTTACCGATGGTTCAAAAACTGAAGCAGGCACTGGTTCAGGCACCTTCTCGGAGGACCTAAACATCAAGATAGCCATTCCACTGGGTGCCCATAATACTGTCTTTCAAGCTGAATGCATGGGCATCATCTCGGCCGCTAATGCCATAGCATCGAGAAAGGTAAGAGATTCCTCCATTCGAATCCTCTCGGATAGCATGGCCGTCCTACAAGCCCTAAATAGCAACACTATTAACTCAGGGCTAATCTACGAGTGTCACAAACGACTAATGGAGGTATGTCAACACAACCGCGTAATCCTTCAATGGATAAAAGGACACAGCGGATCAAGAGGTAACGATGCAGCGGATGAGTTGGCGCGTAAAGGATCTAGCTTGACAGCGTATGGTCCAGAACCTATCATCCCTCTTCCCTTCAAGATGGTACGCTCATTTCTGAGAGAGTCGACCAGGAATGATCATGCCACTCTTTGGACAAATCATGAGGAGTGCAGGCAGGCTAAGCTGGCCTTGCCGTCCCCTAGCGCTAGGCTGGCTAAGACCTTGCTTCGACTTAGTAGGCCGCGCATGCGACTGGTAACTGCAGCACTTACTGGCCATGGTTTCTTTAATAAACATCTATATGTCCTAGGTGTTACCGACAGCCCCCTTTGCAGAGCCTGCTTGGAGGCAGAAGAAACGGCTGCTCACGTCCTCATGGAGTGCACAGGAGTAGCGGACTACAGGGCTAAACACCTCGGTCAATCGAGGGACCTTCCAGGGATAGTCGGTGACGTAAAGGGCCTACTGGCGTTCCTGGAGGAGTTGGGATGGCTCGAATGATGTCGCATTCCCACCCACACGCAAAATAGGCGCTTTCGTCGTCGAGTTGCGGAAACCAGCCCGTCTTACAATTGACAATTGACAATTGCCCTGCGATTTAATTTCAACACCCTAACCAAAAAGCGTTTACATTGCGAGGGTTTTCGTCTGTCAGTTGTCAAAACTGCCAGATTGACAGCTAACGTCAAATTAAAAATGACCGTTCAGAAACCATCGATCGAATATCGATTTGGAATCGAACAAATAATATTATTATTATTTCTTGCGTATTGTATTAAATTATCACATATTCTAAGAGCCTGTCTCAATATAGCCCTATTGAAGAGATACATCCAATCTAATAAAACAAACATTTACATACAGGCACATACATTGCTTCTCGCCCCACACTAGGAAGTAAGACGTGGTGTCGTGGGAACCAGAATCAGCGACATCAATACATGTAAGTTTAGTTCAAAAAACTATTGACCATAGAATCATACAGATTACTCAGTCAACGTCAATATAAGTTCAGTTCAAAAAATATTGACCATAGAGTCATACAAATTACTTAGCCTACGTCAATTGTTCAGTTAAAAAAAAAATACCATAGAACATTTACATACAGGAACATACAATGCTTCTCGCCCCACACTAGGACGTAAAACGTGGTGTCGTGGGAACCAGAAACAGCAACATCAATACATGTCATTTAAAAAAAAGACTAAAAAATCATACAGATTACTTAGTCAACGTCAATATAAGTTTAGCATGCGTAGGTTTGGAGCAGAAGGGCACAAACATGTAAACATCTAAGACCTGGAGTTTGTTTTACAACACACGGGCTAAGGGATGGAGAAAAGAAGGGCACAAACATGTAAACATCCAAGACCTGGAGTTTTTTTTACATCACACGGGCTTAGGGATGGAGAAAAGAAGGGCACAAACATGTAAACATCTAAGACCTGGAGTTTCTTATTCATCACACAGTGGTGTGATAGGGCTTCATGCACTCGGGGCACAACGGAACGTCACATATATCACATTTATGTGAAGTTTTGTGCCTCTTTTTCATGAGCTTGCACCATTCACAACCCACACGTGGATGCGGGTGATCATCGGTCGGTGATATTTTGACCGAAAAATGATTATTCTCCAATATGGGCCTTACCGGGGCCCCTTCCCTATGACCCGGCACCTGCCTGACCGTTAGCACCGCGTTCGAGGTGGGTGGAACATCCCTGGTCAAGAATTTAGACAGGAGGCGGTTTGCGACTTCTCGCCTAAACTCTCGATGCTCAATGCTTATATCCTTCCATCTGTAGATGACATAAGCATTGAGAATCGGGGTATTTAACAGCCTCCTGAACAATTTCTTGTACCAGATCTTGTTCCGCTTCCTCTCGAGCGGGAACCCGGCCAGAAGAGCGTCCTTCTTGTCCACTCCCCCATTGTGCTGTTATAGTCAAGGACTACCTGGGGTTTATATTTCGATGTCCCATACTTTTCAGCCATCCCCACAGTGGGTGAATGATAGGTGGAGAGCATGTTGACTAAGCCAACATCTCTCCACACTATCACGCTGACATCACCGCTATTTGAGTGTATGATATGGCCAGTGGATAGCGATGTCTTTGTGATAGATTTCAAGCTATCAGGCACACTATCGCGATTAATCCTGAGGGTACCATAACAGTCCATCCCGTTGATCTTCAAGCACCGCGCCAGCTATGGACTGTTATAGAAATTGTCCATCACGATAGTGTGCCCTTTATTGAAAAGTCCACTGGCAAAATCGTACACAATTTTAGCGGTGACGCCCTGTGGGGCTACGGCTGTCACTCCCTCTGGCTCTGGATCTTGGTCACCCACGACACCACTCTTACCGTCCTTCCCCGCATAAATTGTGAACTTCCAGAGGTAGCCCGTCCCGGACTCGCAGAGCTCGTAGCTTTTTATACCTGCCTTGGCCGCTTTTGTGGCAATTTTCTGGATGAAAGTCAGATGGCCGTGCCATTTGAGTAGGGACTCATCCAGTGCCACATTTTGGTTAGGCAGGTATAAAGCCTGGAATTTGGCGTTCAAATGATCCAACACAGGTTGGATCTTCCAAAGCCGTCGCGCCTCAGTGGAGAGGGATTGTAGAGTGGTCGAGTTATCCACAAAGTGGATGAACTTCTTCAGCAATACCCAACGGTCATAGGTTATTACTGTTTTCCAGTTGGGCATTGCTGTTACGAAATTCGAACTAATCCAATATTCCCTCTCTACTGTGAGGGGAAAGAGGCTCTGGTGAATGATCATGGCGAGAAAGACATAGATCTCCGCTCTATCCGTAGGCTTCCACCTCGCCGAGCGTGAGTACCTTGAGCCGCCAGTTTGGGAACTGGCGGCGTATCGGTTGGTCTCAGCCACGATCTTATCAATCATGTCTGCATCCCAGAATTTCAAGAAAACATCTACAGAATCCATATCCATAAACTGGAATGTCGGTCCAGGAATACCTGTAAATGTTTCCCTAACCCCCTGGAATGCAGACAGACTGCTGGTCCAGTCAAAATGGAACCGTCCGTCGGGAAGTAGCCTACGGACAGAAGCGTCGTTCGCGGCGTCTATCCCCCTCAGGCTGTTTACAACAAAATCCGGTAATTTTTCGACGGCGTTGGCCTCTGCCTGTGCGATCATTTCAACACCCAACTCACCGGCTACCAGTGGCGGCTCTGACGTGTCCGGGTCGCTACCTGCTCCATCCACTACGTCGTCCTCCGACTCATACAGCGGCGGCGGCGATTCAAGGCGATGCGGCGGCGGTATATATACGCCACCCGAGGCTTCATCAGCGCCTGTAAAAAAGGTTTGAACATTATTTCCATGGAATAGAATATTCCGCCAGTGAAAGTGCGGTAAAGTGTAACTCACATTGCTTTAAATATTTTTATGAGGAAAATACTTACACAACATGAAGAGTTGGGGGCTCGAAACCTCAACCCCAACGCTAGCCCTTGAGGGGGTTCCAATATTCCCAACATCTTCATGGCCGCATGGTGAGAGTGGCGCAGGAGGAGGTTGTCGGGGACGCATCCACGGTGGCGGCAGCGAGGCTGTTAGTTCCGCTGGCACTCCAGGTGCCAACGGAATGGAGCCAGGAGTACCCAGTATACTGAAAACAATATTCATTTTTAAATTTATACAATTTCGAATGAGTTTTGAATAATATTATATGGTGTACTTTTTATAGTAAAATTACCTCATGATGTGCTTATTGCTGGTCTTTGTCTCCGGCAGAGCAGCAAAACCACATTCCTTTTGGAGTTTCCTCTTTTTCAACTCAGCCTGTTGCCCTGCCGTAAGACCTTGAATACGCTTTCGCGTTATCGCACTCTGAGCCCGGTACTCCTGTTCCACTGCCATCGCGTCCTCCTGCTGTGATGTTAATGCCCTAAAACAATGATATTGATATGAATGAAATATGAACACAAAGAAAACATTAAACTACATACAGTTTATAATAAACTAGCACCATAAATACGAACCCCGTATCCTCAAGGATGTTGCGAGGCCGCACGTTGCCTTGGCCTCGCCCTGGTTCTGCCGTGGTTCTAGGCGTTGATGCCCTAAAACAATGGTTTTTATATGAACACAAAGAAAACATTGAGCTACATACAGTTCGTAATAAACTAGCACAATAAATACGTACCCTGAACTAGTGCCGGTTTCGGCACCACGGCCTCGGCCTCGCGCCCGTCCACGGCCTAACGCAGGACCGCCTCTTGCGCCGCCTCTGCCCGCGCGCCCTACCATATTACTAAAAAATAACCGATAATATTAACAAAATTACATACAATATTATCAAGATAACAATAAAACCATAAACTTCTGCGTTATTTTAATTAAACTAAATTTTATTTCAAACGCCGACTACTACCATTTTTGTCTAGAAATAAATAATTATGGTTGATGTGTAGTTATGGGGGCAAAAAAAAAACTTAGAAAATTTTGCGAAAATTTTGCAAGTATCGATGAAGTTATTGAAACTCTGACCCCATTTATTTCTAGAAAGAAATAATTATCACTGACACACACAAAAACATTACCAGATTTCACGGTCAAGTCAACGCTGCGCTTTATCGAGTGGACGCCTAGCCGAGTTCAGGCAAAACTGTTCCTTACGCCATTACAATAGGGTCGACACAACCAAGCGTGACAATAACTATGATCCGAAAATAATTATTATTCACATGTTTTGACCCTATATTGTCGTGTTTCTATCGTATTTACACAATATTAAGTACATTAGACTGATATGAAAGCTACCCTTGCAAGTAAAACGCATTTTTTCTAACTCGAAATATTTCATCGACGTATTTTCTTTACTAGCATTGATATTTTCAGTAAAAACACGGTATTAACTAAGATAAACTAAGAAATAAGCTATGAATAGTACTTACAATCAGTTTTTCAGCCTTTACTGGTAGTAATAAACTTATAAAAACAAAAATTCACGCCACAATCTCCGACCACACCATAATACCGGCAAAATCTTGAAAATTAATGAATGATTTTTATTTTTTTCTGGCTCTATGGTTGAGTATTTCAATGCTCGGCTCCAGGCTCCAGAGCCCCGACTCAATGGCTGCGTTCATAAAAAAAACTACTAACATAGGCGCTGAGATTTTCAAATGATGATCGAAAATAGATGCTCGAACTCACCGCGCGTCAATTTGGCCTCTGCGCAATCCTGGATTTTGCTGTTTCGCCTCAAATTGGGCCATGCGCAATCGGGTCGGACTGTCAACAACGGATTAAGTGTACGAGAAACCGGGGGTTAATCTTACTCGTGATAACTCTTAATTATTTAATAATTTCCTTCAAGTTCTACAAACTTACTAAAGACGCAGTAATTTATGAATGAATATTTAAATGCTATTGGCTGTTGAGAAGTCTTTGTATATGTCTGGGGTAGTCATCCATGCATTGATTTAGCCATCTTCTTTTACAAGTCCATGTCCCATACAGAATCCTGCACAAATTATTTTAAGTCTTTTCTGGCATTTCGCTTTTCTGGCATTTTGCGTTTCTGGCATTTAACTTTTCTGGTATTGCGCGTGCATTGCTAAAGACGCATTTCATTGCATTTCTGAGACGGTTAGAGTACAAATTCATCAATAAACATTTAAATTAATACGTTAGGATCGAATTGATAACTAACCTCTTTTGTACTTTTTCCATACCTGTCGTTCGGCGGTCGTAGTTTTGACTTCTGTCATTTCACAAAAAAGTGGTATATCTGTACTTTGAAAAGTTGCAATATTTCTTTGCTTCGCAAAGGTGTGTGATGTGTGCCGAGGTTTTTTGCAATTCACAACTATGGAACAGGATTTTTCTTTTTCTACTGACTGAAATGCACATAGTCACTACATACTTTGTTTTATTTCATCACTACACCTTTCACCTACACTTGTCAAAATCATGATATATGTCATAAACTGTGACATCTGTCAAAAATAGTAACATCTGTCAAAATAGTAACATTCTCAAAAACCAGACCAGAAGACATCAGTCTTTAGAACGCTGGTGATAAGGCTGTGATTTCAGGGTGCAAAGTTGAGAAGGTGTACGTTGTTAAGTCTAGGTACGAACGTCCGATTCGCAGAAATGAAAAGCTTTTGAACACTCAGCGGGCTTTTGATGAAAATATTACTGAAGCAATTATTTCAGTTGCGTTTAGTGAGAGTGCGATTTTAACTGAATATGGATTACACTCGGAAGTACATACAAATAGTAGATTGTTTACCAAGGGAGTAAAGAACTATTTTTATGGCGACAAAGTTTTTTGACACCTGAGGTACCGAGGGTTTCAATGTATATCACTCGAGCCAAAAATAGTTTTTACTCCTGAGGTGGACACTCTACTTTTCATCACCCTCTATGAGAAAAGGGGGTGTTTGGGCCATCCGCCGCGCTAATTTTTTATTTTGCAATATGGGTATGGTTTTTGATGTACTTTAGGGTTCTTGTGACGAATAAAGGGTCCATTTTGCATTTCAAGATGGCCGCCGCGCTAATTATCAATTTTGCAATATATAAATAGTAACATCTGTCAAAAAGAGTGACATTCTCAAAAATAGTGTAAGGCATTTTGCAATGGGTGCATTTTGCGAAAGGTGCGTTTTGGGATAGGTGCATTTTGCAACAGGTGCGTTTTGGGATAGGTGCATTTTGGGATACGTGCATTTTGCGAAAGGTGTGTTCCGGGATAGGTGCAGTTTGCAAAAAAAAAACTATTCTTTATTCATTATGGGCCGGAAGGCTTTAAAATACCTAAATGGCTTAATGTCTCCGTACGAGAGATACCTAACGATACATCTTACTCAATACTCTCACTATACCGAATTGCAAAAGCCTAGGATAAGCCGTTTAACCAAAACAACAACTTTTGTAAAGAATTTGGACGAAAATATTTGGGGGTATTAACCGTGGTCCCACAGCTATTGACCCACAGTGGGTCCAACGTTTTTTTTTCCCGTAGACCCAATGCTTCTCAATGGGACTACGGGTAATTGAAACAAAACTGCTTTTTACCCGTGGTCCACCGCTGTTATATTTATAGATTGTATATAGTTATAGGTTGGATTATTACATGAAATGGCCATTGCAATGAATGATATACGAGATGTTGCACAAACAACAGATAGACCTATACCAGAAATATATGACGACGCCTTAAATAACTGAGGGGTTGTTTGGAAAAACAGCCAATGTCAGTTTTGCTCAATTTTACAGGAGGCATAAAAACTGTTTACAATACGTATAATCAATTAAATTGGTAGTTTATTGCTGTTTTATTGTAGATACTATGACCTGCAATGACATGTGATATGTTTTTAGGCCAAAAGTTTTCCTGAAGTTCAGTAAAGCTGAAATTTAGTTTGACATTGGTTAGTTTTCAAAAAAAAAACAGACAAAAAATAACCATATTTAGGCTTATATTTCTTAAAAAAAAAACAATGCTTACACTAACTTAAAATTACTTGTCACACCCTTCACTGTTATCGTCATCCTCTATTTCTACATTGTCATCATCATTAATATGCCCATCCGAGGTGGCTGCATCTGGAGAAAATTGCAGGAAGAAATCTCTGTTTTCTTGTTTTGTGAGAAACTTACTCAAATGTATTAAATTTGATATCTTCCCACTCGACATCTTCAGTGGCTCTAAGTATAATGGATCAAGTATAAACTCGTCAGGTAGGTGCCGTTTGTTGCGAATTACACAGTGCGTTGAAAGTCCTGTAAAATTTTCTTTTACTTTGATGTGTTCATGACCTTCAGATGTTGTTATAATACGCAATTTGCGAAGCTGAAGTGCTGGTCTTGGAGTCTTTAGAAAGAATGGTGAAACTGCTGCCTTTATATTGAAAAAGTAATCCTGTGTAACTGATATTACATTAAATGGGTTGGGATGTTTTCTGGCAGTTTGAATAATTTTGTCCAAATCAGCAGGAATCTCAGGAGAACATATCAGTTTCTTTTTAGCGATAAGTGCAAATCATCATCATTTGGCAGGTATGTGTGACCTCTGACTGGAAATATGTGGGTTATTTTCTTGAAAAGTTTCAATACATGAACCAAGATATATTGAAAGTAAACCATCACATGGTTTTTATTTTGCCCACTGCATCCGTCACTTAGAAGCACAAGGTAATCACACTGTATTTCTCTATTGTTTATATAGTGGAGAATCAATGAGGTTACATCAGATGCCCCCTTTTTTCCAACTGTCTCTGGATAAACATATAAGGATGCACTGTCGTTTGCTAAATCGTGGATACCAAACACATAGTACCACATTTGTCTGGAATAAAATACATCACCAGTCTTAATGTGTGGCATGGGAAGGTTTTGCATGTAGTCAAAAGACAGTAGCATGCATTCACCTTGTCTTGCTTTTCCTTTATAGATATTTTTAAGCTCCTTGAACTTTTTTGCTTTACCCAAATGAAGCGTTTTTTGAACTACCAATGAATTCTTTGCCGCAGCATCAGTAGCTGATTGGATTTTTAAATTTAGCTCGTCACATATACAACAAGTATCAGATCGAGGCAATCCAAATTTTATATTGAAGTCCTTTGTGAAGACTTTATAATAAACTTTGTAAGAAACTCGAATCTTCATTTCATCCAGAAATAGTTCATGCATCTTTTGAACGGATAATGATTCTGGAAGATACATCATATTAGGATTATCCCTCAAAGAATAATGGGACTGCCTGGCTTTGAAAGATTTTAGGCATTTTATTAACTCCAATACTGGAGAGGGAGTTGCATGTGGCCTGTTTGCATGTTTTCCTCTGCCATCTTTGGGTAATTTCTTCATATTTAAAATTTTATTCTGTAGTGTACGAAGCCGCCCCCTTTTTATGCCATGCATGTTCATAAAAGCTTTCATGCATACTTGTATTTCTTCATTAGCAACGCGCACCTTGTATGAATAAGATACTTCTTCATGTAAAAAGTCACATCTTCATCGTCGTTGCGTTCATGTCTTGGCCTCCTTTGATATGATATATATGATATGATATGATATGATATTAATCCTGCGAGATACCCGTCTTGGTCGTCCTTAGTTTCATTAAAATAAAACGATTGAAATATCTCCTGCCGTTGCTCCAATGAAACTTTGGTGTAACATTCTAGTCTCGAACATCTTTAATGATCAAAATAAGTTTTATTTTAAATCTATCTATCTATTAAGCCTCTAGCACCCACTGCTGACTAAAGGCCTCCCCTTTACTACTCCATTGTTTTCTGTCCTGGGCCAACCTCGTCCACTGGTGCCCAGCAGTTTTAGTGATGTCATCTGACCATCGGGTGGGTCTCTGCCCTTCGGTCTGCAAGCGTCCCTTGAATATTCGTTGCTAACTCGATCGATAAATAATATATTATCTCGAAATATATGTAGGTACCTGCAGTCTTCTCCGGCGATAGATCCAGTTACTGGACGTCCTACATACTTGGTTGAGGTGAGGTTCCCCAGCAACTTTTCTCTGTTTTATAATGTCCCTTTTTGACTCCTTTTTCTTCTTCCGCCCCCTTATCGACACTCTGACCGGTTTTCACTGATAAATTATAGTAATAACGCGAAGCGAAAGGAAAGAACTTGACAGCAACCGCCGAACACAGAGAAAGTAATCACCCGCCGAACCAAAGAACAAAAGGAAACTGTCAGTCAGTATTGCCAACATTACCCGGGTATTACAAATACCCGTGGACCCACTGTGGGTCAATAGCTGTGGGACCACGGTTAATACCTCAATATTTGGACCCCAAAATGCTTATATGCTGTAAACTAACTACACCCTGCTTAGGGTGTAGTTAGTTTACAGCAACATTTTTACTACTAGCATTTAGTGTGTAATTATTAACTTTTAAAACAAAAAAGTCGTAGAAATATAGTTAATTTTTGAAAATTGAAATTTCGGCAATCATACGACCAAATTAGTCATGGTCCAAAAGCGTCCATGCAGTACTTGAGACATACCATCATCATTTTGCAGAGTTACGTTACTACCGTAACCACAGACCGTAAGGATGTAAAATGTACAGTGATGTGAAAAAGTGCGAAGATTATTTTCAGTATCAGACAGTGGGTAAATTAATCTTAGCTACTTAGGTTAGTAACCTAACCTAAGTAGCTAAGTGCAGCCTACCCAATAAACTATTCTATTCTAAGGAAGAATAGAATAGTGTTTAGCTTACCCTTAATAGAATAGTGTTTAGCTTAGCGGTTGTTGGACACTGAAATAGCATTCTGCCCGTAGTTCAACCTAACAGTTTCACCAATAAATCGAAACATTATCCAGAAACCACGAAAATTGTCGGAAGCACTATATAAGACCCGCCTAATTGTTTGTCGTTTTCAATCCAATTCCAAATATAGCCAAAGATGACTATTAGCCACGCCGCAGTGTTTTTTTTTATTTTCAGACATAGGCTATGTACTCGGAAACCTACCGACGAAGTCGGAATTTCGATCTTTATTTTTATTTTTCGTAGGACAGATATTGAATAAACTAACAACATTTGTGATTATAAAAAAGTATGTGGGTTGCATGGTTATGGCTAAAAAAAATATTTTAAAAATGTATGGAGAAAATAACGATATTTTTTCTAAAATTGCTCTCATTTGGCAGCAGTTTGGTAGTTTTATGTGAAAGTTAAGTGCTACGCTACCTAAAAAATAGTACTCTTGCAGCCATTTGCAGCCTTGGGAGAAATAATTTGTCAAAGTATGCTTAATTTAAAAAGCATTTTATTTTTTTCGAAAATTTTCCTTTTTTGTTTCGAAAATTTAGCTTTCTGTGTAACTTCTTTTTTAAGACAGATATTTACTAAACAAACAACATTTGTTATGAGAAAAAAGTCTGTGGGTGCATACTTTTCGAGAAAATAAAAGTAATGTTTGAAGAAAATTACATTTTATTTCTTTTCTGCTCTTAAATCCTTGGCAGCAGTTTTCCATATATCATAAGTGAAAAAAAAAACTCTTGCAGCCACTTGCAGCCTTAGGAGAAATAAGATGTCAAAGTTGAAACAGCAAGATATTTCGAAAATTTTGCTTTTCTCTGGAACTATTTGAGATCTTTCATACACCTTCTCATGTTACAATGAATCAAGCATATACATAGCGACACTCTCGTGCATCCAGCTACGTTGATTCTGGAAATGGACAAAGTTTTATTATAATCTTTCTGTGGCAATGTGACCTTTAGCCACTGCAAAAACTAGCAAACATCTGCGGGATTTTATGTCCCACAGAGGCTCCATAGTAAATATATTAGTAATAATAAATCTATTATCCTAGCATCGAACTTGAGGTTTTTGGAAAAAAATCGCCTGTATTATAATGGAAAGAAAAAAGGCTATCTTCGTACCGTTATTGCGAATTAGTGTGACTTTCTAAATCTTTCGCTTACACTTAAACATATGGAGCAACAGATAAAAGTAATACATATCAATGACGTTCTGTTTCGTCACTTTCGTAGCGTAAATTATGTATACATATCCTCAAAAATGAGGTTAAAAAGTTATTGACATCATACGTCATTGATATGATATGCATCTAGGGATCTTATATTAGCTCTCTTTGCATAGGTACCTATAGTAAGTCATTGAAAATTTGCTGAAAGATTTATTTATCTACTTGTATTTCAAGAGAGAGAGAGAAGTAATTCAAGGTTAAGACAAAATAATTAAAAAATAAGTAGGAATATGGAATATATAATATAATGCTCCGTGGTGCAGGAGATGCAGGTTCGATTCCTGACCAAGTACCAATGAGATAATTTATTTATCTTAAGTAAAGTATACACAGTCAGGTCATAAGTTCTGTCACACAATAAAAACTTTTGAATTTAGAACGCTGGCCACAAAAAAGTTTATTGAATTCGAATTTCGAATTTTTCATGAAAATAAAAATGTGTACTTTTTAGAATTTTCCTCGTTTTTAAATATGGAGTGGACACTTAAAGAAGACCGTGTCGCAGTTATTGCGTTGCATCGTTGCGGTTACGCGCCAATTCAGATTTTCGACTTACTGAAAAATTTGAATATAACCAAAAGATTCGTTTATCGTACCATAAAACGATACAATGAAGACTCTAGTGTAGATGACAGGTCAAGAAGTGGTCGCCCTCGCTCTGTTAGGACTCCAGCAGTGATAAAAGCTGTGGAGGCGCGAATTCAAAGAAATCCCATACGTAAGCAGAAACTGTTGGCCCTTCAGATGGGGTTAAGCAGGACCACGGTGAAAAGGGTGTTAAATGAAGACTTAGGGCTTAGGGCATATCGAAGAAAAACAGGACATCGTTTGGACGATCGTTTAATGGACCTGAGACTGAAGAGATGCCGCGCTTTGTTGAAGCGGTACGCGGGAAAAAAGCAACGGGAAATTCTTTTTTCGGATGAAAAAAATTTCACCGTGGAAGAGAGCTACAACAAACAAAATGATAAGGTGTACGCACACAGCAGTGAAGAAGCGAGCAACCGTATTCCGCGTGTCCAAAGAGGTCATTTTCCATCCTCGCTCATGGTTTGGTTGGGAGTCTCTTATTGGGGCTTAACTGAGGTACATTTTTGTGAGAAAGGAGTAAAAACGAATGCAGTTGTGTATCAAAATACAGTCCTCAAGAACCTTGTGGAACCTGTTTCTCATACCATGTTTAATAACAGGCACTGGGTATTCCAACAAGATTCTGCGCCAGCTCATAGAGCGGAAAGCACACAAGACTGGCTGGCGGCGCGTGAAATCGACTTCATCCGGCACGAAGACTGGCCCTCCTCCAGTTCAGATTTGAGTCCATTAGATTACAAGATATGGCAAAACTTGGAGGAAAAGGCCTGCTCAAAGCCTCATCCTGATTTTGAGTCACTCAAGACATCCTTGATTAAGGCAGCCGCCGATATTGACATGGACCTCGTTCGTGCTGCGATAGACGACTGGCCGCGCAGAATAAAGGCCTGTATTCAAAATCGCGGGGGTCATTTTGAATAAACTTTATTACCATAAGAATCTATGTTTTATTAAGTTCATTTTGCTATATATATGTTTACATAAATAATAAACATGTCTAAATTATTTCATATTGCACATGTGACAGAACTTATGACCTGACTATGTACAGACGGACGTTCTAACGGCGATGGAAAACGTCCGTTCTAACGCTGATGGAAACCTTCATTACTCCATAGCTGCGGCGATGGGCTAGCCCCCTGTCACGCAAAATGGAGTATTGAATAACTGGCTAAACGTGGGCACAATTGTGCCGCTGCCACCCCGTCTGGAAGGGCGTGACGCTTTGGATGTGTATAAGTGCTAATCTAAGTCTAATAAGTGCTAAACAGGCGGTTAAATTAAACAACTGTTATTATTAAATAATGGTAACCAAAATAGTAATAATTTTTATTACCATTTTGGTTAGGTAGGCATGTACTTAGCTACTTAGGCGAGTTTCATCTTGGGAAGTTATAAAGGATCTTCTTATCATTTACCCACTAACAAGTTTTCCACGTCATTGTACCGCATATAACGCTACACAATGAGGATGGTATGTCTCAAGTACTGCACGGACGCTTTAGGATCATGGCTTTAATTTGGTCGTATTATTATCGAAATTTCAATTTTCTAAAAATAACTGTATTTCTACTACTTTTAAGTACATCCTGCTTATTTTGGGGTCCAAATATTTTCGTCCAAATTCTTTACAAAATTTGTTTTTTTGGTTTAAAGGCTTATCCTAGGTTTTTGCAATTCGGTACAGTGATAGTATTCAGTAAGATGTATCGTTAGGTATCTCTCGTTTGACTTTGAGTTGCTTTGTTAGGGAGATATTAAGCCATTTAGGAATTTTAAAGATTTACCAAAAACTCCGAAACAGTGTGATAATTGAAAAAAGTAATTCCACACAAATTACAAAACAAATTACCAGGAATATTTATGTAGCTGGCAAGATTTGTGTGTTCAGTAGTTTTCTCAAACCAGCATTTGGTCAAACGTGATCCTAGTAGGAAATGGAATATCTCTGAAACCCGTGGACACACAAAATTGGCTTTTGGTCACATTTACCACTCACGACACACTAAATGCCCATATAAGTGAAATCTTTCGATTTCACACTTTCTTGGTAGGATCACGTTTCGAAACGTGAATCTAGCAGGAAGTGTTTTTATGATATATTTCAGCCCCCGTGTACAAACAAATTCTGAAATTTCGGTCACATTTATATCTAACAACACACTAAATATGTGCTTACTCAGAATCTGTCTAAATCGTACTTTCTTGCTAGAATCACGGTCACCTTTTCTTGCGAATGTCTTTTGAGCGCTAAACGTTGAACGAAAGGCTGATGAAACTTGGTACACAGGACAGGACCTTCATAATTGCTCGGAAAACCGCAAAATTGGCCAGTCTTCTGCTTGTGGGAAAGCGAATGGTTTTACCAGATTTCGTAAATTTCGCGTCGGATGAAGACCGAAATTGGCATGATCGTCCCTTCCACCATTTTTTTGCATTAACCAGACTTGTAACTAGAGTATGACCACCAAGAAACGCCGGTTGTGAACATGTTTTTTTATTCATTTTCGTAACCGCATTGTGAAGCACTCTTAAAAACAGGTTTTTCCCCGATGGGATGGCAGTGGCACAACTTAACATAGGTAGGTATTTATTATTTTTGACAGGTGTTACAATTTTGACAGGTGTAACTTTTTGGCAGATGTCACTATTTTTGACAGTTGCCACAATTTCGACAGGTCACAATCTTGACAGATGTCACTATTTTTGGCGACAAATTTAACTGCTATATTTCAGAAACTACTGATCCTAGATGTATATGGAGATATGACAACTCTCGAAGAGACCTTCATTTCGGATGACAACTCTCAAACTAAAAACTGCCATATCTCGGTAAATACTGATCATAGGCCACTAGTATGTGATATGATATGACAATTCGGACGAGATCCTTATTTCGGATGACAGCTGTCAAACTAAAATCCGTCTGAATTAACCCATCAAGCTATCGGAATAGTTCCTGTCCATAATTCCAACTATGTAACATCAAACACTTCTATCTTCGATTTCGCCCTAGTGACCCTTGCAAATCGATCACTCTTAGTAGATCCATTGACCAGATCCTTAATGGTCTAATGAGAGATATTTTCTTACTAGATCTGTTTTGTTATAAACTGAATCTGATGAGAAAATTTATTGCCAATAGATTTATTATCAAAAAAAAAAAAAAAAATTTGGATCTAATGATTATGTGTGTCACTAGAAAAAATGTTATAATTTAAAAAAAAGATGGATCTCATGATTGTCTACAGTGTCACTAGATAGAATGTAGCTTCCGTGCTCGATATACCTAAACATAACTGCCGACTGTTGCTAGGTAACCTTAGATCAAAATTCACACATTAAGTACCAGGGCAACAGACTATTGCAGGAGGTTAATTCTTAATATCCAAAAGGAAAATCTAAAACGTGTATTCTTATTTAAAGATTTAAGAGTATCATACTTGGAGGTATTCTCCGATTACTACACACAATCAAATTAAATTTATATAGATTTCCTTTTTGTGGTGTTCGCAACGCCAGATGCTGTTGCCATTTTACTAAGAAAATGTTTATGAAATGTATGGTCCTCAAATAATAGTACAGCTCCACGTCCACTTTTTTTTTTCTTACTCACACTGATTTTTCTTATTTTTTAAAGGACATCGGCAAAATAATATCTCATATTACTACCGCGTCTATGAAAAACACCCGTTAAGCATTAAAATTGCAATGCCAAAGCATCTCATATTTATTATTTATTACTTTTAGAGGTCATAGACAATTATCGATAAAGGTTTAGTAGCAAAACATTGGATCCCTCTGCGACAGTAGTACTACCATCTAGTTCAACTGGTAGTCTCCGATGGTTAGTTCTCATTAGGTCCATAACTGGATCTAGCGACAAATAAATTTCTCAGTAGATCCATACCTTCAACTCTGGATCTGCTTAACGGATCTAGCGAAAAAAGTACTTCTCAGTAGATCCACACGGCAAAAAATTGGATCTATTGACAAAAAAATATCTCACTAGATCCATTAAGGATCTGGTCAGTGGATCTAGTGAGAGTGATCGTTGCAAACTATGGCTTAATTGTATCTAGGGTAGTAATATTACAAATTACACCTGTATCATTCTGAACATTCACTACCCATAAATCGAAACATTATCCAGAAACCACGAAAATTGTCGGAAGCACTATATAAGACCCGCCTAATTGTTTGTCGTTTTCAATCCAATTCCAAATATAGCCAAAGATGACTATTAGCCACGCCGCAGTGTTTTTTTTTATTTTCAGACATAGGCTATGTACTCGGAAACCTACCGACGAAGTCGGAATTTCGATCTTTATTTTTATTTTTCGTAGGACAGATATTGAATAAACTAACAACATTTGTGATTATAAAAAAGTATGTGGGTTGCATGGTTATGGCTAAAAAAATATTTTAAAAATGTATGGAGAAAATAACGATATTTTTTCTAAAATTGCTCTCATTTGGCAGCAGTTTGGTAGTTTCATGTGAAAGTTAAGTGCTACGCTACCTAAAAAATAGTACTCTTGCAGCCATTTGCAGCCTTGGGAGAAATAATTTGTCAAAGTATGCTTAATTTAAAAAGCATTTTATTTTTTTCGAAAATTTTCCTTTTTTGTTTCGAAAATTTAGCTTTCTGTGTAACTTCTTTTTTAAGACAGATATTTACTAAACAAACAACATTTGTTATGAGAAAAAAGTCTGTGGGTGCATACTTTTCGAGAAAATAAAAGTAATGTTTGAAGAAAATTACATTTTATTTCTTTTCTGCTCTTAAATCCTTGGCAGCAGTTTTCCATATATCATAAGTGAAAAAAAAAACTCGTGCAGCCACTTGCAGCCTTAGGAGAAATAAGATGTCAAAGTTGAAACAGCAAGATATTTCGAAAATTTTGCTTTTCTCTGGAACTATTTGAGATCTTTCATACACCTTCTCATGTTACAATGAATCAAGCATATACATAGCGACACTCTCGTGCATCCAGCTACGTTGATTCTGGAAATGGACAAAGTTTTATTTTAATCTTTCTGTGGCAATGTGACCTTTAGCCACTGCAAAAACTAGCAAACATCTGCGGGATTTTAAGTCCCACAGAGGCTCCATGGTAAATATATTAGTAATAATAAATCTATTATCCTAGCATCGAACTTGAGGTTTTTGGAAAAAATCGCCTGTATTATAATGGAAAGAAAAAAGGCTATCTTCGTACCGTTATTGCGAATTAGTGTGACTTTCTAAATCTTTCGCTTACACTTAAACATATGGAGCAACAGATAAAAGTAATACATATCAATGACGTTCTGTTTCGTCACTTTCGTAGCGTAAATTATGTATACATATCCTCAAAAATGAGGTTAAAAAGTTATTGACATCATACGTCATTGATATGATATGCATCTAGGGATCTTATATTAGCTCTCTTTGCATAGGTACCTATAGTAAGTCATTGAAAATTTGCTGAAAGATTTATTTATCTACTTGTATTTCAAGAGAGAGAGAGAAGTAATTCAAGGTTAAGACAAAATAATTAAAAAATAAGTAGGAATATGGAATATATAATATAATGCTCCGTGGTGCAGGAGATGCAGGTTCGATTCCTGACCAAGTACCAATGAGATAATTTATTTATCTTAAGTAAAGTATACAGACGGACGTTCTAACGGCGATGGAAAACGTCCGTTCTAACGCTGATGGAAACCTTCATTACTCCATAGCTGCGGCGATGGGCTAGCCCCCTGTCACGCAAAATGGAGTATTGAATAACTGGCTAAACGTGGGCACAATTGCGCCGCTGCCACCCCGTCTGGAAGGGCGTGACGCTTTGGATGTGTATAAGTGCTAATCTAAGTCTAATAAGTGCTAAACAGGCGGTTAAATTAAACAACTGTTATTATTAAATAATGGTAACCAAAATAGTAATAATTTTTATTACCATTTTGGTTAGGTAGGCATGTACTTAGCTACTTAGGCGAGTTTCATCTTGGGAAGTTATAAAGGATCTTCTTATCATTTACCCACTAACAAGTTTTCCACGTCATTGTACCGCATATAACGCTACACAATGAGGATGGTATGTCTCAAGTACTGCACGGACGCTTTAGGATCATGGCTTTAATTTGGCCGTATTATTATCGAAATTTCAATTTTCTAAAAATAACTGTATTTCTACTACTTTTAAGTACATCCTGCTTATTTTGGGGTCCAAATATTTTCGTCCAAATTCTTTACAAAATTTGTTTTTTTGGTTTAAAGGCTTATCCTAGGTTTTTGCAATTCGGTACAGTGATAGTATTCAGTAAGATGTATCGTTAGGTATCTCTCGTTTGACTTTGAGTTGCTTTGTTAGGGAGATATTAAGCCATTTAGGAATTTTAAAGATTTACCAAAAACTCCGAAACAGTGTGATAATTGAAAAAAGTAATTCCACACAAATTACAAAACAAATTACCAGGAATATTTATGTAGCTGGCAAGATTTGTGTGTTCAGTAGTTTTCTCAAACCAGCATTTGGTCAAACGTGATCCTAGTAGGAAATGGAATATCTCTGAAACCCGTGGACACACAAAATTGGCTTTTGGTCACATTTACCACTCACGACACACTAAATGCCCATATAAGTGAAATCTTTCGATTTCACACTTTCTTGGTAGGATCACGTTTCGAAACGTGAATCTAGCAGGAAGTGTTTTTATGATATATTTCAGCCCCCGTGTACAAACAAATCCTGAAATTTCGGTCACATTTATATCTAACAACACACTAAATATGTGCTTACTCAGAATCTGTCTAAATCGTACTTTCTTGCTAGAATCACGGTCACCTTTTCTTGCGAATGTCTTTTGAGCGCTAAACGTTGAACGAAAGGCTGATGAAACTTGGTACACAGGACAGGACCTTCATAATTGCTCGGAAAACCGCAAAATTGGTCAGTCTTCTGCTTGTGGGAAAGCGAATGGTTTTACCAGATTTCGTAAATTTCGCGTCGGATGAAGACCGAAATTGGCATGATCGTCCCTTCCACCATTTTTTTGCATTAACCAGACTTGTAACTAGAGTATGACCACCAAGAAACGCCGGTTGTGAACATGTTTTTTTATTCATTTTCGTAACCGCATTGTGAAGCACTCTTAAAAACAGGTTTTTCCCCGATGGGATGGCAGTGGCACAACTTAACATAGGTAGGTATTTATTATTTTTGACAGGTGTTACAATTTTGACAGGTGTAACTTTTTGGCAGATGTCACTATTTTTGACAGTTGCCACAATTTCGACAGGTCACAATCTTGACAGATGTCACTATTTTTGGCGACAAATTTAACTGCTATATTTCAGAAACTACTGATCCTAGATGTATATGGAGATATGACAACTCTCGAAGAGACCTTCATTTCGGATGACAACTCTCAAACTAAAAACTGCCATATCTCGGTAACTACTGATCATAGGCCACTAGTATGTGATATGATATGACAATTCGGAAGAGATCCTTATTTCGGATGACAGCTGTCAAACTAAAATCCGTCTGAATTAACCCATCAAGCTATCGGAATAGTTCCTGTCCATAATTCCAACTATGTAACATCAAACACTTCTATCTTCGATTTCGCCCTAGTGACCCTTGCAAATCGATCACTCTTAGTAGATCCATTGACCAGATCCTTAATGGTCTAATGAGAGATATTTTCTTACTAGATCTGTTTTGTTATAAACTGAATCTGATGAGAAAATTTATTGCCAATAGATTTATTATCAAAAAAAAAAAAAAATTTTGGATCTAATGATTATGTGTGTCACTAGAAAAAATGTTATAATTTAAAAAAAAGATGGATCTCATGATTGTCTACAGTGTCACTAGATAGAATGTAGCTTCCGTGCTCGATATACCTAAACATAACTACCGACTGTTGCTAGGTAACCTTAGATCAAAATTCACACATTAAGTACCAGGGCAACAGACTATTGCAGGAGGTTAATTCTTAATATCCAAAAGGAAAATCTAAAACGTGTATTCATATTTAAAGATTTAAGAGTATCATACTTGGAGGTATTCTCCGATTACTACACACAATCAAATTAAATTTATATAGTTTCCTTTTTGTGGTGTTCGCAACGCCAGATGCTATTGCCATTTTATTAAGAAAATGTTTATGAAATGTATGGTCCTCAAATAATAGTTCAGCTCCACGTCCACTTTTTTTTTTCTTACTCACACTGATTTTTCTTATTTTTTAAAGGACATCGGCAAAATAATGTCTCATATTACTACCGCGTCTATGAAAAACACCCGTTAAGCATTAAAATTGCAATGCCAAAGCATCTCATATTTATTATTTATTACTTTTAGAGGTCATAGACAATTATCGATAAAGGTTTAGTAGCAAAACATTGGATCCCTCTGCGACAGTAGTACTACCATCTAGTTCAACTGGTAGTCTCCGATGGTTAGTTCTCATTAGGTCCATAACTGGATCTAGCGACAAATAAATTTCTCAGTAGATACATACCTTCAACTCTGGATCTGCTTAACGGATCTAGCGAAAAAAGTACTTCTCAGTAGATCCACACGGCAAAAAATTGGATCTATTGACAAAAAAATATCTCACTAGATCCATTAAGGATCTGGTCAGTGGATCTAGTGAGAGTGATCGTTGCAAACTATGGCTTAATTGTATCTAGGGTAGTAATATTACAAATTACACCTGTATCATTCTGAGCATTCACTAACAAAACACGTTTAATTTATTTTAATAATAACATCAAAAGTTTATAGTAAAATATTGTCGCGACCATGTATCGGACAAGGTGTCCAGGACCGAAAATTAAACCAGAAAGAGATCACAAACTGAACTTGTCTACGTTGCAAAAGAACACTGAATTTGCTGGTTCGTTTAAAACGAAATCAATATCTTCGTAATGCGCTTTTGACGCTGTATGCTCACTTTGACCAGGACTCGACGTGAAAATGGAATGATTGTATGAGGAGGTTATGAAGTGCGTATGGAATGGATGGGGGGTTATATGAATGATTGCCCAATAAGTATGCCGAAAATATCTTTAACGGTGGCGTGCCTTTAGGAATTTAGATGGTTAATGATGAACAGGCAACATAATCCTGTTCAAAGATTGAATGTCGTCCAAAGAGAGCAGCCGCGCTAAGAAACAATTTTAAATTAACTTACATACGACAGTTCAGACAAACTAAAATATGGTTTGGGTCAAAATATGGGATTTCCTGAAACTGGTGTCCTACTTCCTCGTTCACGTACGCTCCAAAGCACGCCTTGGCGAGGACTACGCGTCCGCGGTGTCCGTTTCAAATGTGAAGTTATGGCTCGATGCGCAGCTCTCCACCAAAAGCTACAAATAAGAAATAATGATAAGTACCAGAATAACGCTAACACGACAAAATGCCACCACGGAATATAAACACCAAATACATACCCAGATCGCTTCCAACGTCTGACCTTTGACTTCAGATGAAATATCGGGATAAGAAAACGCCAGCAATAGTTTAGGCCGGCGTCAATTCTTGACGACAAGGACATACCATTATTCCTGTAGCCACAATACCAAAAAACTGCCCAAAACACAGAGATCACACGATAACTCTTAACGTGAATAAAACTAGCTAAATGAAAAAAAATATGCTGTAAATGAATTTTTCACAGTCCTGCCAAAACTGACAACTACCAATAAGAATCTAGAATAATTCGAATTTTCAATTTCGCATAAACTTATAAAATATCAACCAACCTGTATCCCAATAAAATTGAAATAAAAATTAGCATTACAAAGGAGTCTTAAAACGATGTCTGTGAGTTCACGCTGCACTGGGTACCAACTCGGCAAAAAATGTAACTGGAATGGAAGGGTTTTTCAAGAGTTTCGTTTATCTGAGGGTTTTTCGTAGTAAAATTGTCTGATTCCTGATGATGAAAGACACGTAGTGCTGCCAGTAACAAAAGGGTGCAGAAAAAGTGGTAAGTAAATTAAAATTACGCTTTTTTTAAGAAATAATTGTGATTTTTTTCGAGTTTTTTTTAGTAATTTCAGATTTCCACATAATTTGTTTCCCAAAATGGAATGATTTTATTACGAAATATCATTCTTAATTTTGTTAGCTTTCACACGACATCAAAATTGTGTTTCTAAATAATAAACTTTATTTTTTTAAATCATTACATGATACCTATTTTCTCTTTTCGGGGCTAAGCTTAATCATAAGACCTAGAGATTAGTGAGCCTTATGGTAGTGAATAAATAAATGTAGCTTACATTAAACATTAATGTCCCCACTGAAGGGCACAGGCCTTTTATCAATATGATAAAGATAAAGATCATTTATTTGTGAACACAGGTAATAATACATTTACAGATGTCAGGTAAGTTCTTTGAGCTCAGTGTTCTGCCCAGGGGCATACAAATTGTTCGATTCAAAATCGATATTCGATCGATGGTTTCGGAACGGCCATTTTGAATTTGACGTTGCTGCCAACCTTGCAGTTTTTTTGACAACTGACAGACGAAAAGCCCTCGCAATGAAACGCGTATTGATTTGGGTATTGAAATTAAATCGTAAGCCATCTGGAATTGTATTCGGGTTCCCCTCAGGATTGTCTATATAGCTGAGTGTATTGTGGTTCCCCGAACCAGATAAAGTTCGCATTTACGTGGCCGATTGGTTTTTCCCACGTAACATAACCTGTGTTGGAACACTGTGCTCGTCGAAGCTGGCCTGCCAGCCATACCTGGTTGGCTGAAGAACCTGTCTACCAAGAAGAGCCTAGGGTGCACCCAGGCCTTGCAGAGAGACAGGAGTTTGACGGGAACGAAGCACAGACCAGGTCAGATAGATTCATAAGTATTAGCTCGGTGAATCGCCGACGTTCACACTTCTTGGCATCTGATAGCTACGCTACCTCGTAGCTATGGGCCCCTGCGAGGTCATTAGGTGCCGAGAAGCCTGAACATTTTGGTAGCAAGAGCGTGGTTTCCTGAGATTTGCAGCCGTCAAGGGCTCCAGGAACCCACGATTTGGGACTATCAATCTGTAGGTATAGGCGGTTAAGTAACTGGTTGGTTCCTATATCCACATAGATTGGTAGTATTGTAAGCTATAGGTCTATTGCTGGTAGTAGATAGACAGATATTGAATTGAAAATTGCATTGAATTACCAGTTAGTCAATCTATTAGTGGTCTAGTAATGCTATTGAAGAATGTTTTGGTTAACATAGGCAGTTACATCTATTGATAGCAGGCTATTGCATTGTTTTCAGTTTATAGCAATTTATAACTTGAACTAATATTGACTATCTGTGTGTGTTATAATGATAAAGGGAAACTAAATTGTATTTACAAAATTTATATAGATATAAAACTCGGTTCCTATTGTTTAAGGAAAACAGCATTGTTTAAGTTGTGGTTTAGGGTTCCCTCGTTTGGGTTGCAGACTGGAGGGTCCAATATAATTGAGTTACTGCAAATTGTGAGTAAGTATCGTTCCGATCATGTCGTTATCTCTAATCCAGAAGGGTGTTTCTAAGGAACTCGGATGGTTTTCCTCCGCACACGGTCTGATAGACCGTTTAGATAGGCATGATGTGGTATTGGAGCGGTCTATGGACGTTAAGGAACGTTACAATAGGGTGCTCGAATTGTCCGCGCAGGCGGAATCAGTTGATGGTTGCGCACCTGACAGGCTGTCACGGTTGCTAGGGGATGTCGACCAGTGTATGGAGATGGCAGCTGCTATCACGCAGAAGGCTGCGGACATACGTAGACAGCGCGAGTCCAGCCATGGTGGTGACATCGAAGCACCTCTGCCGCTTCAGGGTTCAGGGTCCAGGTTACCGGCCATAACTATGCCTACCTTTGACGGAGTGTCCGGTGAATGGATGAGCTTCATCAATCTGTTCGACAGTTTGGTGCACATGCGATCGGACATTACCAAGTCTGTCAAGATGGCTCAGCTGGTGGCAGCATTGAGGGGTGAGCCTAGGGAGCTGGTCGCTCATTTGACAGTTACGGAGGGTAACTATGAAACGGCCAGGCAATTGTTGGTCAGACGTTACCACAACAAACGGAGGTTGGCCGATGCCCAACTGAACCGTTTGTTTAGCATCCCGGTTGTGAACAAGGTCGGGGCCATACAGACGGAGGTTTTGAACCCATTGTTGTCCGTCACCAAGGCTCTAGAGAATCTTGGACTTCCGGTTGGTGAATGGTCGTACCTATTGTTGTACATTGTACTTTCCCGCCTACCCGCTGACGTGCAGACTCGTTTCGAACAGTCTCACGGGAGGTCGGCCGAGGACCTGCCCGCCTTCTCCGACTTGGTCGGATTCTTGGAAGAGGAGGCTCGACGGGCAGAGAATTTGGGGTTGACGGTCACCCATCCTTCGGAGCCACAGAGAGCTGCCGGGAGCGCTGTGAGTAGGGGCTCTCCGACGAGGAAGGACCGCACCAACAGGCAGTCATATGGGACTGTGAGTGCATTGACCCCACATAGTGAGACCTGCCCATGTTGTAGGCTGATTGGCCATGCTGTGGCCAATTGCAATAAGTTCGGGGAACTTAGGGTTCAGGGACGGCGCCGGATGGCCAAGCAGCGGAGCTGGTGTTTCCTGTGCCTCGGGCCACACATGGCTAGGTACTGCACGCGCACAAAAATGTGCGGATATTGTGGTGGGGCCCACAATAATCTGTTGTGCATGAACCGGTCCGGCCAACAGCCACCACAGGGCCGTACCCAGGGTGACACGGCATGGGGCCCTGAGAATTCGTTTGCCACTCGGAGCGCAACTCAGGGGCCAACGTCCCCACGTCCACAGGGCCGTACCCAGGGTGACACGGCATGGGGCCCTGAGAATTCGTTTGCGACTCGGAGCGCAACTCAGGGGCCAATGTCCCCACGTGCACAGGGCGGTACTAGGGTGCAGGGCCGCACTCAGGGTCATCAGTTTTCGGTTGCGACTCAGCATCCGACTCAGCGGGCAATGGGGCCACTAGCACGCAGCCACCCAGGGGTGCAGGGCCGCACTCAGGGTCATCACATGGGGGGCCCTGAGTTTTCGGTTGCGACTCAGCATCCGACTCAGCGGGACATTGGGTATGTTGAGCAGGCCGTAACGGGCGGGTGGCATGGGACACCTTCGAGCTATGCGGGTGCGGTTCGGACGCCGCCTCAGTTGTCGCCCCGCTCGTCGCCTCGTCCTCGTCGGTCACATGTGATGTCCCCCCCGCTCATGGAGCGGCCACGATTGAATTCACGCCCACCCCCCTTTACGGGGAATCGTAGGTTGGGAATGGAACCGGCGCGTGGGCCATTTGTACAATGGGACCCTCTGGCGTATAGCTGCCTACCTGATCGGTTACAGGCACACTGGGGCCCCGGGGGTCCTCGCTAGGAATTTGCGGCCCAACCATTGGTTGCCCCCCAACCGGAGACGGTGGTGTTACCGATCGCCTCTGTGCTTGTTTGGGATTTGGCGGGCAACCCAACATACGTTCGCGCCCTATTAGATTCTGGAGCTCAGGGCTGCATTGTATCGAACGATTTGGCAAAATGGTTGGGCCTCAAGGTAAATAGGTATAATAAATCAATACGGGGCGTGGGGAATGTTACGGTTACGAATGTAGTTGGTCAATCGGTGATCACGTTCTCCCCACGTTGACAAAAACATCCGTGCAAGCTTTAGTAATGACGCATGTCATGGGCAAACACCCCTTGGTGAAGTTGAATCTGGCCGTTCGATTCCTGACGTCAGGACTCAAGTTGGCGGATCCCGATTTTGACACTCCAGCCCCGGTCGACCTGCTACTGGGAGCAGACGTTCTGGGTAGGTTTCTGTTGTCGGATCGGCGAGTTCTTCAGCCGGACGGGTTGATTGCTGTGGATACTAAGTTTGGTCACGTGATCATGGGTCCGGCATTGCCAATGGTTAGGCCTGCCGAGTCAGATGGCATACTTATTGGCTCAGCGTTGTCAGACGCTATCCTACGTTTCTGGGAGATAGAGGAACCTCCCACCGCTCGTCGAGTCGACGCAGACGAAGAAGAGTGCGAGTTGTTTTACCAGAATAGTACTGGTCGCCTTCGTTCTGGTCGTTTTTTAACTCGACTGCCTTTCAGGGCCGATCGACCGCCACTAGGAGAATCTAGGAAGATGGCTGAGATGAGATTGATGTCGATGGAGCGTAGGATGTCAAGGGACGCCGTATTTAAACAAAAATACGTCGATTTCATGAGGGAGTATGAGTCGTTAGGACACATGTCGGTATCGGGTGTGGACTGGAGATCTGAGGATCATTGTTTCCTTCCACACCATGCCGTCCTGCGAACCCCTACCGGCAAGATTCGAGTTGTTTTTGATGGGTCAGCACCTACCTCGAACGGGATGTCCCTGAATCAGTGTCTACATTCGGGACCCAAGTTGAGTCGTGATATTTCGGATATTCTCACGAGCTTTCGGAGGCACCAGGTTGTATTTGTCGCAGACATTCGGATGATGTTTAGGCAAACGGTAATTCATCCGGCTGACAGAAGGTATCAGTTGATACTTTGGCGTGAGTCCACGGCCGAGCCAGTCAAGGTCTATGAGTTGAACACGAACACGTATGGGTTACGGTCTAGCCCGTATTTGGCGATGCGTACCCTGCGGGAGTTGGCGTCGCGTGACCGTGTGAGCTATCCTAGAGCCGCCGCTATCCTGGAGCAAGATTTGTACGTCGATGACGTCTGCACAGGGGCAGCCAGTGTAGAGGAAGCTCTGGACCGACGTGACGAGCTCATGCAATTGCTGGAACGAGGCGGCTATGAACTACGCAAGTGGATGTCCAACTCCCCTGAGTTGATGGCTGGTCTCCCAGATGAGTTTCAACAAGACCCGCACGTTTTTGAGAATCCTGACAACCCTAACATGTTGTCAGTGCTTGGAATTCAGTACCGGCCCGTCCATGATGAGTTTACCTATCGGGTGGTTTTAGAAACACCGAAGGCCTGGACGAAGCGGTCAGTACTGTCAACGATTGCAAGAACGTTCGACCCGAATGGATGGATTTCTCCAGTCACCTTTGCTCTCAAATGTTTTATGCAAAGGCTATGGGCGGCTCAGTTGACCTGGGACACCCACCTCTCAGGTGATTTGTTGACTGATTGGACGCAAATGTTCACCTCGCTATCGGACATAAATAATGTATCGCTGCCGAGGAAATTGGTCCCTGCTGGGGATTACAGGGCAACCCTTCACGGGTTTTGTGATGCCTCTGAACGAGTGTTTGCGGCAGCGGTTTATTTGCGAACCGTCACCTCCACCGGGGAGGTCGACGTGCGTTTGGTTTTGGCAAAAAGCAAGGTAGCGCCTATTCGGACAAGGATGACGATTCCAAAACTGGAACTGTCTGGGGCTGCTCTTTTGACCAAACTTTTGAATCACACTCTAACAGTGTTGCGTGGGTCAGTGGTTTTGGAGGATACGGTGTACGCGTGGACGGATAGCCAGATTGTTTTGTGCTGGCTGAAGGCTTCGGTCCATAACTTAGAGGTTTTTGTTGCGAACCGTGTCTCCCAGATTGTGTCGTCTGAGGTCCCACTGACCTGGAGACATGTACCAGGAGAATTGAACCCGTCTGATTGTGCATCCAGGGGATGTCGGGCTCCTGAACTCGTTAGACACCATTTGTGGTGGGGGCCACCCTGGCTTGCCAGGAGAGAATCGGACTGGCCCCACAGCCATGTAGTAGTATCTTCGGATCATGGCCCCAGAGCGGCCGTGCATGTTACCCAGAAGGCTGAGGACCCTGACGCCGGGTTTCTGCTGGACCGGTATAGCTCACTTGACAAGTTGATAAACGTGTCCACTTGGATTAGGAGATTCGCTCGAAATTGTCGTACTCCTCGCGAGCAGCGAACGTTGAACCCTATTCTGACTCCGGCAGAGCGAAACGAGTCGCTACTGAATTTGGTCCGGTTGGTACAGTCCTCGAAGTTTGGGGCAGAATTGGAGATTATACGAAGTGGACGTTCGAAATTGAAGGGAGCCGTCGCGCGTCTCAACCCCTTTGTTGATTCGACCGGGTTACTTCGGGTAGGAGGAAGATTGCGCAATGCGAATCTGTCGTATTCGGCTCGTCACCCACTTCTGCTCCCCAAGGGGGGACAGTTAGTTGAATTGCTGGTGACTGATCGTCATATTAAAAACGCGCATGCCGGCTGTAACGCGTTGTTGGCCACGCTCCAGCGGGAGTTTTGGATCTTATCTGCCCGCCGTGTCATACGGAATATCGTGTTTCGGTGCATGCCTTGTTATCGACTTAAGGCTGCCACGATGCAACCTCTCATGGGGGACTTGCCCCCTGATCGTGTGAATGAGGTCAGACCGTTTTCAGGTGTTGGTACGGATTTTGCCGGACCGTTTATGGTGAAGAGTTCACGATTGCGTACCGCTAAGCAATACAAGGCGTACCTATGTGTGTTTGTTTGTTTATCCACCAAGGCGGTACATCTCGAGCTCGTTGCTGATCTCTCGACAGAGGCTTTCATTGCTTGTTTGGATAGGTTTGTTTCTCGAAGGGGACTTCCAACTTTGATCCGCTCTGATAACGGCACTAACTACGTCGGTGCGGAACGATACTTACGAGAGATAGTTAACTTTTTGAATGTAAATAAAGTGGATATTGGAACGGCCCTCTCCCGTCGGGGTATACAGTGGACCTTCAGCCCACCGAGTTGCCCCCACTGGGGTTGGATTTTTGAGGCCGTAGTTAAGTCAGCTAAGACGCACTTGGGGCGTATAGTAGGTCAGACCGCGCTGACTTTTGAGGAGCTCGCGACATTGTTTTGTAAGATCGAGGCCGTTCTCAATTCGCGACCGTTGTGTCCGCTCAGCTCGGATCCAAATGACCTGGAGGCTCTGACCCCAGGCCATTTCTTGATAGGACAGCCACTTAACGCGTTGCCCGAGCACCCCTTCGAGGGAGTGAAATTGTATCGGTTGTCAAGGTACCAGATGTTGCAGCAGTTTACTCAGAATTTCTGGAAGCGTTGGTCGCTCGAGTATCTGCATATCTTACAACAGCGCCTTAAGTGGACTGACAAAACCAGCCCCCCTAGTGTTGGTGACCTCGTTCTGGTTAAGGATGCTAACCTACCGCCACTACGTTGGCGCAGGGGGTGCATTGTTAACTTGTTCCCTGGCAAGGACGGGACCCCCCGGTCTGCAGAGGTTCTAGTAGGAGGCTCGGTTCTAAAACGAGCGGTAGCAACGTTGTCTCGGCTGCCCGTAGATTAGGGGACAGGTGGGTGCCTGTCCGGGCGGGTGATTGTTCGATTCAAAATCGATATTCGATCGATGGTTTCGGAACGGCCATTTTGAATTTGACGTTGCTGCCAACCTTGCAGTTTTTTTGACAACTGACAGACGAAAAGCCCTCGCAATGAAACGCGTATTGATTTGGGTATTGAAATTAAATCGTAAGCCATCTGGAATTGTATTCGGGTTCCCCTCAGGATTGTCTATATAGCTGAGTGTATTGTGGTTCCCCGAACCAGATAAAGTTCGCATTTACGTGGCCGATTGGTTTTTCCCACGTAACATAACCTGTGTTGGAACACTGTGCTCGTCGAAGCTGGCCTGCCAGCCATACCTGGTTGGCTGAAGAACCTGTCTACCAAGAAGAGCCTAGGGTGCACCCAGGCCTTGCAGAGAGACAGGAGTTTGACGGGAACGAAGCACAGACCAGGTCAGATAGATTCATAAGTATTAGCTCGGTGAATCGCCGACGTTCACACTTCTTGGCATCTGATAGCTACGCTACCTCGTAGCTATGGGCCCCTGCGAGGTCATTAGGTGCCGAGAAGCCTGAACACAAATATTAATAATAAGTGAATTAAATTAAATAAAGCATAGTGTCATGTCATCTTAATATAAAAGTTAATTTCAGATTAATATAAAAGTCAGCAAGTTTAGTAATGTCATATTATAAATTATTTTACATGTAAATTATTAATAGAAATGTTATATACTTCTGTCATTAACAAAAGCCTCAATATCGTATTAATAGCATTTCATAACAAGTAGATTAAATAACTTATTTTTAAATTGTAACAAATTCATACATTTTATGTCGATAGGTAGTTTATTGAAAATTTTTGGTGCCATACATATGTTTTTATGCATTAGTGCGGTTTTTGCATGCCTTAGTCGCAGGTTGTGCTCATTTTGCACACGCACCGATTTTTGTTTTCCGCATGAGACTTTCACAAAGAGTTCTGGATTCGTGTTCTCAAAAATTGCAACTTCGTAAATGTAGATGGATGGAAGGGTGAGTATTTTTAGGGTTTTAATGTTGGTTCACAACTTTCGTGAGATTTTTGCCCACACATCGCCCTAATGCAGAGTTTTTGAGTTTTAAATATAGATTCTTTATTTGTAGAGTTACCCCAAAAAATAACGCCATATCGCAATAAAGATGCTGCAAGACGCAGTCAAAACAGTTTCTCTGACAATTTTTTATAGTCTTATATGCGGCTTTATGTAATTTTTGACTGAGCTCAGTAGTCTGAGCTTTCCATGTTAGTTGGTAGTCCATTCGTACGCCGAGAAACTTTGTTTCAGTGACATCCTCGATGATTTTACCCTCAGATTGAACATAAAATTTCGATGTTGGGTTGGTGCGTTGGAAAAACTGCATAATTTTAGTTTTGTCTAAATTTGCCATTGATAGCAATAAATCAAGCCAAGTCATTATTTCTTTTAAAGTGTCATTTGATTCATTTTCATAATTATCGTTGGTTATCATTATAACCATTGTAATAATGGTTACTGTACTATCATCAGCAAATAAAATCATTGGATTAGGAATATTCTTTGGTAGATCGTTCATATAGATAATAAATAATAGCGGTCCTAGGACACTTCCTTGAGGGACACCACAAGATATTTTTCTGTAGGGTGATACATATTTTATTTCTGTTTTTGTCTTAGGACATATTTTACTTATTTCCGTGCATTGTGGTCTATTGCTTAAGTAAGACTACGAAATTTAACACGTTTCCTCTTACGCCATACGTGTTTAATTTACTCAGCAATAGTGTATGGTTAACGTAGTCAAAAGCTTTTGTTAGATCCATGTATATAGCACAGATCGGTGTTCTGGTGTCAATTTTTGTAAAAATTGTATTAAGAAAATTATATATAGCCATGTCAATTGATTTGCTTTTTCTGAATCCCTTTTGTTCGACAATTAAGATATTATATTTGTTCAAGTGAGACTCTAGTCCAATATAAATTACTTTTTCAAAGATTTTTGAGGAAATAGAAACTAATGCTCTTGGTCTATAGTATTTCATGGAACATCTATCATCTCTTTTGAAGGTGGTTTCACTACAACTGGTTTTAGTTTGTCCGGGTACTGGCCACTACTAATACAGAGGTTTAAGAGTCAGCATAAATGTGGTACTATGATTTCTGCGCGGTTTTCTTTATAGCGTTACAGTGTACTCCGTCATAACCTACACTATTTTATTTTTAGGGACCGTATGATTTGAATTATGTCAACAGGTGCAGTTGGCGGCATAAACATAGAGTTTAAAAGACTATTTTCATTAGAGGGGCTCTCTGGTTGACGTTGTTGTCGCAGTTACTAGTCTGGTCTATAAAAAAGTTAATAAATGCATTTACGATTTCTTGAGGATCAGTCAATGTTGTTGTTTCCGTATTGATTCCATATATTGATTCTTTTGGAAAATTACTTTTAGCGTCGTTAATTATTTTCCAGCTTGCCTTTGATTTACAGTCAGAGCTGTTTATAAAATGGTTATTCTGGGCTTTTTGTGTTAGCTTAATACTCTTTCTGAATGTTCTTGTATATGTTTTCAATTTAGTTCGATTTTCATCAGTAGGGTTTTTCCTATAATTCCATAGAAGTTCTCTTTGATTTTTGCTGCATTTTTAATGCTTTTGGATACCCATTTTGGAGATTTTGACGATTTTATTCTCACATCTACAAGTGGGAAGCAGATATTATAAATCGTAAGGAAATCGTCAAGAAATTTTTCATAGGCTTTATTGCAATCTGATGTAGTGTATATGTTTGAAAATGTTAATGATTTCAAGTGAGTTAAGAACCTTGCAAGATTTTCATTGCTGAATTGTCTTTTTTTACTGTCCATGATTTTATTTTACAGGTTTTTTTAACAGGTACGTGAAGCAATTAAGATGTATGATCAGATAGGCCAAATTCTATCACTCTACCCTTGCATCCCTTCAATAAATTATGGGCAAAGTTATCAATGTACGTCTTATCCTTTCTCGTAGGCAAATTTATTTCTAATTTCATGTTGAAACCCTTTAAAAATATATGTAATTCTTTCGTCTAATTGTTATTTTTTAATATGTCAATGTTAAAGTCCCCGCAGATGATAATTTTTTTAGTTGGATTTATTGCATAACTTATGTAGGATAGTGTCTAATTTTTCATAAAATATTTCTTATTATTTTTTGCTTCTGTTTTCCGCGGTACTCTATAAATGCAGAAAATTCCGAAAAATTCCAAAATTCCAAATGTCTTTATTACTGTAGATATTTGCAAATACTTAGCAATCGTCATTTTTTGCCACTTCTCTACATTGGACCACTGTGACCAGACAATGTTTACTTCCAGATTTATTAGTTCTATCGCACAGAACTCTACAATGCCATTTATCGATTGTTTTGAAATATTGTGCAGTCCCTTAAAGTCTAGTCTAGTCTAGTGAGAATACATGCTCCTCCTCGTTTTTTTGACTGTCGCGAAAAATGTCCCGCCGAACCACCTGTATCATTGGTCAGTACCGTTGATGGTACAAATGACTCCGATTTATCCTACTAGACCAAGAAAAAAAAAAAAAGTATTACACTTGCACAAAATTTTATTTTGAATAATATAACAAAACCAAAATACCAAACAAAAATGTATATATCCCACTGGTAGTATTATAAATTCTTGTCCCGATCGAACAAAATCTTAGTTTCCGCAAACTTTCATACGTTAACAAATAAACACGTATCAGTTTGTAATAAAAAAAGAAAAAACTATTGTCGTAATTATTCCAAGAAAAGTGGGACGTCTATATCGCCCACAACGAGTTGCATTTGCACATGCTGTATGTAACTGTTTCTCTTGAGGCTTGGAAACGATTCGAATATCGGAGTCGTTTTTTATTACTTTAAGGAAAGCAAATAAAATAGTTGGCCGTTTTTTAAAACTGCCATTGTACTGAGCATTCCAGCCTTCGCAAGTGTTCGTGGTACGATGTCTTTTTGCAAAGCAACACCATGTGTTGCATTTCGGCATCCAAAATGTTTAGAAAATTTCATGAACCGTTTTAAGTTTTGGTGCTCCAGTAATACTTCATTTTGAACTTCCACCCTTCATTTATTCTGCATGCGAATTTATTTCTTAATCAGTTCTAACATAATACTGTATGTTGTTTTCTTTTTGTCCGTCAAAAGGGCATATTTAACGGGTACCACTTTATTGTTCTCACTGCTCACAATGTCTCAAAGAATTACATAAAGCTGTATAAAGGGCTCGGGGCATTTTTTGAATGTTCCATCCATCACATAAGAAAACTTTTCCTGATTTCACGTCATAAGAAAACTTTTCCTGATTTCACGTCATTTTATCCATCTGCTGTGCAGAAAATCAAGATGCGTGTTTTCTTCTCCGTTTAGTTTGCGAGTATTAAATCTTCTTAATCAGGAGCTATCACAATTTCTTCCGCGGCAGTAAATGCCATTTTGTTTACTCCTAGTCTTGTGTTGTTTTCTGTACATTACAGACTTAATATGATGGTAAATCTTGCACTAAATGTAAACAGCAGCAGCAGATTTATATACAGCAGGAATTGTTTCCTCTGGCGGGGCGTTTTCAAAAGTGTTTGTGATTATATTATTTACTTCTGATTTGTTTACGTCAGGTAAACAAAATACAGAATGTTCTTTACTCTTCATCACCTGATCCTGATTCTAGAAAAAAAAGTACATATGCAGCCGTAAACTAGTCATGTATGTAGTGTACTTAACACCTACTCTTAGCTATAATAATTATTAAATAAGTTTTATTGATTAAATATAAAATTATTGTTAACTTAATATAAAACATAAAACTAAACTTAATTCTAAAGCTTATTATTATATAACCAAATCTATAATTAGGTATTTACAACGTGCACTCAAATATGTAACATTAATACTAGCTGAATAACTAAACTTAATATTTAAATTAACATTTTGTACAAGCGGACAAGCAAACCTATTTTCATATTAGATGCGGTGATGCGAGAATCCCGTTATCTGCGTGGACGACGGCGGCGGCCGATGGCGGGCCCGGCGCCCGCGCCAGTACTCATAACGCCTCGCCGCTGTGCGCACGTCGCTCGATGCAAATTATCGTACTCGCTCCCGCTATACGCTTGCGCTCATATTATCATTTAATTATTGTGCTTTGTGCTTGTACTGCTTGAGACTTTCTCCTCTGTGCTTTCGGGTATTCTATAGCAAAATTATAAACTTTCTCCTTCTATCTTTGTACCGTGTTCGTGCAAATTAAAAGTGATTTTTGGAACATTCGCACGTTTAATTTATGTCTAAGCCCGAGTTGTGACCAACCTACCACAGTGGTGACCCCGAGAAAGAACACATCATGCCAGACAACGAGCCCGAAATAAGCAGAGTTGGAGTGCGGGTACCGCCATTTTACCCCGATAAACCAGCGCTGTGGTTTATGCAGCTAGAGAGTCAATTTGTGTTGGCCAATATAACAACGGATACCACTAAATTTCACTACGCTTTGGCCCAGTTAGATTCTGCCACGGCATCAATCGTGGAGGATATTATTACTTCATCGGCAGCGGCAGATAAGTACCAACAATTAAAAACAGAGCTCGTCAAGCGGTTGTCAGTTTCACGGGAAAAGAGGATCCACCAGCTCCTTACCAACGAAGAGTTGGGAGATAGGAAGCCGACGCAGTTCCTGCGGCATTTGAAGAGTCTGGCTGGCGCGGGCGTACCTGAAGACTTCATGCGTTCCATATGGACCAGTAGGCTACCCACTAGTACGCAGACCATCATCGCATCCCAATCTAGGCTACCGTTGGACGAAGTAGCCGAGCTGGCCGACCGCATCCACGAAGTCGTCCCACACCAACCGCAAATAGCAGCAGCATCGATGGCAGCAGCAACAACGTCATCATCAGCACCACATTCCCTGAGCCAGGAGGTAGCGGCGTTATCCCAGCAGATGCAGACATTAATGCTAAAGGTGGATAGAATGTCGCGCGAGCACGGGCGATCCAAGACGCCTCGTAGACAAAATGGACGTGGACGCTCATCATCAGCACGATGGTCGAACTCCAATTATAGAAAGTTTCCAACGTGCTGGTACCACCATAAGTTCGGGGACAAGGCTACTCGGTGCGTGCAGCCCTGTGATTTCGCGGGAAACGGCCGGGGCAATCTGTAATGGCGGCCGACGACTGCCCGAGCACAGGTCGCCTTATTATAACAGACCAGCGTTCAAAAACACAGTTTTTAGTGGACACCGGTGACCTTTGTGTGTTTCCTCGTTCACAATTAAAAACACGATGTGTAAAAACAGAATTAGTTTTAAACGCAGCGAACGGTACAAAAATTAACACGTACGGTTACGTAAATTTTATTTTAAACCTAGGCTTGCGCCGTGACTTTGCTTGGCAATTTATTGTTGCAGATGTGACGAGGGCGATAATAGGTGTGGATTTTTTATCGCGTTATGGTCTCGTCGTCGACGTGAGGAATCAACGCCTCATCGACGGCACGACATCGCTTGCGACCCCGGCGTTGCTTGCGCGAAAATCGGTGGACGTCACTTCCGTAAGGGTAATGTCTGGTGATTCTACATATAACACCATCCTAGGACACTATCCCGAAATAACACGCCCACATGGTACACACCACACTCCTACACATAGTACGGTACACCACATACGTACTACACCTGGGCCACCTGTATCGAGTACACCTCGTCGCCTAGCGCCGGACAAATTGAAGATAGCCAAGGCAGAGTTTGACGCTTTGTTGAAGAGCGGCACCTGCCGGCCATCCGAGTCCCCTTGGTCTTCTCCACTCCACCTGGCCCCGAAGAAGAATGATGGATGGCGTCCGTGTGGTGATTATCGCATGCTGAACGCGAGAACCATTCCGGACATGTATCCAATCCGTCACATCCAGGACTTTGCACATAGCCTTTCCGGTTGCACAATTTTTTCGACCATTGACCTGGTCAAGGCATACAACCAGATTCCCCTGAATTCAGACGACATCGCGAAGACCGCCATTACGACGCCCTTCGGCCTTTACGAATTCCCTTACATGACGTTCGGACTTCGTAATGCCGGTCAAACGTTTCAGCGCTTCGTCGACGAGATTGTCAGGGGTCTAGACTTTGTATATGCTTACCTCGACGATTTTTTAGTCTTTTCACCACATCGGGAGACACATGAGCAACACCTGCATCAGCTGTTCCGCAGGTTCAAAGATTTCGGCATGGTGGTGAACGCAGCAAAGTGTGTCTTCGGCGTATCTGAGGTTACTTTCCTCGGGTACCGTATAACAGCCGAAGGAACCACACCACTGCCTTCCAAGGTCGAGGCTATACAGAGCTTCCCTACGCCAAAGACAGTGAAAGAGTTGCGACGTTTTCTGGGGATGATCAATTTTTACCGCAGGTTCCTTCCAGGCGCGGCTAAGCATCAGGCACCCCTAAACGCCCTGCTGGTAGGATCAGTAAAAGGTTCCCATCCCGTTTATTTTTCTACGCAGGAGGCGGATGCGTTTCAGGCCTGTAAGGAGAGTCTTTGCCAGGCCACTATGCTGGCCCACCCAGACTGCCACACGAAGCTCGCTTTGGTGACAGACGCGTCCGACATTGCCATCGGGGCAGTACTCCAGCAGTTGAGGCAGAACGAGTGGCAGCAGTTGGCATTCTTCTCACGAAAGCTGAGTCCAGCGCAGGTAAAATATTCACCCTATGACCGCGAACTTCTAGCGATTTACGAGAGTGTGAAGTATTTCCGGCATATGGTGGAGGCTCGTGACTTTACGATCTACACCGATCACAAGCCACTGACTTTTGCCTTCCACTCTCGTAAAGAGAAATGTTCCCCATGACAGTTTAGGCATCTAGACCTGATAGCCCAGTTTACGACTGATATCAGGCACATATCAGGTAAAGATAACATCGTGGCGGATGCACTTTCTCGCATAGAGGAGATCTCACAACCAGTGACTGCTGAGAGAATTGCTTCTGCACAACAGGCTGACCAGGAACTACAACACCTACGAGAAGCAGGATCGTCACTGCGGCTGGACGAGGTAAAAATCCCCGGTTCACAAAATTACCTATACTGCGACGTGAGCGGCACTACCGAGAGGCCGTATGTACCTCAGGAGCTACGCAAGGCAGTGTTCGACAGTCTTCACTCCTTAAGCCATCCCGGCGCAAATGCCACCGCCAGATTGGTTGCGGAGCGTTACGTCTGGCCAGGAGTCAAGAAAGACTGCCGCGAGTGGGTTCGTACCTGCCTAGCTTGCCAACGCTCTAAGGTAACTCGCCATGTCTTTGCCCCATTAGGTAACTTTAAACTACCTAGGGCCAGACTTTCATTTGTTCACATAGACCTGATAGGCCCCTTACCATTGTGCCAAGGGTTCCGATATTGCCTCACAGCCGTCGACAGGTTCACGCGATGGCCAGAAGCAATACCGTTGGCGGACATGACGGCCGAGACGGTGGCACGGGCATTGCTGAGCGGCTGGATATGCCGATTTGGTTGTCCAACTGACATAGTGACGGATAGAGGACGTCAGTTTGAGTCGGCCCTATTCCAGCATTTATCAGCCATCGCCGGGTTCCAACACGACAGCGTACCATCCAGCCTGTAATGGCCTCGTGGAGAGATTCCACAGGCAACTTAAGGCTGCCATAACTTGCCACGGGGGTAGCAGCTGGGTGGAAACACTTCCAATCGTTTTGCTGGGAGTACGTAGCGCCTACAAAGAAGACATTCAGGCTTCCACGGCTGAACTTCTTTATGGTCAACCTTTGCGGCTCCCGGGAGATTTTTTCAACCCTCAGATAGACGAGACCATTGACGTGACGGATTACATGTCACGCCTGCGAGGTTTTGTGAGGGACTTATGCCCATCACCAGCCGCACGGCACAGTGGTAGGCGTACCACATTCGTCTTCAAAGACCTATCTTCTCCAGCCTACGTTTTTCTTCGGGACGACACTATAGGAGGATCTCTAAAACCTGCGTACACCGGACCTTACCAGGTTATTGCCAGAGGTGATAAGGTCTTCAAAATAATTTTAAACGGTAAATTGGTTTCAGTATCGATAGACCGCCTTAAGCCGGCCTTTATACTGCGTGACCCAGACACCCCACATCACACATCACCAAACAACACAAATTTCCATCACTCGAAGCCACCCAAGGATCACCAGGCATTACCAAGTGCCAAAAGTGACAAGATTAAAATGTCGCGGTGAGGACGCCATGTTCATTTTCCCGACTATTATCGCCCTTGACGGTCTCTGGAGAGGGGTGATGTAGTGTACTTAACACCTACTCTTAGCTATAATAATTATTAAATAAGTTTTATTGATTAAATATAAAATTATTGTTAACTTAATATAAAACATAAAACTAAACTTAATTCTAAAGCTTATTATTATATAACCAAATCTATAATTAGGTATTTACAACGCGCACTCAAATATGTAACATGAATACTAGCTGAATAACTAAACTTAATATTTAAATTAACATTTTGTACAAGCGGACAAGCAAACCTATTTTCATATTAGATGCGGTGATGCGAGAATCCCGTTATCTGCGTGGACGACGGCGGCGGCCGATGGCGGGCCCGGTGCCCGCGCCAGTACTCATAACGCCTCGCCGCTGTGCGCACGTCGCTCGATGCAAATTATCGTACTCGCTCCCGCTATACGCTTGCGCTCATATTATCATTTAATTATTGTGCTTTGTGCTTGTACTGCTTGAGACTTTCTCCTCTGTGCTTTCGGGTATTCTATAGCAAAATTATAAACTTTCTCCTTCTATCTTTGTACCGTGTTCATGCAAATTAAAAGTGATTGTTGGAACATTCGGACGTTTAATTTATGTCTAAGCCCGAGTTGTGACCAACCTACCACATGTATAATAAATACACTGTATAATGTAGGAGCAAAGTTTTAACTACAAATAAGTAGTGGTCGGCGTATGAGTCCAATTCAAAAGAAAAACTGCAAATCGATGTACAGTTTAGCCGTTTAGCACACGCATGCTAGAGGTTGAAACAAAATGTTAGACCCACAGTTCTTACAAAAAATCCCTTAGGAGAGGAGTGCTAAATGTTTTTTTTTTCTGAATTCTATCGTGTGTGGTATCAAATGAAAGAACTTTTTAAGGCAATGCTAAAAATGTGGTATATTTTCACATTTTTAGCATTATCACATTCCAGCCATTTTTTTTATTAAAGCAAAAATGGTTACCTGGTTAATAGTGATAGTACCACAACATTTTTTTTATTGTAATTCACACATCTCCATAAGCTGTTATGGTTGCTGCGGTATGACACGTGATAGTAGTTCTCGAATCCATTTTGAAGTAAAACTCTACCTCTACCGCGAAGAAATATCTATATTTCTTCGCTCATCTTTCCGCGGAGCGGAATAATTATAAATAAATATATTATATGTCCAATTCACTATCTCTAGTAACTCTCAATTCAATTCACTCTCTCTAATAAAGTCTGTCACAGTGTTTAATATTTATGCTTCGGAACGCACCTCGGTTTTTGTTGCGCGGATCGACCGCGAGTGATCGGGACATAACTAGCTAGCTGTCACTTGCATAGTGATTAATTTCCACGCCTACCGAACGGCATGGAATCCTGAGGGGGTGGGCTTTTGCCAGCACGTGAGAGAAAAGTGACTTGAATGATTGTTACTGACCTTGTCGTCGCAGACCGGAGATCGAAAGCTCGATTCGAGACAGGAATGCGGGATAGGAGACAGTTTTGGGATAGGAGAGGAACCGAACCTTGCCGTCGCTGCCCGACGCTGTCGCCGGCGTGCTGCCTGCCGTCACGTGGAGTCGCCGTCCAATACGACGATGTCCAATCAACACGGATCACTCAACCGCTGACGTGAATCTACTTATTTCCCGACGATGTAGATGATTAACACTCCGACCAGGCCCGACGCCTGTGTGAGACAATTGTTACACCGAATTACAATCACTGGCCCGACGCCTGAGCAGACAAGTTTGTTCTCCCGACGAGAAAAGATAACCTCCAATTTCTCCTCTCGTTTCGATACGAGTGACAGCTGCGGTTCTGTTTCCGTTCCGAGTCGCGCAACAAGAGGAGGTGCGTTCCGACCGTGTGGTAAAAAAAAAGACTAGCTAGCTGTCACTTTGCACGTGGAAAAATTGTCGGCGGCAGGCATCGGAGTTTGGCAAAATGTTATTTATAATAATCTCGTTAATAATCGTCAAGAAATAAGTAGATTTCACGTCATCGTAGTGAGTGCTTCGTGCTGTGAAAGGTTGAAGTGGTTCGGTCACCAATTCGTCGCGTTCGAATAGCGACCCTTGTAGTCGGCATCATCACGACGGCACCAGCAGCGGGCTACGACGCGAGTAAGATTCGACTCCCAACACCCCCCACCCTTGTGTTCCTCATCCCGTACTCCTGCGCCTCGAATTGAGCTTTCGAATGCTGGTCCACGGCGTCAAGGTCAGTACTACTTTGTGACATTCCACTGAAAAACAACCCTACCAAGATTCCACCTGTTCGGGAACCGAACACCTTTTGCTGACGCCTGTATAGTCGGCCACTCGCGATTACTTATTTTCAATGCATTTTACGGAACCGCGCGTGATGGGTGAATTCATAACATTTCAACATTTCCTCATTAACTATTCGTGAATTAAAGTCACTTCAGTGTTCAAGCTAACATTGTGTATCAATCAACAACCCCAACAAGGCATCAACCCTAACATTGGTCCTTCGAGCCACTCGGTTGGACTTCGTGCGTGATTGCAATCGGTTCACTGGCTTCCCAGAAGCGGGTTCCACCAGTTGGATTGAGAAGGGCAAACTTTACGTGTGAAGCTTGCCGGGTAATCAGCAAAAAAGGAGTGAGTGCCGAACAACAAACATCTAAACATTTCGAGAGAGTCGGAGAACATTAACATTAAACAACAACAATTATCTTAACATTCCGAGAGCGACAGAAAACATTAACAACCAACAATGGAGGAATTAATGAGCAAACAAGTGGAGACGACGGCAGCCATGGAGAAATTGCTGGTCAACTTCAAAAAAGAAAAAACTGAGAGTAAGCCAACCATAGCAAGTAAAAGGATTGAGAAACTGACGGAGCTGTTTCGTGAATTTCACGCGAATCATCTCATCCTTTGTCAGTATGAAGATACATCGCACGATTATTACAAGGGAGAACATTACGAGACAACAAAAACATTTTACTATGAAACGTTAGCCTATTTGGAGAAGTATGTGAAGCTACAACAACAAACATCTGGAACGTCGAAGGAGATCACTAACATTGACAAAAAATTAGACGACAAGCTACGTAAGCAGGCGGCTAACTACAAGGCTTTTCAGCGAACAATTACGAACATAGATGTAGAGGCGATAACAGAGAAATGGGAGTTTGAAGATGCTCTGAAGACTATGGAAACGCGTTGGTCGACAATCGACTCATTGCATTGGGAACTAGAAGGTTTGCTTAATGAAGAGGATAATGAACAGTTCGAGGCATTATTTAACAACAACGAGAAGCAGTATAATAAACTGAAAAAGAATCTTAATTCAAAAATGTGGTCAGAAACCCACAGAGACAAAACAACCCCTTAAATGGAGGTACCGGTATATCATGGAAATTACAACCAGTGGATGTCTTTTAAAGACCTCTTTACTGAAACTATTCACAAGAATGCTTCGTTGTCTAACGCACAAAAGATGCAGTTTCTGAAAGGGAAGGTACGTGGAGAAGCTGAGCGTCTGATACAGCACCTCAATATTAGCTCTGACAACTATACCGTGTGCTGGGACATTCTGAACCATAGGTACAACAACAAACGCCTTATTTTCACAACGTATATCAACACACTATTAGAAATACCAAACATGAAACACCAGTCCCTAGAACAGTTCAAGAGGATGCACGATGTGGCCCAAGAAACACTCAATGCGATCAAGAACTTAGGAGTAGACATAACAACATGGGACCCACTAATTGTACATATATTGGATTTAAAATTGGATAGCGAAAGCCACTCAGAGTACATAGACTCTTTAAAAGATCGCCGCGAGCTACCAATATTGAGCGATTTTATTGATTTTCTGGAGGGAAAATTCACCGCTATGGAAACAATTCGACGAAAAGGAGAGAACAATCAACAAAGAGCATCTTACAATCATCATTATCAGCCAAGTTCATCATCTTCAAATAATACTCGAACAAATATTTCGAACAATAAAGAAAGACCGCCAGTAACAAAATCAACATTCAACGTGACGACAATAAAATGCCCACTATGCAACAACGAACATTGCCTGTATAACTGCAAATACTTCCTAGAATTACAAAATGATAGAAAACTAAAAAAAGTACGAGAACTTCAAGTTTGCATCAACTGTTTATTCAGCCACAATGGCAACGAATGTAAATCATCAAAAACATGCCGCAAATGTAACAAGAGACACAACACAATAATTCACGATGCACTGAACTGCAATAACAACTCACACGTGTCGAAACAAAGTGATTTGAACATGACAGCGGAGGTCTTGTTGTCAACCGCCATGATAAAAGTGAAGGGAAGCGATGGTACTTATCATCTCCTGAGAGCGCTGGTGGACCAAGGGTCACAAATTTCCATCATTACGGAGAAAACAGCCCAGTTATTAAAAATTAAACGTGTCAACTGCAAGGGATCAGTTTGTGGTATTGGAGAGAAAGAGACAAATGGAAAGGGAATGATGCACATAGAATGCAAATCTATACATAACGATTACACTTTTAACACAGACGTCATCATAATGAACAATCTGGTCGGTAACTTACCTAACAAAACATTTGCAAAGCCGGAATGGACATCAATCAAAAATATTTCATTAGCCGACCCGGAATTTTACATTTGCCGCCCAGTTGACGTGTTACTTGGAGCAGAAATATATTCACAAATTATACTCAGCGGAATGATTAAGGAGAATGACTCACGTCAGCCGCTCGTACAACAATCACATCTTGGTTGGTTACTGTGTGGAAACGCCAAGACATACAAATGCAACATAGTGAGGCAAGATTTAGATGAGATTAAAAGGTTTTGGGAGTTGGAGGAGATCAATGAACAGTCAAACTTATCAGTAGAAGAGCAACATTGCATAACATACTACAACGAAACAACTGCCAGAAAAGAAAATGGGAGATATGAAGTACGATTACCACTCAAAGAAGACATCGAGACAAAACTAGGGTCGTCTAAACAGACTGCCTTAGCACAATTTAAAAATTTGGAGAAAAAGTTTCAGAAACAAAGTAAATTAGCGACGGATTATAAAACATTTATGGAGGAGTACGGAGCCTTAAATCATATGAAACCGACAAATAGCAACGAGACACCTGAGTACTAAATGCCGCACCACGGGGTCGAGCGAATCGACTCGCTGACAACGCAATATAGAGTTGTATTCAACGCATCAAACAAAACATCTACAGGATGTAGTCTTAATGACTTGATGTATATAGGACCGAATTTACAGGTTGACCTACAAACACTTTTGCTCAGATGGAGACAATACTAATATGTTTACACGGCAGACATAGAGAAGATGTTTCGCATGATACTAATAAATGAAGAAGACCAAAGGCACCAGAAAATTATTTGGAGATCAGACTTAGAACAACCCATACAAATATTTAGTCTATCAACAGTCACGTACGGAACACGCGCCGCGCCGTTCTTAGCAATGATGACTCTGAAAAGATTGGCAGCGGACTCACGAGAGCAATATCCTGAAGCAGCCAAAGTTGCAGAATCAGCATTCTACATGGACGATTTGCTGCATGGATCAGATACGATTGAAGAAGGAAAGAAACTGATAAGAGAGTTGGACTTATTGATGAAATCAGGCGGATTTAATCTCAGGAAGTGCTCCGCAAGTGAACCGCAACTACTGGCAGATATCAAAGAGGAACGTAACCGGACAGAAGACACAATTTTCAATTTTAAAACAGACAACATTAGTAAAACATTGGGATTATGCTGGAACTCAGATAAAGATACTTTCACGTTTCAATACAGCATTCCAGAACAGAGAGAGAAACATACAAAAAGAAGCTTGTTGTCCGAGATATCGAAACTGTTTGATCCAATGGGATGGCTGGCCCCCATAACAACAAAACTAAAACTTTTATTCCAACAACTATGGACTGAAACCATTAAGTGGGACGACGATGTACCGGAAAACATTCAGAAGGAATGGGCAAGGTTAAAGGCGGAACTTAACCTCATTAACGAAATCGAAATTCCCAGATGGATTGGAAGCAGAAGGGGAGATATAATAGAGCTTCACGGCTTTTGCGATTCGTCCTTAGTCGCATTCGCCTGTGTGGTTTATGCTAAGATTATCAACAAACAAACAGTGGTTCTGGTGTCAGCCAAACCAAAACTCGTTCCACACAAAAAAGCATCAACACTTCCTAGAATGGAGCTTAACGGAGCCTATTTACTGGCAAACTAATGAGAAAAATTGCAGAAGCATTACATCAACATAAACTTGAGATCTATGGATGGACGGACTCGAGGGTGACATTAGGTTGGTTACAAGGAGAGCCGAGCCGATGGAAACCATATGTGGCGAATCGAGTTCAAAAAACAACAGAAGTCATACCGGGTCAAAGTTGGAGGTATGTGAACACGAAAGAAAACCCTGCTGACGCAGCGAGTCGGGGTCAATACCCTATACAGCTAAAAGACAACACATTGTGGAAAAATGGGCCTTCTTGGCTGTCAACATTTGAGAAAGAAAATACCGAGCCGGAGAATTACACAACAGAACAGGAAATGTGCAAAAAACAATCAACAGTCGTTATGGAACGAGAGAAACATTTGATCGACGATCTTTTAAACAATCATAGCTCATTCAATAAAATAACACGTATTGTAGCTTGGCTACTAAGGACAGCGGCACCGAGTAAACGTAACAAATTGCCAAGCTATCTCACGTTACACGAGTTGGCCGCCGCAAAAACGCTGATCGTAAAATACGTGCAACATGCAGAGTATGGAGCGGAAATTGAACGATTGCGAAAACATAGACAAATAGAGGCGAAAAGTAACATTTTGAGCTTGAATCCGTTCATTGACGAATTAGGAGTTTTACGAGTTGGTGGGAGGTTGGAGAACGCGAACATAAACAAGGAAAGGAGACACCCAAAAATCATACCACGAGGGAGTCGACTGGCAGAGCTTTTGATAGAATAGAATAGAATAGAATAGAATAGACATTTATTCGCTGTATCAGCACAAACACAAGAACATAAAAGTATTACATGGAATGAAGTAGGTACTATTTAAAAATAAAATAAAATTAAGCAATAAAACTACCCGCTATTAGTACCCATAAACATTTGTGAGGGGTTTCGCTGCCATGTGCACAAGCTGCGATAGCAAAAGGGTTCAGACTCAGCATAATGTCACAGGAGATCCTGTGACTCTGGTTTTCAGTCTGGGGCCCAGAAGATATAATATGATTTAAAATATTAATTTGTCCAGGTGGCAAGTGTAATAAATAAAATAAACTAAACTTAATATTGGTGGGAAGTGTGAGAATAACCTAGGCTAAGTACCTATTCTCAGAATAAATAAAAATTAAAAACAAATGAAATGTGCGGAATTAAGTTGTGAAAGAGAATTGTAAATTGCATGGTTGTTGCATGCAAATGTTTGGTGTGTTGAATTGTATTGTAAGTAATAATGTCAAATCATAGATACACAAGAAAATATAAAATTTAAATTAAATCACTACATATACACATTAAGGATTTGAATAAATCTTAAGAATAAAATAAAATAAAATAAGCTGGAAAACGCGGCACGCAGCACCACGTCAGCGGTCGTGGCAGCATCAGGTACTCTGCTTTTGTTGCTCCAATAACTGTGCTCGAATTCGTCTTTTGAATATTGTTTTTGTTTTGAGCTCTCTCAGCGGAGGGGGTATGTTATTCCAGCATTTTGTGGCAAGGTACCTGAAGCCGCCACGAAACGCCGCAGTTCCGTGGCGAGGAACAGATAGAACGCAGGTATTATTTCTGTTTGTGTGGTGGCGCGAAAACCTCCAGGTCAGTTTTTCAAATAAGTATTCAGGTTTACCTGTTTTAATAACACCAAACAAAAGTGTTGAAAAATATAAATCTTGTCTCGCCCTTAATTTCAGCATATCGGCACTATTGAAATATGGTGTGACATGCGTGCGCGGAGGAATCTTGAAGCAATACCGAGCACAGGCGTTTTGTACCCTTTGTATCAACTTCTCTGTTCGTTTGTATACACATTGATAGATGAAGCTCATCAACTAACATTCCACGGAGGTCCACGCCTGACCTCGGCGAATCTCAGGCAGCAGTTCTGGATCCCTGGAGGAAACAACGCAGTGAAGAAACAGTTGCGTAACTGCGTGACTTGCAGAAAAAACAATCCGAGCAAACAAAACCAAATAATGGGAGATTTACCCGCAGCTCGGGTAGAGCCTGCACAACCCTTCTACCAATGTGGGGTCGACTACACCGGGTTTGTGGAGATAAAGGCGAACAGAACAAGAAACGCAAGGTCACTGAAAGGCTATATCGCCGTATTCATTTGTATGGTGACCAAAGCCATTCATCTGGAGTTGGTGTCAGACCTTACCAGCTCAGCATTTCTAGCAGCATTGAGGAGGATGGCCGCCAGGAGAGGAGCCCCCGGCCACCTGTACAGTGATTGTGGCACTAACTTTGTCGGCGCTAACAGAATAATACAGGAAGAGTATGAACAAGTGAAACAAACATTGGATGACAATTTTCGAGGACTTTTGGAAAACATGAACATAACATGGCATTTTAATGCGCCCGCTTGGCCAAGCGCGGGAGGGATTTGGGAAAGAGCAGTGCGTAGCCTCAAACACCACTTGAAACGTGTAGTCGGACAACAACGCCTAACATTTGAAGAATATTCAACAATATTATCGCAACTCGAAGCTTGCCTTAACTCCCGGCCTTTGTGCGCCCTGACAGAAAATACGGACGACTTGGATTTCTTAACTCCCGCACACTTCTTAACCGGGAGAGCAGGTGTAACAGTGATAGAAACCAGAGAGGATGCGAGAACAAGATGGTTCCTAACAACTCAGATTTTACAACAAATATGGAAGAGATGGAAAGACGAATATCTAACACAACTAACAGCGAGAAGTAAGTGGTTACAACCAAAAAGAAACATCCAAGTAGGCGATTTAGTGACCATTCGAGAAGATAACATGCCTGTCGGAAAATGGGCAATGGGCAGAGTGGTTGAGATACATCCAGGAAGAGACGGTTACGTGAGGGTAGTGACATTGAAAACAGAGACTGGATATATCAAACGCCCCGTAGTCAAGCTCAACTGGCTCCCAATACAATCCGAAGAACAAAAACAAGATGACAGCGAGAAAAATGCAAAGTACAGCAATAACAACAACCATCAGCAAACAAACTGTAGCCGCAAGGCAATAATATTTTTTGCTTCATTCATATCGGGATCGGGCGCAACATGCAACGTCACAAAACTCAACAACAACCAGTCGCTTTATTTCGACCCGCTCGCAAAAATGCAACTACTAAGAGATCAATGGACACTCGTGACATACTATGATATGAGTCCATACTGGGCCGGAACACAAACAACAGAAAAACTCTTAAAATATCTCGAAAATATGTGTAACAGTCTGGAAATAAACAATAAGTGTAACATGATCATACCTCAACTGAGACATGAGTTCAATGAGCTGGAGTACTACGACCAGCTTTTGTCAACTCAGCATTTCACGGAGCAAGCGAGACGCCGCCGCCGCCGCCGCCGCAGAGGTCTTATCAACGGTGTCGGTTACCTTGCTAATAGCCTGTTCGGGGTACTAGACGAACATTTCGCAGAACAGTACTCACGCGACATAGCGCTTATTAAGAAAAATCAATCTCATCTAAAGAAATTATGGATTAATCAGACGACAGTGTTGGAGTCGGAACATAATCTACTAAAACGAACGGAGGAAATCATGGAAAAACAACATAAAATTATTAATAAACATTTGAACAGTCTTGACGCAGCAACAAAAAATATTCTGAAGGAGATTAACATTGCAGAGAAAGAAAGAGACTTTACATTGACAGCTATTGCAGCGACAAACATACTACAAATGTTAAGAGAAATACAGAATATAATGCTGGATACCATATCAGACATATTTAAGGGACAGTTTAACCTACATTTATTGACGCCAAAACAACTTCAAGAACAATTAAACATAATAACTGGATTATTATCGGCCGAAGTAACATTACCGATTGAAAACATACATACAGACTTTACGATGCTTTACAAACTTCTAAAAGTTCGAGCAAGAATGACACAAGATTATTTCATCTTTGAAATCAGAATCCCCCTAGTCAGCAGAGAACAGTATGATCTGTACCACGTCATTCCAGTGCCGCAAGTGCAACAATCAAATATGATATCAATCGTGCCGATTTCCGAGTAAGTGGCGCTAAACCTACAAAAGGACAGATATACCCGTAACACAGGAGAATATACAGAAATGTATAATCGAAGACAGTTCAACATTCATGTGCAACCTTCAAAACCCTATATACAAGATGAAGTCTGATATTGATTTGTGTGTGCAAACAGAGAGCAAATGTGAAATAAACGTTGCTAAGTGTAAAAATAACTGGGTCGGACTTATGAAAGAAAACATTTATCTATACTTCTGTTGCGAGCAATGCCAACTACGAACAATATGCGGAGATCGCGTTACCGCACACCAGCTGACGCATACAAGTGTCATTAGCCTCGATGATTACTGCATAATCAAAACAAAGGACTTTACGATCTACGGGCACAAACACTACAGAAGTCAATTAAACATTAAAGATGAGTTTCAACCTTCAATCATAGCCCCGATCAATCACATAATTAACATTACGATAGAGACGCAAGATGGAAATGCGACAAATGAAACTAAAGAAAGAGATCGGTTATCTCAGGACATAGAAGCGAAGCTGAGGCTAATGAAACAGAGTCAAAGTGATGAAGATGGAACCCAGGTCTCATACCATAATATTCACCACAACGCACTGATCTACGTTATCATTGTACTGTTAGTGCTGGCATGGTTATGGCGTCGATCACGTCGTAGTTGGAGAACACCCCAGGCATCAGCAGCAGCAATGACGAGCGAGCCGGCTGTGAGCGCCCCTTCCCCCGCTTCCGCCCAGGCCCCAGCTAAACATAACTACAATCAACATCGTCATAGTGCACCAGCGAATGACTTCAACATGGACAATGTGAAATCCCCAGTGTTTCGCAAAATAGTGTTTAGTGATGAATAAATATTTTACATAATTACATAAGTACTAACATTAACATAATTTCCTATATTGTAACATGATTTGTAATTTTCTTTATTGTTTAATCACCACATTAACTACTAACATTTAACATGAAAGCACCCAGAACGCTTATCTTTGCCCCCCGGGAATATGTTCGGGAACCGAACACCTTTTGCTGACGCCTGTATAGTCGGCCACTCGCGATTACTTATTTTCAGTGCATTTTACGGATCCGCGCGTGACGGGTGCATTCATAACATTTCAACATTTCCTCATTAACTATTCGTGAATTAAAGTCACTTCAGTGTTCAAGCTAACATTGTGTATCAATCAACAACCCCAACAAGGCATCAACCCAAACACCACTCCTTTCGGTTGAGGCGTGGATTTAACATTTTGGTAGCAGAGGCGCGGTTTCCTAGTAGGAAATCGATTCACGGACGGTTGTAGGGTTGTTTTTTTGCCACATTGTAGTTGGGAGATGGTGGGTACCTCAGATTGGTCGGCAATCATTTTGTGAGTGAGTCTTGTGGTCGGTATACCACAATTTAGGTTCATTTTCGGTTAGTGAACGTATAATTGACGATTTAGTTAACAATTATTATAAAATTATAGTCGGAAACTACTGTGGTGTGCATAAGGAACAGTCATTCGGTCGGTCTATAGTATCGCAGTCGGGTTCTATAGTATTGCAGTGTTATTTCGGTTTACAGAGCAGGGTCAGGCTATTTAAGGGGTATTAAGCTGATTTTGCTGACCTCAGTAGAAGTGTAGGTCATATCGGAAAGGCCACTTCTAGAAGGTTCACGGCTACCTACATTATATTAAAAATAGTTTTTTTTCTTATAATAAATTTTTGTGTGTTATTTTTTATTGTGCTTTATGGTGGTATTCTCTAATTGACTTAGAGTGTATAGTTATAAGGTGTATATCCACAGGGCGACCATATTATATATTTTTAGGATTTAATTATTTTAGTGGTTGCCTTAGTTTGATAACTTAGTTTTAATTTCTGTGCCCAGCGCTGACGGGCAAGTGCTGGTCTCTGGCTATACTTAGTTCGGTAGTGAAGTATAGGACCAGAATCTATTAAATCGGCCAACATGGCACCTTCACCCTTGACGGTACTGCGGAATGGTGTCCGGGAGGAAATGAGATGGCTCGCCCATATTCATCAGTATGTGGAGCGATCGGACATGGATGATGTCCTGCTCAAGCGTGTGGAGGACGCAATGACACGCGTCGGGAAGGTGTGTCGGCTGGCTGCGGAGGCTGAAGCTCTCGGGCTTACTGATGAAGCTTCGGTGGCTACGGTGAAACAGCTCTGCGCGGATGCTGACCAAGCGATGGAATGCTTGGGTGACATCGAGCGTCGCGCGGAGAAAATTAAGCGGTCGCGAAGGAATGACCGTGGGGAGGGTAACGGAGACCCACCCCCGAAGGGTGTTGTTGGACGGCTGCCACACCTGGAGATTCCGGCCTTCAGTGGGGCAATTGATGAGTGGCCGGCCTTCATTAATTTGTTTGATAGTTTGGCCCACGGTCGGGACGACCTGGACAACGCCTACAAGTTGGCCCAACTATTGATGGCTCTGCGGGGTGAACCGAAGGAGTTGGTCGGTCACCGATAGCAAGGTCCATATTGTTTGACCGCTACCAACACAAACGGCGGTTGGTTGATGCGCAGCTGGGGAAGCTGTTTAGCCTTCAGTCTTCCGGTAGACCAATGGTCATACATTATTTTTTATATGGTTTTGTCACGGTTGCCTGCAGCTGTTCAAAGTCGGTTTGAACAGCTGCATGGGGGCAGAAGCACGGAACTGCCCACACTTGTCCAATTGACAGATTTTTTGGAGGGTGAATGTAGGCGATGTGACACACTGGACACGGAGGCCAGTGTGCAGCGCCAACCCGCGCGGATGCGGGAGGGGCCGTGCCCCCCGCCCCCACGGGGGGTGGGAGGTCGAAACAATTTGGCGTTCTGAATGCCGCGCCGTTCGGGTGACGGCTGTGTGCACTGCGACAGTGCCGGTCATGACGTGACCAGTTGCGCCAAATTTAAGGCGCTCGGGGTAGCTGCCCACAGGAAGATAGTCTTCCGTCACCGATTGTGTTTCAGTTGTTTGGGGCCGCACACGCTGAGCGAGTGCTCGCGCGCGTTCCCGTGTTAGTGCTGTGGTGGCAAGCACCACATAGTGTTGTGCCTGAATCGGTCAGGCCCTTCGGACGGTCACCAGGGCCGGACTCAGATTGGTCGGCCACAGGGCCCAACCAGGCCGGACCCAGTCCCCCTCCGGGCAACGGGAGTCACCAACGGGGTGACTGGGGTACCCGCGGACGGGACCCCCCCCGGGAGGGGAAAGGGGCAGCGCGGGGGGTAACATGCGGGATAGCCGGGGTTCGGCCGCCGCTGTCCACGGTCAGCGAGGACTTCGGGCCGCTGGCTCACCGCGTGTTACGGGCGGGTGTCAGATGGCACCTATGAGTAGCGCGAAGGCTGGGAGTCCACCACCTTCTGCGCCACCCTGCCCGTCGCTCTGGAAGGCGAACAGTCGGATGTCGCCCCCATTCCTAGAGCGCCCCAGGTTGGATCCGCTCTCCCCCATTCATCCACGGTGCGCACTGGGCACACCGTACACCGTCCGGTATGGTCGGATACCGGGACAGCGAGGGGCCTATTATACGGGTTGGGACCCCTTGATGCACATAAGGTCTGATATGCCGGTTGCATATCAGCAGCCGAGTTACTCCGAGGCCGACGGAGGTCTCAACGGGTTCGGATCCCGCGGAGGTTCCCGCCAGGGACACGCCGCCCACTTACAGGGTGCCGCCACTCCACAGACGGTCATGCTCCCCACCGCCTCTGTGATAGCGTGGAATTCGGACGGCAAGTCATGTGTGGCACGAGCAACCTTTGTAAGACGGTTGGGCATTTCGGTAAGGGAGTATCCACATGCTATTCGGGGAATTGGGAACACGGAAGTCGGTTCCGTTAAGGGAGTATGTTGGATTACTCTCTCGTCACGGGTGGATTCATCGGTGAATCTGACGTTCACGGCATTAGTCATGCCTAATGTGATGGGCTCACACCCTCACGTACGGTTGTCGCCCTCGTTGCGACAGTTGGTCGCTGGGTTGTCACTGGCTGACCCGGAGTTTGATATTCCGGGCCCAGTAGACATTTTATTGGGTGTCGATGCCTTGGGATACCTGTTAGTGCCAGGTGTCTGGTTTCGGTCAACACCAGACTGGGCCATGCGGTAATGGGTCCGGTCATGCCGGCTGCCCCACGCCTAGCGACTAGCAGTCCCTTATTCGGTTCTGTACTCTCGGAGGTGATACAGAAGTTTTGGGAGGTGGAGGAACCACCTACGGTCCGCCGGTTGGACCCGGTTGAAGAAGAATAGAATAGAATAGAATAGAATAATAATTTATTTGCGAGACAGGCACTTACACTAATATATAATACAAAATTTCTAAAACAAGCTTGTGTGTCGCAAAACGGACCCTGACTCAGCATAATGCTGGCTGGTTTGCAACCAACGCTGGTCTTCCGTCAGAGACGGTCGGTGATGCCACGGACAATCTAACCACTAAAACAGGATTGTACTGAGTAAGGTACGTATAGAAGAGAAAGAGAAAGAAAAAAGAGTGAAAAGAAAACGGCTTAAAGATTATAAAAAACTAGGTACTTAATACTAGCAAGGAAATAATTAATTAATTTGAATACAACTTTTTTGTGCGCTCAATTCCAGTGCAATTTAAAAATTGAAATAAATGATACCTACTAAATAATACTAAATAATACTCGTATCGTGTTTATGACCCTCCTGCTTTTTTTGGCTTTCAAATAAGAAACGTTTAAGTTGTATTCTAAAACTATGTGAATTTTGCAAGTTCCTTATCGGCGGTGGGATATTATTCCAGCATTTCGATGCAGCGTAACGGAAACTACCTCTGAATGTGGCAGAGCTGTGCCGCCGCATCGAAAGCTGTGCCGAACACTGGCGGGAGCCGCAAGATCTGGAGTTCGACATCCATGTTAGCTTCTCGTAGAGGTACGAAGGTGCTTCATGCTTAAGTACACAGAGTGTGAACAGTTTTATCGGAACAATACTGGTCGCCTTCGGTCAGGTCGATTTATCACACGTCTTCCATTCCGGAGTGATCGCCCACCGCTGGGCAGTTCACACCATGCAGCCGAGACGCGGCTTCTGTCGATGGAACGACGCATGAAGCGTGACGGGATTTTTCGGCAGAAGTACGTCGACTTCATGCGGGAATACGAGTCGCTCGGCCACATGTCGGTTTCGGGTATCGACTGGAAGCGTGAAGACCACTGCTTCCTGCCTCATCACGCGGTCTTGAGGACCCCGGAGGGCAAAATACGGGTATTGTTCGATGGATCGGCATCCACATCTAACGGCATGAACCTGAACCAGTGTTTGCATTCAGGGCCGAAGTTGAACCATGACATCGCGGATGTTATCACACGGTTCCGTCGACACAATGTTGTGTTTGTAGCTGACATCCGGATGATGTTTAGGCAGACGGTCATTCACCCTGACGATAGACGGTATCAGCTGATACTGTGGCGAGAGAGCCCAGATCAGCCCATCAAGGTGTACGAGCTGAACACCAACACGTACGGGCTACGGTCTAGTCCTTATTTGGCGATTCGCACTCTGCGGGAGTCAGCGGATCGAGAACGGTTAAATTTCCCTAGAGGAGCAGCGATCCTGGAGCAGGATCTCTACGTGGACGATATCTGTACCGGTGCAGATTCCGTAGAGGAGGCGCTCGTGAAGCTCTTGTGGGGTGGAGGTTACGAGCTCCGGAAATGGATGTCGAACTCTCCAGAGTTACTGTCTGGTCTTCCGGATGACTACCAGCAGGATCCCCACATTTTCGAAAATCTGGAAAATCCGAATATGTTGTCGGTATTAGGCGTCCAGTACCAGCCGGTGTCAGACATGTTTTCGTATCGGGTCGAGTTGGACTCCCCGAAGGTCTGGACGAAACGGAACGTCCTTTCAACGGTGGCTAGGACATTTGATCCAAACGGGTGGATCACCCCGGTAACATTTCAGCTCAAGTGTTTTATGCAGCAATTGTGGTCTGCTGAGCTGAAGTGGGACGACCCGATCGGCGGGTCATTGAGCTCAGAGTGGGAATCGTTCTTTTCGACCCTCCCTGGCATCAATCGGATTTCACTGCGGGTTTCGGAACGGATTTCGCGGGACCATTCATGGTCAAGTCCTCACAGCTACGGAACGCCAGATTAGTGAAGGCATACCTGTGCGTCTTCGTGTGCTTGGCCACGAAGGCAGTCCACTTGGAGGTGGTCAGTGACCTCACTACGGAGGCTTTTATCGCATGTCTGGATCGGTTCGTCTCACGAAGGGGCCTCCCGACATTAATCCGTTCGGACAACGGCACAAATTTTGTCGGAGCCAGGCGATATCTGCAGGAGGTCACTCAATTCCTGAACGGTAACCAGGACGCCATCGGTACGGCTTGCTCCCGACGAGGGATTGAATGGGGTTTCAGTCCGCCGGGATGTCCTCATTGGGGAGGAATTTTTGAGGCTGCGGTTAAATCGGCTAAGTCGCACCTGACGAGGATCATCGGTGAGACCTCTCTACGCTTTGAAGAGCTTGCGACGCTGTTCTGTAAAATTGAAATGACACTGAACTCGCGTCCGTTGTGCCCGCTCAGTTCGGATCCAAATGATTTGGAAGCGTTGACGCCGGGTCACTTCCTGATAGGTCAGCCCCTTAACGCCCTGACAGAATACCCATTCGGTGATGTTAAGTTAAGTCGGTTAAATAGGTGGCAGATGTTGCAGCAGATGGCTCAAGATTTTTGGAAACGGTGGTCCCTTGAGTACTTGCACATCTTGCAGCAGCGCCTTAAGTGGACTGACCGGACGAGCCCCCCTCAAGTCGGTGATTTGGTGCTGATTAAGGATGCGAACCTGCCATCATTGAGATGGAGACGAGGACGGATCGTCAATTTGTACACGGGTCGGGATGGCAAGCCTCGATCAGCAGAAGTCAAGGTGGGGGACTCGGTCCTCAAGAGAGTGGTCGCAACACTTTCTCGCCTTCCTATTGATTAGGGACAGGGTCGGGCCTGTCCGGCGACCAGGACAGCAAGTTGGCAAATATAACCCCAGTTAAGTATTTGTTAGTTCAATTAAATTTATAATCAAGTATTTTTGTATAATTATAATATAAAGTATAATTATTTATTATCTTCGCCCATCCACCCGCACTGAGCCAGCTTGATGAGGTATGGCTCCATCTAACGCATATCCATAAAGGCCTGTGCCTCTCATTGGGGACATTAATGTGGGCTACATTTATTTATTTACTACCTTATGACTTCACGGTATATCGCTAATCTCTAGGGATTATGTATGATTAAGCTTAGCTCCAAAAAGTGAAAATGTAATAATAAAAAAAAAGTTTATTATTTAGAAATACAATTTTGATACAATGATACTACGTAGTAAAACATGCCATTTTGAGAATCAAGTTTTTGGAAATCAGCAATTACAAAAAAACTTTCGAAAAAAACACAATTATTTCATAAACAAAGAGTTATTTTAAATTTCAGTTACCACTTTTTCTGCATTTTTTATTAATGGCAGTACTACATGTCTTTTATCATTTCGAATCAGTCAATTTCACTTCGAAAAACCCTTTCATTCCGAAGTTATATATTTTTTGCAAAATTGGGAGGGATGAGTTCTTATCGATGTTCTTTAACTCAGATCGTTATGTGAACTTTATGAAGACCTTTGATAAAAGTTGCCCGTAGGCCTATTTTCTGCCGTTACACTTGGTTTGTAGAGTACCTAGAGTACGTACCACGTGGGTACCACTTACTACCTCTTTTTTTATTCTGGCTATTCGTAAGAAAAAAATATAACAGTGACAGTCAATATAAAAGGACTTCAAAGACATGCCCCGCAAACTTTCAAATTGACCAATCAACCATGTGATGAAATGATGTATGACAGGTTTTCTCACAGAATAAGTACCTAAGTAAATAGAGGGAGGGCTATTTTCCATGATAAAAAGTTAATATACTCACACTCTTTAGTCATACGGCCATACTTCTTTGTATGACTGAAGCCAATATAGTTTTGACAGGACAGGTCGCCTACCTATTGATTGATTGATAACCAGCGATGAGGTAAGGATCGATATAGTATGGCTATCGGCAAAAAATATAGATAGTTTACTTACTTTGTTATCGATATTTTAGAAGACTGGTATTTAACTGTGAGAGTATACCGGGCGCCACGACTAAAGAGCTTTGTCCTTGAATGCGCAGTAGTCACTTTTCACAAGTGTTTGGCGCGGGGAAGTGAGGAGCGACGGGGGCGGTAGTCAGCGCCGGCACCTGATTCGTTGATCAGTCGCTTCCCGATGCCCGCACCGAAAGCACGTCTCGAAGCTTCTTGAGTACAGTCGCATACAATATTACCCAACGTTATCTTTCGCCCCGGTCGAATTACAAATTATTAGTCAGCGGGAAGAAAAGAGTGTGCAGGACTATTACTACAAGTATCTATATTCACTAGGCCCTAGTGACTAGGGGCATTCTATGCTAGGGGGTTATTTATATATAGGTTTCAACCTTGACGTTAACAAATGTTGTCAATAGAGAGTACATATAGTTTATTTGACACAAAGTCCATTATTTACATCGGCTAATATCCCAATCAACAAAATATCAAACAGAGAAAAAATAGAAGTGAAGAAAGTCCTGAACACTCATTCCTTCACACTAACCCTAAAAACGCACTTCGGAATTATGCCGCGACTGTACACATGCGCAGTAATCCCCGCCAGTTTCTCCGAGAGCTCTTTATTCGTGGCGCCGAGTGTATCACTGTTTAAATAATATCGATAAACAAAGTCGAAGTGATGATTTATTTTCATACTACGAAAGAAATAACCACAGTCTTTAAATTAAATTATATGGTAACATGCAAATAAGCAATTTCAAATATCTTGGTCATATAGAGACTGAGGACCTGAGAGATGACATAGTCCTAGAGTGGGAGCTAATCAATACAGTTTTGACAGGACAGGTCGCCTACTATTTTATTGACAACCAGCGATGGGGTAAGGATCGATATAGTACGTCTATCGGCAAAATTATAAATAGTTTACTTACTTTGTTATCGATATTTATTTATTTATTTATTGTGGGTTAACCAACATGTATTACACATTAATTACAGGTGAACACAGCATACAATTTTCAGAACAGTTCTACCAACCTAAATCTAGAGTTACTGAAAGGAGACGGATACGCTTTCATACATTCTTGGGCCTAGATGTAAAAAGATGAGAGTGGTGTCAATTAAGAGCTTATATTTTAACAAACCATCTCTGAAAATTCTGTGGATTTTGGCAATCTTAGAGCAGAGTTAAAAGAGATTTAGTAAAAGTGAGGTTATGTAACAAATTGACAATAACTAATACTTAACAGCTGATTTTTAACTATGATTCTTATTTTGTTATAATAGACAGTTATTTACTGTAATAATTGTAGTTCTTATTTTGTTTTATTGACTTGGAGAATGTAAGGAAAATCACAAATAGATTAAAAGATGGGGAAGACAAGGACGTTTCATCATCTAAAGCTCGTCGGCCCAGTGCATTACGTCGACTAGCCGTTGTGCCACAATTCACACAGCGATCCATGGTGTCGATATCCAATCAATAAACCCAATCCAAATTACCGAGCCAAAGTCAAACGAGTAAACAAGGTTATCCGTGTCCTTTAAGATAGCTAGGGTCGTAGAAGTTAAACAATATACTAGAAGTCCATAGGGGGAAAGCACTTTTCTTTCGGTTATTAGGCTGCAAGCAAGATTCAGTCCTATGGTCGATATTTTACAGTAAAATACAAACTACAGTGGTTCTGTCTGGTTTCGTTATTCGATTTGAAATAAGTGGTCATCATTAGATTATTAGGAATAGCGATCGCTAATTTTGTAGTCGAATAATAATATTAGTAGTCGTCAGATCATTCGAGTCACAAAATCATTCACTATCGCGCATCGCTACTGACTACTGATCCACAGTGATCAATGGTCATAGATTAAAATTCAGCTGTCACTGTTAGCACAGATTAATTGTATATATAATATAATCTGTCTGTAAACGAGAATTGATTTTAAGATTTATTTTTATAAAGTAAGTTGTTATTCTGTTTTTGTAAACTGTTAACATTATGTTAAATAATGTATTTATTCCGTAGAATTTATTCACTTTGATTTAATCAATCATCCGTTGCAAGTGTTAAATTCTTGAAATCATTCACAGTAATCATTATAATAATCGATACTCTATTTCATCATTGCAAAAACATATTTTTAAGATTCCTCGTCTCCCAGATTGTGAATTGAGCTGATTTTTTATATTTTGAAACAGAAAAAAATACCGCTTTTTTAAACCATATCTCAACTTATTACAATTGGGCCCAGAGATCCCCGTCTCCTTTATTCAATTTAAACCAAAATTAATATAAATATTTAAGAGAAAATGATTACAAGCTAAATTAAACAGCAAAAGCCGCTGTCATGCTCTTTTTGAATTTACTTAACCTAAGATTAAATATATCTACATCTTCAGAGTAATATGAGGATAACTTATTATGACTATGGGAAATTCTATTACAAATGCCCAACATTGGTCCTAGACATGTTAACATAAAATGGGCGATAATTAATAATTCGAGCATTTCGACGTGGCACCACCAACCCATCCTTCGAGAGCAACTCCGGACAGTCGACACCACCCCTTAAAATCTTATATAGCAAGACTTGTTCTGCTATAGATCTTCTGTTTTCTAGTGAAATAAAATTAAAAAACTTTAAGCGGTCCTTGTATAGTGGCAAAGTTAACACTTTCTTCTGGTGAACCGACAAAAAGAAAAGGAATTTCTTTTGATTTTTTAATTCTTTCAGTGTGACACTGATAATGAGGAGACCAAATACTTGAGCGAGCTACGAACCAGTGAAAAGTAAATCATGTTAAGAGCTGCTAGTGCCCTAAAAGACTTGCAGTTGCGCCATAAGAAACCCTACATTTTTAGGGATTTTTTGACAATACCGTCAATGTGGGAGTTAAAAGATATTTTTTATCAAGGATAATTCCCAGATCCCGGATTTCATCAACTTCTTCGAGATTAAAGCCATTTATTTGATATGTGGAGAGAACTGGTAGTGAAATTTATATGTTTACATTTACCCGTGTTAAGTGGTAATTTGAAGTTGACCTTCCAGTTGTTCAGGCTGAAGAAAAAAACCTTCGGACGGCTGTTCTATGACATTGTAAATTTTTCAGGTCATCAGCAAAGAATGATGTAATTCTGCTGCTAGATCATTGATAAATGCTAGAAACAGTTTAGGTGTGATCCCTGGGGGACTCCCGAAGTAGCTTTGAACTGTTTGGATTCGTATCCACAAACCACCACTCTCTGTGACCGATCCGAAAGGTACGAGGATAACCAATTCAACATGACTCCACGCACGCCGAAATTGGAAAGCTTCTTTACAAGAAAATAATGGTCGACCTTGTCAAAAGCTTTACTTATGTCGGTATATATAGCGTCCACTTGTCGGCCTTTATCGACCTCTTTTTGCAGATACGATATATAGCAAGCAAGATTAGTGGTATTGCTGCTACGGAATCCGTGCTGTAGTGGTGATAAAGACAGATCAAGAATATTAGTTAATAACGGACATACTAATGATTAAAACACCTTACTCATCAGACTCAGGAGAGATATTGGTCTATAGTCTTGGATATCTTTAGAATCACCTCCCTTGGGGACGGGGACCACATTAGCAAGTTTCCATGCCCTTGGAAAAACACCAGTAGATAACGATTTGTTGAATATTATATTGAGAGGAATATATAAGCTCTTTGCACAGTTAAAGACAAACAGCGCGGGAATTCCATCGGGACCCGCACCCTGATTGTTATCATTTTTTTAATTACATTCTGAATTAAATATGGCGAGGTAGTAACAATTCCGATTGAGTCACACGACATTCGAAAGTCTCGCTCCATGTCAACCATAAGAGTACTATTTCTATCATTGTGCGTATAGACAGGAAAAATGGTCAGCAAAAGCATTGCAAATGGCAATAAGCGGATACAACTTATCTCCTCTCATGTGCATTTCACTTGGTATGGTCTCCTGGTTTTTCCTTTTACTCCTTATGAATGCCCAGAAAGCTGAATCAGACCAGAGTCAGAACAAGAAGGTATAGTTGCTGTAGAGCCGGACGGCTGGTTAGATTTTAACGACCACTGGATATGGCTGAGATTAAAGTCACCTACAATAAAATTATCAGTGTTATTAAAAGTTGAAATGGCCACTGCCCAAACTGTTAAAAAGATTTTCGAGGCAGTCCAGAGTCAAAGGCGGAGGAATATACACATCTCCTAAATTAATATTTCTTACTTTACTATTTCGAGAGGATACATGAACCCAGAGATCCTCATAACAACTCTTATATTTCATCTGTCTAGTAGAATTTAGTGATTCGACACAGCAATTAGAACCCCCCCTCCATCAGACTTTACTAGTTTTGTAACATCGGTCCCTACGATAAACAAGACACTTGAAGGATGTGCACTGAAAATGATCTTAGATATAAGCTAAATATGACATTACATACAATGTCATATAATAATAGTTTGATTCATTTAATTGACTCTAACAATTATGTTAGTAAAAATGTTTATTTGACCAAAGGTAGTTACTACCTTTCAGATTTTTACAAACGACAGGTAGCTGTGTCGCTATCTTATTTTTTTAGTATTACAGCCAAGAATTTGGCTAACCTGACTGCTTCTATTGAGCACAGACAAGGGATATTGGAAGATATTCCAAGTAATTTAAATTAGTTTTTAAGACAATAGAGGAAATCTCTAGCATACATAAGCCAATAAATATATCAAGCAAGCATAGGAGATCAAAATTGTGTAATATCCTGCCCGAACTAAATAAGTCAAAAAAGTCTAATAATATCCCAATATTAAATAATATTCAGACAAAGGGTAAGCCCCACTTAAATATTACCCATCAAAACATGCAGGGGCTACCTGGCAAAGAACTTGTATTAGAATTATTTCTTAATAATTCGGACACAGATGTTATTTGTATTACAGAAAATTGGTTAAAGGAAAATATGATGTCTTTTAACATAAATAATTACAAAATTGTCAGTTGTTACAATAGAAAGACTGCTGATAGAGGTGGTTCTTTAATCTTAGTAAAAAATAATATTAAGGTGAAACAACGGAAAGATATTCTTACACTTACTGTGGAAAGACAAATTGAGGTATCTTGTGTTGTGTGAGTTGGATAGCCATATTATTGTTTGTGTCTACAGACCTCCAAGAGATGAAAAAGGCCATGGCAATTTTGAAATATTCGAGAAAATTATGGAGGAAGCCCTCATTAAACTTTGTAATAACAGAAAAAAGTTAATTATTTGTGGCGATCTTAATGTAGATCTGCTTGTAGATACAACACTGAAGCGACGATTAATAACTCTGTTCAAATCATTTAATTTAAGTCATGTATTTCTAGAGCCGACTAGAATTACACTTACCAGCCAAACTTGCTTAGATAACGTTTTTTGTGACTGTGCATTCACAAGTAAAAATGTAATTATCTGTTTACCATCCGATCACAGTGGTCAAACAGTTTCATTCCAAATTACTACTGAAAATAAGACTGATCCATCATTTTATAGGCCTATTACATCCCATAGACTAGAGATGTATATGAAAAACTTAGATATGGGTTTGCTAGTACCGGATTTTGATGAACAGAACCCGAACAAAATCTATTCTGACTTCTTTAACATTATTCAAACAGAATTCAATAAAGTTTTTAAATTAAAGAAAGTCAGTGCCAACAACGGTAAATCTAAATTTAATGACTGGGCAACATTTGGAATTCGTAAAAGTAGAGCTATCTTGTATGATCTTTATGAACAAAAAACCTATAACATTGATATAAAACTTCATGACTATGTTAAAAAATATTCCAAAACTTTCAAGTTGGTTTGTAGAACTGCAAAAACTTTACATAATAATAGAATGAAAACGGTTTGGCAAATCATAAACCGTGAAACTGGCAAAGTTATACCAAGGGATAATGATTTCTGCTTAAAATAGGTGATGATGTTGTTAAATCCAACGCTGAGGTAGCTCGAGCTTTTGAAACATTCTTCACCAATGCACCCTTACTCACAACAGAGCGTCTAAATTCATCTCCATATGAAGCAGAGGTTTTGTTAAAAAACAGCACTAGCATCAGTAATGTAGATTTTAAATTTTATCATGTATGTCCCCAGGATATTGTCAAAACGTATAGATTACTTAACTTAAAAAATACTGAAGACCTGTGGGGTATGTCAGTCAAAGTCATTGGTTCAATAATACTTGTTATAGCCCACACCTAGCTTATATATTTAATAAATGTGTTGATGATGGAGCTTTCCCAGACCTCATGAAACACATAAAACTTATCAAGTCGGGAGACAATGGTGATCCGTCAAATTTCAGACCAATATCGGTTCTTCCAGCACTAAGTAAAATTTTTGAAAAGATTATACTCAATCAAATGCTCTCACACTTCAACCGTAAAAAACAACTCCACGCCAAGCAATACGGTTTCACTAGGGGTAAATCGACTACGGATGCAGGTATTACCCTTATATCTCATATTTATTCTGCATGGGAAGCCGCACAGGATGCTATCGGTGTTTTTTGCAATCTGTCGAAGGCATTTGATTGTGTTGATCATGACACGTTACTAATGAAATTAAATCATTACGGAGTTAGAAATAAAGCGTTGGATCTACTAAGGTCATACCTAAGCAATAGAATTCAAAAGGCAGAAGTCAACGGCGTTAAATCTGATGGATCGGGGGTAAAAATTGGCGTTCCACAAGGTTCCATATTAGGCCCTTTCTTATTCCTGGTATATATTAACGATCTGCCATTTATGGTGGAGAAATTGACTAACATAGTGTTGTTTGCTGATGATACTTCACTGGTCTTCAAAATTGAAAGACAAAAAGAAGATTTTGATGATGTCAATAGAGTATTATCTTTAACCTTGAATTGGTTCACAGTTAACAATTTATTGTTAAATGCTGGTAAAACCAAATGTATCAAATTCTCACTTCCAAATGTCAGGCAAGTTGGGACCAGTTTAGTGTTGGACAGCAATACGTTAGAATTAGTAAATAACCATTGATAACAAATTGCAGTGGGGACCACACATAGAAAAATTGGCTGGTAAATTAAGTTCTGCGGCTTACGCTGTTAGGAACATCAGACAAAACACGGATGTGGCAACATCTAGGCTAGTATATTTTAGTTACTTTCATAGTGTCATGTCCTATGGTATCTTGTTGTGGGGGAAAGCAGCGGATATTCAAACTATTTTTATTTTACAGAAAAGAGCTATTCGAGCAATTTATAATTTAAAACGCACAGACTCCTTAAGACAGCTTTTTAAAGAAATTGACATACTAACTGTAGCTAGTCAATTTATTTTCGAAAATATAATGTATGTACGCAAGAACCTCACAAAATTTCCCAAACTTAGCGATAGCTGTAATGTTAACCTAAGAAATAATCACAGACACGCGAAGGTTAGCAATTCTTTCAAGGGTCAATGCATTCTCTACTACAACAAGATACCTCTGGAGATCTTGAAATTGCCATTTGAGCAATTTAAAATCCATGTTAAAGCGATTTTGTCGAAAAAGGGATATTACAATGTTCAAGATTACTTAAATGATGGGTCTGTATGGGGTTAATCTGGCTCAACACAGACCTTGCTGTTAATAATTTTGTAATTATTTATACCTGCTTATTAATTATGATAATGACTAAATATTATATTTTGTATTAGTTAAGCATAAACAATTTTTAAAAAGAGATCTAAAAATCAATCTGTGGGAGTTTCTACGCCCTTCTTCTCCCACAGTGGTCCAATGTAGAGAAGTGGCAAAAAATGACGATTATGTAAATATCTACAGTAATAAAGACTTTTGGAATTTGGAATTTGCGTTTCACCCCCACGGCCGACGACGCGTACCGGCTTGATAAGCGTTATCTGAGCAGGCTGGAGAAGGACCACGGAGTTCGGTGGTTCTCCTACTCGCTGTCGGCCAACAAGACCCAGAAGGTGGCGATCCGCGGGCTGCCTTCAAACACCACGCCGGAGGAGATTATCGCGGCGCTTGCGGAGCTCGGTGTGGAGGCCGAGTACTGCAAGCAGATCCGGGCGCGCAAGGGGCACCCCGGCTGAATTTTCTTCGCGTCCCTGCGGAAGCACCCCGACCGTGCCCCCGGTGCAGTATATGAGATCTCGGAGCTCATGTACATGCCGGGTGTGAAGATCGATGCCTCATGCGCTCATAGCAGGGCCCGGCCCAGTGCCACAGGTGCCAGTAGTGCCACCGCCCCTGGCGTGCGTGCATTGCGGCGGTCCCCACTCGGCGCGGGAGTGCCGCCTTCCGAAAGAACAGCCGCCGACGTGCGCCAATTGCGGTGGCCCCCACACGGCCAACAATGGGATGTATCCCGTGTTCCGCCAGGAGGCGCGGAACAAGAAGACCGGCACTGTGGCGCTCACTAACGCGCCTGGGCCCAAGAAAATGCAGCCTTCCCCTCCGCCACGTCCCGATCTGCAGGAAGAAACGGCGCCTGCCTCGCTTATGGCGCAGGTGAACGACGGAGTCCCCAGGCAGAAGACAAAGCGGGGGCGGGGGGTGAAGAAAAAGAAGGCGACGCTTCCACCTGCCGCGCCGCCACCAAAACTGTGGCCGCCGCTGGCGCCGCCACTCCGGCTGCGGCGATAGGAAAGCAGGATTTGGGGCAACTTAATGCCTTGCTTGCCCTCCTCAGCGACCCTACTGCCCTGGGCAGACTCACCGCTCTGCTTCGCAATGCACGAGTCGCTCAGGATCATCCATTGGGACGCGCCGTCGCTGACAAGGAAGAAGCGGCTGCTCCACGTGTTCCTGAGAGACTACCGCGTCGACGTGATGCTCATCAGCGAGACAAACCTAGCCGGAAGCGACAAGCTGTCGCTGCCCGGCTACTTCGTCTACCGCAAAGACGTCCACCAGCGGCCGGGCCTTTCGAGGCTTGGCTGTCATCGTCGGCAGGAAGATCGTCCACCAGCTCGTTGACGCCCAGGAGTATACATACTTGTATGCTTTGGGCGTCGACCTCCAGGTCGCCGACCAGGTGCTGCGACTATACGCCGTATACAAGCCCCCCAGTACTCCAATCCGCACCTCCAAGCTACGGGGGCTGCTACAGTCGCCGCATCCGACACTCGTCGCCGGCGACCTCACCGCCAAGCATAACGTCTGCAACTCCACCAGGGTGTGCCCAGCTGGACGCGCCATCCATGCCGACTCCGTGAGCCACAACTACGATGTCATCGGTCCCGACGAGCCCACCCACTTCGATTCGCGGGCCGGATGGGACACTATTGACGTCATAGTCGTTAGAGGTCTCCGGACACTGCCGAGCCAGGAGGTTCTCCCTGACCTCCCATCGGACCACAGGCCAGTACTTTTCGTCCTGGCGGACCTGCCCACCCGGGTATCTCCGCCAGCATAACGCCAACGCTACCAGTGGGGCGCCTTCAGCGCCGCCCTCGACCAGTCTTCGACCACATGTCCAGTCAACCAGCCGGAAGACGTTGACCGCCTGGCATCGCTGCTGACCAGCCAGATCCAAGACGCGCTCGACCTGTCATCGCACACCGTAGCTCGCGGGGGGAAGCCCGCTCCCCTCCCTGCTGAGCTACGCGCACTCATCCGCGATAAGCGCGCTCTCCGGAAGCAGTGGCAGCAAACCCGTTGCCCTACGATGAAGACCAGCCTCAACGCCATGACGGCAGAGCTGAAGCGCCAACTTGATCTCCACGCCGAGGAATCTTGGGAACGCCACGTCGAGTCCATGGGCGGCCAAGTCCCCTCCGTGCATGGTCTATACCGGAATTTGTCGACTACTCCAACCCCCGTCCGACCGACCGAAGCAGTTCAAGCCGAACCCTACGGATGATGTGGAGCACGTCGCAGCAGTCGAGAGACACCTGCGAGAGTACTTCGCCTCGCCGATAGCTCCCGAAGAGGACCCCACCGTCTAAACGCCCGGCCAGAGCATGCGTGCATTTGGACGTACCAAGCCCAGAAAAGCCCCGGGCGCAGACCGCATACCTAACATGGCACTTTTACATTTGCCACCACGCACTGTGGCGGCCATTACGCGCCTATTTAACGGGATCTTGCGCACGGGCCACTTCCTAACCCAGTGGAAGGAGGGCTTGGTCATCATGTTGCCCAAGCCGGGCAAGGACTCCAAGCAGCCTGAGAACTATCGGCCGATAACTCTACTGAGTACCATCTCAAAGGTGTTTCAGAAACTCCTGTTAGCGAAGCTACTGCCCCACATCCAGCCGCGCCCGGAACAGTTCGGCTTCAGGCCCGAGCATTCTATGACGCTTCAGCTCACCAGAGTACTGAACGACATGACGATTTGTTTAAACAAGAAGGAATACACTGTCGCAGTACTCCTGGACATGGAAAAGGCGTTTGACAGAGTATGGCACGAGGGGTTGCTGTACAAATTGTCGACGTCTCCAGCCCCAAGAAGACTGGTCCAGATCATCGCCTCCTTCCTGAAGAATCGCCACTTCCGAGTGATGGTGAAAGACGCCGTCTCTGAGGAGCACCCCGTTGCAGCCGGCGTCCCCCAGTGGTCCTGCCTGTATCCAGCCTGCTACTCCCAAAACACGGACGACATCCCCGTCGGGTCAGGTGCCCAGTTGGAACTCTTCGCAGACGACGCTGCCTACTACGCGTCGTCGATTCAGGCTCGGCACGTTGCTGTCAAACTGCAGCGCACCCTGGATATCCTGCCTGACTGGCTCGCCAAGTGGCGGTTATCCGTCAACGTTGGGAAGACGCAGGCGCTCATAACAGACCAGTCCTCCCTTCCACCATCGCTCCAGCTCCAAGGACAGGACATCGCGTGGTCTCCGCAGGTGAAGTACCTGGGAGTGACCATCCATCGCCGGCTCACCATGAAGCAACATATCGACAACGTCGTTAATCAGGTCAAGGTGGCACGCGCCAAGCTGCGTCCACTTCTCGACTCCAGCCTCCCTCTGAGGGCGAAGCTCGGGATCTACAAGTGCTACGTGAGATCCCGCCTCACCTACGCGGCCCCGGCATGGTACGCCCTGTGCTCGGAGACGAACAAACGCAGACTCCGAGCCCAAGAGAACCTCTCTCTGCGTACCATGGTCGGCGCTACCCGCTACGTGAGGAAAGCGACGATCCAGAGGGACCTTATATGGGAATCTGTGGACCAGTTTGTCCAGAGGCTGGCGAAGGGCATGTCCGCGCGTGCGGATCGATCACTCCACCTGCAAATCCGGGAACTGGCGCCGTACCACGCGCGCCCGCCCGACCGCCGCCGCCTGCCACGCGACCTGGTTGCCTAGTCGGCGATCACCCAACGGAGCACCACCAGTAAGAAGTCCTCCACCGCCCGCGAGGGCCCCCCGATGACCTGTTCATAGGAGTGGACAGCGGCGCTTCTTCAGGAAGAGATCCGATGATCTGACCATGACTCCCCACGCCCCAGAATGGGTGCGTGAGAAGATAACTTGACTGACTGTTTCGGCCTGACCACGCCAAAGAGTCTTGAGAACGCCACATCGAGTCAGTAGGCGATCATGTCCCCTCGCCCCGTATCGCTGCCGAGGAAATTGGTCCCTGCTGGGGATTACAGGGCAACCCTTCACGGGTTTTGTGATGCCTCTGAACGAGGGTCTGCGGCAGCGGTTTATTTGCGAACCGTCACCTCCACCGGGGAGGTCGACGTGCGTTTCGTTTTGGCAAAAAGCAAGGTAGCGCCTATTCGGACAAGGATGACGATTCCAAAACTGGAACTGTCCGGGGCTGCTCTTTTGACCAAACTTTTGAATCACACTCTAACAGTGTTGCGTGGGTCAGTGGTTTTGGAGGATACGGTGTACGCTTGGACGGACAGCCAGATTGTTTTGTGCTGGCTGAAGGCTTCGGTCCATAACTTAGAGGTTTTTGTTGCGAACCGTGTCTCCCAGATTGTGTCGTCTGAGGTCCCACTGACCTGGAGACATGTACCAGGAGAATTAAACTCGTCTGATTGTGCATCCAGGGGATGTCAGGCTCCTGAACTCGTTAGACACCATTTGTGGTGGGGACCACCCTGGCTTGCCAAGAGAGAATCGGACTGGCCCCACAGCCATGTTTGTATCTTCGGATCATGGCCCCAGAGCGGCCGTGCATGTTACCCAGAAGGCTGAGGACCCTGACGCCGGGTTTCTGCTGGACCGGTATAGCTCACTTGACAAGTTGATTCCAAGTGTCCACTTGGATTAGGAGATTCGCTCGAAATTGTCGTACTCCTCGCGATCAGCGAACGTTGAACCCTATTCTGACTCCGGCAGAGCGAAACGAGTCGCTGTTGAATTTGGTCCGGTTGGTACAGTCCTCGAAGTTTGGGGCAGAATTGGAGATTATACGAAGTGGACGTTCGAAATTGAAGGGAGCCGTCGCGCATCTCAACCCCTTTGTTGATTCGACCGGGTTACTTCGGGTAGGAGGAAGATTGCGCAATGCGAATCTGTCGTATTCGGCTCGTCACCCACTTCTGCTCCCCAAGGGGGGACCGTTAGTTGAATTGCTGGTGACTGATCGTCATATTAAAAACGCGCATGCCGGCTGTAACGCGTTGTTGGCCACGCTCCAGCGGGAGTTTTGGATCTTATCTGCCCGCCGTGCCATACGGAACATCGTGTTTCGGTGCATGCCTTGTTATCGACTTAAGGCTGCCACGATGCAACCTCTCATGGGGGACTTGCCCCCTGATCGTGTGAATGAGGTCAGACCGTTTTCAGGTGTTGGTACGGATTTTGCAGGACCGTTTATGGTGAAGAGTTCACGATTGCGTACCGCTAAGCAATACAAGGCGTACCTATGTGTGTTTGTTTGTTTATCCACCAAGGCGGTACATCTCGAGCTCGTTGCTGATCTCTCGACAGAGGCTTTCATTGCTTGTTTGGATAGGTTTGTTTCTCGAAGGGGACTTCCAACTTTGATCCGCTCTGATAACGGCACTAACTACATAGGTGCGGAACGATACTTACGAGAGATAGTCAACTTTTTGAATGTAAATAAGGTGGATATTGGAACGGCCCTCTCCCGTCGGGGTATACAGTGGACCTTCAGCCCACCGATTTGCCCCCACTGGGGTGGGATTTTTGAGGCCGTAGTTAAGTCAGCTAAGACGCACTTAGGGCGTATAGTAGGTCAGACCGCGCTGACTTTTGAGGAGCTCGCGACATTGTTTTGTAAGATCGAGGCCGTTCTCAATTCGCGACCGTTGTGTCCGCTCAGCTCGGATCCAAATGACCTGGGGCTCTGACCCCAGGCCATTTCTTGATAGGACAGCCACTTAACGCGTTGCCCGACCACCCCTTCGAGGGAGTGAAATTGTATCGGTTGTCAAGGTATCAGATGTTGCAGCAGTTTACTCAAAATTTCTGGAAGCGTTGGTCGCTCGAGTATCTGCATATCTTACAACAGCGCCTTAAGTGGACTGACAAAACTAGCCCCCCTAGTGTTGATGACCTCGTTCTGGTTAAGGATGCTAACCTACCGCCACTACGTTGGCGCAGGGGGCGCATTGTTAACTTGTTCCCTGGCAAGGACGGGACCCCCCGGTCTGCAGAGGTTCTAGTAGGAGGCTCGGTTCTAAAACGAGCGGTAGCAACGTTGTCTCGGCTGCCCGTAGATTAGGGGACAGGTGGGTGCCTGTCCGGGCGGGTGATTGTTCGATTCCAAATCGATATTCGATCGATGGTTTCTGAACGGTCATTTTAATTTGACGTTAGCTGTCAACCTGACAGTTTTGACAATTGACAGACGAAAGCCCTCGCAATGTAAACGCGTTTTTGATCAGGGTGTTGAAATTAAATTGCAGGGCATCTGGAATGTATTCGGGATTCCCTCAGGATTGTTAATATAGCTGAGTTTGCCGTTGTCTCTCGAACCAGATAAAGTTCGGATTTTCGTGCCCGATTTGTATTTACCAGTAGAAACATAACCTGTGTTGGACACTGTGCTCATCACGTTGGCCCGCCAGTCATACCTGGTTGGCTGAAGAACCTGTCTACCAAGAAGAGCCTAGGGTGCACCCGGGCCTTGCAAAGAGACAGGAGGTTGACGGGACCGAAGCACAGACCAGGTTAGATCTACCCCACATAACTTCAGCTCGGTGAATCGCCGACGTTCATCACTTCTTGGCACCTGATCGTCACGCTACCTCGTAGCTCATGGGCCCCTACGAGGTCATTAGGTGCTGAGAAGCCTGAACAAGGGTACTGAACGACATGACGGTCTGTCTGAACAAGGAAAAATACAGAGTCGCAGTACTTCTGGATATGGGGAAGGCGTTCGACAGAGTATGGCACGAGAGGTAGCTGTACAAGCTGTCAACGTCCCCAGCCCTACGGCGAATCATCCGCGTCGCAGCCTCATTTATTCAGAGTCGCCGCTACAGAGTAGAGGTGGAAGACACCGTGTCTGCAGCCCGCCCCATCGAAGCCGGCGTCCCGCAAGCATTCTGCCTCTCACCCTACAAAGCGTCTCACGCTGCCGTCAAGGTGCAACGCATGCTGGAGACCCTGCCTAAATGGCTTGCCAAATGGAGGCTCTCCGTCAACGTCATGAAGACGCAGGCGGTGATCACCGGCCAGAGCATCCTGCCACCACCACTCAAACGCCAGGGGAAGTACATTGGTTGGCCGCACCACGTGAAATATCTGGGTGTCACCATAGACCGCTGGCTCTCGACAAAGAACCACGTTGACAACGTCGAGAACCAGGTCCGGGCTGCACGGGCGATTCTTCGTCCACTTCTTTACTCTGCGGTCGAAGCTCCGGATCTACAAGAATTACATCAGGTCCCGCCTCACGTATGCCTCGCTGGCTTGGTAAGCCCTCTGTTCGAAATCTAAGAAGAGATCGTCGGCGCGCCTCGCTACATGAGGAACGCAACGATCGCGAGGGACCGAGGATTCGAAGAGAGGCTGGAGAGGTCCGTCCAGAGGCTGGCGACGAACATGTTATCATGTTATGTATCAAGCACGCTCGCCTGAACTTCGCCGCCTCCCCCGAGCCCTGGTCGCCAAGCCGGCTGTACTATATGTGGGTAGTTTCCACCTTCCTCAGTCGAGAATAAACCTTGGAACGAACACGCGTATTTTATTATTCGCCGATACTTTAATGGCTAACGAGGATAAAAGTGCCTAAGAACAGTTATACCGAACATTTTATTAGTGTGTGGAGTGTCTGGAAATCTAGATAGTCATTGGAACGCAAAAATGTCTATCGGCAAGGTTGGGGCATTCAATGTGTCGTCGGGTAATTGGACCATGTACGTGGAACGTTTGGAGATGTATTTTAAGGTTAACGATGTGAAAGACGAATTGTGGCTTCCGACTCTTATCGCGGTGATGGGCGAGGACGACTAGCGACAACGGTGCGGGAGCTTCTTCTTCTCCACTGTGCCGTGCTTTCGCCCTCTTCTGCGGGCTTACACTGGCGACAGTGGGATGAGCAGCAACTCTCTTGGGAGTGGTCTGCCTTCAGGCGGACGTGCGTGATGCGGAGCAATGTCGTGGAGATGTGCGTGGCGGCTGTTGTCGGCGCAGTCGTACATGCGCCGTGCCAGCCGCGCGACGAATTTCTCCACGGTGGGCATCCGGGTATCCCTCATGATTGTGGTGTTGCGCACGTACCGCCCGGCTCCTGTGATCACCCGCAGGGAGATGTTCTGGAACCGCTGCAGCCGTGCCTTCTGGGTCTTCGACAGCAGGGCGTACCATGCTGGAGCCGCGTAGGTGAGCCGCGAGCGCACATAGGCCTTGTACACCCGCAGCTTGGCTCTCAGAGGCAGGCTGGACAAAAGGACAGGCCGGAGCATTGCCCGCGCGGCTTTGGCCCGGTTGATGCAGTGTTGCACCATCGGGACCATGCGCAGCGAGCTGTCGATGTTGCAACCGAGGTATTTCACCGTCGATTGCCACTCGATGTCCCGGCCCCTCAGCTGTAGCGGGGTCGGACGGCGGGAGCGGGTGGTCAACAGGGCTGTTGTCTTCCCGACGTTCACCGCGGTCCGCCACTTGTCCAGCCAGGGCGGCAGCAGGTCCAGGAGTCGCTGCATCTTCCTGCAGGCGAGCTCGATTTTGCGCGACGACGCGAAGTATGCGCTGTCGTCCACGTAGAGGGCGAGCACGACGTCTTCCACCCCCTCCTCGAGATGGCCCTCGAGTGTGGGGATGTCATTGGTGTAGAGCGCGTAGAGCACCGGCGAAAGGCAGCTGCCTTGCGGGACTCCTGCGCTGATGGCCTTCGTCTGGGAGTGTGCATTCTCGACCGAGACGAAGAACCGCCGGTCTTCCAGGAAGGAGGCCACGATCTGCCCGATCATTGGGGGCACACCTGCGTCCAGGAGCTTGTAGAGGAGCCCCTCGTGCCACACTCGGTCAAAGGCCTTCTCGATGTCAAGAAAGACCCCGACGGTGTATCGGCCCCTGTTCAGCTCCGACGCCAGGTAGTGCAGGACTCTCGCCAGCTGGAGCGTCGTGCTGTGGCTGTCACGGAAGCCATGTTGCTCTGCCCTCAGCTGGATGTGGGGCAGGATTCTCCGTAACAGCAGGCGCTCAAACAGCTTGGCGATATGAGGCAGCAGGGTGATCGGGCGGTAGCCTCCCGGGTGTCTTCTGTCCTTCCCCGGCTTGGGGATGACGATCACCTTGCCCTCCTTCCAGAGGGCGGGGAAGTGTCCGGTGCGCAGGATGCCGTTGAACAGCCGCGTCAGCGAGACGACGGCTCTCCTTGGCAGCTGTACTAGGGCCCCCGCGACGACTCCGTCCGGGCCCGGGGCCTTCCGCTGGTTCAGCTTCAGGGCCACCTTCCGGACTTCGCGGGGCGACATGAAGTAGTCGCCGGCGAGGGGAGGCGCGGGGGCCGCCAGGAAGCGCTCCACAACAGCGGCGTTGTGCTCGTAGTCGGCGATGGGGTTGGGCTGGAACTGCCCAGCGAAGTGGTCTGCTAGTATGGCGGCTCGATCTCGTGCGGCGTAGCGGCGCCTGCCCGTGTGATCAAACATGGGGCAGACCGGCTCGGGAGTTGACGTCAGGCTGCGGTTCAGGCGGTGAAGGGCGGTGTCATCTTGGGAGGCCTGGTCAATGGTGCGTTCCCAGGACTGTCCCCTCAGCTCGATGATGCCCGCGCGCAGTTCTTCTCCGAGCCGGTTGATCTCCGCCTTGATCACGGGGCAGCGCGTGTGGTGCCAGGTTCGACGAAGACGGCGCTTGAGGTCCAACTTCTTGCGGAGATGTGGAGGGAGCCTCTCCTTCCGCAAGACCGGCGGTGGTTTGGTGGTGGTGGCTGCGGCTTGAGCGGTGGTGATGGCTGTGGTGATGGCCACTGCCGCGGCTTCTACCTCTTCCTTGGTAGAAACACCGCCGGGGAGCTGCGTTGTGTTCAACTCCAGCTGGTATTTGTGCCAGTCCGTCTTCGTTCTTGGACGCGGTGCCGACGTGAGATCGGCCTCCACCCCGAGGACCAGCAAGATAGGCAGGTGGGGGGTGTCGATGTCGTACAGCTCCCCGATGGCGATGGGGAACTGTACGTTCTTGACCAGGGCGACGTCTAGTACATCCGGGCGATGCAAAACAAACGGAGGTTGGCCGATGCCCAACTGAACCGTTTGTTTAGTATCCCGGTTGTGAACAAGGTCGGGGCCATACAGACGGAGGTTTTGAACCCGTTGTTGTCCGTCACCAAGGCTCTAGAGAATCTTGGACTTCCGGTTGGTGAATGGTCGTACCTACTGCTGTACATTGTACTTTCCCGCCTACCCGCTGACGTGCAGACTCGTTTCGAACAGTCTCACGGGAGGTCGGCCGAGGACCTGCCCGCCTTCTCCGACTTGGTAGGATTCTTGGAAGAGGAGGCTCGACGGGCAGAGAATTTGGGGTTGACGGTCACCCATCCTTCGGAGCCACAGAGAGCTGCCGGGAGCGCTGTGAGTAGGGGCCCTCCGACGAGGAAGGACCGCACCAACCGGCAGTCGTATGGGACTGTGAGTGCATTGACCCCACATAGTGAGACCTGCCCATGTTGTAGGCAGATTGGCCATGCTGTGGCCAATTGCAATAAGTTCGGGGAACTTAGGGATCAGGGACGGCGCCGGATGGCCAAGCAGCGGAGCTGGTGTTTCCTGTGCCTCGGGCCACACATGGCTAGGGACTGCACGCGCACAAAAATGTGCGGATATTGTGGTGGGGCCCACAACAATCTGTTGTGCATGAACCGGTCCGGCCAACAGCGTCCACAGGGCCGTACCCAGGGTGACACGGCATGGGGCCCTGAGAATTCGTTTGCGACTCGGAGCGCAACTCAGGGGCCAACGTCCCCACGTGCACAGGGCCGTACCCAGGGTGACACGGCATGGGGCCCTGAGAATTCTTTTGCGACTCGGAGCGCAACTCAGGGGCCAACGTCCCCACGTGCACAGGGCGGTACTAGGGTGCAGGGCCGCACTCAGGGTCATCACATGGGGGGCCCTGAGTTTTCGGTTGTGACTCAGCACCCAACTCAGCGAGCAATGGGGCCACAAGCACGTGGCCACCCAGGGGTGCAGGGCCGCACTCAGGGTCATCACATGGGGGGCCCTGAGTTTTCGGTTGCGACTCAGCATCCGACTCAGCGGGACATTGGGTGTGTTGAGCGGGCCGTAACGGGCGGGTGGCATGGGACACCTTCGAGCTATGCGGGTGCGGTTCGGACGCCGCCTCAGTTGTCGCCCCGCTCGTCGCCTCGTCCTCATCGGTCACATGTGATGTCCCCCCCGCTCATGGAGCGGCCACGGTTGAATTCACGCCCACCCCCCTTTAAGGGGAATCGTAGGTTGGGAATGGAACCGGCGCGTGGGCCATTTGTACAATGGGACCCGCTGGCGTATAGCTGCATACCTGATCGGTTACAGGCACAGTGGGGCCCCGGGGGTCCTCGCTAGGAATTTGCGGCCCAACCATTTGTTGCCCCCCAACCGGAGACGGTGGTGTTACCGATCGCCTCTGTGCTTGTTTGGGATTTGGCGGGCAACCCAACATACGTTCGCGCCCTATTAGATTCTGGAGCTCAGGGCTGCATTGTATCGAACGATTTAGCAAAATGGTTGGGCCTCAAGGTAAATAGCTATAATAAATCAATACGGGGCGTGGGGAATGTTACGGTTACGAATGTAGTTGGTCAATCGGTGATCACGTTCTCTCCCCGTTATGACATTTTGACAAAAACATCCGTGCAAGCTTTAGTGATGACGCATGTCATGGGCAGACACCCCTTGGTGAAGTTGAATCCGGCCGTTCGATTCCTGACATCAGGACTCAAGTTGGCGGATCCCGATTTTGACACTCCAGCCCCGGTCGACCTGCTACTGGGAGCAGACGTTCTGGGTAGGTTTCTGTTGTCGGATCGGCGAGTTCTTCAGCCGGACGGGTTGATTGCTGTGGATACTAAGTTTGGTCACGTGATCATGGGTCCGGCATTGCCAATGGTTAGGCCTGCCGAGTCAGATGGCATACTTATTGGCTCAGCGTTGTCAGACGCTATCCAACGTTTCTGGGAGATAGAGGAACCTCCCACCGTTCGTCGAGTCGACGCAGACGAAGAAGAGTGCGAGTTGTTTTACCAGAATAGTACTGGTCGCCTTCGTTCTGGTCGTTTTGTAACTCGACTGCCTTTCAGGGCCGATCGACCGCCACTAGGAGAATCTAGGAAGATGGCTGAGACGAGATTGATGTCGATGGAGCGTAGGATGTCAAGGGACGCCGTATTTAAACAAAAATATGTTGATTTCATGAGGGAGTATGAGTCGTTAGGACACATGTCGGTATCGGGTGTGGACTGGAGATCTGAGGATCATTGTTTCCTTCCACACCATGCCGTCCTACGAACCCCTACCGGAAGATTCGAGTTGTTTTTGATGGGTCAGCACCTACCTCGAACGGGATGTCCCTGAATCAGTGTCTACATTCGGGACCCAAGTTGAGTCGTGATATTTCGGATATTCTCACGAGCTTTCGGAGGCACCAGGTTGTATTTGTCGCAGACATTCGGATGATGTTTAGGCAAACGGTAATTCATCCGGCTGACAGAAGGTATCAGTTGATACTTTGGCGTGAGTCCACGGCCGAGCCAGTCAAGGTCTATGAGTTGAACACGAACACGTATGGGTTACGGTCTAGCCCGTATTTGGCGATGCGTACCCTGCGGGAGTTGGCGTCGCGTGACCGTGTGAGCTATCCTAGAGCCGCCGCTATCCTGGAGCAAGATTTGTACGTCGATGACGTCTGCACAGGGGTAGCCAGTGTAGAGGAAGCTCTGGACCGACGTGACGAGCTCATTCAATTGCTGGAACGAGGCGGCTATGAACTACGCAAGTGGATGTACAACTCCCCTGAGTTGATGGCTGGTCTCCCAGATGAGTTTCAACAAGACCCGCACGTTTTTGAGAATCCTGACAACCCTAACATGTTGTCAGTGCTTGGAATTCAGTACCGGCCCGTCCATGATGAGTTTACCTATCGGGTGGTTTTAGAAACACCGAAGGCCTGGACGAAGCGGTCAGTACTGTCAACGATTGCGAGAACGTTCGACCCGAATGGATGGATTTCTCCAGTCACCTTTGCTCTCAAATGTTTTATGCAAAGGCTATGGGCGGCTCAGTTGACCTGGGACACCCACCTCTCAGGTGATTTGTTGACTGATTGGACGCGAATGTTCACCTCGCTATCGGACATAAATAATATATCGCTGCCGAGGAAATTGGTCCCTGCTGGGGATTACAGGGCAACCCTTCACGGGTTTTGTGATGCCTCTGAACGAGGGTTTGCGGCAGCGGTTTATTTGCGAACCGTCACCTCCACCGGGGAGGTCGACGTGCGTTTGGTTTTGGCAAAAAGCAAGGTAGCGCCTATTTGGACAAGGATGACGATTCCAAAACTGGAACTGTCCGGGGCTGCTCTTTTGACCAAACTTTTGAATCACACTCTAACAGTGTTGAGTGGGTCAGTGGTTTTGGAGGATACGGTGTACGCGTGGACGGACAGCCAGATTGTTTTGTGCTGGCTGAAGGCTTCGGTCCATAACTTAGAGGTTTTTGTTGCGAACCGTGTCTCCCAGATTGTGTCGTCTGAGGTCCCACTGACCTGGAGACATGTACCAGGAGAATTGGACCCGTCTGATTGTGCATCCAGGGGATGTCGGGCTCCTGAACTCGTTAGACACCATTTGTGGTGGGGACCACCCTGGCTTGCCAGGAGAGAATCGGACTGGCCCCACAGCCATGTAGTAGTATCTTCGGATCATGGCCCCAGAGCGGCCGTGCATGTTACCCAGAAGGGGCAATACAAGGCGGTACATCTCGAGCTCGTTGCTGATCTCTCGACAGAGGCTTTCATTGCTTGTTTGGATAGGTTTATTTCTCGAAGGGGACTTCCAACTTTGATCCGCTCTGATAACGGCACTAACTACATCGGTGCGGAACGATGCTTACGAGAGATAGTCAACTTTTTGAATGTAAATAAAGTGGATATTGGAACGGCCCTCTCCCGTCGGGGTATACAGTGGACCTTCAGCCCACCGAGTTGCCCCCACTGGGGTGGGTTTTTTGAGGCCGTAGTTAAGTCAGCTAAGACGCACTTGGGGCGTATAGTAGGTCAGACCGCGCTGACTTTTGAGGAGCTCGCGACATTGTTTTGTAAGATCGAGGCCGTTCTCAATTCGCGACCGTTGTGTCCGCTCAGCTCGGATCCAAATGACCTGGAGGCTCTGACCCCAGGCCATTTCTTGATAGGACAGCCACTTAACGCGTTGCCCGAGCACCCCTTCGAGGGAGTGAAATTGTATCGGTTGTCAAGGTATCAGATGTTGCAGCAGTTTACTCAGAATTTCTGGAAGCGTTGGTCGCTCGAGTATCTGCATATCTTACAACAGCGCCTTAAGTGGACTGACAAAACCAGCCCCCCTAGTGTTGGTGACCTCGTTCTGGTTAAGGATGCTAACCTACCGCCACTACGTTGGCGCAGGGGGCGCATTGTTAACTTGTTCCCTGGCAAGGACGGGACCCCCCGGTCTGCAGAGGTTCTAGTAGGAGGCTCGGTTCTAAAACGAGCGGTAGCAACGTTGTCTCGGCTGCCCGTAGATTAAGGGACAGGTGGGTGCCTGTCCGGGCGGGTGATTGTTCGATTCCAAATCGATATTCGATCGATGGTTTCTGAACGGCCATTTTGAATTTGACGTTGCTGCCAACCTAGCAGTTTTTGACAACTGACAGACGAAAGCCCTCGCAATGTAAACGCGTATTGGTAAGGGTATTGAAATTAAATCGCAGTCCATCTGGAATGTATTCGAGGTTCCCTCAGGATTGTCTATATAGCTGAGTGTGTTGTGGTTCCCCGAACCAGATAAAGTTCGCATTTACGTGGCCGATTGGTTTTTTACCACGTAACATAACCTGTGTTGGAACACTGTGCTGATCGAGGCTGGCCCGCCAGTCACACAGGAGGTTGGCTGAAGAACCTGTCTACCAAGAAGAGCCTAGGGTGCACCCGGGCCTTGCAGAGAGACAGGAGGTTGACGGGACCGAAGCACAGACCAGGTTAGATCGAACCCAATCATTTTAGCTCGGTGAATCGCCGACGTTCAAACTTCTTGGCAACTGATCGCTACGCTACCTCGTAGCTGATGGGCCCCTACGATGTCATTAGGTGCCGAGAAGCCTGAACACTGCGTGTGGGAGGACGACTCAAGCATTCGAATCTTCGACCTAACATGAAAACCACAGTCATCTTACCCAATACTGGATATCTAACTCAGTTGGTAACTCGCCCCGTCACAAAGCTGTCACCACTTCCTATTAACGAAGATGAGAAAAATACTTCCCATCTCCAGACAAACTTGCAATCAACTGAAGAAGGAACTCAAGACTCCGAAACCTCTCATACTATTACAACGCCTTCCACTACAACAAAAACCGTAAACAAAAGTCGCAGCTTCAGCTTACTGCATTTACTCGTGTTGTCGCTGTGTTTATTCTGTGGCGCGACTAATGCACAGCCACCACAAGCGAGATCAAACATTCAGATCACCACTATCGAGAGATCGACCTGTATTTTATGACCCGCATGGTCACATATCGCTGATGCATGATGAATGGGTTCTCGTCATGTATCACAACTTGACGAGTTATTGGAACGGCAATGAACAAATGCAAGAATACTCACAGCATCTTGGGGATATCTGTAAAATAATGGAACCCACATACTGCCAACCTACTGAAAGTCTAATCATAAAATGGACTTATTGCACTGCTACAACGATATACTGTTGGAGCCCAGAAAACAGCTGTCCCGAAGGAAACGCGGTCTGATCGATGGGATTGGTTACATCGGGAATAGTCTATTTGGACTGTTAGATCAGCGGTTTGCTACAAAGTACGAAAACGACATCCAAGCCATTCAAGATAACGAATCACACTTAGTATAACTTATAAAAAACCAAACATCGATCGTCGATCTCGAAAAAGAAGCTCTGAAAAGAAATGAAGAAAACATGAACAAGCAGTTTCAAAACATTTTCACTTTCTTTAATAAAGTCAACACGAGTTTGTCCACAATACAAACTGCAATGGAAGCCACGATGATAGTCAATTACTTCAGCAAGTCATCGATTACTGCAAGCCTACTATTAAATAACCTGAGAAGAATTCAAGAACTTTTATTCACAACGCTGACGGACATTTATAAAGGACATATCGACATTCATTTACTTACACCGATGAAACTTATAAAACAACTAGAGCACATTGCTGGACAGCTGCCACGGACGCTAACTTTGCCCGTAACAGATATTCGGCAAAACATCAAGGACATCTATAAATTGTTATATGGATACTTTCTCTTTGAACTTCACATTTCACTGCTATCAGAGGACAGTTTCAATATTTTTAGAGTCATACCACTGCCAATTGCTATACAAAACACCTACACGTCAAAATGGGTCAAGATAACTTCGGAATATATCGCAGTCAACTTTAAATAGAATACGTACATGAATATGATGCAACAAATTATTGACAAGTGCATAAAACAAACATCAGACAGCATTATATATGTCAAGCAAGGACATCGGTTCATGACCTACACTACTCGACGAATACTCCGTGTGAAACAAATTTGATAGGTCAATCACCTATACAAAGCACCTGTACGACTGAGACACTTCCGTGTGTGGACAACTGGATCAAGTTGCAAACACATAACACATGGCTTGCGATTTGCTGCGACAGTCGTATACCTCGTACGATATGCGATAACGAACTCTTACTGCATACACTCAAAGGTTGAAGCATCGTCACAATGCCGGCCGGCTGCATACTACAGATAAATCATCTCGTTATCTACTCCCAAAACCAGTACAACAACAGCATGATTATGGATCCTGGTTTCTTGTTACCAACAATGAATCTTAATAGTTCAATAAACGCTATAGTGGGAGTCAAACTTCGAGGAAATGTTTCACATTTCTATGAACCCGATTACATCACATATGGCAGAGATAAGAAACAAGATTGAGCTTCAGAAGAGAAATGAGAGCATATGGAAATGACTGTGTTCACTACACCATTAAATACTCGATCATGAGCGTGAGTGCTACTGCGCTCGTTATCTATGCGCTCGTGAGGAACTGCTGCTGCCGCTACTGCGCCGACACCGCGCGCCCGCGCGCCCGCCGCTACCGCCCGCGCGCCCGCCGCTACCGCCAGCGCGCCCGCCGCCCCCCGCCCGAGTTGCTGCCGCTCTCGTGTTGCTGCCGCTCTGATTCCGCTCCGCGTCCAGGGGGAAGAGTCTTCGCTCGTATTCCAAGCAGCTGCAGCTTAATGCGTGGGAATAGCTTGAGTGCGCGTACGTTTTGAGGCTGCTGCGTCTCGGGGTGTAGTGTGTTGTATATGTCATATGTATTTCCGCGATGTCCTTGAGTGAGTTGAATTTGTATTTTGGTTTGGTTGCCGTGATGCGTAGTTCTATGTCGTAAGTAGTGCGTCGATCCTGTGCCCTTGTTTTTGTGCGTCAGTCCAGTGTTGTCCTCTTCTTAAGTTGTTGTGTTGGAGGTTCGTGACCGTGATAGATGGTGGATGTTGCGGGTCCGCATCCAATATTGACGATCATGTTGTCGCAACTGGAGTTGATGGGGAAGTTGAAAGTGTTGTCTTGGCTCATCTTCGTTGTTGAATTTAGTTGGCTCCGTAATGTTCTTTTCGGATTCGTTCGAAGTTTAATTTGCAGTCTTCATGTTGACATTGTTGTGGTGTAGTCTTCCGAGATGAGCTTCAGTTGGGTGCTTCCGACGGGTACGTGATCACGTCGGGGTACAGGAGAGAGCCCACATCCTCGTCACCAATGAAGAGGATGGGGGCTCTCTCCTGCACCCAAGTCTAGGTATATAGCTTTGAAACCAGATGCGGACCATTAATGACTCTTTATTGTATTTAAATATCCAACTATAAATACTAATGAATCTGCCTATGTTGACAGATATCAAGGTTGCACTAGATTTGCATCTGACTACGTTACAACGGTCAGCTATGTAGGTATGTATAGGTACTGTAAGGTAGGTTGTATATTGTATAAGGGCCTCTTTAGAATGGTTGTTCACTTGGACACTGTCACGTTATATGTAGTTTTAAAAAGAAAGAGGCTTGGATTTGAGAAGTCAATGTGACAGACTTCACCGTAGGCTTCGGCCAGTGACTGAGCTAAATTATAGTGAGGATAGAGTAATGGCTATCGAGCTAGTTGTGGATCCCTTTTATAAAAAGTGTATATAACTAAAGGATCAAATAAAACAGAACAGTAACAACAAACCAGTCCAGTGTTATGATTTATAATTATCAATTAAGCACTACATCATTGGTGCTCAGGAGCATTACATTGGCGGAGGCGCCGAACGAGCCGGAGAAGTAAGAAGACTGCTTCAGGAGGAAGGAGGGTGACGTCATAAGAAGTGACGTAATTGAAGAGGAGAGGAGATCGTCGATCCAGACCTTGCTGAATCGAGGAAGGATCGAATTTGCATTGGGAAGTGTAGAACTGTACTTAAGTTTTTTATTTAGGAATTACCTCGACCTGCCAAGCGAGTGAAGAATCAAATAGAAAAATGTTGTGGGAAGATTGTTTTATAGCGGCGGACATTTTGTGAAAATTTTTATGAAATTATTTCATGATGGAGGAGTTGTCAACTTGTTTTTCGGGGAGTCCTCAGGAGTCCTTTGAAGACTTTCTAGAAGACTTCAGAGATGCTGCATCGAGGAAGAGATTTATATCGTCGGAGGAATTAAAATTATTATTTCCTTCGTATTTAAAAAGTGTCGCCGTATAATATTTTATTTGGTAGGGAACCGTGCTCAGTGGTGGATCGATCATAAGGATTAAACGCGGTTGGTTTAGACGAAACGATAGATGAAAGGGTAAATCGTGTGGGTAGGCTGCTGACTAGGGCGTTAGGAAATATTACGAACGCACAGCGTGTACAAAAGTGGTATTATGATATGAGATCAAAACCCAGATCGTTCCGGGTGAATGACTTAGTTTTGTTATACGTACCAAGGCGGATAACGGGAAGATGTATGAAGTTGGCACGTCTGTATCAAGGACCATATAAGGTCATTGAGATCGTTGGGAGGTCTAATGTGCTGATTCGTCGTCTGAACTCACGGTCACGGGGCGTTATTGTTAACACAAATCGTTTAAAAAGCTTTGTCGCTTATGTCTGATGAGGACCGTACACCAAAGACCCAAGAAATATCTGTAACATACTAGATTTCCGTGGTAGATTACCTTTATATGAGAAACTTTTATAAACGACAGTTCGTATAATTGTTTGAACCGATCGCCTGGTTTTATCTTTGAGGGCAGTATGACGAGGCAATAGCTATTCGTCATAGGGCTTTGTTTTGGTTCCCGCGTTCTTAAAGTATAGAGTTGGGATGATTTGTTAAGGGGAGACTATGGGTTGTATAACGAAGTTGGTAACGAAGGTTTCTCAATTAAAGTAATTTCTGATGTGGGATAACTCGGGTATTCGATACACATTCGAGGTTCTTTGTAGTGTCTTTACTTGGGTAATTGGTTGCAACTCACGGCGATTATCTTAAACTGTTAATAGTAACAGATAGTTTACTGAATTCCAATGGATTATTTAGGATATATGTATGTAGAAGTATCGGTTTTAAAGCTAGTTGATTTCATCGTATTATTGGAACGAATTTTAATGAACTCATTCTTAGGCTGTGGCTTAGTAATACGGTTCTATAGATTAATCCTGTTAATATGGTTGACGTTTCCTATATTTGAAAATGATAATTTTTATTCTTTGATCTTTGCCTGCGTTAATTTTTGAAATATTACCATTCGGTGGAAAGAGTTTACAATGTGTTCAGAATTGTTATATGCAAAGATCTATATTAATTTTAGCAACGGAGGTATTATGGTTGTCTGATAAGTTTTTCGCTAGTTTTTATTGTCAGAAAGTTTGTCGAATGATAACTATTTGTGAAATCCACGCCTCAACCGAAAGAGTGGAAGTCTGTGAAGGGTTGTTTTACAGTGGAATGTCACGAAGTAGTACTGACCTTGACGCCGTCGACTGGTATGCGAAAGTTCAGATTCTAGGCAGGAGTACGGGATGAGGAACACAAGGGTGGGGGGAGTTGGGAGTCTAATCTTACTCGTGTCGTAGCCCGCTGCTGGTGCTGTAGTGATGCTGCCGACTACAAGGGTCGCTATCCGAGCGCGACGAATTGATTACCGTATTACTTCAACCTTTCACAGCACGAAGCACTCACTACGATGACGTGAAATCTACTTATTTCTTGACGATTAGTACGAGATTATTATAAATAACATTCAGCCAAAGCCCCGATGCTTGACCGCCGACAATTTTTCCACGTGCAAAGTGACATTAGCTAGTTTTTTTTTCTATGCAAGTGACAGCTAGCATAAATATTAAACAGTCAACCGCCTGGACAGGCCCGAACCTGTCCCTAATCAATAGGAAGGCGAGAAAGTGTTGCGACCGCTCTCTTGAGGACCGAGTCCCCCACCTTGACTTCTGCTGATCGAGGCGTGCCATCCCGACCCGTGTACAAATTGACGATCCGTCCTCGTCTCCATCTCAATGATGGCAGGTTCGCATCCTTAATCATCACCAAATCACCGACTTGAGGGGGGCTCGTCCGATCAGTCCACTTAAGGCGCTGCTGCAAGATGTGCAAGTACTCAAGGGACCACCGTTTCCAAAAATCTTGAGCCATCTGCTGCAACATCTGCCACCTAGTTAACCGACTTAACTTAACATCACCGAATGGGTATTCTGGCAGGGCGTTAAGGGGCTGACTTATCAGGAAGTGACCCGGCGTCAACGCTTCTAAATCATTTGGATCCGAACTGAGCGGGCACAATGGACGCGAGTTCAGTGTCATTTCAATTTTACAGAACAGCGTCGCAAGCTCTTCAAAGCGTAGAGAGGTCTCACCGATGATCCTCGTCAGGTGCGACTTAGCCGATTTAACCGCAGCCTCAAAAATTCCTCCCCAATGAGGACATCCCGGCGGACTGAAAACGCATTCAATCCCTCATCGGGAGCAAGCCGTACCGATGGCGTCCTGGTTACCGTTCAGGAATTGAGTGACCTCCTGCAGATATCGCCTGGCTCCGACAAAATTTGTGCCGTTGTCCGAACGGATTAATGTCGGGAGGCCCCTTCGTGAGACGAACCGATCCAGACATGCGATAAATGCCTCCGTAGTGAGATCACTGACCACCTCCAAATGGACTGCCTTCGTGGCCAAGCACACGAAGACGCACAGGTATGCTTTCACTAATCTGGCGTTCCGTAGCTGTGAAGACTTGACCATGAATGGTCCCGCGAAATCCGTTCCGACACCCGCAAAGGGCCGGATTTCGTTAACCCTATCCGAGGGCAAATCGCCCATCTGGGGCTGCATCGTAGCCGCCTTGGCCCGATAACAAGGCAGGCACCAAAATACGACGCTACGCACTAAGCGTCTTCCCGATAGAATCCAGAACTCGCGCTGGAGAAACGCCATCAAGGCGTGGCATCCGACATGCCCATTCTGAATGTGTCGATCCTGTATCAACAGTTCGACCAACTTCCCTTTCCTAGGGAGTAACAACGGGTGGCGAGCCGCATAAGGCAGGTTAGCATTCCGCAGCCGACCTCCTACCCTCAGCAATCCTTGAGGGTCAATAAAAGGGTTGAGCCGAGCCACAGCTCCCTTCAGTTGGACGCGTCCGCTTCTCAGAATGTCCAGTTCGGACTTAAAGTGCACCGTCTGCACGTTTCGTACCAATGCGAACAACGCATGGTTCCGTTCCCGTGGTGTCAGGACCTGTTGCGCCTCAGAATTGCGACAATTCCGCGCAAATCGGAAGATCCAGGCGGTCACATTGACCAGCTTGTCGAGCGAGCTGTACCGTTCCAGCAGGCTGAACTCCTCTTCCGGCTCTGGTTGCGTCGTACAGACACCGACTATCAAGGCGCCGTTCGCCGAGGTAACGCGTGGACTCATTGGCCAATCCGATTCGGCTTGAGTCAACCATTTTGGACCCCACCACAAGGGATGTTCAACTAACTCCGGAGCGTGACACCCACGAGACGCACAGTCTGCTGGGTTCATTTCCCCTGGAACATGTCTCCAGATTAAGGGAACCTCCGAATTCAAAATCTGCGAAACCCGATTCGCCACAAAAACCTGCAGCTTGTGAACTATAGCATTCAGCCAGCATAACACGATCTGGCTGTCCGTCCAAACGTAGACCGTATCTTCTAACGCTATTGACCCACGAAGAACCGTCATCGTGTGGTTGACCAGACGAGTCAGGAGAGCCGCTCCTGAAAGCTCTAATTTGGGAATGGTCAGGCGAGTGCGCAACGGCGCAACCTTGCTCTTGGCCATGACCAACCGCACATCAACCTCCCCCGAGGAGTCGACCGTACGCAGATACACCGCAGCTCCGTAGCCCTTCTCCGAGGCATCGCAAAACCCATGCAGGGTGGCGGTGTATCGTTTGGTGGGGACCAACCTCCGTGGCAGTGAAATCCGATTGATGCCAGGGAGGGTCGAAAAGAACGATTCCCACTCTGAGCTCAATGACCCGTCGATCGGGTCGTCCTATTTCAGCTCTGCAGACCACAATTGCTGCATAAAACACTTGAGCTGAAATGTTACCGGGGTGATCCACCCGTTTGGATCAAATGTCCTAGCCACCGTTGAAAGGACGTTCCATTTTGTCCAGACCTTCGGGGAGTCCAACTCGACCCGATACGAAAACATGTCTGACACCGGCTGGTACTGGACGCCTAATACCGACAACATATTCGGATTTTCCAGATTTTCGAAAATGTGGGGATCCTGCTGGTAGTCATCCGGAAGACCAGACAGTAACTCTGAAGAGTTCGACATCCATTTCCGGAGCTCGTAACCTCCACCCCGTAAGAGCTCAACTAGCTCGTCCCGTCGAGCGAGCGCCTCCTCTACGGAATCTGCACCGGTACAGATATCGTCCAGGTAGAGATCCTGCTCCAGGATCGCTGCTCCTCTAGGGAAATTTAACCGTTCTCGATCCGCTAACTCCCGCAGAGTGCGAATTGCCAAATAAGGACTAGACCGTAGCCTGTACGTGTTGGTGTTCAGCTCGTACACCTTGATGGGCTGATCTGGGCTCTCTCGCCACAGTATCAGCTGATACCGTCTATCGTCAGGGTGAATGACCGTCTGCCTAAACATCATCCGGATGTCAGCTACAAACACAACATTGTGTCGACGGAACCGTGTGATAACATCCGCGACGTCATGGTTCAACTTCGGCCTTGAATGCAAACACTGGTTCAGGTTCATGCCGTTAGATGTTGATGCCGATCCATCGAACACTACCCGTATTTTGCCCTCCGGGGTCCTCAAGACCGCGTGATGAGGCAGGAAGCAGTGGTCTTCACGCTTCCAGTCGATACCCGAAACCGACATGTGGCCGAGCGACTCGTATTCCCGCATGAAGTCGACGTACTTCTGCCGGAAAATCCCGTCACCCTTCATGCGTCGTTCCATCGACAGAAGCCGCGTCTCGGCTGCATGGTGTGAACTGACCAGCGGTGGGCGATCACTCCGGAATGGAAGACGTGTGATAAATCGACCTGACCGAAGGCGACCAGTATTGTTCCGATAAAACTGTTCACACTCTTCTTCAACCGGGTCCAACCGGCGGACCGTAGGTGGTTCCTCCACCTCCCAAAACTTCTGTATCACCTCCGAGAGTACAGAACCGAATAAGGGACTACTAGTCACTAGGCGTGGGGCAGCCGGCATGACCGGACCCATTACCGCATGGCCCAGTCTGGTGTTGACCGAAACCAGACCAGTCGCCTGCAACACGTGGACACCTGGCACTAACAGGTATCCCAAGGCATCAATACCCAATAAAATGCCTACTGGGCCCGGAATATCAAACTCTGGGTCAGCCAGTGACAACCCAGCGACCAACTGTCGCACCGAGGGCGACAACCGTACGTGAGGGTGTAAGCCCATCACATTAGGCATGACTAATGCCGTAACCGTCAGATTCACCGATGAATCCACCCGTGACGAGAGAGTACTCCGACATACTCCCTTAACGGAACCGACTTCCGTCCCAATTCCCCGGATGGAATGTGGATACTCCCTTACCGAAATGCCCAACCGTCTTACAAGGTTGCACGAGACTAAGCACCCCTGGGCCCCCGAGTCCAATAGTGCTCGTGCCACACATGATTTGCCGTCCGAACTCCACGCTATCACAGAGGCGGTGGGGAGCATGACCGTCTGTGGAGTGGCGGCACCCTGTAAGTGGGCGGCGTGTCCCTAGCGGGAACCTCCGCGGGATCCGAACCCGCTGAGACCTCCGTCGGCCTCGGAGTAACTCGGCTGCTGATATGCAACCGGCATATCAGACCGTATGTGCATCAAGGGGTCCCAACCCGTATAATAGGCCCCTCGCTGTCCCGGTATCCGACCATACCGGACGGTGTACGGTGTGCCCGGTGCGCACCGTGGATGAATGGGGGAGAGCGGATCCAACCTGGGGCGCTCTAGGAATGGGGGCGACATCCGACTGTTCGCCTCCCAGAGCGACGGGCAGGGTGGCGCAGAAGGTGGTGGACTCCCAGCCTTCACGCCACTCATAGGTGCCATCTGACTCCCGCCCGTAACACACGGTGAGCCAGAGGCCCGAAGTCCTCGCTGACCGTGGACAGCGGCGACCGACTCCCGGCTATCCCGCATGTTACCCCCCCCCCCCCCGCTGCCCCCTTCCCCTCGGGGGGGTCCCATCCGCGGGTGTCCCAGTCACCCCGTTGGTGACTCCCGTTGCCCGGAGGGGGACTGGGTCCGGCCCTGGTGACCATCCGAAGGGCCTGACCGATTCAGGCAACGCTATGTGGTGCTTGCCACCACAGCACTTACACGGGAACGCGCGCGAGCACTCGCTCAGCGTGTGCGGCCCCAAACAACCGAAACACAATCGATGACGGAAGACTATCTTCCTGCGGGCAGTTACCCCGAGCGCGTTAAATTTGGCGCAACTGGTCACGTCATGACCGGCACTGTCGCAGTGCACACAGCCGTCACCCGACGGCGCGGCATTCAAAATGCCAAATTGTTTCGACCTCCCACCCCCCCGTGGGGGCGGGGGGCGCGGCCCCTCCCGCATCCGCGCGGGTTGGCGCTGCACACTGGCCTCCGTGTCCAGTGTGTCACATCGCCTACATTCACCCTCCAAAATATCTGTCAATTGGACAAGTGTGGGCAGTTCCGTGCTACTGCCCCTATGCAGCTGTTCAAACCGACTTTGAACAGCTGCAGGCAACCGTGACAAAACCATATATAGAATAATATATGACCATTGGTCTACCGGAAGACCAAGGTTCTGAAGGACCTTAGTGGCCACCAGCACAGGGTTGAGCACCTGTACTCGGATGTCAACATCCCGGGTTACTCTAGGGATGCTAAACAGCTTCCCTAGCTGCGCATCAACCAACCGCCGTTTGTGTTGGTAGCGGTCCAACAATATGGACGTTGCTATATCATAGTTGCCCGCCGTGACCGTCAGGTGACCGACCAACTCCTTCGGTTCACCCCGCAGAGCCATCAATAGTTGGGCCAACTTGTAGGCGTTGTCCAGGTCGTCCCGACCGTGAACCAAACTATCAAATAAATTGATGAAGGCCGGCCACTCATCAATTGCCCCACTGAAGGCCGGAATCTCCAGGTGTGGCAGCCGTCCAACAACACCCTTCGGGGGTGGGTCTCCGTTACCCTTCCCACGGTCATACCTTCGCGACCGCTTAATTTTTTCCGCGCGACACTCGATGTCACCCAAGCATTCCATCGCTTGGTCAGCATCCGCGCAGAGCTGTTTCACTGTAGCCACCGAAGCTTCATCATTAAGCCCGAGAGCTTCAGCCTCCGCAGCCAGCCGACACACCTTCCCGACGCGTGTCATTACGTCCTCCACACGCTTGAGCAGGACATCATCCATGTCCGGTCGCTCCACATACTGATGAGTATGGGCGAGCCATCTCATTTCCTCCCGGACACCATTCCGCAGTACCTTCAAGGGTGAAGGTGCCATGTTGACCGATTGAATGGATTCTGTTCCTATACTTCACTACCGAACTAAGTATAGCCAAAGACCAGCACTTGCCCGTCAGCGCTGGGCACAGAAATTAAAACTAAGTTGTCAAAACTGAAGCGACTACAAACACAATTAAGTCCTAAAAATATTTAATATGGTCGCCCTGTGGATAACACCTTATAACTATACACTCTAAAACAATTAGAGAATGCCATCATAAAGCACAATAAATAATAACACACAAAAATTTATTATATAAAAAAAAGGGAGGTGGGCTCCGAGACTATAAACCTAAACAATATAGCAAAATCAGCTTAATACCCCTTAACTAGCCTGACCCTGCTCTGTAAACCGAAAAAACACTGCAATACTATAGAACCCGACGTTCTATTAAAAGTAATACAATATAGTTACTTCGCAGAATGGCTGTTCAATCCTTTATGCGCACAAACAGTAGTTTCCGACTACAAATTTATAATAATCGTTAACTAAATCGTTAATTATACGTTCACTAACCGAAAATGAACCTAAATTGTGGTATACCGACCACAAAAGACTCACTCACAACAAAGATTGCCGACCAATCTGAGGTACCCTCTCCCACTACAAAAAACAAAAAAAAACAACCCTACAACCGTCCGTGAATCGATTTCCTACTAGGAAAACATGCCTCTGCTACCAAAATGTTAAAGCCACGCCTCAACCGAAAGGGTGGAAGTCTGTGAAGGGTTGTTTGTGGAATGTCACGAAGTAATACTGACCTTGACGCCATCGACTGGCATGCGAAAGTTCAGATTCGAGGCAGGAGTACGGGATGAGGAACACAAGGGTGGGGGGTGTTGGGAGTCGAATCTTACTCGTGTCGTAGCCCGCTGCTGGTGCTGTCGTGATGCTGCCGACTACAAGGGTCGCTATCCGAGCGCGACGAATTGATTACCGAATCAATTCAACCTTTCACAGCACGAAGCACTCACTACGATGACGTGAAATATACTTATTTCTTGACGATTAGTACGAGATTATTATAAATAACATTCAGCCAAAGCCCCGATGCTTGACCGCTGACAATTTTTCCACGAGCAAAGTGACATTAGCTAGTTTTTTTTTCTATGCAAGTGACAGCTAGCTTGTGATGTTCCGTTCACTCGCGGTCGATCCGCGCAACAAAAAACCGAGGTGCGTTCCGAAGCATAAATATTAAACACTATTCGAGAAGCTAAATCTTAGCTAGATTCAGCTGTTTGCCTTCGTATTGTAATTGAGAGTTTTCTAGCGTTAGGTAGTTTAGTGTTAAGCCGCAAATAATTGTATGATGGGATCATAGGGTGTTATAATTTAAGTTTTTTAAGGTGCATAGCCTACACCTAAGCGTAGTTTGATTTTGTTATTTAATGTTTAATTGAGTAGGTTAAATGGGATGGTTGGACCGTTAAGGATTAGGGTACTTGTTGTTATTTAAATTTATGCTTGCGGCATATTTACTGTCTTTTAGATTTCATGCATAGCAAACTAACTTAAAGTTAACATTAAATATTTTTTAGATTTTAGACTTTGAGATAGGGTTGTCATTTTAGAGTTAAGACTTTGAGTTAGGGTTGCCACTTTGAAAAAAAACAATTTTTTTTTTTGAAGAGGGGGTGGAATGATTTTACGGTAGGTTGTATATTGTATACGGGCCTCTTTAGAGCGGATGTTCACTTGGACACTGTCACGTTATATGTAGTTTTAAAATAAAAAAAATAAACAGAACAGTAACAACAAACCAGTCCAGTGTTATGATATATAATTATCAATTAAGCACTACATCAGTGCTAGGAGCATAGCACTAGGAACATTACGTTAGCACCAGGAGCGCTACAGTACCTACAAAACTAACCAATATTTAAGAACCTAATGTAACCACATTTAAAGCTAATAAATGAACATATGAATATGAAAATATAAATATATGAATATGAATATGAATTCCTTGGATGTTGACTTCGTGGCAGTAATCATGTTGAGCAGACTAACTTCTGACCATGACCATGGCTCTGACATGATCATGGCTCTCAAATATGAAACTGTCAAGTGAGGTGGTTAAATCAAAATCATTACAAGAATACATGCGAAGAGATGCCAAAAACTATACAGCCTCAGCTTTGGCCATAAAGAAACAATTTAAGTGCCATAGCCATAAGGTGTAAAGAACTCGGGCACCACATCAGGAATTGCACAAAGAATAGATCTTTAAAGAAGAATGACACAGAGGATAGTGTGCTATTTACAGCATTGTCAGTCCACGTCAAGAGAGACAATTGGTACATTGACTCAGGAGCGACTCATGAGTAATGAGAGGAGTGCTTTCGTCATGTTTTCGGACCACTCAGCCCAACTAGAAGTTACAGTCGCAAATGGAGAAAAACTGGTCTCCACTGGAAGAGGAGATGTCGAAGTGCAACTTTCGAGTGAAATAAAGACAATAAGATACGTGTTTTATATTCCTGGTTTGTCTACAAACTTGTTGTCTGTGTGTGCAAAGGTGATGAAAGGGTATGATGTGTAATTTGATAACAAACATTGTTACGTATATGATGGAGTAAAGGTAATAGCATCTGGTACCCTAAATGAGGGCGTTTACGAGCTGGATGTAACAGGAGCCACTCCATTGCTAGACACATGTCAGACAAACTTTCTTTAGTTTCATCAGATACAGCGGATAGTGTTTCATATCTCATCACAGGTGATGGCACAATCACGCTTTATTTTAAAGTCTTGGGTAAGCCTTAGACATGCGCTAAATAGAGCAATTAGAAGTGATGTGATATGGCATCACATTTGAACCGCATGATATCATATTATTCCATCACGCCAAACATCACACTTCACACTCCATGCATAGGCTTTGCATAGGCCATGCAATCAGATGCTTTTGCTGATTTTTGTATGCTTTATTAGTGGATTCATAGGTGATTTCAAAACACGCAAAACGGCGGATTGTCGGAATGTGGGAGTATTAGAGTGGGGAAACGACGAATTAGCCGTTTTTTTAACGTTAGACGTTGTTCAAAGTTCATTGTCCTCGAAGCAATTGACCTTGATCTTGAACTTGATTGTTCGTGAATATTTCGTAGAAAATTCAAAGTTTTTCCATGTTTTAAGCCCGATTTCATTTAAAGTTCATTGACCTCGAGGTCGTTTACCTTGACAGTCCATATTTCGCAGAAAATTCTTAGTTTTTCCGTTTCGGAATATAAAATCCGAATCAGGGCACCCCACTACCTAATATATATTAGGTAGTGGGGTTAGGTTAGGTTAGTATATTTATAAACTTGCGGAAAAAATATTAGGAAATTTATAAACTTGCGGATCGTATTATTTTCCGGTGACATATATACTCAACTATACAACACACCAAACACATGTAATCACATCAAACACAAAACTTTCTATAGCTATATACTCACAATCGGGTTACGCTTACCGAAACTGGGTTGATAAAAGTGAAATAGCAGTATGTCTACTCTTTATGCCAATATGTAAACTTAAACTTCACAGATATTTAAAATACTTTGTGGCCGATAGTCTTACCAGGAACCTCAATCATGTGACACTATTTCATCCTCTTCAAAATATAAGACTGTAACTGCTAACATTATGAAAGACCTCGAGAAGACGGGCGAAATAGATTGCATTTACCTGGATAATCCATTCGACTACTCGGCTACATTAAAAACAAAACTCACGAATAATTCTTTACGAATCCTTTCAGTAAACAAACATACGCAGTGTAAATGCAAATTTCGACTCATTTATGGTTTTTTTATCTAGTTTAGATGCTCGAATAGATATAATTGTTATGACAGAATTCTGGATTGATGAAAGCAGCGTTATTCCAAGTATAAGCAATTATAACTCCTTCAGCACGAAACATAGTTACAATCAAAATGACGGCCTTATTGTGTACACCTTGGCAGATAGTCCAGTAAAAGCTCACGAGGATGTTCAAATAGTGGAGGGTAACTGCATAGTGCTAGAGCATGACAATGACACAACAGTAGTTTGCTCGTATAGACCATATTGTTTTACTGATCCAACTAAGTATATAACATCTATCGGAAATCTACTGGATAGCGTACATAGTAAACATGTCATTTTTACTGGTGATATCAATATCAATATTCTTCCTGGTAACATCACGCATCACGCTTCTGAATATCTTAATCTAATGGCGACTTACGGTCTTAGGCAAGGTGTTACTCTTCCTACACATGGGGAAACGTGCTTGGATCATTTCATGGTTAAGAGTGATAAAAAAACAAACACAGCCATATTTAATAAATTTACAGATCATAACCCAATTTTATTACTTATAAAACTAATCACGTTCTGATGTTTTGCCCCAAATTTCGTGAAATGAACTGCGACGGCCGGAAACACACAGTTGCGAAATTGCGGCTGCAAAAATTGCTTGTTCAGTCACGGAGACAAGCAATGCACGTCAACGAAAACTTGCTTGACTTGTAAGGGTTTCCATCACACGATGTTATGTGACAAGCAAAATGACCCATTTCAAAGGAAGCCAAAGTTCCTACAACCAGAAAGTATCAACTTCGCAACAAGTATCAACGCATGTCACCAACGCAAATGGAGAAGTACTTCTAGCAACAGCTCAACTACGAGTTAAAACTGGGGACGGAACTTACGTAAGTTTGAGAGCATTTGTGGATCAAGGATCTCAAGTTACTCTCATGACTGAGAATGCAGCTCAGCGATTGCGGCTTCCATGGCTGAAACTAAGCGCTGTGATATCGGGAATCGGAACTACTATGGGGAATTGCAAGGGAAAACTACTCCTGGATTGCAAATTAATTAACTTATTATGAAAAAATTAGTAAGAAACTTGCCCAACTCGACCTTCAACAGACCCACTTGGGATCATCTATATCTCGGGACCGATCGATATCCTTCTGGGGGCGAATGTTTTCTCGGGGATATTACTCGACGGTGTACTGAAGTCCGATTACCACTCACCAGTCGCTCAGCAAACTAAGCTGGGGTGAATCTTGTGTGGGAACGTAAAAACTTACTATTGTATAATTACGATAAACGAAATAGAAGATTTTACGAGATTTTGGGAATCGGAAGAAATCTGCAACAACGGCATAACGAACGAGGAAGATCGCTGCGAAAAATACTATCGGGAAACTACTAAGAGGCTCGGCGACGGCAGATACGTCGTAAAGATGCCACTGAAACCTGAAATCAACGAAAAACTGGGAACAAGCTATTTCTCAATTTTTGCAACTGGAAAAGAAAATGCTGAGACCGAAAATTTTGCGACGCAGTACAGACAATTCATCGACGAGTACATGAAACTAGGTCACATAAAACTGGTGACGCCTTGCTCAGAGAAAAAAACTTGAAGCTTTCTTACCTCATCACGGTGTCATCCGAGAAGAATCGACAACTACCAAACTGAGAGTCGTCTTCAACGCGTCTATGATAACTAACACCAAGTATAGCCTCAACGATTTCATAGAAAAAGGTCCGAATCTACAAAAGGCTATTCAAGAACTAATCATCAACTGGCGTAGCTATCGATATGTCCTAACCGCTGACATAGAGAAGATGTATAGGATGATACTTATCCATGAAGATCAACAACCACTGCAGAAAATCATTTGGAGGTCATCTTGTGATCAAGCGGGCGAACGTCGAGTGCAAGAGATGCAATTGTGCACAGTCACATACGGAACGAATGCTGCACTGTTCCTAGCGATGCGAACTCTCAAACAGCTCTCACTTGACGAAGGGCACGAGTTTCTTGAAGCACCGAAGGTCATTCAAACCCATTTTTACATGGATGACCTCATTTGCGGACGCAACACTACCGAGGAAGCAAAACTACTGCAACAGCAGCTAACTACTCTTCTACGAAGGGGCGGATTTAACTTGAAGAAATGGTCAAGCAACGAGGAAACTATTCTGGAAAACTTAGCTGACGATCAAAAATCCCGCAAAGGTGTATTCACATTTAAACAAGAGGAGTCAGTGAAAACTCTGGGACTTAATTACATTCTGTCCAGAGATGTATTTTTATTTAACTGGAATCTACCGCAACTAGGTTCGTACCTAGTTGCGGTAGAGGAAAGTTACCAAGAGAATTCTACTCTCAGATGTGTGCAAGCTCTACGAACAGCTCGGCTGGCTCTCTCCAACGGTTATTAAGGCCAAACTACTGTTTCAGAAGGTGTGGGTCAGTAAGATAGACTGGGATGAAAGCTTACCCACAGAAATAGAAACAGAATGGAAAAAACTACAAGATGATTTTCCTAACATCTCCCGGCTATCACTACCAAGGTGGCTAACTTGCATCGATGATGCAAAACATGTCCACGGATTTTGTGACGCAAGCGAAAAAGCATACGCTTGCGTTCTATACAGTCGTACTATGAACGAAAACGGAGAGTACGTCGTAACACTGATAGCGGCCAAGACAAGAGTAGCGCCTCTCAATAAGAAGACTTCACTACCAAGGCTGGAGTTGTGTGGAGCTCTGCTACTTTCCAAATTGGTGGAGAAGCTACAAACAGCCCTTCCTAAGAAAATTCTTCATATTAACTGTTGGACGGATTCGACAGTCGCACTCGCGTGGATACAAGGCGACATAACGAGATGGGAAAGATACGTTGCCAACCGAGATGCGGCAATAACTAACATTGTAACTGCGACGAAATGGGGACATGTCAGATCGGAAGAAAATTCTGCAGATTTCGCTACTAGAGGCTTCTCACCGTCCCAACTACTCAACTTCAACTTGTGGTGGGAAGGACCTCAGTGGCTCAAGAAATACAACAGCGAAAAAACTAAAAATAGATCGGAAATATTTACGACGGATGACGAACTGATAGCAACACGAAACTGTTATGCAACGCAGACTGCAACTAACGAAGCAACTTTTATAAATACACTGTAACGGTACACAAGAGTCAGTTCATTTAATACTTCATTTTGCGTGACAGAGGGCTAGCCCATCGCCGCACTGTAATGGTACACACATTGAATACAAGAGTCAGTTCATTAAACGCTTGGGTTATTGAGTGATTCGAAGTAAGTTGGCAAGAAAAGGGCCTGAGAACGTGGTTAATTCGGGGAAGAGAGGTCAGGTCAGGTTTTTTTGTCGCATTCCTGCGAAATGTGTAGGGATCAGAGCCGATTTGGCTGCGCGCTGAATATATTATGAATAACTAAATAATAGAAGGTTCTTATGGAACTATACGGAGAAAGCTAATGTGTTGACTGCAAATATACAATTGCGATTGATTATTACGTTGTGGTGAGTCTGACATCACGGGTTTGCGTATCCTTCCAGTGATCTTTGTCTTAGACGCTAGCGGTCGGGCAGTCAGGCTTAATTAATTGCAACCGCTTTATAGCCAGCGATCGACAAATTTTGTGTATCGGCAATACCAAATGACTTGAGTGATAACCGACGGTTGATTATAGAAACTATGCATACACAAAATTGTAGAACAGCGGGCGTGCATGGCATGTTTGATTGAAACTAGACCCTGTGTAGTTAATGATAAGATGCTTGCGCTTGGGCAGTATTTGCGGGGTAGGGACGCCATTTCAACCATGTGGGGCGTCCTATAAATACGTGTGCGTGGTTGGAGAGGGGATTCTGCTCGGAGTCCAACAAGAAGAGACTCCGGGCCTAAGAAAACCTCTCCTTGCCTACCATCGTCGGCGCGCCTCGCTACGTGAGAAACGCAACGATCGCAAGGGACCTAGGATTGGAGACACTGGACAAGTTCGTCCAGAGGCTGGCAACGAACATGTTCGCACGGGCGGACGGCTCTCAACACCCGCTCGTGCGAGACCTGGAGCCATACCACGCGCGCCCGCCTGACCATCGCCGCCTACCCCGAGACCTGGTTGCCGAGCCGGCAGCACCCCTGGATTGAGGCCACACAACCCGACGAACACCTCAGCCATCCAATGACCTGGCCGTAGTCACGGCCAGCGGAAGACTCCGCGGAAGGGGGCCATTGCCCCGGGACCGCAACCCCGCACCCTGGAAGGGGTGTGAGAAGATCACCAAGAGAGAGGGGATTCAGTCCGTACGTCAAACCACTGTGGTACAAGTGTCTTTCGGTAATCTGTACAGTTCGGTCTGCTGTTTTACGCGTCTGGAACTGGAAGATTTGTGATTGCGTGCTACAGTGCGTCAGCTGTAGCTGCAGTGTAGCAGACAACCTATCCTGTTGATATCTTTGACATTTGAGTGTCGTCGGGGACGCGCGAAGAGATCAAATTACAGTCTAAAGTTCATGGTTTAGGGACGGGTAGATATTTTGCCTTGTGAAATTGTGGTCGACCACGTAAAAGAAGTTCCAAGCGCCCATATATACAAAAAAAATAATGGTACCAGTACACAAATTATAACAAGGATCGATCCGGCGCAAAACACCGCTAACTGACTCGGCTTGCGGGCATACTTGCTTTCTCTGTTTAACTTGAAACTCTAACTTCCTGAACCAATCTTCCGTTCGACTATTGTACGCCTAACGAACTTCTCAACGAACGAGAAATTCAGACTTATCATTCTTGACTTGACATTTTTCACAGCTGAATCGGGACATCTAAGTTGGGGGTAGATCAATCATAGCTTCTGATAGCGGTGGCTCGACCTTAGCTATTTATGCCGTTTCAACACTACTGGACAAGTGTAGTACAATGACACGAGTCATACGAGTCATTAGCTGGGTGTTACGTTTCACAACAAGTCTACGTAACAAGGACGCGACAGCTAATAACAAATACCTGACATCGAAAGAACTAAGTGAAGCGAGAAACTTAATGGTCAGATACGGACAACGTCAATACTTCAACGAGGAGGTTGAAGACCTGGAAAAAAGTGAAAGAGTCAGGTCGAAGGGTGTACTGTTGAACCTAAAACCCTACATTGATGATAAAGGGATACTACGAGTTGGAGGGCGATTACAACACTCAGCGTTACCAGATTAAGCGAAGCATCCTGCGGTGATCCCCCACGCAGGAAAACTAACGCAGCTGATAATCGACCACGCCCACAAACAAACTCTATACGGAGGAGCTCGTCTAACACTTGCCCCCACCAGACATCAGACCCCACCAATTTTAGACCCATATCGATACTACCAACGCTTAGCAAAATATTTGAAAAACTCATACTTAATCAATTGCAAAGTCATTTTTATCTCAATAATTTAATTCATATTGCTCAGTTTGGTTTCACAAAGGGTCGTTCAACAGCCGATGCTGGTGTTGAACTAATCGACAATATTTTTGATGCCTGGGAAGACGCAATGGATGCAATAGGTGTCTTCTGCGATCTATCCAAGGCTTTTGATTGCGTCCATCATGACACTCTTGTCAGGAAGTTACGCCATTATGGTGTAAAAGATCAGGCACTTGGCCTTCTGGAGTCATATCTAACAGATAGGGTTCAGATGGTCGATGTTAATGGGAAAAGATCACCTGGGTCTTCAATAAGTATGGGCGTACCGCAAGGTTCAATTCTTGGTCCTTTCTTGTTTTTAGTATATATTAATGATTTACCTTACCTTGTTAAAGCAAAACATGGGTTAGTATTGTTTGCCGATGATACTTCTTTGATATTTAAAGTTAAAAGACAGCAATCAAATTATGACGAGGTAAACAATGCTATATCTAGTATAGTGAACTGGTTTACTGTTAACAATTTATTACTTAATGAAAAGAAAACTAAATGTATTAAATTCGTGTTACCCAATGTGAACCCGGTAACTACAGACATATTTATAAAAGGACAGAGATTGGACCTTGTGCAGTCGACTGTCTTTTTGGGCATTACTTTAGACGCCAAACTACAATGGGATCCTCATATAAATAAATTGTCGAACAGACTGAGTTCGGCAGCGTTCGCAGTTAAAAAAATTAGAGCTCTTACCGACGTAGACACCGCTAGACTAGTCTACTTTAGTTACTTTCATAGTCTAATGACCTATGGTATTTTATTGTGGGGTCACGCTGCGAATGCTAATAGTATATTTATTCTGCAGAAACGGGCTGTTCGTGCAATTTATAGATTAGGGCCTAGAGTGTCACTGAGGGAAAAGTTTAAAGAAATCAATATTCTGACATTTGTGTCTCAATATATCTATGACAATCTTGTGTATGTAAAAAGAAATATAACTAATTTTCAGAAGTACAGTGATATACACAATTTTAATACTAGAAATAAAGAAAAGTTGGTTGCTTATGTAAGCCGACTACATAAAATTAGTAATTCTTTTAAAGGCAATTGTATACGCTATTACAATAAGGTCCCTACTGATATTAAAAACTTATCTTTAGACAAGTTTAAAATAATAATAAAACAGAAATTGTATAAAAAAGGTTACTACAGGATATCTGATTACTTAGAGGACAGATGTCCATGGGAATAGATTGTTTGAGTAACAGGCTGTTTCGATATATAATTAGCATTCATTTTGTAATTTGACAATATTTTATTTAAAAAAGGAAACGCAAAAGATGCGACGACTGTGGAGTTTCTTCGGTGAGCTCTTCTCCACAGATTCCGCCATTGTCTTAGTGAACTCACCCAAAAAAATGTAATGACGGATCTAAGTGATGTAACAACATCCTATGGAAATAAATGATTTTTGATTTTGATTTTGATTTTGATTTTGCCCAAACGAGACAAAAGTATTGGATAATTAGCGGAAATCGAGCGGTGAAAAAGTATTTAACTAAATGTGTCAGATGTCACAGATATAAGCCCCATAGAAACGAACAGATAATCAGTGACCTACCTCAATCACGAGTCTCGCCATCCAGGCCCTTTACTAACACCGGGGTTGATCTAACCGGTTTCGTGGATGTGAAAATAAACAAGGGGAGAGGAGTTAAAACATGCAAAGGATATATTTGTATTTTCATTCGCATGGCAACAAAAGCGGTCCATATTGAGCTTGTATCTGATCTCAGCACAGAAACGTTCCTGGCAGCCCTCAAGAGGATGTGCGCGAAAAGAGGGACCCCCAAACATGTTTTCTCGGATAACGGGACTAACCTTCGGGGAGGATCCAGGATACTCTGTTCTGATCTACAGAAAGAAATTCAACAATTCAAAACTATGATGTCTGAAGAGTTCTTCGATGGAATCAGCGAACTACAAATTGAGTGGCATTTCAACGCGCCAATCTAGCCGACTGCAGGAGAACTGTGGGAAGCAGCTGTGAAATCGATGAAGTACCGTCTTAAACGTGTTTTGGGAGAATAAAAACTGACGCACGAGCAGTTTTCAACCTTGTTGGCGCAGATAGAAGCGTGTATGAATTCCAGACCACTGTGCCCCCTCACGGAAAGCATAGGCGACTTGGAGTACTTAACGCCAGGCCACTTCATAACTGGAGGCCCAACGATGCTGTTGCCACAAGAAGAAATTAACGTATATCGAGCACTGGACCTCAGGAACAAACGAAGATGTCAAAACAAATATCAAGACCAACCAAGACTAAAACAAGTAAGAAGAAAACCAACCTGCTATTTGGTCACCCTAGCGCTGACCATATTTATGAGCCTCCTAACGGGAATACAAGTCGCACAAGTACCAGGGTTCAACATGACGCCGATAACCAACCAACATCCGATTTACTACGATGAAATTGGACAACTGCATCTTATACACGATGAGTGGACACTACTGGTCTACTACAACTTAACGCCGTATTCGAAAGGAACGGAAAACTTATGCAACTTCTTGAGGATAATGGAGGAGGATTGCATTAGGCTCGACACAACTCTGTGCGAGCCGACGATAAATCAACTACAATACGAAGTTCATCAACTGAACGAGTACAATACACTTCTACTTCATCAGCATTTGTCAAGGAAAAAACGTGGTTATTTTAACGGAATTGGGAACAATGCCCGATCTCTATTTGGGACACTAGACGAAGAATTTGCTATCAAGTACCAGAAAGATATAGAGATAATTCAAAGTAACGAAAAATACGTCCTGGACTTAATGAAAAACCAAACTACGATAATTGAAGCGGAAAACAGTATTATAAAGAAGAATGATAAGTTTATGAATAATCAGTTTCATATGCTCAACACGTTTGTCCACGAGACTACCTCAACATTATCGAAGATTGGGTCCAGGGTCGCAGAGATGTATACGTTGAACAATCTCAACGCAGCCTCGATCACCGCAAGCTTGATTATATCGAACTTAAGAAGAACTCAAGATTTACTAGAATAAACTCGCTAACCGACATTCACAAGGGGCACCTCGACATGCGTCTGTTCACTCCGAAACAACTTATCGAGCAACTCTATGTGATATCTGGAGGAATGCCCAGTCGACTATCACTTCTGGTCAAGAATATTCAGGAAGATATCCCAGAACTATACAAATTACTTTACGTAAATGCTCGTATTACGGAAAACTACTTGCTTTTCATGTAGTTATCTTTGCAGAGTGAAGATAACTACATGATATATCGAGTGTTACCACTGCCAATCAAACGAGAATCGGAGACCAGAATGGTAGAAATATCATCAGGATACCTCGCCATCAACTTTAGAAAAAACACGTATGTCCGGATCGGAGAAGAAGATATACGGCAATGTTTCGTAACAAATGACGATGTTTACCTATGCAACGCGTATCACCCTGTTTACAACTTACACGACGGAAATGCGACTTGCGAAGCAAAAATCTTCAGTCAACAAACGACCTTGCCGAGCGACACTCAGAAAACGCGATGCAAAGACAACTGGATTAAGTTACATAAGCCGAACGTATGGCTTTACGTGTGTTGCAGTTCGTGCCTACTACGTATCATTTGCGACGACAAAATGTCTAGCACAGCGGTGACAGGCATCGGGCAGCTTGTCCTCAGTCAAGGATGCATACTGGAGAAAAAAGAAGCAACTATTTATTCCTTCAATGTGTTCGGGAATAACATACAGATGGAAAGTGACGTTTCAGTTCCCATGATGAACTCGCCTATCAACGAAATGGTGAATGTCAGCATAAAAAAACATCAAGTTGAACGTACAGACAAATACTTCTGAAGAAATTGCCAGAATAGATCGAAAACTTATTATACAGAAGAAACAGGAACAACTTCCAGCACATCTTTCGGTTCATGACGTTTATCACTATTCAATAACGTCATTACTGACTGTAATTGCAACGATCACTGCACTGTACCTACTGATAAAAAGGTACTGCAAAAGACCAAGGGACGTCAACGCCACGCAGTAGACAAGTCCTGAAAATCTGGGAATGGAACTTCAGGACATCACCACACAACATTCGGAGGCAGCCCAGCCACACCGGAGGGAGAGAAAAGGATTTAACTTGAACGGTCTGCTCTGAACGAAGATAGTGATAGTGACAGTGTCAAATATTTAAGATGAAATATTTAAGTTTTACTTTTACTTTATATTTTGATATTTAACTTAACTTTTAATTTGTATAATTGTTAGCTTTTCTTGTCCTTGGCAGCATGTACGGTCTAGCAACGCGTACATATTCCGTGCGCGTCATTCACCTACTTTTTATATCTTGGATTGCATTTCATAGTTTATGTTATACCTCATTGTACATAGTATTATTTAGTTACCAATTAACAGCAAAATAAACTACTCGTGTCTACTTGGTGCTCATCTTTAATTACCAAAATAATCCTCAACTACTTCGGTTGTACGAGCCAACTATCCTCAGTGTGGCCCATACAGTGCATAACAATAAAAAAATGGGGAAAAGCAATATCCGACTGCCAGAGCCAGATCACAATCCCTCAAAAGTAAGTATTTAGTTGCGACTGTCAATATTGCTTTCATTATTATAATACCTACTTGTTTTTACTATAGATAGTAGATGCCATGATAATTTATGGTAGGTCTTTTAGATAGTGTAACAGAAAGGTGTAGTCATATTGAATAGGGACATAATTCTAAACAACTTTTACTATGTTACAATGGCCATGACATGATAAGGCTACAACATAAAACAAAGTTTACATTGAATGCGTAGAGATGTATTTGAGTAGCTTGCGTGCTCACCTAAACGAACTTGTATCAAGGCAGCAGGTTACTAGATCCCCAAAAATATTAGTTCAGAGGAAGGATTGAAAGGAATGAAAATTGGAAAGTTGGCATCGATTCAATAGGGATTTGTCAACATTACAAATAACTACGAAACAGAAAAATATTGGGGAATTTTATGAAAAGTTTATTGTTTAGAAATCTTAACAAGGTCTTAAGTCTGTCTCAAGTGCAAATAACTGTCAAAATAACTAACTGCTGTGAGGAGTACACTATTGAACACTTTCCTCACTACGTTATACTACTACATTATCGGGCTCTAGTAAGGATCTAAATTAATGTGCGGCAAAGAGGACTATTTGGATTGGTAAAACAATAACCATTATTCTCCGAAAGTGGAAATAACATCTTCGTGCTAAGAGCCAAAAAAATTTTTTGACTAGGTTTAAATGACGAGGCGTTAACTCTTTCTGATACTTTAGTTTTTCTTTTTGTTACCGGAGGCTTCGATATCTCCTTTGTAAAACCTAATTTGGAAAACCTTTGGTTAAATATACGCCCAGTTCCTCTTAACTCAACGACAATGTCTGAAGCTACTTGATTGAGAACTGGATCTCGCGTCTTTTGAAGCTTCGACTTTGTGCTTTCTGAAAGAAAACATCCATAGTTATTATTTCTATTAAAATAGGCGGATAGTGTTGCGGAACCAGCCACATGTCAGTAACAGAAAGGTGTAGTCAAATTTTAAGGGATTAATAGGGTTATCATTATTGTATTGTATTTACTAAGATGTAATATATATGTAGCTGTTTGTTTTCCTAAATAAATAAATAAATAAATAAAATCATTCTGAGCAATTTTTTCTAAACCGATTTGACCAGAGCAACTTTAATTTTCACTTCTCCATATATTTTGGGGCGACCGCACAGCTGATTCGTATGGAGAAGTGAAAAATAAAGTTGCTATGATAAAATAGGTTTCATAGTTAAAGTTGTTCGTAATGATGTCCTTAACAACGCCCTTAATTATGACTAGACCTCTCTGTTACACCCTGCATATTGGGTAATAAATATAAGCAGTTTATACCAAACATCATAATCGCGTTATATTTCCTTGCTTAAGACGATGGGTATTGTGAAATTCCAATCTTTATAGCGTTATTCCTCCCAACGAAGAGATTTTCCAAATCCAGAAAAAAAAATAAGACATATTTTTCCTTCAATCGCAGGGTTTGAAACATATCAACATGTCAATAGGAAATAAAAAAATGCTAAATAGTTGTTTTTCACATAAAACTGTTTTTTTAATAGATAAAAATCACACAATGTTCGCACCATTCTGCCGCAGCGACAGCAGTGTGAGCTGTTACGCACTTTATTTGAATATGGTTGTGTTTAAAAAATCTTGCTTATTTTTCCGATACAAGAGCTTTAAAAAACTTAAAACAATCAACGTTTAAACATTCATCATCAGATAGGTACCACTTCCGGACAAAAGCTGTTCTAGTCCATGAAAATTCCTCCCACAGCGAAACAATACATGAGATAGAATACCGTGGGTATTAATAGCTTGACATTTTCAAACCAAGTCCCTTTCGCTATGCAGATCGGCTCACGGTGAATACGACACAATTTAATCTTATTAGTGAGGCCTTGATCCTTCATTCCTTGATATTCCACATTTGACCCACTTCATGTGTAGCACAAACTGTAATAGTAGGGACATGGCATAAGGCACTTGAAAGTGTCGCCACTAAATCAGTACCAAAACTGGTAGTGTGAACGGTTTTCACTCAGTCGCGCTCAGCTTGTGACAACTGATTGAATTATCGGTAGCATATTCTAAAATGGTGAACTGCGACGTAAAATATTGTAAATCGTACGGGAGTCGCAATACGCACGTTTGATATTCATTTTACAATATGTTCTTCCTCTCAACGACCCAAAGCATCATTTGATAAATCACCATAATAAACCATGGCATAAATATGGTTCAAAATCGCGATGCCTCAAAATAATCTGGGGGTTTGAGGATTAAGCATATTGTAGAAGTCAACTTGTTCGTTGTGGTACTTGGTACTTGGTAGGTATGCAATTTGGTATATTATTGTAATACATATACGAGACGAGCCCTCCAGCGGTCGATGAGGGAAAAGGTGGCATCGAGTGGCCATTGAAACTGAAGAATAACGGAATATAGCCCGGCGTAGTTATATAACGGAATCAAAGGAAACGACACGTTTATCTCCAAATATTTTTATCGATCTGACAGACGTCACAATCCCCAAAAGAGTATACCATAAACACCTCCACCCTAACTTATGTTAAATCTTTGCTCCATTCCAAAATGGGTTAACGCCAGCTTAATAAAACTTAAGTGTTTTTATTTTATTTTATTGTATTTTGGACATCAACAGCAAATAATATAATATATATATATACGGTACAATATTAAACAATACAAGAATAAAGCCAGTTACAGATATCCACAGTAGATACAGAAAAAAGTAGAAGAAAAACTTAGCAATAAGAATAAAGAAACTAACCCAAGAAAGAAAAGTATAGAATATACACAGTCAGGTCATAAGTTCTGTCACACAATAAAAACTTTTGAATTTAGAACGCTGGCCACAAAAAAGTTTATTGAATTCGAATTTCGAATTTTTCATGAAAATAAAAATGTGTACTTTTTATAATTTTCCTCATTTTTAGGGTTCCGTACCCGAAGGGTTCCAAACGGGACCCTATTACTAAGACTCCGCTGTCCGTCCGTCCGTCTGTCACCAGGCTGTAACTCACGAACCGTGATAGTTAGACAGTTGAAATTTTCACAGATGATGTGTTTATGTTGCCGCTATAACAAAAAATACTAAAAAACAGGATAAAAGAAATATTTAAGGGGGCTCCCATACAACAATTCTTTCAATACCACATACAAACTTATGGATGCACCTGGTTACGTACATGGAGTGTGAAAGTAACCGCACCAATAACTTTGTAAACAATATTTTGCTGTGTAAAATCCAAACTATTCACTCCACACCATCGCTTCCATTGAACGGTGGTACGGAACCCTTCGTGCGCGATTTAGACTCGCACTTGACCGGTTTCTTAAATATGGAGTGGACACTTAAAGAAGACCGTGTCGCAGTTATTGCGTTGCATCGTTGCGGTTACGCGCCAATTCAGATTTTCAACTTACTGAAAAATTTGAATATAACCAAAAGATTCGTTTATCGTACCATAAAACGATACAATAAAGACTCTAGTGTAGATGACATGATAGGTCAAGAAGTGGTCGCCCTCGCTCTGTTAGGACTCCAGCAGTGATAAAAGCTGTGAAGCCGCGAATTCAAAGAAATCCCATACGTAAGCAGAAACTGTTGGCCCTTCAGATGGGGTTAAGCAGGACCACGGTGAAAAGGGTGTTAAATGAAGACTTAGGGCTTAGGGCATATCGAAGAAAAACAGGACATCGTTTGGACGCTCGTTTAATGGAACTGAGACTGAAGAGATGCCGCGCTTTGTTGAAGCGGTACGCGGGAAAAAAGCAATATTTTATTGTGGGGTCACGCTGCGAATGCTAATAGTATATTTATTCTGCAGAAACGGGCTGTTCGTGCAATTTATAGATTAGGGCCTAGAGTGTCACTGAGGGAAAAGTTTAAAGAAATCAATATTCTGACATTTGTGTCTCAATATATCTATGACAATCTTGTGTATGTAAAAAGAAATATAACTAATTTTCAGAAGTACAGTGATATACACAATTTTAATACTAGAAATAAAGACATGTTGGTTGCTTATGTAAGCCGACTACATAAAATTAGTAATCTTTTAAAGGCAATTGTATACGCTATTACAATAAGGTCCCTACTGATATTAAAAACTTACCTTTAGACAAGTTTAAAATAATAATAAAACAGAAATTGTATAAAAAAGGTTACTATAGGATATCTGATTACTTAGAGGACAGATGTCCATGGGAATAGATTGTTTGAGTAACAGGCTGTTTCGATATATAATTAGCATTCATTTTGTAATTTGACAATATTTTATTTAAAAAAGGAAACGCAAAAGATGCGACGACTGTGGAGTTTCTTCGGTGAGCTCTTCTCCACAGATTCCGCCATTGTGTTAGTGAACTCACCCAAAAAAATGTAATGACGGATCTAAGTGATGTAACAACATCCTATGGAAATAAATGATTTTTGATTTTGATTTTGATTTTGATTTTGACATCGGGAAATTCTTTTTTCGGATGAAAAAATTTTCACCGTGGAAGAGAGCTACAACAAACAAAATGATAAGGTGTACGCACACAGCAGTGAAGAAGCGAGCAACCGTATTCCGCGTGTCCAACGAGGTAATTTTCCATCCTCGCTCATGGTTTGGTTGGGAGTCTCTTATTGGGGCTTAACTGAGGTTCATTTTTGTGAGAAAGGCGTAAAAACGAATGCAGTTGTGTATCAAAATACAGTCCTCAAGATCCTTGTGGAACCTGTTTCTCATACCATATTTAATAACAGGCACTGGGTATTCCAACAGGATTCTGCGCCAGCTCATAGAGCGAAAAGCACACAAGACTAGCTGGCGGCGCGTGAAATCGACTTCATCCGGCACGAAGACTGGCCCTCCTCCAGTCCAGATTTGAGTCCGTTAGATTACAAGATATGGCAACACTTGGTGGAAAAGGCCTGCTCAAAGCCTCATCCTGATTTGGAGTCACTCAAGGCATCCTTGATTAAGGCAGCCGCCGATATTGACATGGACCTCGTTCGTGCTGCGATAGACGACTGGCCTCGCAGAATAAAGGCCTGTATTCAAAATCGCGGGGGTCATTTTGAATAAACTTTATTACCATAAGAATCTATGTTTTATTAAGTTCATTTTGCTATATAAATGTTTACATAAATAATAAACATGGCTAAATTATTTCATATTGCTCATGTGACAGAACTTATGACCTGACTATGTATAGTATAGAATTACAAGTCAGTAAAAAATAAGAATAATAAGTACATTAATGAATGGAAGTTTGTAATATAAATATATACTTGATAAAGTGTAATGTGAGGAGTATAACTGTGTTGTGAAGACGTGTAATGTGGGTGTGTGTGTTGTGTGTAAGATCGCTTGTTTCCCTCATCATCTATCAACACATTCATGATATCCTGACGGAACTTGGCTTTGGAGGTTGAAAAAGGATCTAAATCGTTATTTTTTTATTGAATTTAGAGGAAAAGCGAACCATGGTAGATTTTTGGGCATAGTTGATGTGAGCGAGAGGGATGGAGAATAGCCTAAGATGTATGGCGAGTACGATGTTTTGGAACAAAAATAAAATTCGGATAGCAGCGTAGGAGAATCGAGACGACCAGATAGGATACCGTGGAGCACCATCATATCCGATAATACTGTGCGATCTTCAAGCGTGGCGAGGTGATGATGCCGACAGGACTCCTCGTACGAGCTACCCTGGATATGGGATCTATAGTTTAGGTGTTTCAAAAATTTGGATTGAATACTCTCAATACGTTGGATGTATGTAATATAGTTCGGGGACCAAATACATGATGCATATTCCAAGATACTCCTAACATACGCACAATAAACCTGCTTTATGCATCCGAGGTCGTTGAATGGTTTGAATGAATGACAAAACCGAGACCTCGAAACGCGCGGCCTACGATGTTCTCAATGTGCATTTGAAATGTCACTTTGCTATCGAGTATGACACCCAAATCTCGGATGGAGTCGATGCGAGTGAGTGGTTGGTTATCAATATTGTAATTATATACAATAGGCTCTAAACGTCTGGTGAAGGATATTTGGACACATTTGCTAGAGTTCACAGAAATTCTGTTCTGTTTATAATAATCACTAAGGCGGTCGAGGTCGGATGGTAGCCTAGCACAATCAATACTACTAGTCACATCAAGGAAAATCTTTTTATCATCGGCATATAACAAAAACCTACATTCACTAAATATTGTGTATATGTCATAGAGATAGGCATTATAGAAAAGAGGACCCAAATGGGAACCCTGTGGCACCCCAGATGGTATGTTTATGAAGTTTGAATTATGTCCCCCAACAACCACAGCTTGCTGTCTATTAGATATATACGCGGTGATCCACCTGAAGAGGTCACCATGAATTCCCAAATGAGACAATTTGCGCAACAGGATGACGTGGTCCACGCGATCAAAAGCTTTCTCAAAATCTGTGTAGACCACGTCAACCTGTCTGCATCTGCCCATCATGCTGAGATCAAAATTAAAAAAATCATTAAGATTACTAATAGCAGATCGACCCTTAAGGAACCCGTGTTATTGTGGTGGGATTCCGCGCGAAACAATTGGGAAATACAGTTATAGACGGCTTTCTCAAATACCTTACCAAATACATTGAGGATGGATATTGGTCTATAATGTTCAATATTATTTTTAGTGCCCTTTTTATGGATCGGGAGGATATGCGCTTTCTTCCAAATCGCCGGATGTGAGCCTTCTTTTAGCGATCTGTTGGATAGGATGCATAGGGGAAAAAATAATTATTTCGCGCACCGCACTATTAAATATGTTGGGATCTTGTCACTGCCTGCACCACCATCGATATCGAGTGACTTAAGTAATTTAAATATAGAGTCCGGATGTAACTGAATGGTACTGATATTGTTGTTATCGTCACAAAACGGTGGAGCCAAAGGTAGATCGGGATAGGATGGTGCTGGTTGACTGAAAACTGAGCTGAAAAAATCGTTAAAACCTTTACAAATGCTAGGGCCATCGGAATACTGCACACCATTGTAAACCAATGATTGCGGGTAAGCCGAATTTGCTTTTACGAATGACCACAATTGCTTAGGGTTAATTTTGATATTTGTTTGCATTGTTTCAATGTAACGTTGGAAACATTTATCTTGAAGTACTTTCTGCCTTTTTCGCAGTAGTGAGAATTCCATGTAATCCAATGGATTATTGTAAAGTTTTCACTTTTTGTGACATTTGGCTTTGACTCTGTTTATTTTAATAAGTGCCTCACTAAACCATATAGGATGCAGCGTATTTTTCCTTCTTGTGTATATACAAATAGATGTTAACTGATTGCTTTATTAATAATAGCATAAAAATTATCGATCGCATCATCAAGGGCGCTCACATTAAGGCATCTGGATCAGTCGGATTCATCGAGTATATTACAGATTGCATCATAGTCGCCCTTATGAAAGCGGTATCTAGGATAGTTTGCTTCAGTAAGAGGTTTAGATGTTTTTCGTTTCTAGAGATGGGTGGGTGAGATCTTCTTTAATGAGCGGGACGGAGGTGCGTGAAATTTCGAGTGCGACATTACTAAATACTAAGTCTAAGGTATGCCCGCTGTCATTGGTTACAGTGTTGAACTGATTAAGTTCAAGTACTTGAAATTCATCGACTAAGTTAGTAGCTGCTTCTTGGACTGCTATATGTTCCCTACGCAAATGTTCAACACCGGTGGGCGACCATCGCAAGCAACGCAAGTTAAAATCACCGGCGACAATGAAGTTTGAATCAGGGTATAAAGTTTTCAGAGTTCACAGATGAAATTAAATTATTGATGTGGAGATGGAGAACCGGAGAGCGGCCACTTTTTTCGGGTAGATATGCAGCGCTAGTCCTTAGAAGTACCACGAAGTGTCTTAGCGGGTATGGTAACCCATAGGTATTCTGTGTTAGACGTAGTCCATTCAGGATGCACAACCGCGTTTAGTGTGCAACGTGCGATAACCAATACTCCGCCACCATCCATTCTACCCGTGGCGACACGGTCGCGGTCAAGGCGAAATACGTCGTAACGGCCATCGCATAATTCCGAGTCCAGCACTCCATCTAGGAGCCAGGATTCAGTAATTATTATCAAATAAAAATTGTTGGCTAAAATGCTATTATATTTTATTAGGTCCTTTCATATGAAATTGGCGCATTGCATGGGAGGAACATAGTCTTTTTTTTTAAATATAATATATTTATTTAATCGAAGTATGTTCCATTGCTATCTATACACTTTTGCCATCTCATAGGTAGTTCTTCGATCCCTTTACTAAAAAAAACATTCGGACGGGAATAAATAAAATCTTTGAAGGCGGTTTGGACTGCTCCATCGTAGTTGAATTTTTTCCCTTTCAAGTTATCCAAATTTCTAAAAAAATGGTAATCTGTTGGAGCAAGGTCCGGAGAGTACGGTGGATGTCTTAGACATTCCAATTGAAGCTCGTCTGATATGGTAGCCATCTGTTGTGCAGTGTGTGGTCTAGCGTTATTATGAAGCAGCAGTGGCCTAGAGCGATTGACCAGCCTCGGTTATTTAGCAGCTAGCTTTTCCATCATGATTGAAAATAAACAATTGTTGCTGACAATAGACATCTGCCGTAATCGTCTGGCTAGATTTAAGAAAGCTGAGGTGAACGACACCAGCACTAGTCCACCAAACGCTCACAAGTAACTTTTTTGGAGTAAATTTTCGCTTGGGGCATGGTTCGGCTGGTTCAGCAGGGTTCAGCCATTGCGATGAGTGCTTCCGATTATCGTACAGGATCCACTTTTCATCACAGTTAATGATTCGATTTAAAATCCTTTCATTATTGTGCCGGGTGAATAATGCAACGCAGCAGTCAACGCGCGTTTGTTGATTTGCTTCACTCAGTTCGTGAGGGACCCACCTTTCAAGCCTTTTTACCTTCCCAAATTGCTTCAAGTGGATTAAAACAGTTTTATCACTAACACCGCAGCCTGCAGCTAACTCGGACGTGGTTTGCGATAGATCCGCTTCCACAATAGCCTTCAATTCTTTATTATCAACTTTGGTCTCCAGCCGTCCACGGGGCTTGTTCTGCAGGTCGAAATTTCCAGAACGAAACAGCACTGGTGCCACGGTAGAACTCATACTCGTAAATAACGCGATATTTAAAGTTTTCCATTTAGTAAGCTGAGTGACGCAAGAAAAAAAAAATTGGGAAAAAAACAAATGAATTATAATTTTAGAAACACAAATACATGAGTAAATAGATGTATAAATTTTATTTTGGAATTCCTAATCACAGAGGAGATATTTGAGATCAAAGTGGCCAGTGCGGCGAAACGCCAATTTCATATGTAAGGACCTAATATAAAGTTTATGTTTTGGTCCTCAGTCCTCTGACGTTCTGATAATAAATGTTTAATTGATTAGCCGCGAAAGGAGTATAATTGAGCTTTTATAGAGAAAGTAGTTACATTAGTGATAAAACAATAATTAAAATACGTTAAAGCCATGAGGCGAGAAGACAAGTGAGAGAGTTGTGTGTGTAATAGTATGTGTAGAGTGGCGATAATCATATAAAATTTTAAAATGTAGAAATAAATAGCTACGAGAATACAAATCACACGATTTTGTGAAAATCCACCGGAGTGCGAATGTGAATCAGGGGGCAGTTGTCGGCTTTACGAGCATAAACATTGCAATGTTTGGTCCATACGTAATTGTAGTTGTGCTTATTACATATCACTTTTAGATCCATAAACATTTTTTTGTTGGATGGTGTGAGATGATCGTGGACGTAGAGTTTTTGCTCGGGACCAGAAATGCCAATGTCAGATGTTTTGATAGCCTTTGTTTTGATTAGCCCTGCAATGATAGCATCTTTATGCGAGCGGTTGCGAAGCTTTGTTATGAAACTTTAGAGCGACCAGGTTTAGCCGTCATCGGCTATACTCGGTGTGCGAACTCAATGTCTGCTTGAGCACAACTCCCGCGTGCGCTGCTATTTTGATGGTTGTGTTAAAGGGTGATTCATTTTTCAGCTCGGGGACGCCGGATACCTCTAGGTTGTTCATACGTAGCCACTGTTGATGTGAGCCGAACTGGTACTCGAGTTCCGTTACTCGTTTCTCGGAAGCCTGTAAGTTTTTTTCGAGCACTGCAATTATGTTATCTTGGTTCTCAACTTCTACAAGTCTGGTCTCGAGCTGGGCTGTCAAAGATGTGACTTGCTTTTTAATTTCAGACTCAATAATTAGCCTGATCTCCTCCTTCAGTGCTTATGAATAAGGGCTTCGAGACGAGTCTCTAAGGAGGTGATATCAAAAGCGCTGTTTTCCGAGGACACAGGTTTATTGCCGGCTGTAACGTTGGGCTGAGGTGTGAGATTCGCAGTGGCGTCGACAACGGCGGCGATGGTAGAGGTGGTGGTTGATGTTTGTAGTTGTGGCGCGGGATCCTTAAGGAAATCCTGGTTGACATGGCTAGTAGACGAAGTACGCAGTGGAGTCTGAGACCGTTGCTCTGATTTGCAACTGTCGCATTTATGTACTTTACGGTTATCTGCAGGAAGCCTTTTCTAGTCCTATACCGATATATCCAGGCACAGGTGATGAGCAACCCATAAGTTCATTTAGGGGTTTTCGGTGGCATTTAACTTGTGTGTTTTTTTTAAATAAAAACAACAAAAAAACAAAAAACAAAAAGTTTAAATAATAACAGTTTCTTCAACACTCACACGGCGGATCAGGGAATCGAACTATGTTACACTGTCTTGAGAGTCCAACGTCAGCGCGACCGCACCACGAAGCCTTTCAAAATAGTCGCGAAATTCAAGATCTTGATTGAGAGATGTGCCGGAATAGTGAAGGAGCCAGACGGGTGAAATTTGGCTGGCAGGATCGCTTACGCAACTCGCAGAGACGGTGGAGTCATGATGAGCGGGACCAAAACACAGCTGTCTCTTTTCCTCGAGAGTCGCAGGGGGCCACTGATGCCTCGCAGTGTGGATGAGTGTACGCTGGTCCCACGGAGAATTAGGTCCTATGCAAATTGGAGGACAGGATAAGATTGTAATGACTAATGAAGTTGACTTATTATAACTTTACGAGAGCAACCGATTACACGACTTGTTAGTTTAACTTCTTGAGCGCGACTCCCCAAGAAACAAACATAACATAAGAACCAACATAAAAACCAACTTCTAACAACACAACACAAGCTCACACCGCTTGATATCGCATAACAGGCCTGCGAATCCGCTGTGGGCGCGGTGAGCGTTGAGGAAAAGCTGACGGCGCGTGAGCGGGGTATCACTACCAGCTTGTTCAAATTGTTCAACTGCTGGCTCGCCAGCTGCTCTGCTGGTGGGTGCTACTATCCTTCCGTCCGACACTCCTTGTTCAACTACTGGCTCACCAGCCGCCACCACTTCCCCAGAAACCACCACATCCTGACCGCCAGTTCGAAACAAGCCTCTATGAAGCCCTCTTTTCGAGTGTTGAATATCTGGTTGTTGGGTTTGCGTCGCATTTGATCTTTATGTCTTGTCATGACACAACCATTCTCCTCGACAATAACGTATTGTCGCGCACCCGACTTATTTTGTACCGTGCCCTGAACCCATTTGTCTTGTGTACCAAAGCCCCTCGCCCAGACAAGCTCTCCTACCTGAATGTCACGGTCTACCCCGCCTGCATTTCCTAATTGAATGTTCGGTGCCCTTCTTACCCTGTCCTCTACAGCCCCATTATTACGAAATAGGTCTAACAGAGAGCGTTAATGTCACCGCTATAGCAAAATGGCTGGTTTTGCCTGTGGTGCTATGTGCCCTATTTCTATAAGCTGAACACCTGAAAACAATAAATGTTTGTAACGCGGTATCTGCATCCACTTTGTCTCTGAATGCCTTCTTTGTCGCTCGTTTGCACAGTTTAACTGGAATTTCAGCCGCACCATTCGACGCTTGATGATAAGCCGGTGATTTTTCCGGTGTTATTTTCCAAAAATGCGCGGAATTCTACGCTCGTAAAAGGCGGGCCTTGATCCGAAACCAGTTCTACGGGTAGGCCAAATCTTGCAAATGTCGCTCTGAGTACCTTGATTACCACTTGTGCGTTCGTACGTGCCATCCCGTACACCTCGATCCATTTCGAGCTTGAATCGATCAAAACGAAAAACGTTCTTCCCCGAAATGGCCCTACAAATCTACATGGACTCGCTCCCAGGGTTGGCTCAAATAAGGCCATGGTTTGGGTGTCGCACGCGGCGGTGCGTCAGCCTCGCTGGCGCAGGTTTCACACCCCCGACACAAACGCTCTACATCGCCATCGGTACCCGGCCATCACGTATAGCTGCGCGCTATCTGTTTGGATTTTACTATGCCCATATGACTACTGTGTGTCTGCTTTAGCACTTTTCGCCTCAAAACCTCTGGGATCATCATCCTGTATCCCCACATGATGCATCCGTGCTCTATATACAGCCCATTACGTCTTCTGAAAAATGGGCGTAGTGGTTCTAGTGGACAAACTTGAGGCCAACCCGCTTCTATGTATATCCGCACCCTAGCAAGCATAGTGTCCTTCATAGTCGCTTTCCTGACGTCATCGTTCGTCACAGGTAGGACATCCTCTACAAAATTAATATACGTAACCTCACTCCTCTTCGGTGGACGGACCTTAACGGATGGTAACCTACCAGCGCATCTGCGCAGTTCTTCGCGGATGCCTGATATTCGATATCATACGTATATCCCGATAGAAGAACGGCCCATCGTTGTAAACGTGACGCGGCCATTGTTGGTATACCTACCTTATCACCGAAAATATACGTTAATGGTTTATGATCGGTTCTGAGTGTGAACATCCTAACGTAAAGGTGGTATTTTCTTATGCCGAAAATGATGCCTCTCTATCTATCTGTGCATACGTGCGCTCAGCCGTAGTGAGTGCTCTTGAGGCGTATGCCACGGGTCGCTCGCCCTCTGGTGTGATATGCGAAAACACGGCGCCCACGCCCACGCTGCTTGCGTGTGTGATATCATTACGTGATATCATCCAAGAAAACTCCTACCCGCGGTATGTCAGCAAATAGCCCTTCTAGCCGTCTCTGGAAAATACCAGGGCTCGATGATAACCCGAAAACTAATCTGTTGTACCTAAATATCCCCTTGTTTGTATTTATCACGGTATAATCACTTGATTCGTCATTATCTGATAGAACCATTTGCGAGTATGCTTGCGACAGAGCACATTTACTGAATTGCTGCCCACCATTCAGTCGAACAAAAAGATCTTCTACCCTCGGCAGCGGATAACGATCCATCTCTACAACCTTGTTCAAGGTCAGCTTATAATCATCGCAGATCCTAACACTACCATCTTTTTTCATTACCGGTACAATGGGTGTGGACCAGTCTGATCGTTCCACTGGGGTGAGGATGCCGTTAAGTACATGCTCGCCTAGCGTGCGCTCCACCGGCTCACGCAGCGCGTAAGCCAGCGGGCGCGCGCGCATGAACCGCGGCCGTGCGCCCTCGTGCAAGTGGATGCTCACAGGCGGTCCCGTAAACCGACCCAAACCACCCTCAAACACCTTACTGTATCTGGAACTGAAAGATGCCAAACCAAATACTTCTTACTGCGCCGTACTCTGGTGTGGGCAGTTTTACTTTAAGGGACACAATCCACTGTCTCCCTTATATCATTATCTTGCCATTCTTGATTACATACAAATCTAGTAATTCAGATATCTCCTTGTACTTCACTAGTGTTTTTATCACCCCTACTAGTCATACTGTTTCACCGGTGTAATATCTTAGAATTAACCTGCTACCCACCATGGGTAGGTTACTAAAACACTTCGCGTATGTGTCCTGGCTTATGCAATATATCGCACTACCCGTGTCACATTCCATACAGATATCTTTCCCATTGAAATTCACCGGTATCATAAATGGCATGCAGGCTCCAATTGATAGTTGAATGACGTCAATGAATATCACCTCTCTGTCATGCTGCTTCGCTTCGAGCCCCTTCTGCTGCCCTCTGTCACGGTTGCTGCATCCTTTTCCGCCACTACCATGCTCACAGCCAAGTCATATGCTCGTGCATATTTTATGTCATTCTCGGCAAATAAACGCTGTCGTGTAATCTCGCTACGTATACCGCAAACCAGTTAGTCTGTTAGGTTTTCCTCTAAACCCGCTTCAAAACCACAAGTCTTCGACATTCTTTTCAATACAGCTACGTAGTTTGATATACTCTCACCAGTCATCTGTTTTCTTTATCGAAATTTGTTTCTCTCCGCTAATAGACTGGGTTTGGGTTGTAAATGTTTGCCCATGATATCTGACAGGGCCTCAAAGGTTTTGGTATTTGGTTTGAGGGGTGTGCAGAGATTAACTAATAGTTCGTAACTCTCTGCCCCCATCATCGTGAATAATATTGGTACACGTAGTTATTCTTCCACATTGTTCACTATAAAATATTGTTCATCGAAGTCATCTTTATGCAAGTCGAATTCTGAGATTTTTTCAATCGGCATTTCAGAATCAGGTAATCGTAGATTCTTTTTTACTCTTCGCCACTGAAGAATAACGGAATATAGCCCGGCGTAATTATATAACGGAATCAAAGGAAACGACACCTATATCTCCAAATATTTTTATTGATCTGACAGACTTCACAATCCCCAAAAGAGTATATCATAAAGTATACCACAGAAACAATACCCTGATGGGAAGAAGACGTGTCCGCTGTATTTATAATTGGAATCACTTCATCGCGCGTTATCACATCGGCCAGCCACAAGACCCAAATTGTCTCCAGCTCACCAACAAACCCGGTTTCAGTTTGCTCGCGATCTCCTAGATTGGGATTGGGATTTAAGCAATAGAGCCGAGTCATGTTCTCGGACGAAACCAGGATGTACCTGCATGGTAGCGACCTTCGACAGAAAGTCCGTGGGAGTGATTCGCACAATGCTATTTTGCGGAAACAGTGGGGTGAGTGGGTCGGATTTCTATTGAAGCAAAAACGGAGCTAATATTCATACCTGGTGGAGGTTGGGGAGGGGGGTTTACCAAAGAAAGATACATCAACGACATTCTGCTAGACTAGATAAATTGGCGAATATTTCCTGCTAATGCACGATAATGCCCGCTACCATACTGCTGCAGTGACAAGATAGTACCAAGAAGAAGTCAGGATTCCTACAATGGACTGGCCAGCCAGAATATATGTGGGACGAGTTGAAATGGTGGGTACGAGGAAGATGTCCAGCTCCGGCATCAATGGAAGATCTGAAAAGAGCTTTAGTCGAATAGTTTATGAAGACCCCACGGGATTCCATCAGGAAACTCATTCGGTCAATGAAAAACCGTCTTCAGGCAGTCATTAGGGCCGGGGGTAACACAAACTATTAACATTATTTGTTCTATTAACTATTAATCATTTAGACGTTCACAAATTTTACCTCTTGCAATAATTCCCAAAATTTTGGTAGGAAATCAAGTTAATTTTTAATTTTTGATATCAATTGACAGCTAAAAAAAATACCTTTCAAATATTGCCTTGACGATTGCCTGTATACAGATGTTTATGTTTATTTATTTTATTTGCATTAATAATTCTACATCACTCTATAAAGACTGGGTCGAGACCAGAGAGATAAACGAGAAAACTCTCCCAGCTCCGTTTCTTAGTTCAGGAGGACTAATACCAACTTTTGAGAAACCATCCTTATTCCGTGCAGTTGAAAAGCAGACCTTAAACAGGACAGCTTAAAGTTGTAATTTGACGGTCTTAAAGGTGTCAATAGTCAATAGTCAATAGTCAAAGTACTTTATTACTGTAGATATTTACATATACTTAGCAAACGTCATTTTTTGCCTCTTCTCTACATTGGACCACTGTGGGAGAAGAAGGGCGTAGAAACTCCCACAGATTTATTTTTAGATCTCTTTTAAAAATAGGTTGTGCTTAACTAATACAAATATGAAAAATTTAATTGTTATGATTAATAAGCAGGAATAAATAATTACAAAATTATTAACAGCAAGGTCTGTGTTGAGCCAGATTAACCCCAGGTGAGCCGCCGTTGCCCTGCTAATCCGCCAAGGTGAACAGTTAGCTGGTCTCTGGTCTGCTAGCTGTCAACTAAAAAGAATGAAATAGCGCTATGCAGATTCACATAAGCATCTCTCTTTCCCGCTATTAACGTTCAAAACAGTTACACCACGTATTTTATTAGATTACCGGTTTTCTAGAATACGAAATTACCTTAAGATTTTTAGACAATGAATTATTTATTTATTTATAAACATACATGCTTGTGACATCACAGTAAAAACCAAATCGACACAAACAGACAGTAAATATAAGGACAAAAAAGCTATAAATAAATCTTATCTATAACACAGACAATAAGTGGCGACCCTTGCGAATCCCGTCAAAGAACATTGGAACAGGTCCACCTCGGTTCTCTCTGTTATATCATTAAAGAGAGCGAGAGCCCTCATCACAGGTGCCTCCCGCAGCATCCCCGTCCTCGCCAGCGGGATGTAGAACAACTTATGGTTCCTTGCTCGGAGGTAGTTGTTCGGCACATACAGTCCCAACCTCGCCAACACCAGAGGGTTTTCGAGCATTCCTCGGAAAACCTTAAATACATAAGAAGAAAGTGCGAGGCCCCTCCTCACCCCCAGCTCATTGTAACCAACCATGCCCAACACGAACAGGGTTGGATACATAAGCGGGAAGAAAGGATAGACTCCGTACAGCTTCAGATATAAGTACCTAACAAATCGGTTTTGTACTTTCTCCACCATGACACTATATTTCGCTTCATGTGGGTGCCAGATAATCGCACAACTTTCTAGTTTGCTTCTAACCAAAGCATTGTATAGGGCACTTATAGTTTCAATGCTCCTAAACTCTCTTGATTGTCTCATTACAAATCCGAGCTTTTTAAATGCTTGCTTAGTGACATCTACAATGTGATTACAAAACGATAAATCAGTGGCCATACGCACTCCAAGATCTTTGACCTCTCTTACCCGCGTCATTTCTGCCCCATCTACCGAGTACTTATGGTGGAAAGGCTCGCGTACGCGGGTGTAAGACATCAACGCGCACTTCCCAACATTGAAGAACAGTTTGTTGTGTTTGCTCCACTCAACCACACGATCTATATCCCTCTGCAGCTTTTCGCAATCCGAGATGTCCCTTACTTTCAGGAATAACTTGAGGTCATCCGCAAACAAGAGACAGACAGCATCCTTAATGACCTTCGGAAGGTCATTAATCATAATAATAAATTCTAAAGGCCCCAAGTTACTGCCCTGACTAACGCCAGAAAATGTGAAATACGGATCTGATGTAGAACCCGCGTATTCCACATACTGTCTTCTGTGCTTAAGATAGCTCACAAAAAGCCGCATAAGTTGGGGAGTAAAGCCGACCCCACTTAACTTCTCCAGAAGGACGTCGTTGTCCACTGTATCAAAGGCCTTTCTAAAGTCGAAGTCAGCGACATCTACTTGCCCCCGCGCATCAAGTGGAGGCGTTACGTAAGACACAAAACACAGAAGGTTAGAGGCGGTGTTACGGCCTGGTCGGAACCCGTGCTGTGCGTCCGAAACCTGCTCCCTCATCTGGAGGTATATACTACGTTGTAACACCGACTCAAAGACCTTTGCAAACGTGGACAGAACCGCTACTGGTCTGTAGCCACTGACATCCGACCCTGTTTCACCTTTTGGCACTGGAATAACTCTCGTAATCTTCCAGACATCGGGATATTCAGAGCTTTCCAGACACAGGTTGAAGAGGTAGAGCAACGGTCTGTCCAGCACCCTCCTACAGTCCCTAACTAAATAAGGTGGTATGCCATCAGGGCCAACGGAGTGCTTTGGCTTTAGCTGAGTCAGGGCAGCGCGCACATCTCTGAGTGTGAGCTGTGCGACGTGCACCCGGGCGCTCCCACTCCCTTTCAAAGCCGCCTCCGCGTCCAACCGCGGTGGCACCTCAGCGTAGACAGACTCGAAATATCTCGCGAACTCTTGTGCACATACCTCGTCGGCTATAGCAACGCCATTCTTGGTGACACGGGTTGGACTACTACGTTTAGAACGTACTTCCGGTGCTAGTTTTGGCCTTCATCCCCGTCGGTGTCAATTGCTGGTTCGTAGCAGATGGTTGCGTTACCATGTAATTATTAATAGTAGTTTATGTGACTGCTGCATAATGGAGGGCATTATAGTTCATAATAATATCACTCGAGAGTTTTAATGCCTAATTATGTACAGTTACATACACTAGTTTACCTACACACATATCATAAGCTCTCTTTGATGTGTTCAGGAACCGCATGTTTGACCGGCATTGTGGTTCTGAAATTGTTTAGCTTGTTCTTTAGTACCAACTTCACGCAGACGGGCGTCGGCGTTCGAAATTTGAATGTCGGTACCAACTTCACAGACAAACTAGGGACGGCACGCGGGTGGGCGTCGGCGTTCGAAATTTGAATGTCATTATATGTAGAAAAACTACACATAATGACCATAATGTGTAGTTTTCCAGATACGAAACTAGTTTTTACCAAGTAGTTTAACTTAATGCTGATCGTAACGTGCGGTTTTTGAACGCAGTAAAGAGGGTTTATAATACGTGTGTAGATAAACAAACAATTAGCTTAATGGAAATACTGTAAAGCTGTTATCAATTTATTTATGATATTTTTTATACGTATAATTAATATTGATCATATCCAGTATTTCTGATGATTTATGTTTTTGAACGTGCCTTAGGTACTTAAAAATGGTGGCAAAATTGCAAATTCAGCTTTATTAATTTGCGCAAAATGCAGCTGATTGCAACTTCAGCAGAGCCATCTTTCAGAGTCCCTTCATTCCACCATCGTCGGAATTAGTGCGGGTTTTTCCAACCTGTGCAGTGTGTATGTGTGCGTGACAACGAACAACGAACGTACCGTCACTAATTATTTTCGCCATGGTCGGTGGGGGTGGCGCGGTTATTGCTGTTGAAGTGGTCATGGTGGCAGGGGTCGTGGTGGCGGTTGAAGCCGGCGGACTAGTGCTATCTGTGACTGGAGTTGTTTCCGTGATCGCAGTTACACTCGAAGTTTTAGCAGTTATTCCTAGAACAGAATACCAGAATACAATACGTTGATATGTATTTTCTTGCTTTGATCGATCGATGGGTTCATTTAGGCAAAAGTTTTCTGGGGTTTTCTGTTGACATTGGCTTAGGATCTGGTTTATGATCGGTTCTGAGTGTGAACTTCCTAACGTAAAGGTGGTATTTTCTTATGCCGAAAATGATGCTTCTCTATCTATCTGTGTATACGCGCGCTCAGCCATAGTGAGTGATCTTGACGCGAACGCCACGGGTCGCTCACCCTCTGGTGTGATATGCGATAACACGGCGCCCACGCCCACGCTGCTTGCGTGGGCGTGGGCGTCTGCCGCACCCAAGGGCAGCTCAGACGTATGGTGCATCAGTACCTCGCTACTAGTTAGACACGCCTTAACTTTCTTAAAAGCATCGCCACATCCTAAACTCCATTCAAACTTCACACCTCCCCTGAGCAAATTGTACAGAGGTGCTAACAAGGTGCTGATGTTTTTTACGAGCTTTGCGTAGTAAATGATCATACCTATGAAAGACCTGAGTTCTGAGACATTCGCTGGTGCTGGCGTCTTGTCTATGGCATTCACCTTGTCCGGGCACGTGTATACGTCATCCTTACTTATTACGTAACCTAGGTAGGTGAGGCTATTGGCGAAAAACTGACACTTTTCTTTTTTTACTTTTAAACCGTACTTCTGTAAACCCTCGAATACCTTATGCAGGTTTGCCGTGAGCTCCTCGGTTGTTCTACCGGTTATGATGATATCATCCAAGAAAACTCTTACCTGTTGAAGTGGTCATGGTGGCAGGGGTCGTGGTGGCGGTTGAAGCCGGCGGACTAGTGCTATCTGTTTTCGAAGTTTTAGCAGTTATTCCTAGAACAGAATACCAGAATACAATACGTTGATACATATTTTCTTGCTTTGATCGATCGATGGGTTCATTTAGGCAAAAGTTTTCTGGGGTTTTCTGTTGACATTGGCTTGATATCATAGATATGCGGCAAATGTAGAAACGTTTAAAATGAAGCATTCGTTTATCAATATATCAGTACTTAGAATCGATTTTAGAATTAATACAGCGTCTTACCTTCAGTTGGATGTTGGGCGTCGAAGTCTTCGTAATCTTGATTTCTCCTCAATGTATTTGATCCTAAAAGTAAAAATAAATAGGATGATTGCTGTCTTTAGTAGAGATATAATGCGAACGGTACAACAATAAGTTGCAGTGGTTGACCTACTCATCGCATTTATAAACATCACGGATTATAATCATGTATTCGTATCATGTACAATATGAGTTACTACGAATATTTTATGTTACCACTTACCATACCTACCGGAATTCCGTCTGCGAAACCCGTAGTCCTGATTGGCTGCACCACCCGGCCGGGGAAGACCTATAGGGAGGGCAGAAATGTAAAGTACAGATATCGAAAAGTTTCTCCTGACCGAGGTCACCATCTCTCTCTCGCCCGTGTAGCACATCTCTATTGTTCCCATGCGCCGCTACCCCCTCCAGGCGGCACCCAGGGGCTAAGTGACTTGGTGTCAAGGGCGTTTCAGACTAAACATATAGGATGCCAATTTTGCATGGGCGCAAATATTTTGTACGTAAATATTATACCTACATGTTTTTACTTGATGTGTTGCTGACATTTGTGATCATTATTCAACGTTTCGTTTGTTCGACCAAATTGAAACTATTTCCGTCGCAGGTTCTCGGAGGGGCAGTTAAGATTATTTATTGGCACTTTCATTGGCGGAATTAACCTAAGTTATTATAGTAGAATTTTTTCGTCTGTGCGAACTCGGTCATAAATCATCGGAACAGATAACAGCTTTAGAGAGGGGCTAACGCGGCGCACGCGCAGGCGCGTTATCGATAAACAAATGAGTCATCGTCGTTGCACTAACTAAACAAATTAAGAAAGTCCGAATATACACACACAGTTTCACAGTTACTTACTTCGTCAATGTCCACAAAACAGTGCAGGTCGCCATTGCCTGATCTCCACGTCCTTTCATCCGACATACCATACGAAATTTCTTTCTACCCTCTTAATTTTATTTTATGACTGAGTTCAAGATTCGCTTGAATTTGACCCTAAGACGTCCGGTAGGCTATAGCTATTAACTCATAACAGTTGTTTCGACTTATAAAGTGCCACATGGAGAGTTTTTATGCAAACAATATTACGCCTGTTGGAGCTAATATTCAAAATCAAGCACGAGTTGTCATCAACAATGTATTGAAGTTTTTTACGGTAATAAGATAAGATCCCGGAAAGTTGAATAGTATAAACTTCAACCGCCCTCGTGACCTTACTGAATCAATATGTGGTGTGAGTCTACGGACTATTGATAATATAAAGAAAGAATGCAAGGATGGAGATGGTGTGCCTAAAACACCGCGGGAATGTGTCCGTCTACCTTGTCCCGTGACCAACTTGGACGATTTTGACAAGAGTATCATCAAAAGAATAGTCTCATCATTTTATTCTAATGGTGAATACCCTACAATAACCAAAGTGTTGGAGCAAGCAAAATAGAAGATCGAAAACTTCATGTGCTCAGTATTTTCAATGCGGAAAATGGGATACAAATACAAAGTACGCTCCAGATGGTCGTTCATTACTAATAGAGAGGACTGATATTGCTTGCGCACGTCTGAAATTTTTATGAAAATTGAAATTGAATAATATTGAATAATTTTATGACTTTGAGCGATGATGGACCTTGCTTTGGCATCGTCTTTCTTCCATTGCGGTTTTTCTATGTCCTTCGTAGTTAACACATACGCGACTTGCTTCTCCTCCAAAATCAGTTTTACACGAAATTTCCACATGCTAAAATTTGTATTTTCACTCAAACATGGTAATATGCCAGCGCCAGCCATTTTGCTTTTCTTTCTTTTCGACCACGCTCTGCTACCATGTTGAGGATTGTTGGTTCTAACTTAAAACTCTTCTGTATATTAAATCAGTATATTAAATAAACATTTTGGAAACAATTTTCTAGCTTTGATTTTTCTCTATATTAAAGTGACAACAACATAATTTTTTTATATATTCAAAAATAGTCAATTACTAAGCAGGTAAATATATGAAATTAAAACCTTAACACGTTGAAGATCAACAAACTGAAGATTTACGAAAATCTTACTTGTGTGAGGAGCTGGTGATTCACCTGAATGAAGATAGCGCAGATGAGTCTGACATAGAATCATGCCAATAAATATCTCTTATTTATTACCACATACTTTTATTTTATTAAAAATTTATCTATCCTTTAATCACTTCGTACATAATGTAATAAAGATCATTATAATGGGCTATAGCAAAATTCGTAAGAGAATAAAAAAGGGTTCCCCTAAATCTATCGATACCTCACTTTACGTGGTCGGCACGGGACGGGGCGGCGTCTTTGACTCGGCTTATCTTTAGTTCGCAGTTCTTTATCGACTACAGTTACGCTCATCCCTATGTGAAAACAATAGACTCCTATACTGCGCATGAGTGCGACAAAGAGATAAGATATCACTCTCTCGCTCCTATGATTTATGACCGAGTTCGCACAGATGAAAAAATTCTACTATAGGCGGATATTGATTAAGAATGGCTAGCACTTAATCGCACATCAAAAATACTGATTTGCATAGCAAAAGAGGATCAGCAAAAACACTTGTTATGTTTTAAAATATTTTATGGGTAGTCAATATTTTAGAATTAAGTTTAGTTTTAAGTTTTATATTTATTTCAAAATTATTTTAACAATTAGTATAACATTTACATATGTAAATAAATTAACCTAGCTAAATTTATACAAATACAAATATTAAACTAAATTAAAAATGTCCTTTGGGTCGCCGCCGTCGAGGGGGCCCAACATGCTGGCACCATTACCTCGCTGTATGGCCAGACTAATCCTCTGGGCGAGGTAAGTGCCAGCTCTTGGATCACCCGATGCTTCAACTAGCCTCGTGGAAATTTATGTTTTAAGTATTTTTTGTTGTTCTTGCATGTTCAACCTAACAGGAAGGATAAAGGGGACTTCGCTTCACTCACCCCCTTTACCCTTCACCTATGCTACCGGAGCATTTTTCGCTGCCCTGCTGTGCAAATCAGTATTTTTGATGTGCAGTTTAATATTTCCCATTAAGAATTCAGTTGACACTACTGTTTCGCCGATATTGTATAAGATATAAATATATAAGACAAAAGAAAAATATTATTATCACTTTCCCAGTATATTCATATTTCCCCAATGTTTACATCGTAAGTCCAGACAATTCTTGAATAGTTTATTTTTTAGATTTTTTATTTCTTTTTATATTTTGAATAGGTATCTACTTAGGACGATAAGACGAAACGAGTGTCGTTTTGTCGATGTCTGATGTAAATTAAGATAAATTGATTACTTAATCTTAAGGCAACAGAGTTTTGGACTAAACTAGCCCTTTGTAAATCTCAAGTTACGCAAAATAGGATTATTGTAGATATTTACTTATACTTTTGCCTCTTCTCTACATTGGACCACTGTCGAAGAACTCCCACAGATCGATTTTAAGATCTCATTTAAAAATTGGGTTTATTCAACTATGAATGAATAAATGGTGCCTCTCCAGCCAGGGGCTTAAACCAGATCCGGTCTTCCGGCCGGCATACCAGAGGGCACAAGTTTTGGGAAGAGGGGGTGTGACCTGCTCGTCAGGAAGGAAAGGAGGGTGATTTCAATCGACAGACTCTTCAGCCTTAAGCCAATATAGGTGTAAGCGACGTAAATATTTAGATTAAAATGTATAGGCTAGTTTTCTAAAATTATATAATTTTTTGGTACTTGTAACGCCGTCTCGTGCAACATATAGATAATAAAGCTAATAAAAACGTTGGTGGGTAGCGAGCCCAAGTCATGCGCAGCAAGCACGTATACAAACCGTTAGATTGAGAGTAATTTTATCAAAAACTCATATTCGCCCCGCGTTGGCTACTCGCTCGCACCATAGTTTTGGCCATTGTATAAATCAAAATTACGTGTTTTCTTCGTTCCGTCACCTACAATAAGTGGTCTTCGAACCGGATCTTTACTGGAAGTGATGTAAAGAACTCCGACGCAGCCTAAAACTCGTAAACAACACTGATTGGTAACACCCCGCCCGCAGCGGTAATGGAGGCCCTTGGAGTAATAGAGAACCTTACGACGCAACTGAAGAAGTTACCTTCGCTACCCACGTCGTACCAGAATGACTTAATTGATTTTTCAATCAAGGTAAACAACTGCGTAGCAACAATAGGCGCCCTAAATCAGCAGGATTACCTACGCAGCCCCGAGCTCGCGTCAGCTGTTTTGAGTAAGCTACCAAGCACTCAAATTGGGAAGTGGACCGATTTCGCATATAACAGGTTAGCCGAATCTCAGCCAAAGTTGACCTTGATCGCAGGATTTCTCAAACAGGAAGCACAAATGTTATCATTAGTTGGAATTACACAGGTACGAGAACAACAACATAAGCCGAGTGAAATAAAAATGTCAGCAAAACATGCAACTGATAACAGATTCCGGCCTAATCGACATATATTTACCTCGAGTACAATAAGGTATGCAAGTTTTGTTCTAAAGGACCTCACACGCTGCCTGAATGCCTTATCTTCAAACGTGCAATGCGTCGTGACAAATGGAGGTTTATAAAATCACAAGGACCGTGTTATTGTTGTCTGACATCACGGCATGATAGAAATATATGCCCCGCACCTGTGTGCAACGTAGATGGATGTGGACTAGCGCACCACAAAATGCTACACTGGACGAAACCTAATACGGAATCACAATCAGCTGTCACGGTTATCGACTCGCCGTCCGAGCCGGCCCCCACGGTAGCTCAGCCGCAGCCCCCAGCGCCGGCGCCCCCGGTCCCCGACACCGTGGCACACCTTGCATCGGATTGTGACAAACATTCTTCCAAGGACCATGTCATCTTAAAAGTAACGTCAGTGCAATTACGTGGACCTCAAAGTGTTGTGAGTACTTACGCCCTTTTAGTCGATGCAGCTTCAGTGTCCATCATAGCCTAGCAACCGAGTTAGGTCTTAAGTGCGAACAATCTAGCCCTATAAAGTTCATCGACGCATTTGGTCTCGAAGTGTACCAATCGGACGCGCCGACCGTCACCGCTCAGATAAGTGGACAACACAATAACAATAGTTATGATATTAAATTGCGTAAAGTGTCTAAGTTAAATTTACCAGCACAAAACTTATCTGTAATTAGCAGTATCAATTGTTAACATTTATCTCATGTCAAAGATTTTGTTCGATTCAAAATCGATATTCGATCGATGGTTTTCGGAACGGCCATTTTGAATTTGCCGTTGCTGCCAACCTTGCAGTTTTTGACAACTGACAGACGAAAGCCCTCGCAATGTAAACGCGTATTGGTAAGGGTATTGAAATTAAATCGCAAGCCATCTGGAATGTATTCGGGTTTCCCTCAGGATTGTCTATATAGCTGAGTGTGTTGTGGTTCCCCGAACCAGATAAAGTTCGCATTTACGTGGCCGATTGGTTTTCCCACGTAACATAACCTGTGTTGGAACACTGTGCTCATCGAAGCTGGCCTGCCAGTCATACCTGGTTGGCTGAAGAACCTGTCTACCAAGAAGAGCCTAGGGTGCACCCGGGCCTTGCAGAGAGACAGGAGGTTGACGGGACCGAAGCACAGATCAGGTTAGATCGACTCCAATAATTAATAGCTCGGTGAATCGCCGACGTTCAAACTTCTTGGCAACTGATCGCTACGCTACCTCGTAGCTGATGGGCCCCTACGAGGTCATTAGGTGCCGAGAAGCCTGAACATTTTGGTAGCAAGAGCGTGGTTTCCTGAGATTTGCAGCCGTCAAGGGCTCCAGGAACGCACGATTTGGGACTATCAATCTGTAGGTATAGGCGGTTAAGTAACTGGTTGGTTCCTATATCCACATAGATTGGTAGTATTGTAAGCTATAGGTCTATTGCTGGTAGTAGATAGACAGATATTGAATTGAAAATTGCATTGAATTACCAGTTAGTCAATCTATTAGTGGTCTAGTAATGCTATTGAAGAATGTTTTGGTTAACATAGGCAGTTACATCTATTGATAGCAGGCTATTGCATTGTTTTCAGTTTATAGCAATTTATAACTTGAACTAATATTGACTATCTGTGTGTGTTATAATGATAAAGGGAAACTAAATTGTATTTACAAAATTTATATAGATATAAAACTCGGTTCCTATTGTTTAAGGAAAACAGCATTGTTTAAGTTGTGGTTTAGGGTTCCCTCGTTTGGGTTGCAGACTGAAGGGTCCAATATAATTGAGTTACTGCAAATTGTGAGTAAGTATCGTTCCGATCATGTCGTTATCTGAAATCCAGAAGGGTGTTTCTAAGGAACTCGGATGGTTTTCCTCCGCACACGGTCTGATAGACCGTTTAGATAGGCATGATGTGGTATTGGAGCGGTCTATGGACGTCAAGGAACGTTACAATAGGGTGCTCGAATTGTCCGCGCAGGCGGAATCAGTTGATGGTTGCGCACCTGACAGGCTGTCACGGTTGCTAGGGGATGTCGACCAATGTATGGAGATGGCAGCTGCTATCACGCAGAAGGCTGCGGACATACGTAGACAGCGCGAGTCCAGCCATGGTGGTGACATTGAAGCACCTCTGCCGCTTCAGGGTTCAGGGTCCAGGTTACCGGCCATAACTATGCCTACTTTTGACGGAGTGTCCGGTGAATGGATGAGCTTCATCAATCTGTTCGACAGTTTGGTGCACATGCGATCGGACATTACCAAGTCTGTCAAGATGGCTCAGCTGGTGGCAGCATTGAGGGGTGAGCCTAGGGAGCTGGTCGCTCATTTGACAGTTATGGAGGGTAACTATGAAACGGCCAGACAATTGTTGGTCAGACGTTACCATAACAAACGGAGGTTGGCCGATGCCCAACTGAACCGTTTGTTTAGTATCCCGGTTGTGAACAAGGTCGGGGCCATACAGACGGAGGTTTTGAACCCGTTGTTGTCCGTCACCAAGGCTCTAGAGAATCTTGGACTTCCGGTTGGTGAATGGTCGTACCTACTGTTGTACATTGTACTTTCCCGCCTACCCGCTGACGTGCAGACTCGTTTCGAACAGTCTCACGGGAGGTCGGCCGAGGACCTGCCCGCCTTCTCCGACTTGGTCGGATTCTTGGAAGAGGAGGCTCGACGGGCAGAGAATTTGGGGTTGACGGTCACCCATCCTTCGGAGCCACAGAGAGCTGCCGGGAGCGCTGTGAGTAGGGGCTCTCCGACGAGGAAGGACCGCACCAACCGGCAATCATATGGGACTGTGAGTGCATTGACCCCACATAGTGAGACCTGCCCATGTTGTAGGCAGATTGGCCATGCTGTGGCCAATTGCAATAAGTTCGGGGAACTTAGGGTTCAGGGACGGCGCCGGATGGCCAAGCAGCGGAGCTGGTGTTTCCTGTGCCTCGGGCCACACATGGCTAGGTACTGCACGCGCACAAAAATGTGCGGATATTGTGGTGGGGCCCACAACAATCTGTTGTGCATGAACCGGTCCGGCCAACAGCCACCACAGGGCCGTACCCAGGGTGACACGGCATGGGGCCCTGAGAATTCGTTTGCGACTCGGAGCGCAACTCAGGGGCCAATGTCCCCACGTGCACAGGGCGGTACTAGGGTGCAGGGCCGCACTCAGGGTCATCACATGGGGGGCCCTGAGTTTTCGGTTGCGACTCAGCATCCAACTCAGCGGGCAATGGGGCCACAAGCACGTGGCCACCCAGGGGTGCAGGGCCGCACTCAGGGTCATCACATGGGGGGCCCTGAGTTTTCGGTTGCGACTCAGCATCCAACTCAGCGGGCAATAGGGCCACAAGCACGCAGCCACCCAGGGGTGCAGGGCCGCACCCAGGGTCATCACATGGGGGGCCCTGAGTTTTCGGTTGCGACTCAGCATCCGACTCAGCGGGACATTGGGTGTGTTCAGCGGGCCGTAACGGGCGGGTGGCATGGGACACCTTCGAGCTATGCGGATGCGGTTCGGACGCCGCCTCAGTTGTCGCCCCGCTCGTCGCCTCGTCCTCGTCGGTCACATGTGATGTCCCCCCCGCTCATGGAGCGGCCACGATTGAATTCACGCCCACCCCCCTTTACGGGGAATCGTAGGTTGGGAATGGAACCGGCGCGTGGGCCATTTGTACAATGGGACCCGCTGACGTATAGCTGCATCCCTGATCGGTTACAGGCAGAGTGGGGCCCCGGGGGCCCTCGCTAGGAATTTGCGGCCCAACAATTTGTTGCCCCCCAACCGGAGACGGTGGTGTTACCGATCGCCTCTGTGCTTGTTTGGGATTTGGCGGGCAACCCAGCATACGTTCGCGCCCTATTAGATTCTGGAGCTCAGGGCTGCATTGTATCGAATGATTTAGCAAAATGGTTGGGCCTCAAAATAAATAATGTATCGCTGCCGAGGAAATTGGTCCCTGCTGGGGATTACAGGGCAACCCTTCACGGGTTTTGTGATGCCTCTGAACGAGGGTTTGCGGCAGCGGTTTATTTGCGAACCGTCACCTCCACCGGGGAGGTCGACTTGCGTTTGGTTTTGGCAAAAAGCAAGGTAGCGCCTATTCGGACAAGGATGACGATTCCAAAACTGGAACTGTCCGGGGCTGCTCTTTTGACCAAACTTTTGAATCACACTCTAACAGTGTTGCGTGGGTCAGTGGTTTTGGAGGATACGGTGTACGCGTGGACGGACAGCCAGATTGTTTTGTGCTGGCTGAAGGCTTCGGTCCATAACTTAGAGGTTTTTGTTGCGAACCGTGTCTCCCAGATTGTGTCGTCTGAGGTCCCACTGACCTGGAGACATGTACCAGGAGAATTGAACCCGTCTGATTGTGCATCCAGGGGATGTCGGGCTCCTGAACTCGTTAGACACCATTTGTGGTGGGGACCACCCTGGCTTGCCAGGAGAGAATCGGACTGGCCCCACAGCCATGTAGTAGTATCTTCGGATCATGGCCCCAGAGCGGCCGTGCATGTTACCCAGAAGGCTGAGGACCCTGACGCCGGGTTTCTGCTGGACCGGTATAGCTCATGTGTGTTTGTTTGTTTATCCACCAAGGCGGTACATCTCGAGCTCGTTGCTGATCTCTCGACAGAGGCTTTCATTGCTTGTTTGGATAGGTTTGTTTCTCGAAGGGGACTTCCAACTTTGATCCGCTCTGATAACGGCACTAACTACGTCGGTGCGGAACGATACTTACGAGAGATAGACAACTTTTTGAATGTAAATAAAGTGGATATTGGAACGGCCCTCTCCCGTCGGGGTATACATTGGACCTTCAGCTCACCGAGTTGCCCCCACTGGGGTGGGATTTTTGAGGCCGTAGTTAAGTCAGCTAAGACGCACTTGGGGCGTATAGTAGGTCAGACCGCGCTGACTTTTGAGGAGCTCGCGACATTGTTTTGTAAGATCGAGGCCGTTCTCAATTCGCGACCGTTGTGTCCGCTCAGCTCGGATCCAAATGACCTGGAGGCTCTGACCCCAGGCCATTTCTTGATAGGACAGCCACTTAACGCGTTGCCCGAGCACCCCTTCGAGGGAGTGAAATTGTATCGGTTGTCAAGGTATCAGATGTTGCAGCAGTTTACTCAGAATTTCTGGAAGCGTTGGTCGCTCGAGTATCTGCATATCTTACAACAGCGCCTTAAGTGGACTGACAAAACCAGCCCCCCTAGTGTTGGTGACCTCGTTCTGGTTAAGGATGCTAACCTACCGCCACTACGTTGGCGCAGGGGGCGCATTGTTAACTTGTTCCCTGGCAAGGACGGGACCCCCCGGTCTGCGGAGGTTCTAGTAGGAGGCTCGGTTCTAAAACGAGCGGTAGCAACGTTGTCTCGGCTGCCCGTAGATTAGGGGACAGGTGGGTGCCTGTCCGGGCGGGTGATTGTTCGATTCAAAATCGATATTCGATCGATGGTTTTCGGAACGGCCATTTTGAATTTGACGTTGCTGCCAACCTTGCAGTTTTTGACAACTGACAGACGAAAGCCCTCGCAATGTAAACGCGTATTGGTAAGGGTATTGAAATTAAATCGCAAGCCATCTGGAATGTATTCGGGTTTCCCTCAGGATTGTCTATATAGCTGAGTGTGTTGTGGTTCCCCGAACCAGATAAAGTTCGCATTTACGTGGCCGATTGGTTTTCCCACGTAACATAACCTGTGTTGGAACACTGTGCTCATCGAAGCTGGCCTGCCAGTCATACCTGGTTGGCTGAAGAACCTGTCTACCAAGAAGAGCCTAGGGTGCACCCGGGCCTTGCAGAGAGACAGGAGGTTGACGGGACCGAAGCACAGACCAGGTTAGATCGACTCCAATAATTAATAGCTCGGTGAATCGCCGACGTTCAAACTTCTTGGCAACTGATCGCTACGCTACCTCGTAGCTGATGGGCCCCTACGAGGTCATTAGGTGCCGAGAAGCCTGAACAGATTTTGTGTGTAAAAGTTGTGTAATTCCGCGCATTCTTATTGGGGAAGATAATTATTTCTTAATTGATCCGATTGAAATAATTCATGGTAATAAATACGAGCCCTATGCTTCTCGGTGCAAGTTAGGTTGGTCTATTCATGGTTACTGCGGTCGCACTCACTCCAACGCTGCCGGTATGTTTAATCTTAGTCACATAGAAGACGAAAATATCAGCGAGTTAAATGATTTAATTAAACATTCTTTTTCCTTAGATTCTATAGGAATTTCAACCCTACGGCGTGAAAATAGTGATCATGCTAGGGCATTGCAAATTTTAGACGATACAGCCCGGCTTATCAGTAATCATTGGGAGGTTGGCCTGCCTTTCAAGAAGGACGTATTCACCATGCACGGACACATGCGAGGCTGCCTTTATGCGACTACAGTCTTTGATGTGCAAATTTGTTAAAGACGACGCGTACGCAGATCGTTACCGAAATGAAGTAATCAAACTGTTTACTGCTGGCTATGCCCGTGAACTGCGGGAAAATGAAGTCTCGGCGGACCACATATGGTATATGCCGCACTTTGGAATACAACACCCGAACTAACCTGGTAAGTTAAGATGGTGCCGCAAAAGTAAACGGAACCTGTCTTAATAGTTATTTACTAACCGGTCCGGACTTATATAACTCGCTTAAGGGAATAATGTTCAGATTTCGCGAGAAAAAAGTAGTTATAATAGGTGATATTAAGGACATGTTTTTAAGGCTGAAAATAAGGCCGCAAGATCATGTTCTTCGTTTTTTATGGCAGGAATCGCCTAACGCACCTCTAAAAACATGTCTTATGCAAAGTTTAGTGTTTGGCGGAACATGTTCTCCATTCATTGCGCAATATATAAAAAATAAAAACGCATATTTTTTATATATTGGCATGATGATTTGTATCCCAAAGCTGTACAAGTAATCGTAAAAAGTCATTCTATGGATGATTGCCTATATTCAACAAGCACCCCGGAGAATGCAATCAAGTTGGTCAAACAAATAACCGAAATTCACAAAAGCGGTGGATTTGAGATACGAGGTTGGTTTAGTAATAGCACGGAGGTACTGAAGAATATACCTACCGAGGCGCTCACGTAAACACCTGTTCAGTTCAAGGACGGGGCCTTGAATATTACGGAATGCACCTTAGGATTAATGTTTCATCCTTCTGCTGATACGTTTGGATTTCAAATATGTTTTCATCGGGTGCCAGAGGAGATATTAAATTGAACTGAGGCGCCTACTAAGGCAAAAATGTTGAGTCTTATTATGTCGATTTATGACATTCATGGTTTTTATCGCTTTTCATTAAGAAGAGTAAAATAATATTCCAGAATGTTCATCGTAGTGGCGTGAACTGGAACGATCGCATCCGGCCGGAGGAGCTGGGTAAGGTGGCTCGACGAGCTTAAGCTTCTAGCATCGCTGCGAATACCACGACACTATGACGATGCGGGAGTATGGACGCATTGTTATGATGACGCGAAGTATGGGGTCAGAGACCGACGACAGAGAGGTCGACGGCAATGCAATCGCATTAATAGCGAGTTGTTGCAGTCGGCAGAGCATCTTGTGATCAAAAAATGACAACATGATTCTTTTATCATAGATCTCGAATGTTTGAAACAAAATGTGCCGTTACCAAGAGAAAGCAGACTGCTACAATTGACACCTTATCTTGACGACGCGGGCTTTCTACGTGTAGGAGGCCCTATCGACAAGACTGTAGGAGTCGAAGAGTCTGTCAAGAGACCGGTGATTCTTGATGGAAAGCACAAAATCACCAGGCTGCTTGTGGAGCACTACCACCGTCGAGCACTACATGGAGCTCAAGAATTGGTGGTAAATGAACTAAGGCAGCGCTACTGGATCTTGAACGTGCGTCTTACGGTACGCGCGGTTGCAGCACATTGTCTATTTTGCAGATATCGACCCGCGACACCGCAGCCGCAAAGAATGGGTGATCTGCCTCCTGCTCGACAGACTCTTCAGCCTTAAGCCAATATAGGTGTAGGCGACGCAAATATTTAGATTAAAATGTAAAGGCTAGTTTTCTAAAATTATATAATTTTTTGGTACTTGTAACGCCATCTTGTGCAACATGTAGATAATAAAGGTAATAAAAACGTTGGTGGGTAGCGAGCCCAAGTCATGCGCAGCACGCACGTATACAAACCGTAAGATTGAGAGTGATTTTTTCAAAAACTCATATTCGCTACTCGCTCGCACCATAGTTTTGGCCATTGTATAAATCGAAATTACGTGTTTTCTTTGCTCCATCACCTACAATAGGATATGTGGAATGGGGAGGATGCGGGATTTAGAGAGCAGCAGTTGTTTTCTTCGAATTCGTGCGGTCCTTCTAGTTTCCAGTAACCTTTTATCCATCTTCTATCTAATTAATATTCTGCTTGGTTTTCCTGAGAGCTGTCAGCTGTCATCTTCTTTAAGATGATGTTTCTCCATGGCTTGAAAATCTTTACATTACCTTCTTCTGGAAGCACACTGAGTCCTTATTTTTTTTCAAATATTGGTTGCCTTCGTCTTATGTCTTCACTATGTATTCAAAATCTGTCAGTCTCTGTACCTGCTCTTAACCCGCACATGTGGATGGCGCGTGCGCGTGTAGTTTGTTTTTAGGCTTGAGCTGGGATAACTGTTGCATCGTCGACTACCTGCTATTTTTCGTTCTTTATTGTATTGTGGACGTTTGAGATTTAAAATGGATAACACCTCTCGATATTTTTCAACACATAATTTTTTTTATCTCCATAAACAACACTTTGATTCACAAGGCAATAAGCAAATCAATTGCTGCACTTTCTGTTAATAATTTTGTAATTATTTATTCTTGCTTATTAATTATGATAATGATATTATAATATTTGTGTTAGTTAAGCACAAGCAATTTTAAAAGACATCTAAAAATAAATCTGTGGGAATTTCTACGCCGTTCTTCTCCCACATTGGTCCAATTTAGAGAAGTTTCAAAAAATTACGAGTGCTAATTATATGTAAATATCTACAATAATAAAGACATTTGGAATTTGCAATTTGGACCACTCACCCGGGATAGTCCAAATCTACTGCATATACCTTACAAAGGTGATTTACAAGAAAATATATACTTGATCACATGGTTTATTGGGTTTTCAAAATAATTACTACGATGCAAAAAGTATTATATTCGAGTCTTTGTTTTTTGTATTCCACATTCCGCATTGCACGTCACAGCTGCGAAGTGTCTCCTCCACGAAAATAAAGACAATGAACTTCAAGATTCTTGAAAGCATCCGTATGCTTTCCAGGTGGTGGAAGATGTCCGCGCTCGTATCATAACGTAGAGGGGCAGACAGGGGAGTAGCGGGGGTCCAACATGCACCTTTATATAAAGCGCTGGGCACTAGGCCCGGCCTTCTTTGCAATAGATTCAAGCTAACGAACTCATCTCGACTCTGTAATTTTCAGTTATTAATTACTAGTGTATTTTGTTTATTTTTGTTTTTATTGAAGAGCCTCATAGATACGAATGACATGAATAACATACTTAGTGTTGTATTTAATCTTTTTATAAATAAACAATGTAGGTAGATCAACCTTACACGACTTTTATTTATGTGAACAATCAGTAGAGGTCCTCTAAATACATCTGCGAATACAGTTTGTATTTATTTAGAATTTTGTCCTTAGAATCTTTATTACAAAAGCGACAGCTTGAGGAACGACACCGTCTTGGTCAGGGGGGTGGACTTTTTGCAGTCTTCCCTCGACTTGACCCATGATGAAGGGGAGTTGGTGGGAATCTAGCCCATGATCTGAATACTGTATACTGATCATTAAGAGTGGGGGAGCATTTCTCTGCCCCGCAATATGAAGCGTCTGCGAGATTTGAGGCGAAGGTTGGATTGTGTCTGAGTCTTGACAGCTGTAACTGCATGTATGCAGTCTTCCGAATGGGCAGCCAAGCTGTGTGGATGGCTTTCACCGTTTCTGAGATATGCCACATGTTAGAGTTGAGTTCAACATCCACGGTATTAGTGTTGTGGTTGGCAGTTCAGACCGGTGAACAGTATAATCTGCAATGCTGTACTGTAATGCGGAAGTCGTCCGTGATCGTCGCGCTGACTAGACGTGTGACAATTTTCTCTCAATAATCTTAAAGTACTGAAGTTTAAATCTCATCACTATGTGCTATCATAATTGAGTCTTAAATTGCTAATCAGTGTTTGCAAGTTGGTTCATTACGGTCCTACACCTCAATCACGCGCAACAGAAGACTCCCCGCCCCCTGCCAGCCTTCACCCCGCGAGAATAGCACGGCAGCTGTTTTGTCACGCTTGCACTGCGGCTACTAGCGCTGATCGAGTCTTCGGATTGGACAACATGAATGTACAAAGATCACCTCCACGCGTCACCGGTGGATCGCAGCCGGACTTGTCAAAGATAAGTAATCTTAGTGTGGACATGAACATAACTCAACGCACAAAACGTAAATGGGCTGATGATGATCAATGTTCAAATGATATCACAGGATTGCGATCAGAAATGTCCCGCATCAGCTCGTTATTGAAAAAATATGTCAGCTCTAACGAACAGATCGTACAAAACATGAAAGATAGTATCGCCGATCTAAAAACCCAAATAATTGATATGAAGTCTTCAAACGAGCAATCGGCTAAAGCCATTCGGGATAAAGTAGACGGTGTTCAGACTCAAATCAATGAAATTAAGATATCAACCACCAACGTTTTAACGGAACAGAAAGAGATGAAAAACAATATAGCAAAATTAGACGAGTCAGTTGCTATTGGCCAAAATAAAATCAAATATTTAGAATCAGATCTCTGCAACCTGAAACAAAAGTCTCAAACTACTTCTGAAGAATCGCATGACGTTTTGAGCACGAACGAGCAAATACTCAAGGAGATGAAAAATCGTAATAATAGAGAAAAAAATATTATCTTGGTGGGACTACAAGAGCAGGACCTACAAAGACACTGCTTCGGAACAAAGATAAACTTCCTAAGAACATAAAAATATACTCCGATCAAACTCCAGCACAACAAAACTACCTCAAAAAACTAAAAGAGGAACTCAAGTGTCGTGAAGATAAAGGTGAGACTGATCTCACAATCAAATATATCAGCGGAACCCCAACAATAATAAAAGTCCCTTCAAAAAACCTCAAACAATAAATCAAAATACTCCTAATGATACAAAGACTAACACTACTACCAACACTTACGAAGTAATAGACAACTACGAACAGTTAACAATAAACAAATCTCGCTTAACATTCCTCTACCTCAATACCCGAAGCTTACGCAAAAAAGGTAGAATTGATGAGCTTAATTGCATAATACATGCTGTATCGAGTACAGTACATGTCATTCTAGTGACAGAAACTTGGATTCGCACAGATACCCAGGCAATGCAGCTACAACTACCCAATTATACACACTACCACAACATACGAACTGATATGGGTGGAGGCGGAGTATCTGCCTATGTTCATAACGATCTAAAACATAGCATAACAGAAACTAAGTACTTTGGGGGAAACAACTATCTATGGATCCAGTTGGAGAAGTATGGTGTTGAAATTGGAGTTATTTACAATCCTGGATACACGAATTTTGATGACTTTCTGGAAGTCTATGAATCACAACTAGAACACAGACGGAGAGCCATAGTCTTTGGAGATTTCAATATAGACTTATTAACTAAGAACAAACAAACAAAACAATACAATGAAATGCTTAAAGGCTCTGGATTGTAAATAAAATTGGTAAAAAGTACTGCACGAGATCAGGAGCCACCAAAGATTCTATACTGGACCATGTCAGCACTAACTTAACAAACGACAACTTCCACATGGTAATCGTCAATTCTCCACTATCTGACCACAAACAAATCTACCTAGAAATAAAGAAATGTAAACCACCACAAAAAATATACTCCCAGTACAGAGCCGTAGACTACCCCAAACTATTTATATCTATGGAAGAAGTATTGCCACAACTTAACAACGAAGACTATAGGACACTCGAAGCAGAAATACAACTTTGCACGGAATACAGTAAAACCACGAAAACGAAAATTCTAAATCCACCACAACAAGACTGGATAAACAAAGAGATAATTAAGGAAATAAACGAAAGAAACTTACTATGGGCAGAACACAAGAAAAATCCAGACGAGACCTCAATAAAAGGAGAATTTAAGAAGAAAAGAGAACACGTAACTAAACTTATACAGGACACAAAAGATTCATACTATTACAAGGAATTCAACAAATACCTAAACAAACCAAAGAAAATGTGGAACCTTATCAATACTCTGGCCACCAATAAGACTAAACAGTGTAGTGCTATTACAAAACTTGTTGTAAACTCTCAAGAGGTGACAGACCCGAATCAGATATGTCAAATATTCAACGAATATTTTTCGAATATAGGCCCACTATTGGCAGATGAAATACCAAAACAATTTCATGATAACTTCTCCTACGTTCTGCCACATTCCACCTCGTTCGAGTCTATATCGTCTTTTGAACCGTGTACTGAACAAGAAATTTCTAACATCATAAAAAAGCTCGATCCAAATTGTAGTGCTGGGCTAGATGGAATTAGTACGAAAGTCATAAAATGTATAGCAAATCTTAAAACTAGTAAATTGTCCCAATGCATTAACAAATTACTCGAGGATGGTAGTTTCCCGGATACGTTGAAAGTTGCGAAAGTAACTCCTATATATAAATCCGGGTCAACAACAGACCCGGGCAATTACCGGCCTGTCTCTGTGCTACCAGTCTTATCAAACATTGTGGAAAAAGTCATACATAAAAGACTAGAAAAATATTTGGATGAAATCAATTATATTTCTGACAAACAGTATGGTTTTAGACCTAAAAGTAATACACTTACAGCCACTATCGACCTTGTTACCCAAATAAAGCGAAATATAGACCAAAAATATATAGGACTGGGTGTCTTCGTAGATTTGAAAAAAGCTTTCGATACTATAAGTCACAAACTACTCATTAAAAAACTAGAAACCATCGGAATTTCGGGTACAGCCATTCAAATCATTGAATCATATCTAACTCATAGGTCCCAAATAGTTAAAACTAACAACAATAATAAAAGTAATGCGCTACCTATAACCTGCGGAATCCCTCAGGGTTCTATTTTGGGCCCCCTGCTTTTTGTGTCTTATATTAACAATATACAAGACCTGAAACTACATGGCCGAATTAGCCTGTATGCGGATGACACCTGTTTATTCTACTTTGGTCCATCTATACATGACCTGGTTGCACAGGCACAAGAAGATCTGAACACCCTGTATAACTGGCTTAGAAGCAATTTACTCACCATCAACATCTCGAAAACTTGCTATGTCTTATTTAAAGCCAAAAATAAACCCATACCTTCGCACACTCCACTTACAATAGACAATGTACCCCTCCAACAGAAAACTCATGAAAAATATCTCGGCCTGTATCTTGACAGCCAATTAACCTGGAATATTCACATTGAGCATATAATTAGCAAACTAGTAGCACTCCGGGGCTCACTTCGTAGCATCGTACGATGCCTGCCTTTTAAATTACGAGTTACATTATATAATTCTCTAGTTAAACCACACTTAATTTATTTAATCGAAATATGGGGATCTGCTACAAAAACAAGGTTAGCTAAATTACAGCGTCAACAAAATAAAATAATTAAATTACTTTTCAATTATAATTATTACACACCAACAAAACAAGTATATGCAGAAACAAAATTAATGGATATTAAAAATCTTTACAAGTATAGCGTATGTATGTTTATTCGAAAATCCCTCAACAGTAGTATCCATACTAACATAACGTTCACCCAGCGAAAACATGTTATAGGCGGCCGCTGTACGCGGCGAGGAAGCTTCCTAGTCATACCCAGACATCGAACTAATTACAGCAAAACGATGATAACTACTGACGGAGCGCGACTTTATAACCAACTACCCTCATCTATAAGAAACGCTCAAACAATGTATGCATTCAAAAGACTATTAACTCAACATATTTTATCGACAAGTGGGAATGTAACCATAAGTCCTTCGATACTTACATAGTTACTTCATAATTATTTTTTTTGACATACCTACCCGAACTGTACTGGCTGTCACCTCGTATTGTACTTATTAGAACTATGTCGACGACGGACATTTTAAATGTATTTTTATCTATGTTATCACGTAAGTGACCTATGTCTTTAGTGATAATAAATTTCATTAAACCTTAAACCTTTGTACACCAGCGCCAATGCTGATATTCGTGTCTGGCGCTTTCATTGCTGCAGTTCTGTTCTGCACTTCTCCTTCTAATTATCTATACTTAAAGATGAGTCCGTAGGTGATCAACTGATCAATAAAGGACATAAGAAATAACGGCAAATTATTAACCCAAACCAAACGATATTTTGCGTTTCGTAGTACGAAATTCATAAAAAACGTCGATACAAATAAATGAGACAACGGCATTTCTCACAATTACAAAAGGTACTAGGACCACATAGCTTCAAAGAGGCTTTTTAATACAATTTCTGATAGTTGGACTGTCAGGAATAAAAATCGTTGGTCAATTAAATGAATTTACCAACTCAAATCGTTGGTCCCTCAGCAATGAAATCGTTGGTTATTTTTCAGTTGGTCATGTGTAGTTGATTATTCAAGGACACGGGCATGCTTTACTATGTAGTGCCGACCCATAAAATTTATCTTCTCAAAGGAATCAACGGAAATTACACAAATCGAAACAACGAAATTGCTAGAAGAAGTTTCTCAGTTATTTCCAACATTGTGTTCAGGCGAAGATGTCCAAATTTCTGTCAAACATAATTTAATCGTGACTATGGTCGATGAGAAAGTATGTAAAGCATTAACGAACACACGTTCAGCTCAAACGTGTAACACATGTGTAAAGCCACGCCGAAAACAATGAATGATGAAGTGAAGGGTCATGCATGATGGTCAGCAAGAGAACTTTGATTTTGGGTTGTCCACTCTACATGCGTGGATCCGCAGTTTCGAGTGTCTTTTGCACAAAAGATATCATCTTGACGTCAAGAAATGCCATGCCAGGGGTGAAGACGATAAGTTAAGTGTGTTCAAAAAGGAAGGTTTGATTGTGAACCAACCAAAACCAGGGTTCGGAAATACAAAAGGTGGAAACACCGCGCGTAGATTTTTTTATGCTTATCTTGTTAAAAAGTTCAATATAATATTAAGATCATCTGGCTATTATATTGATTTGGTGAAATTTGAAAACCCCTGTGTAGAAACGCGGCAACGTTACTTAAGTCAAGTTAAGTCTGTATTCGTGGTACTTCACGCCTGCCACTGCCCATAAAGTCCTTATGCACAGTACTGAGGTAATAAAGAGCTCATTTTCAACTATCGATTGGGCAGTTCAGCGAAGAACCCCAAGAAGCGAGAAACAAAGACATACGCCGTTTACGGCTGCGTAATACTCACAAGACATCACGTATTGCCATGAATACAGACTTGATGCATATTATTTTGGCATCATCTGACCCTTTGATTAATTCACTCAGAAATATTCCTTGGAAAAACACCGAACACTTAATGCATGAAGTTCTCGATTTATTTATCCCACCTTCAGTGACCATTTCGCGACCTACTACTTGTAATGTAATTAGAAATGAAGAAGATTATGTAGAATCTGACTTAACTGAGGATGAAGAAGAGTAGCATATATATATTTTTTGTAAATTATTAGATTTGTATATATTTTTTTTAAATTAATTAGCTTTTATGCTGTATTATATTATAAAATCCTTTTAATTTATCTAACGGTTGAAATTTTTTATATTTATAAATGTAATATTTGTATTTTATATTAATATTGTTATAATTGTATATTTCTAAAATGTACTTTATAGTTTTGAAAGTAAATAAATTCTTTTTTGATTTTAAATTACTTTTTTATTTTATTTTTTAATTCCCTCTTAAATCGCGGGGTAGTCTCGAATCCTACAATAGTTACAATAATTTACTACTATTTGACCTAAAATAAGCCATAAAACCTCGTACGGCCCATATATTTTAGTACCAATAGCATTGTGACGCAGTATACCTTGTAAAAGGACCAAATAATAGGCATGATTAAGACCGAAGTCCTTCAAAAATGGCAATTTTAGGGACTAATGACCTAAACAAAAACCTTATGCTGGCAATCACAACAATCGCTTTCGGGAATTTCAAAAATTGACCTTAAAAAGCCTTATGGTGGCAAATCAAATTTAGTCACTAAAATGCTGGGTCTGAATCAGACTTTTATTTGGTTAACAGCTGTTTGAGCCTTACGAGGTTAAAATTCGGGGAAAGCATTGTGAACCACTTTGCACAAGCTGAGACCAGTTAAGTGTTAGATAGCAACACGTTAGAATCAGTTAATGACACAAAGTTTCTTGGAATGACCATTGATAGCAAATTGCATTGGGGACCCCACAAAGATAAATTAGCTCGTAAATTAAGTTCTGCGGCTTACACTGTTAGGAACATCAGACAAAACACCCATGTGGCTACAGCTAGGCTAGTATAAATGCCGATGCTGAGACGAAACCTATTCGCTGCTTCGACACACACTGCATGACGCCAATGTGGCCGCAAAATTTAATTTTGTGTATTAAATGTAAATTTTACACATATCTTTGTTCCGGGGTGTCCGGAGCGATGAGACTGATTAAACTGATAGTAAAACTGTATTGAAAGACTGGTTATAAGTAGGATGGATGAGGTAGTGAGTAAATGAGAGTGAGAACGCGACGCTCCTAAAATGACCTAAAATGGAGGAAATTACAAGAAGTGCAAAATTTTGTGAATTTATATAAAAGCTAATTCTGCACATGTAAGTGTTAGCTCTTACATATTCCCGGGCGAGAAAAAAGGGGTTAGTAAAGATTAATGTTGATATGATACATGATGATAGAACAATTTATAGCTTATGACTAACATATTTTATTTTGTTAGTAGCTTATGATTAAAATATTGTCACATTTACCGATTCATTAAACAATTTTTAAAATTAAACGATCATAACATAGCAAAAACTAAGAATCTACATGTACATCAGATATTTCAAAAACTGATTGATTCACTATCGGGGATGAACAAGTGTCTTTCATCAACACTCACGCACTTTACTCGTTAGTAAAAAGAGTGCGTTTGGCTGGTCATTTCAATATTCTGTTCGATAATTTGAAGCTCCTTCTGATTATATTTTGAATCGACTCTGTCCACGTTGGATTTCGATGGATCTGGTAATGATATATTGATAACATGATTTATCTGTGAAATGGTAATTCTTGTTTAGCACTTACATTAATCTAAGTGACTTACATACAGTATTTGTGAATACATAAAAAAATCAGCTGTTTTGATAACGCATCCTTGATCTAAAGGTTTATTGAAGAACCCAACGTGAGTCATTGTGAGTTATTGTCAGTGATATCCGGCTCGAAAGACCAAATTGATGTATGGGCCACCCCGTAGTGTGTTTCTTGAGATGGTTCCCCGTTGTTGTATTTGACGAGATGTGAAGTAAAAGATGAGAAGTCCAATCAAAGTATATTCCAACGCAAAAGGTACATGAGAGATTATGGAGACTAATTTCCCGTAAGTTGTGGCTACGTGGAGAGTTGATTGTATTCTAACTAAAATGCCTAATTAAATCGATAAATTAAACTCGCTAAGGAAATAACATAGCTGACGTTAGACCAATAAGTAGAACGCGCGTGAGGCCGCGGTGAGTACGGTCAAGTGAGAACTCTACACATTACATATTTAACTCTATCCATTGTTTGCAGCATGGTCGTGTTATTGTGTTACAACTTCTTGTGTTTGATAATACTTCACAGAAACTTTTTTCGTCCTTGATGATCTGAATCGGCCTCTTGATATGGCATAGAATATTTTTTGGATCTTTATGTAAGCAAGACCTTATCTCCTGCATATATATTTCAATGAACGCATCCCGCCGCAGACCACTTGCGACGTAATTCGACACTGGGACTATTTTTATCTCTTTATTTTTATCTCATTTGGGGAATCGGAGAGACCTTTGAAATTTCATGTGTATCGTCCCCAATGAGGGGTATTTTAATTTCGAATATTATAAAGTTGGCTGTCACTTGTAGTAAGTTATATATCTCTGATAAACTGTCTGTTTTCTTGATTGGTAACGAAAAGTCATTTGGGAGGTGCTCAGATATCACATCAAGCTCATGTCGTAACTGATCCGGGGTAAGTAAATGTAAATTGAATTTGCCATTATAAATATTTGTCACGGCGTCAAGTAACATCTGATGAATATTTTTTAAACTAATTAAAATATTGTTTGCCGTTAACTATATATAGCCATATTAAAAAAAATACTGATGACGAGACATTCTGTACTCCTGATTTTACCTGCTCAACTGCATTTTCGATGTCGTTAAGTTTCTTGTTAATTAACTTATGATGCTTGTCCATCGGCCTTCTGTTCGTTTCTGCATGTTAAACTCTGCTTCTACTACCAAAGTTTGATTTTTCCAGAGTGCTGCAAGGTGGTCCTGATTCGTCTTGATAAGGTTTATATCCTGCTCATATTTTTTCCGCAAAACGATCACCCAGGACGCCGAACAGGGTGTTAGCAATATATCCTATTCCATTGTCAAGACCACGGCGCCGCCGACGAAGCAACGTTTGGGAATTATGATTCATAATGATATCATAATAATATTAAAGTTCAGTGGCCTCATGACGCAGCTGTAGCATGATGCCTTCGCAATGTGACTGCATCCGTATTTTTCATACAGATACACCCTCACACACACACACACACACACATACACACACACCCTCACACACCCTCCCACACACACCCTCACACACAAACACACACACACACACACACTGTAATGGAACATCGCTTAACGAATGCAATCAGTGTACAGTGAGAATCGGAATTAGTTGTGTCAGTTCCTTTAACGCTGGGTTATCGAGTAGTTCGAAGTAAGTTGACAAAAAAAAGAGCCATAGAACGTGGTTGGTTCGGAGAAGCAAGGTCGAGTCAGGTTTTTTTGTCGCATTCCTGCGAAATGTGTAGGAATCAGAGCCGATTTGGTGCGCGCTGAATAAATTATGAATAACTAAATAATGGAAGGTTATTATGGAACGATACGGAGAAAGCTATTATGTTGACTGCAAATATACAATTGCGTTTGTTTGGTACGAAATGGTGAGTTTGACATCACGGGTTTGAATATCATTCTAGTGATCTTTGTCTAAGACGCTAGCGGTCGGGAAGGCTTAATTAATCGCAACAGCTTTTATGGTCAGCGATCAACAAATTTTGTGTATCGGCAATACCAAATGACTTGAGTGATAACCGACGGTTGATCATAGTAAATATGCATACACAAATTGTAGAACGGCGGACCTGCATGGCATGTTTGATTGAAATTAGACCCTGTGTAGTTAGGGATAAGAAGCTTTCGCTTGGGCAGCGTGTGTTCCGCAAAGGACGCCATTTTTTTTCAGACATGTGGGGTCTATAAATACGAGAGCGTGGGAGGGGGAGGCATTCAGTCTCTGCGTCAAGCTACTGTGACACTCGTCTTTCGGTAATTCTAAACAGTTCGGTCTGCCGTTTTAGTAGTGTTATGCTACTTACATGTCATTTTCCTTGCCGCTGCTGCTTGATGCTTGCTGAGCTGTACAGCTTATTATTTGTCATCACCTTTATTTTCATAGGACCCTGTAACGTTTTAAATCATAAGAACACATTAACAAATTATTTTCGCTCTGCATTTTCATGCTATCAGCACTTCTAAATCGATAGCGAAGGGGCTTACCTTTGGTGACCTTGTATTTGGCTTTCTCCGAAACTCTGCAATCTCAGGCTTCGTGCGCGCTGGTGCGCTACCCTTTTTCCTTTCGCAGTTATGTAATTTAGGCTATGTGAACTTGTTAAATTTTATATTACGAGCCTGAAAACAAACTTTGACATTGGTTGACGTCTTTGTTTATCTGGTTGCCATGGCAATGTCCATTCAAACTCGTTAGCGGTCTGATAGGTTTGCTTCAATACTTTTACAAAAATACTTTTTCTCTCTTGGCCACTCACAAAAATTACGTTTAATTTAAATAATTTTTAGAACTCTCCAAAAAGGGTATAAAAGCGGAACATTTCTGAAATTCGAGAGTCTCACGTCAGCTTCTGAACTAGAAGTACCACTTAAAGGCCTTATCCCGGGGTCGCACTACCCCGGGATCCTGCGAGCCTTCAAACTCCCTCAAACCTTCAAACAATCCTTCAAACAACGGGATCCTGCGAGCCACTCCTACAACGGGATTCTGCGAGCCGTAACTACAAATACGCCCGCTACCGTTCCACTCCTACAACGGGATCCTGCGAGCCGTAACTACAAATACGCCCGCTACCTACATCGACCCTGCGAGCCACTCCTACAACGGGATCCTGCGAGCCGTAACTACAAATACGCCCGCTACCGTTCCACTCCTACAACGGGATTCTGCGAGCCGTAACTACAAATACGCCCGCTACCGTTCCTACAACGACGATTTCAACAACATCTACAACAACAAATACACCTACATCCTGGTCATCACCCCACCGGTCTACTTCTCTCCGTGTTCTCCGCTTCCTTCTTTCTATCCAGACATCTGTATTTTAAAAAACCTGTTCTCATCTCATCCATCCAGCATCGTATCATTTTTTTATCGTCCTCACTGTAAATACCTAATAAACTGTTACTACTAAATTTTATCCTGGTTGTTTTCTGTTAGGTTCTGGTAGGTTCTTGTCGTCACACGACGTTTTGGCACCCAACTTAAAAGTTCTTCTCCACTCTTCACCTTTTCTGCGCCTTGTCTCTTTCCCTTTGATTTGCTTTCTCTTTCACTCGTAAATCTTTATCTATTCATCCTTTTCACATTTTCCAAATTCTAAAACAAAACTTCATCTAGTTTTTCAACTCATCTGGATTATATTTAGGCCTACATTTAACTTACATTACTTCACTTCATCACTTTAATATTTTTAACAATGGAAAAGGTTATTAAGTACGAATTCTTTTTCCAAATTCTAAAACAAAACTTCATCTAGTTTTTCAACTCATCTGGTTTATATTTAGGCCTACATTTAACTTACATTACTTCACTTCACTTCACTTCTATAACACTTGACTCTACACTTAACTATAACAATGGAAAGGATTATTAAGTACGAATTCCTTAACAAGGCCGAGCTCGAATACGAAGTAAAGATTAGATGTGAGGAACCAGCTAATACTGTTTTGCTTCTTATAAAACAGGTTTTGCGTTTAGTTGCGAAATCTCACCCTGAAGATATTCTGACTTCTTCAGATCCGATTGAGGATGACTTGTCTCAAATTGGTTCTACTCTGACTTACCTGGATTGCAAAATTGAAAAATTTTTACAAGGTGAAACCAAATACTTGCGATTAATAGAAACTTTTATTAATCATGTTTTTTACAGATTAGAGCGAATAGATACGGACTTATATCCAGACTCTAAAGCTAGTTTCGATACTTTGAAGATGAAATTTGAGGCTATTTCTAAACAATTCGAATCCTTGTCTCCACCTTCAACTGCAAATGACCCTCCATTACTGGACCTTCCTGCTGACCCGACTGTCATGGAACCCCCTCTTGTTTCTCAAACTTCTGTCCAGACCCATACCCCGTATCCTCCACCACCACCTCAATCTTTCCCTCCAACTAACGTCTTCAAGGATCTGAAAAGTCACACCTTCAATGGTAAAAGCTGTCCAAGATCCTTTCTTCAAAAACTTGAAGAATATAGCTTAGCTCGTGGCTTGTCCAGGGACTTGTTGATTTCTCAGGCGTTCGAAATTTTCACCGACAATGCCCTTCATTGGTTCAGATTTAAATATAATCAGAATCCAAACTTAACTTGGAACGAACTTTCTTCTTTACTAATCAAAGACTTTGGTGGTTTTGATTATGATCATAAACTTCTAGAAGCGATTAGGAATCGTACTCAAGGTCGTGATGAACCTATCGTCATCTATATTTCCATCATGTCTGGAATGTTCGCTCGCCTTTCAAAAAGACTTTCTGAAACAGAACAATTGGAGATTATTTTGAGAAATATTCGCCCATGTTATTCAGTGTTCGTAGCTCTAAAGGACATTGACTCTATCGATTCCCTTCTGGCCACTTGCCAAAACTACGAAAAGTTCCTAGACAGAGACAAACAATTTAAAAAACCAAATTTGCAACAAAGTCCTCATGTTTCTGAATTCAACTACAAGCATTCCACTTCAAGTTCAGTTGACTCTCCAAACTCTTCTAATAACTCACGACCTTCTCCTCCCTTCATGAATAAATTCACTCCAACCTACAAATACCCTTCTAGACAAGTTAATAGTCTCTCTCAAACTGCGGCTCCCCAAAAAAATTCTTTTTGCGTTCGCTGTCGTGTACTAGGTCATACTTTGAACAGTTGCACTCAACCACGATTCGTGATTTGTTTCAAATGTGGTCTTAAGGGTTTTAAAACTGCAGATTGCCTTACTTGTTCTCCCAAACCTAATACTAGTACAAAAAAACTAACTGCTGACTTGAAAAGTAACTCAAACTTTGATAAGGACGAGTGGCCTAATTGGATCAAAACAATTCAAAACTTCTTTGCTTGCTACAAAATCTCTTCTACACTCTACTCCAAAGAACAAGATCTTAATCGTCCATTCGTTAATGTCAAAATTTATGACTTAACTTTATCTGGTTTACTAGATTCTGGCAGCTCAGTAACTATTCTGGGTAATAATTCTCATTTGGAAATTCTTAAACTGGGCTTTTGTTTTCCCTGCAATATTTCCTTCTGTAATACTAGGTATAGACTTTTGGAGAAAATTTAATCTTCTACCTAGTATTTTAGCTTCTCTTAACTTTACAGATCCTAAATGCTTTGCTATCGACACTAAAGATATTAAAGTTTTACCATATGAGCATTTAACTCCTAATCAAAAGAACATCGCTAATGACATCATCCAACGCTTCAAGACAATCTCTTTTGAAGAAAAAGGTGTTCTGGGAAACACACACTTAATCACCCACAAGATTGACACTGGTGATTCTCTTCCGATCAAACAAAGATGTTACAGACTGTCACCTGAAAAACAAAAGGCTTTAATTAATGAAGTTGACAAGATGCTGGGATGGAACGTCATTGAATAATGCGAAAGTCCTTGGTTATCTCCAGTCCTCATCACTCCAAAGAAGAATGGGGAATGGCGTTTCTGCGTAGATAGCAGGAAGCTTAACTCAGTTACACGTCGTGATGCTTATAGTCTGCCTCTAATAAGCGAAATTTTGGACAACCTGAGAAATGCCAAACACTTATCAAGCATCGACATTGCGAAAGCATTTTAGGAGATTCCCTTAAATACTGCTGATAGAGATAAGACAGCATTTTATGTTCCTGGAAGAGGTATGTTCAGATTCAAAGTAATGCCTTTTGGTCTCACTAACTCACCTGCAACTCAACAAAGATTAATGGATACGCTATTTACTCCTGAATTTGAGAACAAGGTATTTTGCTAACTGGATGACATCATTATTATAAGCGAGAATTTTGATGAGCACATATCGCTTCTCATGAAAGTTCTGGAAAAACTTTCATATGCTAATCTGACTATTAACTTTGAAAAGAGTCAATTCTTCAGGAAAGAACTGAAATACCTTGGTTTTCTAGTGGACGAGTATGGTCTACGTACTGATCCAGATAAAATAAAGGCTTTTCTAGAATATCCTGTACCTACCTGCAGAAAAGAAGTTCGAAGATTCATAGGCACTTGCAGCTGGTTTAGAATATTCATTCCAAAATTCAGCACTATTGCCTCTCCACTCAACCAACTAACCTGTTCCGGGAAGAACGCTCCTAAATTTTTATGGAATTCCAAGGCTGCAGCTGCTTTCGAGAAACTTAAAGAAGCTTTGGTAACTGCTCCTGTCCTTGCTTGCCCTAACTTCGAACTACCCTTCTCTGTACATTGTGATGCATCAAATTATGGCATAGGAGCAATGCTTACTCAACATCAAGATGACAAAGAAGTCGTGATTGCTTACATGAGTAAAGCACTAAACAAAAATCAACAAAACTACTCAACTACTGAAAGAGAAACATTAGCTGTAATAACTGCGCTAGAACATTGGAGATGTTACCTAGACAATGGTAAGGAATTTACAATATATACTGACCACGCTGCACTTAAATGGTTTCAGAACTTATCGAATCCATCTGGAAGACTTGCTCGCTGGACTCTACGCTTATCATGTTTTAATTTTGTCCTGAAACATAAAAAAGGAAAGGATAACGTTGTTCCTGACTTGTTATCAAGACATAAGAATAAAGAACGTCCTGATACACGAGAAACTTTACTTCAAGGTGTACATCCTATTACGATTGAAGAACCACCTGATCGTGAACTTGAACACTACAACAAGATTTTTCTCGGATGCTCCAACAACCCAGACGCATATCCCAACTACACTATCAGGGATAACAAACTTTACCGTTGCATCCATTCTCCCGATCGACTAAACGACGACTTTATTTGGAAAGAAGTTCCACTGCCACAAGATAGACATGCACTTATTGAAGTTAGCCATGGTTCCCCTTCAGAACTCCACCTTGGTATCTTCAAAACATTCAAGAAAATATCTTTAAAATACTATTGGCCTGGTATGTTTAAGGACATTGCCAATTTAATCTCGACATGTGAAACCTGCTTAACCTACAAACACCCTAATCATTCTCCCTATGGTCTTATGGGTAAACCTAAACTTTGCTCCAGACCTTTTCAAACTATATCCTTGGATCTTATGGGTCCATTGCCTATGACCCGGAGAAGAAATCAGTATATTCTGGTAATTAACTGCAATTTTACTAAATATACTATGATTTTTCCCCTTAAATGGGCTACTTCAGCTAATATCATTAATGTCTTAGAAAATTCAGTGTTTCTAGTTCATGGCATTCCCCAAACTATAATAATGGACAACGCTGTTCAATTTCAGTCGCGAGAATTCCACTCATTCTTAAATTCTTATAACGTTCCTTGTATTTTTCACACAGCTTTATATTGTCCTCAGGTTAATCCTACAGAGAAATTTAATAGTACGATTATTACAGCTCTAGCATCCCTAGTAGGAGACGATCATAGATCCTGGGACAACCATCTTACTAAGATTCAGTTCGCAATGAACAGCGCTACAAACGTTGCTACTGGCTTTACTCCAAACTTTTTAGTCTTTGGTAGGGAAACAATACCTTGTGGTTCCTTCTATACTCCAACTCAGAATCTCGAGGAATCGATATTTATGCCTCGTGATATTTACGCATCTAATGCTGGTCTCCTCTCATCTATCTTTCACAGAGTTCAAACTAAACTTCACATAGCTCACGCTAAAAATAGCGCTCGCTATGATCTTCACCGGACTTTTAAAGAATTTAATGTGGGAGATACTGTTTGGCGTAAAAAACATGTTTTAAGCAATGCTGGCGCATACTTTAATGCTAAACTTGCCCCTAAATTCGTTAAGTGTAAAATAATAACCAAACTTTCACCATTAGTATACATTTTAGAAGACCCTAACGGAGTTAGAGGCAAGTGGCACATTAAAGACATTAAATCCTAAATTTTCTTAACTTCTATTAACTGTTACTTTGTATATATGTATAAATATCACCATCATTTTCACCTTAATATTTTATTTCTTCCTTTAATCCAGTGTTCTTCAACACATTTTACTTTAGGACCTCGAATTTTCGTTGGTTAGTCTTCACCTATTTTTTTTAAATCTTTATTTCAGACACATCTCGTTGGCGATGTGGCTGATCTCTGGCTTCGAGCTCTACCGCTCTGGCCGTTCTTAATCTTTTTTTAAGGCAAAGCGACTAAAGCTACCTTAGGATTAATTTGTTTCTCTTTACCTCTACTTATTTTTTTTTTCCACGCAGGAGCGGATGACAACTCCTTAAGTAAGCCTGAATGTCCTTACGAAAACACACTTTTAGAGTGGTAGTCATTGAATGTGAACTCCACCCTTACCGGAATGAAGATGATGAATGTAAGAGATGGTATATCTGATTTTGCCTGGTGATGTCTGTTTCTGCAAAGCTGTGTTTTTATGGTTTATTTTTGTACATATCAAAATTTTTGCTGAGTCAAAAATTTTTTCAGGGTCGGGGGGAAAATGTAGTGTTATGCTACTTACATGTCATTTTCCTTGCCGCTGCTGCTTGATGCTTGATGAGCTGTACAGCTTATTATTTGTCATCACCTTTATTTTCATAGGACCCTGTAACGTTTTAATCCATAAGAAAACATTAACAAATCATTTTCGCTCTGCATTTTCATGCTATCAGCACTTCTAAATCGACAGCGAAGGGGGGAATGATTATTTTCAAAGTTTTAATTTATTATAATGATAAAAAAAAAAATAATAATAATTTTATTAATTTAATAAAAATAATATTTAATAATAAAATAATACCTTTGGTGACCTTGTATTTGGCTTTCTCCGAAACTCTGCAATCTCGGGCTTCGTGCGCGCTGGTGCGCTACCCTTTTTCCTTTCGCTGTTATGTAATTTTGGCTATGTGAACTTGTTAAATTTTATATTACGAGCCTGAAAACAAACTTTGACATTGGTTGACGTCTTTGTTTATCTGGTTGCCATGGCAATGTCCATTCAAACTCGTTAGCGGTCTGATAGGTTTGCTTCAATACTTTTACAAAAATACTTTTTCTCTCTTGGCCACTCACAAAAATTACGTTTAATTTAAATAATTTTTAGAACTCTCCAAAAAGGGTATAAAAGCGGAATATTTCTGAAATTCGAGAGTCTCACGTCAGCTTCTGAACTAGAATTACCACTTAAAGGCCTTATCCCGGGGTCGCACTACCCCGGGATCCTGCGAGCCTTCAAACTCCCTCAAACCTTCAAACAATCCTTCAAACAACGGGATCCTGCGAGCCTTCAAACTCCCTCAAACCTTCAAACAACGGGATCCTGCGAGCCTTCAAACTCCCTCAAACCTTCAAAAAATCCTTCAAACAACGGGATCCTGTGAGCCACTCCTACAACGGGATCCTGCGAGCCGTAACTACAAATACGCCCGCTACCTACATCGACCCTGCGAGCCACTCCTACAACGGGATCCTGCGAGCCGTAACTACAAATACGCCCGCTACCGTTCCACTCCTACAACGGGATTCTGCGAGCCGTAACTACAAATACCCGCTACCGTTCCTACAACGACGATTTCAACAACATCTACAACAACAAATACACCTGCATCCTGGTCTTCACCCCACCGGTCTACTTCTCTCCGTGTTCTCCGCTTCCTTCTTTCTATCCAGACATCTGTATTTTAAAAAACCTGTTCTCTTCTCATCCATCCAGCATCGTATCATTTTTTTATCGTCCTCACTGTAAATACCTAATAAACTGTTACTACTAAATTTTATCCTGGTTGTTTTCTGTTAGGTTCTGGTAGGTTCTTGTCGTCACACGACAGCGTCTGGAACTGGAAGAGTTGTGATTGCGTGTTACAGTGGATTTTCGTGAGTGTCTGAAGCGCCGAGATATACCTCGGTTCCTATCCTTTAAATCAACCTACCCCAAATTCCAAAACTATCCTTGGGTCGTTAGATAGGAACTTGTAGGTAATTGATCTGAGTCTGAGTCTGGGCTTGGAGCGACCCTAATTTCCTTTTTCCTTCACCATAGGGTTCCTGGATTGGCTCTTAGGATATTCGCGGGCTAATCCTCTCCTCATTCCTTTCGTGTAGCGAGTTTTGAAATTCCCACACACACAGTCATTAAACATACAAACACATTCAAATCAAACTCAACCATTTTCGAGTGGTGTCGATAATGGACGTGGTATAACACTAGGATTTCAGACTAGGCTAGAAAGGAGTTTAGTTGCGGCTAAACCTAGGTTAGTAGGGCATAGGGAGACTGTTTGATCGATGAGGTTCCGCGGATGGAAATAACAAATTCAAAACAAAGTATAAACGTTGTCAACTCAGATAACCTATCCTGTTGATATTTTTGACATTTGAGTGTTGTCGGGGAATCGCGAAGAGATCAAATTACAGTCTAAAGTTCATTGTTTAGGAACGGGTAGATTGTTTTGCTTTGCCTTGTATCGGTTTGGATTCAAGTTGCATCTTTAAATTAAATATAAATTTCGCTGGAGGTCTAACGTGTAGGCTGCGTCTAGTATTTATTGCTGGGCTCAGTCGAGGAAGTGCTGAGGTTAGTTAGATGCATAAATCGGTATTTCCCGAAGTATGTACCTCGCTGTGGAGTGGGTTAGATCTCCAAAAGCGCTAATGAAAACGTTTCGATAACATCCAGCTCAAATTGCGCAGAGTTGAAGGTTTCAAAACGTTACGGACCTTTTGAGGAAACCGCTAGTTCAAACCCATTTCAGAAAATCAAATCGCAATTGTGTAAACCCGGTCTATTTGGATCGTTATTGCCGTGAACTAATTATATAATTGGAACCACCACAAGCCGCTTCTAGCGAGCACATGAAATATCATTGAGTACTCACGTCGTAACACTACGACGGATATCTATACGATATCCCAAACAAATATTATAAATTGTGGTCGACCACACGAAAAGAAGTTCCATGCGCCCATATATACAAAAAAATAAATGGTACCATCACACAAAATACAACAAAGATCGATCTGGCGCAATACACCGCTAACTGATGCGAAATACCGGCTTGCGGGCATTTATGCTTTCTCTGTCTAATTTGAAACTCTAACTTCCTGAACCAATCTTCCGTTCGACTATTGTACGCCTAACGAACTTCTCAACGAACGAGAAACTCATATTCATATTTTTTTTTTTTTTTCATAATCTTTATTGCACAGAAATCTTATAGAAATAGTAAGGTAACAAAACATTTTATGAGCAAAGGCGAGCTTATCTCTAAAGAGAGATTTCTACCAGCAAACCTAGGTAGGACAGGAAAAATTGTGCAACAGGAGAGTCCTAGTGCGCAATAAAACTGTACATCTAATTGTTTACAACTAAAACATAATAATTTAATACATGATATATACTAAATAAAATACAAAAGCAAAATTTTTTATATATATCAAACATATACTACTTATATATACATATATAAAAGTACCTATCACGAAAGAGAAAGGAAATGCTCTTTCAATCTTGTCTTAAAAGTGAAAATTGAGGGACTATCTCTAATAGCGCAGGGAAGTGCGTTCCACAGTCGGATCGCCGTTATTCCGAAATTCAGACTTATCATTCTTAACTTACAAATTTTACAGCTGAATCGGGACATCTCTTTTTGGGGTAGATAGAATAGACGATCATAGCTTCTGACAACGGTAGCTCGACCTTAGCTATTTATGCCGTTACAACACACACCCTCACACACCCTCTCACACACACCCTCACACACACACACACCCTCACACACCCTCTCAAACACACACACGCACACACACACACCCACATACACACACACACACACACCCTCGCACACACGCATCCTCCAACTGAGGCGTGAAGCATGTTAGGAATTAAAATTTTATTTTGTGTCCTTCCTTCTGGGGGAACATATTATTGTTTAGAAAATTGTTTAACTTAACATTGTATGTTTTTATTTTTATTTTTTCTTGCTTTTAATTTCATACTTTGCTTAAAACACAACGCCACCGAATCACTGTTACGATCCTCGTAAGAGGCGCGGGCCTACTAATTCATAAATACAGGCTACTTGTGAGCCTAGTTATGATAGTAGTCAACAAAACTATATCCTTGTTGTGTATATTTTTTACTATGAATAAAGATAGTTACAACTCTCACTAAACCATCTCCGCCGGGATGCAGTTGTACTACACGGCCTAAGGCCAATTTTCCTGGGGGGAGGTTTTCGTCCTTGATTGTTACTACGTCATTTAACTTGATATTGGAGTGAGTCCGACGCCACTTGCTTCGTGATGAGAGTTGTGTTAAACATTCGTCACGAAAACGACTCCAGATATCACGGAATATCTTCTGAATAAGATGCCACCTTGTTGTTAGATATTTCTCAGTATCATACAGGGTCAAAATGGGACCGCTTGCCAAAAAGTGGGATGGTGTTAAGAAATCTAAGTAAGTAAGCACAACCAGCTGAGGGCCAGGAGGGTGCGTTGAAGTGCCATTCGATACCCATGCTTGCTATCTCTGACCGAAATTCTTCATTAAATAGTTCTTGTAGTGCTGCGAATTCTTGTTTCAGAACTTTATTGGCTACTATAAAGTTCGACCCCTGGTCACTGTAGAGAGATGCCCTGGCTGGCCCCTCCTAGCAGCTAATCTTTTCAATGCAGCAAGAAAGGCCGACGTTGTTAAATAGGAGACTAGCTCTAGGTGTACGGCTTTAGTAGCCATACACACGAACACTGCCACGTATTCCTTCGTGGTCTTGATACCACGGCCCTTGTTGGCTTTGACGTTGACATGGCCAGTGCAATCTACGCTACAGTGATAAATTGGGCGCGATGGGTTGGTGCGTGCTGATGGTAAGTCTCCCATTAACTGAGGGTGAAGAACTGGGCTGTGTTTTCTGTTTTTAGTGGCGTTGTTGCCACCCAGAAGCCAATATTTCTGTCTGATAAAAGCTGTGGTTATACGAGCACCACCATGATATGTTATTTTGTGGGCATGATCGATGATAAGATCTGCTAGTCTCATGTTGCTTGGGATGATGGCTGGGTGTTCCATCTCAAGGTTCAGATTCGCATGTCTCAACCTGCCCCCCACTCATAGAATGCCATTTTCATCTAATATAGGACTCAAACTAACTATTTTGCTTTTACTGCTGACTGCTTTGCTTTCTGATAAATTTCTTATTTCGTCCAAAAATTCCCGGTTGGTTGCTTTATATTATTAACATATTTGCTCTTCTCAACTCTTGTACTGTCAAATAATCTTGCTTTTCTTTCTTGCTTGTAAATCTTAGAACACATGCTAATATGCTAATATCCTTACTGCCTTATTTAAAGAAGATTGCCCTTACAACAACTGCTTTATAGTGTCGCAATCACTTGATATTTGCCTCACACTTGCTTGCTTGATTTGATTTGCCCCTTGGTTGGTAGTGTATTTATATTTGGCATCATTTTCCGGACTGAATTTAGGGAGCCAAGCGGGCCCTTGCCACCACAACGAGTGTGGCAACTGCCGGATTTTCCTTTGATTTGACGTATCTCCAATAGAATTAAATTTAATTAAATTAAATTTATTTATTCGTGCTGAAAAATTACATAGGTAGGTACAATAAGTAGGTATAGCATTTAATTATTACACTGCTGATATTTGTTTTGCGTACCTCAGGGAAGCTCTGTCCCCTACACTAAGTAAAACTTGTATAGTAGGGTTACAGCGTCTCTCTTTGGCTGTGTTTTGTGCTCTTATTTAAAATTATTTTATTTAGGTGGTACATTTTAAGATTTTATTTAATGAAAGTATGAATTAAATTTACACATTAATTAATTAAATTTGTAGGTACATAATATAAATTGATTAATTATATCTTGGATCTTAGATGCCATGGGTGTGAGAGTGTGTGTGAGAGTGTTTGTGTGCGTGTGTTGTGAAGTGCAAGATAAAATATTTAGCCAATTAGGTAGGTATAGCAAATAATTTCTCTGTTTCCTCAAAATTAAGTTGCAACAAGTACCGTGTGATTGTTCTGGTGCATTCGTGCCGATTCAGTGCTAATATGCTGATATATTTACTGACTCTGTTGTATATAAAAGGCCCCAATTTAGATATATGTTTTGCACCAATGCATGTTGTAGATGGTGGAACTTTGAAAATAATGTTTTTCCTCCTTTTTTGTGTGTTTTCCTCCATACTAGCCGTTGAGATAGTTGTGTGGTGTTTGAGTAGAATTGATTGAATGTAGAGTTGTCGCACGGAAGATGAAATTTTATTTTCTATTTAAATTTTATAAAAAATGATTATTATATAAAAATTATTGTCAGCACCGAACACTCTTTGTACAGGTTCTCAGTGGGAAACATTCTGGGTTTAAAGAACATAACTTTAAGTAGTGCCCGTTGAGCTCGTTCCAGTTGCAATAGATGCGTTATCGGGGCAGCTCCCCACGCAGAGATGCAGTATGTCAGTATTGATTGCGTCAGGGCTATGTACACCATGAGAAGAGTGTCTGAGCTGACAATGTGTCTCAGTCTTTTAAATGCATAAATTAATTTTCGGGTTCTTGTTGTTAAGTTCTTGATGTGATCTATCCACGACAGGTGTTTATCCAAAGTTACTCCTAGGTATTTGATTGAGTATGTAGAACTTAAGGACGCACAGGGACAACCGGGAGATCTATTACATGACTCATGACTGTTATTAAAAATAAAAATAAAAAAGATAGTCAAGCATTACTAGATGTTGGAGCCGTTATTATCCGTAGATGTTCTTCGTTTTTTACTTCAATCGCTGGGTGATCATCTTCTTTCTTGATGAAGACCTTTCCACTAGATGTCCAGCAGTACTTCCATTTCTCTGTCTTGACCAATTGTCGGCAATTTAGTGGAGGCTTTTCCCTTTCTTTGTCAGAGCATCATTCATGTAAATAAACTTTTTTTCTCCATCTAGGCCTAAACTTTCCGTATTTAGTTTATTGTTTAAATGTTTTTGATTGTATTTTCTTAGAGCATTAGTCAATAGCTGTTTTCTTTCAGTCGATACAAAATCAACAACTAGGAGTCTGGATGGCTTTCCCTTCTTCAATCTAAACGCTCTCTTTACATCCCGTTTCTCGAAGTCAAGGTCCAGGTGTAGATGTATTTTATGAAGAAGTTCCATTGGCGTTAGTTGATCGTCCGCAGGTAAATTACTGATTTCAAGGGAGGATTCATATAATCTTCTTTTTACATCCTCTAATTCTGACTCTAGCAAACCGATGCTATCAGTGGCTTTATATTCAGTTTTTTCTAGTTTATCAACACGCAGTTTTAGCTCGTCTTGTTGTTTCACTATGTCGCTCATAGCTTTCTTTATTTCGGCGTTGGATTGGATAATATTATAGTTTTGTTTTTTTAGCTCAGTTATGTCGTCACTGATTTTTGAGAGCACCGAGGACTGTTCTGTTTTAAGTTGGGTAAACATCTGTGTAATTGTTCTTACCAGCGTCTCATTCGAATCATCGGTATGTTTTCTCTTTCTTACATTAATATTGTAGGTAAGTCTCTTGATCGTCGAGAGTAGGTGTTTGTAATTCCGTGTTTGATTCAGAGTCTCCTAGTAGATTAGTATTAGAGCTCGTCGATATCGTTTGCACTCTTGGTGGGGAATGTTTTACACTCGCCATTCTATTCGTAGTCGATGTGTGAGACGTAGCACTGTTTCGTAGCGCGTAGTCGATAGTGTATCCGTTACGCAGCGTAGTAGCGCGTAGTCGATCGTGTATCCGTTACGCAGCGTAGCACTCGTAGCAGTGCGTAGTGGTACTGATCGGTATTTTCGAGGCCGGTAGTCGCTCTCTGTTTAGCGCAGTGGTTTAGGACGTCGGCCCGCACATGGATGACAGAAATGATCACTGGTTCAAATCACCGCAGCGCCGGCAAGTTATAAGTAGTTGTTTTACTCACAATTCAAACTGTTCGAAGGTCTTCTGGGCGGAGTTGTGGATGCAGTCAGTTGACTGTCAGCAGACTATCCCTTTCGGTGGGTGGAGCCTTTCCGTAAGAACACCGTAGTAGGAACAAGGAATTGAGTTTGTGGCAATCAGCCAATGGTGAATTAATTGTATAGAATTAATCAAAGATTCGTACAAAGATTCACAACTAAAAACACGTTCGCACTAGTGAACAGCCGAGGAGAAGAGGATCGATCGAGGAGAATAGGTTGATGGCAAGGCATTAACTGGCGGTTTGGCAACAAACGGCGTCTATTTATATGCTTCACCATTTAGCCAACCAAGTACCGCCATTAAATCGGTCCAACCATAGGCTGTTATGATATGATTTCCTAAGCATCCCTTGATTTTTGACATTAATTTTGATGGTAAACCGTACCACAAAGTTCTAGTCGTGGTAATGAGGTGTTCTTGTTGAGTGGAACGACCTTTGTCTTTGCTGCTACTAAGGTGACTGTCGTCCCATTTTTCTTGTTTTTGCAGTAAACGACGGCCGCATACGCTTTAGTGCTAGCGTCACAGTACCCATCGAGTTCAACTTGATCTCTCTCCTGTGTCTGCAGCCACCTTGGTACTTCAAACTGCTGGATTAACTGAATCTCATTTCTAATTTTGATCCATTCGTCGCAGATTTTTTGCAGTACGGACTCGTCCCACTGTATGTTTGCTTTTCATACATCTTGAAACAGTATTTTCAGCTTGGTAGTGACTGGGGCGAGCCACCCTAGATAAAAAAGCTTCAAAACGTCTGATAAAAGAGACCGCTTGGTCGGTCTTGAAGACGATGGTAATATTTCAGATTGAAACGTAAATACATTATTTTGTGGAAGGCTTTGGTTGACTCCACTTGTTTGAAGTCAAAATTTTCTGGCTGCTTCTGATCTGCTTCTACGCCTTCTAGCAACTCCGGGACATTTGATTTCCACTTCCTTAGATTAATCCACCCTTCTTGTAACAGGTTTATCATATCGGCTTGTAATTGTTTGGCGGTTTCTATAGAGTGTGTTTAATTTCCACGCCTACCGAACGGCGTGGAATCCGAAGGGGGTGTACATTTGCCAGCACGTGAGAGAAAAGAAGTGAATGAATCTTTACTGACCTTGTCACCGTAGACAGGAGATTGAAAGCTCGATTCGAGACAGGAATGTGGGATAGGAGCACCAGTTTGGGATAGGATAGGAATCGAATCACTATCGTTGCTGCCGACGCTGTCGCCGGCGTGCTGCCTACCGTGACCGTGGAGTCGCCGCTACCGATTCGACGATGTCCGATCAAACACGGATCACTTGACCGCTGACGCGAATCTACTTATTTCCCGACGATGTAGATGATTAACACTCCGACCAGGCCCGACGCCTTTATTTAGTCATTGGTACACCGAAATACCATCACCGGCACGAGGCCCGAGCCGACATGTTTGTTCTCACCGACGAGACAAGACAAAGATAACCTCCAATTTGTCCTCTCGTTTAGATACGAGTGACAGCTGCGGTTCTGTTTCCGTTCCGAGTCGCGCAACAAGAGGAGGTGCGTTCCGAAGCATAAATATTAAACAGTCACCCGCCCGGACAGGCCCGAACCTGTCCCTAATCAATAGGAAGGCGAGAAAGTGTTGCGACCGCTCTCTTGAGGACCGAGTCCCCCACCTTGACTTCTGCTGATCGAGGCGTGCCATCCCGACCCGTGTACAAATTGACGATCCGTCCTCGTCTCCATCTCAATGACGGCAGGTTCGCATCCTTAATCAGCACCAAATCACCGACTTGAGGGGGGCTCGTCCGGTCAGTCCACTTAAGGCGCTGCTGCAAGATGTGCAAGTACTCAAGGGACCACCGTTTCCAAAAATCTTGAGCCATCTGCTGCAACATCTGCCACCTAGTTAACCGACTTAACTTAACATCACCGAATGGGTATTCTGGCAGGGCGTTAAGGGGCTGACCTATCAGGAAGTGACCCGGAGTCAACGCTTCCAAGTCATTTGGATCCGAACTGAGCGGGCACAATGGACGCGAGTTCAGTGTCATTTCAATTTTACAGAACAGCGTCGCAAGCTCTTCAAAGCGTAGAGAGGTCTCACCGATGATCCTCGTCAGGTGCGACTTAGCCGATTTAACCGCAGCCTCAAATATTCCTCCCCAATGAGGACATCCCGGCGGACTGAAAACCCATTCAATCCCTCGTCGGGAGCAAGCCGTACCGATGGCATCCTGGTTACCGTTCAGGAATTGAGTGACCTCCTGCAGATATCGCCTGGCTCCGACAAAATTTGTGCCATTGTCCGAACGGATTAATGTCGGGAGGCCCCTTCGTGAGACGAACCGATCTAGATATGCGATAAATGCCTCTGTAGTGAGGTCACTGACCACCTCCAAGTGGACTGCCTTCGTGGCCAGGCACACGAAGACGCACAGGTATGCCTTCCCTAATCTGGCGTTCCGTAGCTGTGAAGACTTGACCATGAATGGTCCCGCGAAATCCGTTCCGAAACCCGCAAAGGGCCGGATTTCGTTAACCCTATCCGAGGGCAAATCGCCCATCTGGGGCTGCATCGTAGCCGCCTTGGCCCGATAACAAGGCATGCACCGAAATACGACGCTACGCACTAAGCGTCTTCCCGATAGAATCCAGAACTCGCGCTGGAGAAACGCCATCAAGGCGTGGCATCCGATATGCCCATTCCGAATGTGTCGATCCTGTATCAACAGTTCGACCAACTTCCCTTTCCTAGGGAGTAACAACGGGTGGCGAGCCGCATAAGACAGGTTGGCATTCCGCAGCCGACCTCCTACCCTCAGCAATCCTTGAGGGTCAATAAACGGGTTGAGCCGAGCCACAGCTCCCTTCAGTTGGACGCGTCCGCGTCTCAGAATGTCCAGTTCGGACTTAAAGTGCACCGTCTGCACGTTCCGTACCAATGCGAACAACGCATGGTTCCGTTCCCGTGGTGTCAGGACCTGTGTCCGCACTCGTTGCGCCTCAGAATTCCGACAATTCCGCGCAAATAGGCAGATCCAGGCGGTCACATTGACCAGCTTGTCGAGCGAGCTGTACCGTTCCAGCAGGCTGAACTCCTCTTCCGGCTCTGGTTGCGTCGTACAGACACCGACTGTCAAGGCGCCGTTCGCCGAGGTAACGCGTGGACTCATTGGCCAATCCGATTCGGCTTGAGTCAACCATTTTGGACCCCACCACAAGGTATGTCCAACTAACTCTGGAGCGTGACACAATCGACCTGACCGAAGGCGACCAGTATTGTTCCGATAAAACTGTTCACACTCTTCTTCAACCGGGTCCAACCGGCGGACCGTAGGTGGTTCCTCCACCTCCCAAAACTTCTGTATCACCTCCGAGAGTACAGAACCGAATAAGGGCCTACGAGTCGCTAGGCGTGAGGCAGCCGGCATGACCGGACCCATTACAGCATGGCCCAGTCTGGTGTTGACCGAAACCAGACCAGTCGCCTGCAACACGTGGACACCTGGCACTAACAGGCATCCCAAGGCATCGACACCCAATAAAATGTCTACTGGGCCCGGAATATCGAACTCCGGGTCAGCCAGTGACAACCCAGCGACCAACTGTCGCACCGAGGGCGACAACCGTACGTGAGGGTGTGACCCCATCACATTAGGCATGACTAATGCCGTGACCGTCAGATTCACCGATGAATCCACCCGTGACGAGAGAGTAATCCGACATACTCCCTTAACGGAACCGACTTCCGTGTTCCCTATTCCCCGAATGGAATGTGGATACTCCCTTACCGAAATGCCCAACCGTCTTACAAGGTTGCACGAGACTAAGCACCCCTGGGCCCCCGAGTTCAATAGTGCTCGTGCTACACAAGATTTGCCGTCCGAACTCCACGCTATCACCGAGGCGGTGGGGAGCATGACCGTCTGTGGAGTGGCGGCACCCTGTAAGTGGGCGGCGTGTCCCTAGCGGGAACCTCCGCGGGATCCGAACCCGCTGGGACCCCCGTCGGCCTGGTAACTCGGCTGCTGATATGCCACCGGTGGCATATCAGACCGCATGTACATCAGGGGGTCCCAACCCGCATAATAGGCCCCTCGCTGTCCCGGTACCCGACCATACCGGACTGCGAGCGGTGTGCCCGGTGGCCACCGTGGATGGAGGGGGGAGAGCGGATCCAACCTGGGGCGCTCTAGGAATGGGGGCGACATCCGACTGTTCGCCTCCCTGTTCGCCTCCCAGAGCGACGGGCAGGATGGCGCAGAAGGTGGTGGGCTCCCAGCCTTCGCGCCACTCATAGGTGCCATCTGACACCCGCCCGTAACACGCGATGAGCCAGCGGCCCGAAGTCCTCGCTGACCCTGGATAGCGGCGACCGAACCCCGGCTATCCCGCCTGTTACCCCCCGCGCTGCCCCCTTCCCCTCGGAGGGGGTCGCGTCCGCGGGTACTCCAGTCACCCCGTTGGTGACTCCCGTTGCCCGGAGGGGGACTGGGTCCGGCCCTGGTTGGGCCCTGTGACCGACCAACCTGAGTCCGGCCCTGGTGACCGTCCGATGGGCCTGACCGGTTCAGGCACAACACGACGTGGTGCCTGCCACCGCAGCACTCACAGGGGGACGCGCCTGAGCACTCGCTCAGCTGGTGCGGCCCCAAACAACCGAAACACAATCGGTGGCGGAAGACTATCTTCCTGCGGGCAGCCACCCCGAGCGCCTTAAAGTTAGCGCAACTGGTCACTTCATGACCGGCACTATCGCAGTGCACACAGCCGTCACCCGACGGCGCGGCACTCAAAACGCCAAATTGTTTTGACCGCCCACCCACCCGTGGGGGTGGGGGGCGCGGCCCCTCCCGCATCCGCGCGGGTTGGCACTGCACACTGGCCTCCGAATCCATGGTATCGCATCGCCTGCATTCACCCTCCAAGAAATCCGTTAATTGGACGAGCGTGGGCAGTTCCGAGCTACTGCCCCCATGCAGCTGTTCAAACCGACTTTGAACAGCTGCAGGCAACCGTGACAAAACCATATATAACACGATATATGACCATTGGTCTACCGGCAGACCAAGGTTCTGAAGGGCCTTAGTGGCCACCAGCACAGGGTTGAGCACCTGTACCCGGATGTCAACATCCCGGGTTACTCTTTGGATGCTGAACAGCTTCCCCAGCTGCGCATCAACCAACCGCCGTTTGTGTTGGTAGCGGTCAAACAATATGACCCGGGTAATCTCATAATTGCCCGCCGTAACCGTTAGGTGACCGACCAACTCCTTCGGTTCACCCCGCAGTGCCATCAATAATTGGGCCAACTTGTAGGCGCTGTCCAGGTCATCCCGACCGTGGACCAGGCTATCGAATAAATTGATGAATGCCGGCCACTCATCAATTGCCCCACCGAAGGCCGGAATCTCCAGGTGTGGCAGCCGTCCGACAACACCCTTAGGGGGCGGGTCTCCGCTACCCTCCCCGCGGTCATCCCGACGCGACCGCTTAATTTTTTCGGCGCGACGCTCGATGTCGCCCAAGCACTCCATCGCTTGGTCAGCATCCGCGCAGAGCTGCTTCACTGCAGCCACCGAGGCCTCATCCGTAAGCCCGAGGGCTTCAGCCTCCGCAGCCAGCCGACACACCTTCCCGACGCGTGTCATTGCGTCCTCCACACGCTTGAGCAGGACATCGTCCATGTCAGGTCGCTCCACATACTTGTGAGTATGGGCGAGCCATCTCATCTCCTCACGGACGCCATACCGCAGTACCGTCAAGGGTGAAGGTGCCATAGTTACCAATTCAATTGTTTCTGGTCCTATGCTTCACTACCGAACTAAGCACAGCCAGAGACCAGCACTTTCCCGTCAGCGCTGGGCACAGAAATTAAAACTAAGTTGTAAAAACCAAGGCAACCACTAAACAATTAAATCCTAAACTATATTTAATATGGTCGCCCTGTGGACATACACCTTATAATAGACACTCTAAATCAATTAGAGAATGCCACCATAAAACACAATACAAAAATAACCCACAAAACTTGATTATGAAAACAATACAAAATAATAAGTGGCTTCTAGAAGTGGCGATATGAACCCCACTTCCTTTGAGGTCAGCAAAATCAGCTTAATACCCCTTAAATAGCCCGACCCTGCTGTTTAAACCGAAATAACACTGTAGGACTATAGAACCCGACGTTCTACCGCAAGTAATACAATCTAGTTACTTCGCAGAATGACTGTTCAATCTTTTATGCGCACCAACAGTAGTTTCCGACTACAAATTTATAATAATTATTAACTAGATTGACACTTATACTTTCACTAACCGAATATGAACTTTAATCGTGGTATACCGACCACAGACTCATCAATCTGAGATCATCTTTTCTCCCAACTACAATGTGGCAACAAAACAACCCTAGAAACCGTGAATCGATTATTTCCCACTAGGAAACCGCGCTCCTGCTACCAAAATGTTTAATTTCCACGCCTACCGAACGGCGTGGAATCCGAAGGGGGTGTGCTTTTGCCAGCACGTGAGAGAAAAGAAGTGAATGAATCTTTACTGACCTTGTCACCGTAGACAGGAGATTGAAAGCTCGATTCGAGACAGGAATGTGGGATAGGAGCACCAGTTTGGGATAGGATAGGAATCAAATCACTATCGTTGCTGCCGACGCTGTCGCCGGCGTGCTGCCTGCCGTGACCGTGGAGTCGCCGCTACCGATTCGACGATGTCCGATCAAACACGGATCACTTGACCGCTGACGCGAATCTACTTATTTCCCGACGATGTAGATGATTAACACTCCGACCAGGCCCGACGCCTGTATTTAGTCATTGGTACACCGAAATACCATCACTGGCACGAGGCCCGAGCCGACATGTTTGTTCTCACCGACGAGACAAGACAAAGATAACCTCCAATTTGTCCTCTCGTTTCGATACGAGTGACAGCTGCGGTTCTGTTTCCGTTCCGAGTCGCGCAACAAGAGGAGGTGCGTTCCGAAGCATAAATATTAACACGTTCCCGCGAACAACCGTTTATGAACGGTATACAAGTACATAACGAAAGCGCACAACGTCGATGCACGGTGGAGTAGAGGACTTTAAAATCTGTACGTCTCCTAACGGGCGCTTTTGCACCAGGTTGCCTGTAAGTTAACTCGCTGTGCGTCATTTAGGAGAAATTATCCATTTCTACTACTTCCGTGTAAGTACTTATGATGTCGAAATGCTAGGCGCGCCGTAGCTACCATGTACCTCACTCACACATGCACAACGTTGATACACGTCCCCCCGCTGCCGCCCTCCCGTAGCTCATTCTGGCTGTGCGCTGCAGAGGGGGTACGCGTGCGTCAGCTCGCAGCGGGCAGGGATCGTTAACAAAATCGAAGATTTTGTTTCTAAATGTAAGTATAGCGATTGTTTTATAATTCCATCATGATGGCGCATAAATTATGTACAAGACCAATACAGTAAAATATTCGTATTGCTTTAGATGGACGAGTTCAAACGCTAAAGGCAGCGGGAGGAAAAAATGTTCGCCGAAGAGTCATCGGGCTCGTCGACTCCAGAACCTTTCAGTGACGACGGCCAGTACGGTTCAAATGGAGATAACGATCCAGAAGGTAACATTTCAAGCTCATCTAGAAGTGATACCTCAACCTCTAACGATAACAGAAGCGGACGATTTGCGGCACACGATTATGACTCGGAAAGTCAAGATGAAGGTAATTTATTACATCAACTCACGTTCATACCGAACCAGCTCCACTTCAGTCTCGAAAGTCAAAATATAGAACTTTATTATGAATCCCGTCCTTTGAGAGACACTCAAAGTCCCTCGATTATCCAAGAAAACAGACCTTATGGTAGGATACCACCTATTGATGGAGGCATAACAGAGTCACCAACTGGCCTGACTCAAATCCCCTGTTCTAAATACGCCAACGGAAGAACCACCAACAGCAGGTTGTACGTGTGTTGACGACAGTAGATGGCTATGTGCTCTAATCTGATCATGTATACAGGCAAAAAACACTGCCTTAGAAACTGGCAGCAAGACTGAGAAGCTTGTCATGCGTTTGATGAGGCCATATTTGCTGAAGGGACAACATTTATTCATGGACAATTTCTATAACTCTAATAGACTTAAGATCACACACTAATGGGACTCTCAGGGTGAACTGAAAGGAAAATCCAAAAGATCTGGTGAGTAAGAAAATGAAGAAAATTCAACATGTATGGGTTAGAAAGAACAAAGTGTATGTATCCAAATGGCACGACAAAAGACCAGTTTTGATGATAACAACGAGAAATCACCCTAAGATGATAGAAGTGTCAAACAGATATGGGGTAAAGAGAATGAAACCAGAGGAAATAGCAATATATAACGATTTCATGTCAGGCATAGATAGAGCAAATCAGATGGTATCATACTACTCGTCTCCCAAAAAGACAGGACAGTTTCATGTGTAATATGGTTTTGTTTGACTGATAAGTATGTCAAATTTTGTTTATTTTGAGAATTTATTTTCTGTGGTTCTTAGATTCCACATTTAATGTTATGAAAATAAAGAGTTTATATTAAAAATAAACCTTTTATTTATGTTCACATTTAATGTCATGCAAATAAAGAGTTTATATTAAAAATAGACCTTTTATTTATGAAATATTTCAGAACGTTTATACACGTTGTTGCACAATGCGACAAGTAGTTTACATTTGAATAGATCACAGCGTCTATATACGTCGACCGTTCATAGGCGTTGTGCTAAGTAGCAATGGTAGGCAAGATGTGTGATAAAGCGCAACGTCTACAGACGCCCAGACATTTTGTATGGAGAAATGCTGTGCGTTTTTTCATACTCACGGAGACGCTTATGTTCGCGGGAACGTGTTAAACAGAGTGTGTACCATGGATCAAATCGTCCATGTAGAATGACTGTTCCAAGACACTCGGTGCTTTACTGCTGTGATAGTTCATTCGTTCATCCTGAGCTAATTGCTTATCGCGTCGCGTATAAGCGTCATCATGGCGTGGAATGGAGCGGCCTTGGTGCCGTAAGTCACCGTGGCTAACTGATATTCTTGCAGCCTCTTGTACTGATTATCTCTCCATATGATCATCTGCAACCTTTGATTTTCAGGATGGACCCATATCTGCCTTAACATTTTTCTATATCGGCTGTAAATACGTATTTATGTTGCCTCCACCTGATAATGAGGCTTTGTAAATCTTGTTGCAGATTGGGGCCCCTACACATTACGTCATTCAAACTCTCCCCCGATGAAGTTTTGTCTGATGCATTGACATCAGACAAAACTTGGTAGTCGTGGACTCTTTGCGTGTGACGCAATGGTGAGGCAAATAGCATTTTAATATGCTGTTTCCGCTGGCAGGTACTAGCCAGCCAGCCAGTTTCTGCTCTAACTTGTAGAATTGAGCAATCGCTTTTGATTTTGACTGGCCCAATTTTCTCCCTATGATCTGATTTTAACGGCAGCCTAACTTCTTAGCGACCGTCATCTCGTCTTGATGTTGTTTACTGATAATACTCAATACACTGCGGATCTTCAGAAGATAGATTTGACTGCTCGGATATTTCTTCTATATCCCAAAATGTCTGAATACTGTCTGTACGGTGCACTGCCACCGTAGCAATAGTTATAATTGAGGTCACGCGGGTTGTCTGCTTTACCTATCAACCATTAATTATTACCAGTTCACGTACGGACAGCAAGCACACCGTGTGGCTCATATCAATCCTAATATAGTTAATAATATATAACAACAATTGTTCTTTATCAATACAAGACTTTTATACATAATCAAATTTATCATTTATCAATCAATATCACGAGTGCACGGCCCGAAGCCGTACATCTTTTTTGGTCCTTCGAAACCGTCGCGTCGACATTTGATGTACTTTGGACCTCCGGCGTGAGAAAGACGCGCGTCATTTTTTTGTGCAAACGAATAGTGACTGTGCGTGGACGGATCAGCATCAAGTGACTATCAAGGATTATTAAACTATCAGTGCGCGTTCGATTCAAGCAAGGAATCGAATCATTTTATCAATATAAAGCAAGTGCGACGAGCTAGCTCAAGCAAGGAGCTACTGTCAGTGGGGAGAAGATCAAGAGATTCTCACTCCGGCACATCAGCATCATCAACGGCCCGGCTTAATCAAGGAGCGGCCGTCATCAGGGAGCGGAGGCAACAAGGCGCCCGTTGCAGCTACTCAATCAAGGAGCAGCCGACGAGGAGCGAATATAGCAGGATTTTTGTATCATATTATCTCGTCAGCTCAAGTAAGAGATTTGCAATTTTAACTGTTATTAGCAAGCAACATGGCCGCGGAAACCATGAACCTTATCATCGAGCAGCAGGAATTAGAGGGAGCGATGGATAAGCTTCTCGAAAACTTCAAAAAGGACGGTCGCGATAGGAAAACTCCTTCTTATCTAAAAAAGCGCGATAACACTTTATCTGACTTTTGGAATGAATTCCAAGTAAATCACATTACTATTTGTGGTAAAACCGAAAAAAGCCATCAATATTTTACGGAAAATTACTACGAAGGAGTCAGGCAAAAGTACTTGAGCATCAAGGATGTCTTGGAAAATTATCAAGAATTACAAGCAGACGTTGTGAAGCAAGTTGTACCAGCGGCCGTGGGGGGAGAGAAAAATCAAGATCAGTCCGGCGAGCCGATAATATCAACCGGAACCAACAGCAAGACGGATGAGACGCTGCGAAAGCAAGCAAGTAACTTCCGAGCATTCCAGCGCACTGTCTCCAACATCAATCTGGAGACGGTATCAGAAAAGTGGGAATTGGAAGATCTGCTTCGGATCATCGGCGAGCGTTGGAAAGTTATCGACAAAGTTCACTGGGAGTTAGATAGTGAATTTTAGGGCATAGATCAAGACTATGAGAGGACTTTCACAAAAACGGAAATGATCTACAATAACCTCAAAAGAGCAAACAACAGCAAACTGTGGTCGATGGTGCACCGCGAGAAATAAACCCCGAAGATAGACATCCCAACATTCAGCGGTCAATTTAATCAATGGATACCGTTTAAAGATCTGTTCTCGGAAGCGATACACAATAATCTATCACTAAGCAATGCACAAAAAATGCAGTATCTCAGAAGCAAGCTGAGAGACGAGCCGGAGAGATTAGTCTCACATCTCCAGATAAGCTCGAAAAATTATGCAACCTGTTGGGACATTTTAACTACAAGATATGATAACAAAAAGAAAATTGTCAACTCTCATGTTAAAATCTTAATGAGTTTGCCAGTCATACAGCAAGCGTCAGTTCATGCTATCAAGCGCATGCATGACACAACGGTCGAGTGTATAAATGCCGTAAAAAACCTGGGTGGTGACATAGCCAACGACATTTTACTTGTCTTTATATTGTCAGAAAAGTTGGACTCAGATACGCATGATGACTACATCAATTACATCAAGGCCCCAAGGGAAATGCCATCACTCAAAGAGTTTCTGGAGATCCTGGAAGGAAAGTTCACCAGCCTAGAATTCTCCCGAAGAAAGCAAGAATACCCTTCGCAGAAACAAAGTCATAACCAAGGACATCAATCAAAACCAAAATATCAAAATCAAAATAAATACGATCAAGTTAACAAGCAAGCTTTTAGCAGCAGTCGAGTGCCAACAGTTTCGCAACATGGGAAGCAGCGCTCTCAATATAATCTAGAACAGTTCAAATGTCCACTTTGCAAAAATAATGAGCATGGAATTTATTTTTGCAAGAATTATTTAGAGATGACGCCGCAAAAGAAACGCAGTTTGGTACAAAAACTAAATCTATGCCATAATTGCCTTTATGACCATGGAGGTAAAGCATGTTTCTCTGAAAAGCGATGCCAAACTTGCCGTGGGTTTCATAATAGCACTCTTTGTGAAGCATTCAAGCAAGCCAACAATTCATCATCCGGCCCTACAAATTATCAATCACAGCCAGGGATGAGTAACACGCATGTATCATTGCAACGAGAAGTTCCTGAAGTCTTGTTGACCACAGCGATGTTACAAATTCAAGGATCGGATGGGAGATATCACATCATGCGAGCCCTTCTCGACCAGGGCTCACAAACATCCCTTATCACGGAAAATGCAGCTCAACGTTTAGGCTTGCGACGTCAGAGATGGAAAGGGGTGATATCAGGAGTTGGAGTTAAAGAAAGCAGCTGCAAGGGGATGATGAGCATATCATGCAAAGCCATCAACAGCGACTACACCTTTGATTCGGAAGTGTATATAATGAAAACTCTCATCAACAATCTGCCTAGTTTTACATTCACCAAGCCGGCGGTGTGGTCACATATCCACAACATCAGTTTAGCAGACCCGGAATTTCACATCAGTCGCCCGGTAGACATCTTATTCGGGGCGGAAGTATACTCTCATATTATCATGGAAGGTATATGTCGAGCCGATCAAGGCCAACCCATAGCGCAGCAGACTCGATTGGGGTGGATTTTATGCGGAAACGTCCAAACGTTTCAGTGTAACGTCGTCCTAAACAATATCGAGGACATTCAGAAATTCTGGGAAGTAGAAGACATCACGGAGACATCAAGTTTATCAGCAAGTGATCAGCAGTGCGTCGACTTCTACAAGTCTACCACCATACGTCGGGAGGATTGAAAATATGAAGGTCGGCTCCCCCTAAAACCGAACTTTGAAGAGAAGCTAGGCTCCTCAAAATCAAAAGCAATTGCCCAATTTCGGAGTCTCGAAAGCTAATTCTATCGAAATCAAAATATAGCAAAAGATTATAAACAATTTATTTCAGAATACCTATCACTAGGTCATATGAGCCAGCAGTAGGTAGTGATAAATTGGATTATTACCTACCGCACCATCACGTAACGCGAGCCGATTCAACGACTACAAAACTACGACTTGTGTTTAATGCCAGCATGAAGACGTCATCAGGTCAAAGTTTGAATGATTTGATGGAGAGGGGCCCAAATTTTCAACAGGATTTGCAAGCACTGATTATCAAGTGGCGTCAGTACGAGTTTGCATACACCACGGACATTGAGAAAATGTACCGTCAGATTTGGGTCAACGAGCAAGATCAAAAATATCAGAAAATAATTTGGAGAGCGTCCTCGTCAGCAAGCATACAGGAATATGCTCTCTCCACAGTCACTTATGGGACAAAAGCAGCACCATTTTTGGCCATGATAACTCTAAAGTATTTAGCTCACGAGCAGAAACAGAGCAAACCAGAGAGTGTAGCAGCAAACGTTCTCAAGGAAAACTTCTATATGGATGACCTAATTCATGGCTCGCACTCGGTATCAGCGAAACTGGATCTCAAGGAGGAGTTGATGTCACTACTTAAGTCCGCAGGATTCAATTTAAGGAAATGGAGCTCAAACACGAAAGAGCTCCTAAAAAATGCTAGCTCCAATGAAAGCTTCGATTTCAAGCAGGCGGAATCAACGAATTCTTTGGGGTTATCTTGGAACCCCCAGCAAGATTATTTCACTTTTTTATCAAAAATTGACTCATCAACAGCAAAATATACCAAAAGGAATCTTCTGTCGGAAATATCGAAGTTATTCGACCCATTGGGGTGGCTATCACCGGTATCAACCAAACTCAAAATCCTGTTCCAATCTGTTTGGAAATCGGAGCTCCAGTGGGACGAGAAACTTCCGGAAGATATAACAGCAGAGTGGATCACAATAAAATCAGATATCCATAACATCGACAAGATAAAACTTGTCAAATGGTTGGGCACAAAAAAGCAAGATAAAATAGAATTACATGGATTCTGCGACGCATCTATCAAGGCTTATGCGTGCGTTATTTATTGTAAAATCAAGAAAAACGGGGAGTAACAAGGTTCTATCGTGCTGGTAGTAGGGAAAGCAAGACTCATCCCAGTGAGTAAAGAGGTGTCCTTACCAAGGCTAGAGCTTTTAAGTGCACTTCTACTAACAAGACTAATGGAGAAAGTTACGCAGTCTCTATCAAGTTAAAATATCAAGACGTTTGGCTGGAGCGACTCAATGGTGGCCCTGAGTTGGATCAAGGGTGACCCCGGGAGATGGAAATCTTTTGTCGCAAACAGGACTAAGCAAATAATCAAAGTTATGCCTGCAGCGTGCTGGCGTAACGTTAAATCAGCCGAAAATCCAGCAGATTGCGCCAGTAGAGGTGTAACCGCCACACAACTTAACGAGCATTCCCTGTGGTGGAATGGACCGACGTGGCTAGCAAATTATCAAGCAGAGGAACAGGGGCAACCTGTATACGAGACACAGGAAGAAATCAAGAGTTCGGCGACACAGCACCAGGTCAATGCAGTCACTCAGCAAGATAGTGACGTCGTCAACTACCTGTTGATCTCCTACAGCTCGCTTACAAAAGCCGTAAATGTACTAGCATGGTACGGTTCATATCAAATAGCAAGAGTCAAAGTCCGAAAAAAACATACCTATCTGTCGCGGAATTAAATAAAGCAAAAACATTTATTATAAAATATTCTCAGCAAAAAGAATTCGGATCAGCAATATCTGAATTACAGCAAAAACAACTCGTGTCATCAAAAAGCAAGCTAATCATAGCAAAGGCGTTCTTCGCGTTGGCGGACGATTGCGAAATGCATCAATCAGTGACAACATGAAATATCCGATTGTCATACCTAAAGATAGCCGCTTTACTGAGTTATTAATAGATAAAGCACACAAACTCACTTATCACGGAGGGGCGCGACTAACTTTGAGTTTCATCAGGCAACGATATTGGATCATCAGTGGAATCAGGACCACGAAAAAATGGATTCGACTGTGCGTTAAATGCCGAAGACATGCACCTATCAAGCAGTATCAAATGATGGGAGATCTACCACAAGCAAGGTGTAACCCATCACGGCCTTTTGAACACACAAGCGTGGACTACACAGGTCATATAAAAATGCGATCCAGTACTGCAAGCTCGATCAGGACGACGAAAGGTTACGTTGCAGTAATCGTATGTATGGCAACCAAGGCCGTTCATTTAGAATTGGTATCAAAGCTGACTGCATCAGCATTTCTGGCCGCCCTGAAGAGACTGTCGGCGCGCAGAGGAAAAGTAACCCACTTATATAGTGATGATGGGACGAACTTCACTCATAGTAACAGAATCCTTCAGCAAGAATATGAGGAGTTAAAGCAGATATTCAATCAAAATTTTTTGAAGGAGGTTACTGAAATGGAGATTCAGTGGCATTTTACTGCTCCTGCATGGCCATCAGCAAACGGTCTAATGGAGGCTGGAGTGAAAAGCCTCAAACATCATTTAAGAAGAGTCCTAGGAGAGCAAGTTTTGACATATGAAGAATTATCAACGGTACTAGCAGAAGTAGCAGAAGAAGGCGTGCTTAAATTCAAGGCCTCTATGCCCATTATCAGAAAATCCGGACGACCTTGAATATTTGACCCCAGCACACTTCCTAACTGGTGGGCCAACACTATCAATATTTGAAACAGAACGAGATAAGCGGACAAGATGGCAACTAGCACAAAAGGTGTTCCAAGATCTGTGGAAGCGTTGGAGGAGCGAATATCTTGCGCAGTTGTCGGCAAGAAGCAAATGGATGAACCCACAAGCCAACATCAGGATCGGCGATGTGGTGTTGATTCACGATGATAATGTACCAACCGGAAAGTGGGCTATGGGGCGCGTCGTCGAGTTACATAGTGGAAAGGATTCGTTGTTGAGAGTCGTCACATTAAAAACCAAGAATGGGTATATGAAGCGGCCGATTATAAAGTTATCGGTATTACCAACAGGCAACGATTCCGATTCGAATCATGTTTCGCAATCCACCACTATCAACAAATCTACCAACTGTCTCACATATCAAAATAAACCAATCAAGCAAAAGGGGTATAGTTTCGTATCATTGGCAATGGCATTAATGACTTTCATGACACTGATATCGAGTTCCCAGTGTATGATTAATGTCACCAAATTAAGATATCAGCAAGGACTTTATTTGGACAAGGTTTCGAACATGCAACTTATCACAGAAGACTGGGCACTAAAGCATTAAATGCCTAACAAGATCATTTGAAACAAGCATGTGCACTATATCAAGCAGACAGGGATTCCCGCTATGACGTAGTAATACTCCAATTACTACACGGATTCACCGAACTGCAATACTACAATGAGCTTCTCCTGACGCAGCACCCCGGCGGCGCCGGCACGAGCGCGACACTACCTAGACAGCGACGCGGGCTTATTAATGGTGTCGGGTATCTTACAAATACACTGTTCGGAGTATTGGATGACCGGTTCGTACAACAATATGAGCAAGATATTGAATTAATTCGAAATAATCAAAATCATTTATTCGCAATGTGGAAGAATCAAACATCAGTTATCGAAGCAGAAATCTGCGTTTTGAGTCGCTTAGAAGAAGTAATGGAGAAGCAACATAAGCACATCAATAAGCATATAAATCAAATCAATAATAAATTAGGCAAAATGGATATAGAACTCCAAAATGTCGAGCGAAGCCAAGAGATATGGTTATCGCTCTCTATAGCAAACAACTTCTTATCAAACTTAAAAGCCATTCAAGAACATTTGCTGGACATCACCACAAATGTTTACAAGGGGAAAACTATCATTCATCTATTGCCACCCGATCAGCTTCACCAACAGTTGACGATTATATCTGGCCACTTATCATCAGACACGACTTTGCCCGCTGGAGAGAATCAAGATTTGAGACAAATATATCAACTACTCTCTGTCAAAACAAAAATGATGAAAAAATATCTCATAATGGAAATAAAAATCCCATTACTTAATAGAGATACCTACGAAATATTTAAAAGCATATCAGTCCCACAGAAAATCAAACAAAAAATGGTCAACGTCATACCAATATCAGAATACCTAGCAATAAACTTAAAGAAAGACGCCTACTTATCAATCTCCGAAGTAGATGTCAAAGAAAGTCTACATCAAGCATTTAGAGATACCTATTTATGTCGGAGCAGGAAGCCGATTCACCAAATGCACAAAGATCAAGATTTATGCGTAACAGAGCAGCTCTCAAATTCATGTCAAACCGTCTCAAGACCATGCTATAATAAGTGGGTCGGGATGAACAAGCTGAATCAGTACCTTTATTTCTGCTGTGATATATGTCAGTTGAGAATCATGTGCGGCGACCAAGTGTCTGCGCAACAGCAGACGGCTACGGGGATCATAAGCATCGATCAAGGATGTATAATTAAAACGAATGAGGTCATTTTATATGGCCATAAGCAGGACTACAGCAGATTAGACGCAGAAGTGAATTTGTTGATCCCACAAATATCCCCCATCAATAACATTATCAACGTAGCAATAACAACCAATTTAAGCGCAGTAGAAACAGAGGACAGCAGACCGATTCAGGAGTTACAGGATATCAAAGAAAATATCAAGATGATAAAGGCTAACTCAGAATTATCAAGCAGAATTTCTTATCATGAAGTACACCACTATATAGCAATATATGTGTTGGTGTGTATCGCATGCGCTGTAGCAGCAGTGCAGGGTGTGAGGCGACTGCAGCAGCGACGTCGGCTCCGGCAGAGACCTCGTGCAGGCTCAGAGGAGGAGGCGGCGGCGCCCGAGTCTCGACTCGGTGCTCAGTCCGCCGCCCCCACCGCCCGCCACGCCCCGGGGCTTAGCAGTGTGTGTGGAAAGTGCGCGAGTGTTAATGAGTCCGATAAGCATATTGAAAACAAGTCAGTGAGCAACTTGAGATGAAAAGTGCTGTAAAATAAACAATTAATGCAAGTAAAACGGACAAAGCGTCCTCACCGACTTTTACTAGATCGTACAGACAATCGTTATCAATGAGACATTAGTGATATAAGTACCTACTCAGCATTGGTTAATTGTTTTAATATTAAAATTTTATTGTTTACATTCCCATGAATTAACTCAGTTTGTACCTAACATCAAATCATTTCCTAATAAGCATTATATCAAGTTGCATACCTACATCAAGCAAATAGGTATAGGAACATTAGCATATATCATTTAAAGAGTAGTATCGAGTAATGTATATTTTTCACTTAATCTTAAAAGGAGCATTGTTATTGCTCCTTTTCTGCCCTCGGGAGCATGTACGGTGCACTGCCACCGTAGCAATAGTTATAATTGAGGTCACGCGGGTTGTCTGCTTTACCTATCAACCATTAATTATTACCAGTTCACGTACGGACAGCAAGCACACCGTGTGGCTCATATCAATCCTAATATAGTTAATAATATATAACAACAATTGTTCTTTATCAATACAAGACTTTTATACATAATCAAATTTTCATTTATCAATCAATATCACGAGTGTACGGCCCGAAGCCGTACACTGTCTATATCATTGAGTACTTATTGCACTGATATGTTTTGCATTAGCATAGAGCTGAGTTTGTTGAGCGGTCGGTAAGGTAGGGTTTACATGGCATATCCCGCTCATTAATATATTTGAGTACACGTCGGCACCAAGCAAAACGTCTATAGGGCGACTTTTATGAAATTCTGGATCAGCTAATTGGATGTGCTCCAGGTATGACCAGTCAGGTTTATAAATAGTCTGACTTGGTAAATCTTTTATAAGCTGCTTCATAATTAAACATCTGTTTCAAAAGAAAAGTCTCTCGCAGTTGAAGCGCAGATGATAGTAATCATCCCTTTACAGATGCTTTCCTTTGCCCCGATTCCCACCATTGCATTTCTTCCTAGGTATTTTCAGGAGCTGAGCTGCATTCTCCGTGATGAGTGAGACTTGGGAACCCTGATCCAAAAGGGCGCGCATCTTGATATACGACCCGTCTACTGCTTGAACATTCATGAGAGCGCTAGGCAAAAGTACTTCATAAAGGTCATTTTGTAGCGATACGTGTTAACTGCTTCTGTTATTCATTCCCGAGCTTGCATTGGCTTTGGACGCGCTCTTTGTCGTCACCGCCCAGCGTAACCTACTTGTACCCGCGCCGTCCGACGGCGTATGTAGGGACTGCGCAAACGCCTCGTGTAACAAACTATTATGGACTTGACAACATTCTCGACAAAAAAAAACCGAAAGGCAATTGCTTAAAAAGACAATTAGGGCAGAGGTTCAATCTCTTCACTGTCTTTAATCTGTTGAAAGAAGGCATATCTAGAAACCTTTTACAAAAATAGATTCCATACTCGTTGCTGTTGCACAATGCGCAATGGTATTTTGCTGACATGATTTTTCTGTTGTTACTGTTCGATTGCGAAATTGCATTGCTGTTTGTAGTAAATGCATTTTTGTAGAATTATTATAATTTGAAGACTGACATTTAGCTGTAACTTGATTCTTTTGCGTCGAATTATCTTGCTTTCTGCGCGATGTTTCTAGAGTTGTAAATTTCAACTCCAAAAACTTTTGGAACTCCTTTAACACTAGCAGATCCCTCGGGTAGTTATAGACTCTACGTAGTCGGTATAGGTCTCTGTATCCAATTTCTGTGACAAGAGATAGACTATCATAGGGTCCCATATACTGATATCGATTCCCATGTTTTTCATAGCGTTAAGGCATTCGAGAGCGGTGTCGTGCAATCGTTTTATTTGAGCGACTGATTTCTGTTGCATAACCGGGACATTCATTTTCATTATTGTAGCGTTGATTTTTCATAGCGTTAAGGCATTCGAGAGCGGTGTCGTGCAATCGTTTTATTTGAGCGACTGATTTCTGTTGCATAACCGGGACATTCATTTTCATTATTGTAGCGTTGATTTAGTATGTCCCAACAAGTGTCATAATTCTCAGAACTGATGTGCAAGTGCTGTATTCATTTTTCTGCTTCACCCTTTAATTTTGAATTTAAATTTTGCATTTTCTGAGCATTCGACATATGGATAGTTTCACTGAATAAATCTTTGAATGAAATCCAACTGTTGTAATTGCCGGAAAAAATAGGTAAATCGATTTTAGGGGTCGTTTTCCCGATGTAAGAAACGGACCACATCTTCTTGTCTATGGCTCTCTTGATGACCTCGTATTTTCCTTCGTAAGTGGAGTAAGCGTCTTCGTAATCTTTATTAGAGCCGTTCGACTGGCTGTGTAACTCCCAGTGCAATTTGTCGATTGTACCCCAGCGGGACTGTACGGTGCTGAGAAGATAGTCTAACTTCCACTTTTCCCTAAAAGCCCTGAAATTGCTCTGTTGTTTCCTCAGCATCTTCTCGGTCTTGCTTGCTGTTGCGCTATAAGCCAGCGGGTGCTCACTGCTACTCGCCCCCGCCGGGACTCCACACGCCGGAGGCTGGACTACAAAACTAGCTGGCTTTATAACAGGCGTTTCCACTCTCTTTTCCCAAGTTTGTTGAGCCAGAATACACTCTCTGATTTTGGTATATCTTTCACGCATTGCCATATCGTTCATAATATACTGCTTCACTCCTGGCTTCATGTCCATGGCAGACATTTTATTAAAATTGCGTTTATATTCATACCAATCTACCGGCTATCCAAAAGGTTTATTTTCTTCTCAAAATAGCTCGATGTTTTTCTATCCGCACTATCCTTTTTGAAATAGTTAAAAACTGATTCGATTGCTTGAGCTAGTTGCTGCTGAGCAGCACTGATTTCGTTGACAGAAGTTATAATGTAGGTATGTAACACGGAAAGATCTTACTTGATCTGCTGGTACTACTTGATTGTTTGAAAGATCTTACTTGATCTGGGACTCGTCACCCAGGCCAACGCTCTTTGGTACTGCTGGACTCTTGATTCGGGGCTAGCGGGAACACGTTACCCAGGCCAATTCTACTGATACTTGATGAATGAACTCTTGGTGTTCAATTTCCCTACAATCCTTGATAACTGATAGTCACTGTGATACTTGATAGCACAGATGAAGTTCTGTAGTAGACTGTCCACACCGTAGCAGCACTAAGTTTCTTTCACGTCAAGCGGAAATGGTGACACGAATAACGTCCACACGACACGGATACGTGCTCAGATCCCGCTTTTCCGCGGTTCGAAGGACCAATGTTCCGGGATGTCCGGAGCTATGAGACTGATATGACTGAAAGACTGATTAAACTGATAGTGAAACTGTATTGAAAGACTGATAAAAGTAGGTTGGATGAAGTAGTGAGTAAATGAGAGTGAGAACGCGACGCTCGCTTGATGGCTATACACGAACTGACCAAAAATGTAGGAAATTACAAGAAATGCAAAATTGACTGAATTTATATAAATGCTAATTCTGCTCATATACTTGTTAGCTCGAACAATCTTATACTTTTGTTGTGCGTGCTTTTATTCTCTTCTGTTTTGTATGTTGTTGCTATTATTGCCTTTAATTGTATGTTTACCTATTGATGTTCTTTTGTTTCTTTTTGTATGTAATGTTGTGTGTGCTTATTGGTCCGAATAAATTTATTTCTGTTCTAACCTATTCTATTAAATTTTCCATATGCATGTTATTTGACAGAACTACAGAACAAATCTGTGCATAGAATGAATATTAATTTATTTAATTTAACGTGTCAACACAGTGATGCTATTTTATATTTCGACATGAATAATTTTATTCATAACTTTACTCAGACTCAGGATACGTTGTACCTGTCTAATAAATATAGAAAATTAGTGGCTACATTGTTAGCTTATAATATATGCCACGCAGCTTTAGTTGGTTTAACCAAGTTCAACTTGACATCAGCTGTTTTTGTTGAACAGACTAATCAGAAATCTGCTTATTTCTTGTAATAACAGAAAAAGGTTAATTATTGTGGCGATCTTAATGTAGATTTGCTTGGAGGAATAACAATGAAACTACAATTAATAACTTTATTAAAATAATTTTATTTACGTCGTGTATTTCTAGAGACGACTAGATTCACACTTACCAGCCAAGCTTAGTTAACGTTTTTTGTGACTGTGCATTCACAAGTAAAAATGTAATTAACTGCTTACCCTCCGATCATAGTGGTCAAACAGTAATCTCCCAATTGCTATTAAGGATAAGACTTATCCATCATTTTATAGGCCTATTACATCCCATAGACTGGAGACATATACGAAAAACTTAGATATGAATTTGCCAGTACCGGATTTTAATGAACAGAACCCAAACAAAATGTACTCAGACTTCTTCAACATTATTCAAACAGAATTCGATAAAGTTTTTAAATTAAAGAAAGTCAGTGATTACAACGGTAAATCTAAATTTAATATCTGGGTAACGTTTGTAATTAGTAAAAACCTATAACTTTGATCAAAAATTTCATGACTATGTTAACAAATATTCCAAAATTTTTCAAGTTGGTTTGTTTTTGTTTTTGCAATTCTGCAGAATTGCAAAAATTTAACACATTAATAGAAAAATACAAAATTCAAAGAAAATAATGAAAAAAGTTTGGCAATTATTAAACCGTGAAACTGGCAAATCTATACCAAGTTTGCCAGAGGAGAGCGACATCTTCGGGAGTAAAGTAAAAGGCTTGAGATGCGCGCAAATACTAGACTAATTTATTATAGGCAATCCTAGCTTATATACTAGGTTTGTACATGTTATTAATGACGTGCATAAGACACAGTACGTGATGAGATATTTCCGTAAATCTGTGGCGGGCGTATGTGCCGGCACAAATACTCCCCCCTTTAGGGAAAAAATAAATGAATGTACTTATAACAATGAACAAAAATCTAAGTTACAATCAAACAATAACCTTAGATGAATCAAAATAACTTTAAAAATGTGTATACCATAACAAACTTTTATCAACTGTAATAATAACTAGTAGGATTTTTATAAACATAAATTAGATCTTAATTGAGCATACTTTAACTTAATCTAAAGGTAAATCTTACACGAATTAGAAAAATAAAGGAACTACGGTTATGCGAATTCTACATAAGTTTAAAGAATTACTACTGACTAATCAAACCCAATAAATTAAAAGAACATAAGTTAGTACCTACTACATATCAGAAAAGTAACATAATAATTCAGAGTTAATAGTAAATAACTTAATATTTACCTACAGACAAGTCTTGTATCTGGTCGCACACTACATAAATAAACTAAAACTGGAAAACAGAAAGCACTAGGAAAATGGGGCTTCGCGGTTAGTAAACTAACCTAACCTATAACCTGGAAAAAATCCGCAGGAGAGTCGTCTGATGCTGCAGCCGCCCATGTTTTTCAGGAATCGATGAGTCAATTTACATCGCACGTCGTTGAAGTTGTAATCACTGTTTGATTATAATTGCGACCGTACCTACACAAGGATGATTGTGCTGAATCAGCGTCAGCATTAAATCTGTAACCTTGGCTGTAGGCAGTCAATGATTTCGTACGTCATATGTACGTGCTTGCTCTTCACTCTTGAGTGAATATTAAGTTGTCGATTGATGAAATTTGTGTGCCTAAAAACCTTGGGATTTGGCAACATAGGGCACATCTTGTACACCAATCGTTTATATATATATATATCTCTTCAGTGATTTGGTTATTCTTCGTGCGATGTTCTTCCTGGATGATTTCAATATTCGTTGAATTAGGTATATCGATGATGTTTCAATACTCTTCTGGGGGCTGGAACGGCTTCCTATGTCTTGAACTTGAAAAGCTGCTTGCTGTGATTTGCCGACGCGTTCGTTTCTGCTGGTGCGAGCTCCATTTTGATAAATCAGCAGTCGGCTGACTATCGGTTCATTGTTCTTGCGGTATCTTGAGTTCGATGCGGGAAATCTTCAGTTGAAATTATTTATCTTTTGGCTTCTGGTCCGTTTTCAAATCTGGTCCGGTCATGGATTGCTTGATGTCGTATTGGTTTGGGTGGGGTCTTGATTATGGAGTTCTGCAGCGTGGTTTGAAATAGGTATGCAAACCGAAGTCGGGGCTCGGCGATCTTGGACGAAGTGCTTCTTTCTTGCACTTCTAAGGTGGCAGCACACGGAGTTTTCTTCGCGGCTGGGTCCATGCTGCTATTACCGAAGGTTGCTGATGTTCAGAAGTCGGGTCACCACTTTGCCAGAGGCAATTATAAGGAGAGCGACATCTTCGGGAGTAAAGTAAAAGGCTTGAGATGCGCGCAAATACTAGACTAATTTATCATAGGAAATCCTAGCTTATATACTAGGTTGGTACATGTTATTAATGACGTGCATAAGACATAGTACGTGATGAGATATTTCCGCATATCTGTGGCGGGCGTACGTGCCGGCACACCAAGGGACAATGATTTCTACCAAATGATAGGTGATGATATTGTTGAATTCAACGCTGAGGTCTCTGGAGCTTTCGAAACATTCTTCACCAATATGAAGGCGCATCGTTGATTGGTCGCTGATCACGTCATCATGCAATGGACCAATATAATCGGGTTTAGCTACGTAACTCGATCATACGCATTCGATACATACGAGGATACGCACCTTACCTTGTAAAGTTATAATTAAAGGTCTCAATAATTCAATTCAATTCAATTCAATAATAATAAAACTCAATAATTATTGAGTAAACCACGGCGTTCTCATTCCACATCATCACACCTGGGGTATCAGCAACGGGGACAGAGCTATCGAGGGAACACAACGTAATAGCTTCGACCAAGAGGATAGTCGACTAGCTAGCAACAAAATATGCGATACTTCAGGCGGCGCTGAAGAAATCAACGAATGTTCCTTCTCCTCTGGCGGTTCAGAAACAGTTGAGGGATTAAAACGACTAATAGGCCACTCATCAGGTGGGGCCTGAATCCAAGATGGTCCACAATACCATAATGGTTGATCTATAATTTGGGCGGGAGTGAGCCCACGCGACAGACAGTAGGTGGGGTTGTCCGCTCCAGCAACATGATAGAGGCTATCAACCGAGGGCTCAGATTTAAATTCAGCGACTCTATTTCCTACGAAAGTATCCCAACGGTGGGGGGACGAATGAGCCCAGCAAAGAGCTACCGTCGGATCCGGAAAAACGAAACATCTACCAATAGAGATGCGATTGTGACCAGCTTTAACAATCGCATTAACAAGCTTTGCTAGTACGAGTAAAGATTTTAGACTGTAGGTACTGTAAGGTGTATAGTCTATATAAGTCTATCTATATAAGTATCTCTATCTATATAAGTACGTGTATCGTTGTCTAGTACCCAAGATACAGGGAATCCTAGTTTGGGGCTAGATCAATGTGTGTAAATGGTGTCCAAGGTATTATTATTATTATTATTACTGCCCCACATCCAGCCATGCGCGAAACAGTTCGGCTTCAGGCCCGAGCATTCTACGACACTTTAGCTCACCAGAGTACTGAATGACATAACGGATTGTTTAAACAAGAAGGAATACACTGTCTCAGTACTCTTGGACATGGAGAAGGCGTTCGACAGAATCGCCGCTTCCGAGTGATGGTGGAAAACGCCGTCTCCGAGGAGCATCCCGTTGCTGCCGGTGTCCCCCAGTGGTCCTGCCTGTCTCCCGCCTGCTACGCCCAATACACGGACGACATGCCCGTCGGGCCGGAATTCCAGTTGGCACTCTTCGCCGACGTCGCTGCCTACTAGGCGTCGTCGATCCAGGCTCGGTACGCTGCTGTCAACAAACAAACGTGGCCCTGGACATCTAGCCCGACTGGCTCGCCAAGTGGCGGTTGTCCGTCAACTTTAGGAAGACGCAGGCACTCATCACAGGCCAGATCCCCACTTCCATCATCGCTTCATCTCCAAGGACAGGACATCGTGTGGTCTTCGCAGGTAAAAGTACCTGGGTGTGACCATCGATCGCCGACTCACCATGAAGCAACATATCGACAACGCCGTCAACCAGGTCAAGGTGGCACGCGCCAAGCTGCGTCCACTTCTCGACTCCAGCTTCCCTATGAGGACGAATCTCTGGATCATTTTATTTTTATTTTATTTTACAATTTTAGGGAAGCTTACAGCTATCTTAACTATTTAATAACATCATATTGCAGACTAAAAGCTAATAACAAGCATCCACATGTAGATTGGGTACCATATAACTAGTGATAATGTACAAAATTAAGTTTATTTTATCGCTACTCACTCATGCCATCACCGTCACAATACTCCTCCTCAACAATCCCGTCCTCGGTATTAAGAAGTGCTAGAAAGTTCTTTATTATGGCTTTCCGCAATGAGAAAAAACTACTGCAGAAGATATCAACATCATTGTCGCCATCGCTGTTGGAGCTGAAAATTCGGTTGAATAGTGCGCATGCTCTGTTTATAAAGGAGTTTTGTCTGTAATTGCTGTGAGCTAAAGGATTCTGAAGCAGTGGACGCCTACGGACACTGTGTGTTGGTACCTTAATTTTTAATTTACATAGCAGTTCAGGACAGTCAATAATACCCCTAGCCACCTTCATCAGGAATGTTAAATCTGCAATGTCCCTGCGCAGGTTCAACGGAAGTAGATGTAGTTTAGCACATTGGTTATGGTATTTGAGTTTAGGCATTTTAATACACCAATATATTCTACTTGACCCATTGAACGTGTCTCCAAGGTTAGGGATCTTGGGGTTATAATGGACTCTAAACTTTTATTCATACCTCATTACGAACATTTTATAGCGAAAGCTTTTAAAATGCTTGGATTCGTAAATCGTGTGACGAGGCCGCTGCGTTCACCACTTGTTTTTAAATCACGTTATTTCGCCTACGTTCGCAGTGTGCTGGAATATGCGTCGTCGATATGGTCACCATCCTACCAGTCGCATAAAATCAGAATTGAGTCGGTTCAGAAAGCGTTCATGAGGCAACTGCAGATTAGATATGACGGGTTTTCGGTGGACTATGATGGGGGCCTTACTCGACATTCTATGGCGTCCCTGGAGAGCAGGAGGATGCTGGCAGATCAGAAACTTCTTCATGACGTCATCAACAACAGACTGGACAATGAGTGGCTGGTGAAGTGAGTGCTGCTGCGCATCGCCCCGGCGCGGTCGCGTCGCCACACACCGGCGCTGCTTGGGTACGAGCGCGCACGCACCTACTATGCCTCCAATTCACCGCTAAATAGGAGCATTGATATGTACGAGAAGCACTTTGCGGGGGCCAATGTCTTTTACCTGAACCGGACTCAGGTTATATCACAGGTTTGTGAGAAGATAAGGTCAATCAAATTATATAATTGATCATCAAAAATAAACAACAACCAATAACATTTATTCAAGGAAATTGAACTCTCTCATATGACAAAGAAAAACCTCATATCCACACACATATTACATACCCTCTCTCTCTCTCTCACACACACATACACATATACAAACGCACGCACGCACGCAGACACACACACCTTATTTTATATAATGTAAAATTACCTTTTATACATATGTTTTATGATCTTAAAATCCTCATCATAATTTATAAAGGATATGTTTTATATCAGTGTTATTTTTATCGAATTAATTACTTATGCTGTGAAACATCAACAAGTAAATAAATAAATAAATAAATAAATATAAAGCTTGCTCTGAGTAGGTGGGACGTTTGAAAACTCCCAGGTTCTTTATAGTTAGAACCATCAGATTATCTTGCACAAGGAAACAAGGCGTCCAAAGTCACTGAGCTCATTTTGAGATCAGAATATCATAGTATTTTTATTGTTTCACGCTGGTCATAAATTACTACTTTCAGCATTTAATCAAAAATATGTTGTTTTTTTTATCATAATAATAATCGTGGATTTCTTTTTAAATGTTTAAAGTAGCTACATGGGGCTAGAGTTTCCTTATAAGTATAGAAATACATGTACCAGGAAGCTCCGCACTTCCACACTTAGACAGTACTTGTAACTATTTGGTAAACAAAACCAATTTTCACTGATTAGCATCTCAATCAATGGATTTAATCTTATACAAACTAACTTAAACAAATTGGGTAATATAAGTGCCAAAACAAAAGTAAAAGGAAACAACGCCAATCAGAGCCATATACATTTAAGGATGGTTGTGTTTGTGTGAAGGTGTGTGTTTTTATGTATGTGTGTGAGTGTGATTTTGATTTCAATAAGAAACACAAACATAAATGCAATGAGGCAGATTATGAAAGTTGTTCACAAATGAATTACATGTTCTAGGTTAATAGAACAATTTGTGGGCAGCAATGGGTTCATGACCGCAACATCGCGTCACAGAGTGAAGACCATTTCAGGTAGCGGTAGAAGGTAGCGGTGGACTTTGTTAGTCCGAAATAGTAAAGATGCCGCTCGGTTTAAACAAAAGGGTACATATGTGAGTTGTCTTGTTTCAAACGACTAATAGCTGGAAGGGGCTTGGTCTGTAAAGTCTTCGCCGAGAATGGCTCCAATTTTAACGGCGGGGCGAACCAGGTTTTTGTAATTTAGATTTGTAAAGTCAATGAGGTAGGTAGGTAGTTAGGGAACAATAATAAGACGAGTGTAGGTCTTCAATTTATTATCTTACTGTTGTATAGCTTCATGTATATCTTAGTTTCTTTGCTGAGGTGGGCATGTTGGCTACAACAACATTAATAATTTATGTGTGGCAACTACTATGTTCTTCCTGTTAGTCTTTTATGGCCGAATGATGTGCCCTAGTACCTACTCGTATTTGTAACATTTTATTTATTTGTGTTTAGCTGATTGATTCGTGCTTAATTAAGCCTGTAACATAAGATAGCGTCACGCCTTTTCCCATACGTGATGACAGAGGCACAAATGTGCCCACTTGAGCCAGTTATTCTATATACTATTATGCATGACAGGGGGCTAGCCCATCGCCGCAGCTATGAAGTAATGAAGGTTTCCTCACGATGTTTTCCATCACCGTTAGAAAGTCCGTATAATTACTTAAGGTACATTAATTATCTCATTGGTACATGGTCAGGAATTGAACCTGCATATCCTGTGTAAGAAGCAAGCGTGAAACCCATTAGACCACGGAGCTCTTTTTTATACCTGTATATCTTAATTAAGCCTATATAGTACTTTAATCATATTTTACGATGAAGAACTAGCCCCTACCCGGGAGCCGACCACCGGGCCGCGCAACTGACAAATATAAATATATTTTTGGCAGGTTTTGCTAACATTTTTAATTTTAATAAAAAAACACAATATGGTATCTACCTAATAAATTGCAAATATTGTTTCATTCAAAATACTATATATTCAATATAAAGTATAAAAATACATGTATTTAAACGAAGAAACATAAGTTTTACAGATTTGTGAGACGTATAGCATCCGATGTGCCCATAGTGCGGCGGCATATAATACCTTGGACACTTTTTCACACATTGATCTAGCAAACATACTTATATAGATAAATATTATACTTAGATAGAAAAACAACCATGACATAGGTACAAACATCCGTTCTCATCAAACAAATATTTGCCCCCACCGGGATTCGAACTCGGGACCCTTGGCTTCGTAGGCATGGTCTCTGCCGACTCGGCCGTTCGGGTCGCCAGGCATGATGAGAGGAAGCGTTCTGCGAGCGAAATTTAAACCGCCATCACGTGGTGAGGACGGCCGTGATCCGCTGGGAAAGTGTTTATGTAGTAATAAAGGTATAAATATTTACCATATCCAGGGAAGCTGCGATGAGCTGGCACATCTGTGAAGAAAAAACAACAGCACATGTCAGCCGGAACTTTTGGTTTTGAAAACAGATTTATCAGCGTTTTTTGTGGTGGGTACCAACATCCTCACATCATCATTGTCCACTAAACGTGTGCGATGTTTTGTGGAAAATGACGATGTGAGCGTGCTGCCACTTTTCTTTGTTAATTAATTGATTTATAAGACTGTCGACTAGTTCCTTTCAATTGCTGGAAAAATGTCGAAAAAGTAGTGCAATAAGACGCATAACGATAGATATTATGTCGGGATGAACATAGGTACCGAAGCAAAATGCTATTAAAATGAAGAATAAATATTTATTTACCGTAGTAATTAATTAAATCCATCGGCAGCTGCCGGCCGAAATATCCTGTAATCAGTTTATGAACAAATATATATACTATAAATGTATACTTAATATGGTAGAGGAATGACTTCTTAGTTGAAAGTCTGGGTTGGTTTATAGCTACCTTATCCTTTGTTTTAAAGAAGATACAAAAAGCAATGGCCATATATTCAATTGAGAAAAAAATTGTGATCAGATGAACTTGCCCCGTTGATATAAAGGCCGACTGTCACTGTCACGATCACGATCACGGGCGAGGGTCGCAGTCTGCGGCGACCACGATGGTGTCGGTGGCGGAGACGCAGGTAATTCTGCGCCTGAAAAGTTCATGACGTGTCTGAGAATGAATTTTGCCAATGAACAGTGGTACCAAGGTCTGAGGTAGTACCTATTGATGTTGCCAAGTCAACCTGGCAGGATCATTGTGTCTTTAAAAAAAACAAAGTCACTTACACTAATGTTTACTGCTCTTAGAGAGATAACACAAACTTTATGACTTCCCAATTTTGTGGGAGAGGATATAAGGCTCTTCGCGAGTGATCGAATCTAACTGACTAAAATACATAAGAATAAGAAACTACGGAATCTATAAATTATGATTAGTAGTAATTAACACGGAAAAATACAGCCATGTGGAGATTATGCCAAACTAAGCTTTTACTACATATTAATAAGGGTTGTAATAGCTCCCCCATTTCGACAGACCTTATCCTTTTTAAATTAAATTGGAAACACCAAATATTTCAATAGAGTTCTACATTTTAGCTTTATGTTTGAACAGCTTCTTATTGTGACATAGATTGAATATTGAATATTTGCATACAGCATCCAGAGTTACTATTACCATTTCGATTTTTCTAACTTTTATTGAGTATATACAAAACAGAGATATTATTATAATAAGGACATAGGTGAAACCTGAATTGTATCTACTGTATTTAACATAGTAAGAATATGATTGAAACGTATTTAGTTCAACTTCTAAATTATCCAATTTATTTGTTGCATATTTCAAGGACTTATTAACTTATTTTGCGCAAATTAATCGGCGATAAATAAGGTAGATTATTTTTTTAACCTTTTTCTTACAACAGTGGTGTATTGTGATATCAAAAGTAAGATCCAAAAAAGACTTTTCAGTTAGTTTTACAATACCGATACCAACTATAGAATTATCAACGATATTATCATGATAATTTCTTAGTAACTTTTGCTTGGTAAATGAGAGCTCACAAATGGTGTCTAGGTGAACAAGCCGTAAGCAGGAATTGAAACTGTGGAAGTTTCTTTAGATTAGTTAGGAGACAAACATATTCAAAGTCCTGACCCTTCTGAGGTGATTTACATCTTGAAAACGACGAATACTAGGAATTTTTGTTGTAATGTACAGTGTGAATCTTCATAAAGTGGGATCTGGGTTAAAGAACATCGAAATTAATCGACAAAAAAATATAAAAATAAATCTCCCCCTCCCAATTTTTAATAGCCATTTTAATAATAATCTGGGTACTGCAAAAAAATATTTTAACTTCGGAACAGAAGGGTTTTTTGGAGTGAAATTCACTGATTCGTAATGATGGAAGACACGTTGTGCTGCCAGTAACATAAAGTTGCAGAAAAAGTGGTAACTGTAAACTAAAATAACGCTTTGTTTAAGAAATAATATTGATTTTTTGAGAATTTTTAATAAGTCCAGATTTTCACAAAATTTGGTTAACAAAATGGAATTATTTTATTATGGAATATTATTCTTAATTTTGTTAGCTTTCTGACGACACCAAAATTGTGTTTCTAAATAATACATTTTATTTTTTTAAATGATAAAAAATACTATTTTCACTTTTCGAAGCTAAGCTTAATCATAAGACCTAGAGATTAGTGATATAACGTGAAGTCATAAGGTTGTAACGACCGCGCTGCCTACGCGTGATCGCCACAAGTCACGGCACCGACACCCCGCACCGTGCCTGCACCGCCCTTAAACCATCAGGCAACTGCAATTTGGGCGCACGTAATACCTGTACTTGCAACATAGCAAAGAATCTGGTCCCATCGCTGTCCAAACTACACTTTTCGTCTGACTCCCCATCAAACCAGTACAGAAAAAGATACATATTTTATATGATCACGAAAATTTGTCTTCAAGTCCCGAATGTCACAGTTGTCACCTAGAATTATCAAGAGTCTGGACATGGAAAAGGAGCACCAGATGGGGTTGGCGCAACTTTAAAAAGAACTGCTTATAATTATGTCAAGTACGGACATTGACTCGTTTGTAGATTTTGCAGATCTGGTAAAAAAGAACGTCAAAAATGTTGAAGTGGTAGTAAAAGAGAAAGGAGATATCGTGAAAATTTTCCAGCTGCCGCCACGAGTTTTAAAAGTACCACCAAAGTACATCAAGCTCTATGGTCAGATGAACTACCATATAGTATTACTTTTAGAGACCTTAGCTGTTTCAGCTGCCTATATTCCTTTTTGCCATGTGGGCACCGGAAGCATCTTTAAGACCCAAAGATGCAAAGATCTACCGTGTTTGTACAAGGGACGCATGCCATAAATTACCTAGACTTGAGACAACCGGCCTGCAATGAAGAGAACTTATTAACATTCCAGCTTGACAATGCAAACTCCAATTTAGACATAGACTCCGACACAATATCGAATAACATTGAAGATGTTGACATAAAAATGAGCGAAATCGATGGCACCTTTTCTTGGACAGACATTCCAATTTCAGCTCCTGTCCAAAATCAAGAGAGACCAATAATATTATCAAAATATTTTATTATATTTTTTAATTTAATTTAATTGCTGTAATAATTTGTGTGTTTTGTGTACTTGAGCCTATTGCTGTCTCGTCTGCTTTGGCTCTGGCAGAATATCAGCCTCACAGATTCGTCTGCGACATTGCTGAGTCAGGGCCATTTTATTGTCGGAACAGTCAAAGTGCTTTAAAAAAAATGTCAGAGGTCAATAGCTCTAAATGTTCTGAATACTTTGATTTTATGATTACTGTCTTCAATGAGAAGGTTAATTCAAATTTTTTTTTGGAAGCTCATTATTTTTATTGGTGATTATGCCTGTGTTTGAACAGTATTATTTTTTGATATAGAGTTTATTTTTTGTTAAAGTTAGCTACATACTTGACTGACATCAATAAAAGATTTGATTACATAATTTATTGGCTTTGATTTTTAGATGTTTTTTTTTCACCAGGAATTTTACAACATTATATATATAAGCATTGTTGAGAAAACCATGTGCACTCGCATATGGTTTCCTCAACACTGCCATCCACTTATAAGCCGCCGAGTCGAGAGACGAGTGAGTCTACAACCGAGATCTTTAACGTTGAAGAGCCACACCAAAGGGCGATGGTCTGTGACAATTTTGAATTTCTGGACAAAGATAAGACGGAAGGTTTTAAATGCGTATATTATGATGACGACGATCACGAGACGTTCTTTCTCGGTGGTTAAATAATTTCCTTCTGGCTAATTTAATAAACGAGATGCATAAGCAATACCTATGTGGCTTGTCTTTACCTGTGTGGCTTGTCTTTACATATGTCGCCTTGGGAAAGAACTACACTTATTGCATAGTAACTTGCATCTACCACAAACGGAAGCTGACGAAACGGAACTGGGGTTAGTTTGTCTTTGAGAATTTAAAAATAATTATGTTGCTCCTGGGTCCAATCAAACGGAACATCCTTTGAAGTCAATGGTTTTGAAAACATAAAAAAAATCTCAATGAATCGTCTGTATTATGCGACTAGGTCTGGGAAGGACTTTATTTGTTTCACATTGGTTAGGATTTGAAGACACCTTTGTCCGTGATAGAGATATAAATTAACCGTCAAATTCGTCAAATACCTAAAAATGTACGAGCACAATCGTCAAACATTTACAAATTGGTCGATATAGATCTCACACAGTATAAACGTAATAATTTTACATTAAAGGCTTGCCGCAGGCTACAAACATAACTAAAGTGAAATTTATGCTTAGTTCGGAAAACTACCCTATGAAATATAGTACATCCTTTTGCACCTTACCGAATCCCGTTATGATGCGTCGCGATTTTGAACCTCATGCCATGGTAATTAAATTCAACTCCTCTAACGGGAAAATGTCATGTCGACATGACATTGGGGCCGAGTGGTTAAATGCAAGTGTTGAAGTAGCACGGAAGTAGGGTCAATCTCTTCGTTCGACCTTGAAGAAACAAGATTTCGATGTTGGCACTCTTGAAAATATGGTGTTTGAGTTTTGCTAACAATAAAACAAAACATTTTCTTATTTATATCAGTTGGTAACCGTTTGGATTAAAACAAAAATGTTATGTTTTATTTTTTATATAACGATGTTTAGGTTAACAAAAGTCCTATATCGTAAAACTCGACTGAATGTAGTTCCGTAAAATTGTATTAGTTATCAACATAGTTTTTATTAAATTTTTTAGTAGATTAATTTTCCTACGTTTTAATTAGCTAGGTAGCGAAAAATATTAAGACTAGAGTGTAGATCTTCAATTTATTATCTTACTGTTGTATAACTTGTGTATAACTTAGTTTCTTTGCTGAAGTAAGCATTTTGGCATTGCCAACATTAATAATTTATGTGTGGCAACATAGCATTATTTTTTTCCCGTTACTTTGCTATTGCCGAGTGGTGTGTATTTGTAATATTTTATTTATTCGTGTTTGGCTGATAATAAGCCATAATTAAGCCTGAATACTATTTTAATCATATTTTACAATGAAGAACTAGGTCCTACCCTGGAGCCGACCACTGGGCTCTGCCACTGACAAATATATATATATGTATATTTCATGTTTTTCTAACATTTTTTAGTTTTAATAAAAAACACAACATGATATCAACCTAATAAATTACGAATATTGTTTAATTCAAAAGCCTAATTTCAAGATGATATATTTATACGAAGAAACATTAATGATCGGACGCTACGCGTCTCTTAAATGACAGATTTATGAGACGCGTAGCGTCCGGTGTGCCCTTAGTGCAGCGGCATAATGAGAGGACGGAATCCGCGAGCAAAATTTAAACCGCCATCACGTGGTAGGATGGACCTGTTCCGCTTGGAAAGTGTTTATGTAGTAACAAGCAGAAGGATACTCACGCATAGCTATAAACTACAGTCCCTACTATTGACAGATGCCAAATGCTAGTTCTAAGAATTGCTCCACTTTATGTTCCAGTAGAAGTGTCGATTAATAAAGTTAAAAAACTTAACGAACTTAAATTAAATATAACATATAGCTTTTGCCCGCAGCTCCGCTCGCGTGGTATTAGTTTTAACGTCACCTGTGGAATGCGCCTGAAAAGAGACTAAACACTAAATTATTTCACGACTGTTTGTGATATGTTTATCTTGGAAAAGATAATGTATGGTGTCGTGTGAGGATACGAACCTAACAGAACCTAACAGAAAACAACAACCAGGATAAAATTTAGAGTGTCAGTTTATTGGTTATTTACAATTAATTAGTTTAAAAAAATGAGAGGAAGATGAAGATGAATGAGGTGAAACAGGTTTTATAAAATACAGATGTCTGGATAGAAAGAAGGAAGCGGAGAACACGAAGAGAAGTAGACCAGTGGGGTGAATACCAGGTTGCGGGCGTGTTTGTAGTTGTAGATGTTGTTGAAATCGTCGTTGTAGGAACGGTAGCGGCGTACTGGTAGCTACGGCTCGCTGGATCCCGTTGTAGAAATCGTCGTTGTAGGAACGGTAGCGGCGTACTTGTAGCTACGGCTCACTGGATCCCGTTATAGGAATCGTCGTTGTAGGAACGGTAGCGGCGTAGGCACGGCTCGCAGAATCCCGTTTTTTGAAGATTTATTTGAAGGTTTTCAGGGAGTTTAAAGGCTCGCAGGATCCCGGGGTAGTGCGACCCCGGGATAAGGCCTTTAACTGGTACTTCCAGTTCAGAAGCTGACGTGAGACTCCAGAATTTCAGAAATGTTCCGCTTTTATACCCTTTTTGGAGAGTTCTAAAAATTATTTAAATTAAACGTAATTTTTGTGAGTGGCCAAGAGAGAAAATATAAAAGAGAGAAAGAGTATTTTTGTAAAAGTATTAAAGTAAACATATCAGACCGCTAACGAGTTTGAATGGGCATTGCCATGACAACCAGATAAACAAAGGCATCAACAGATGTCAAAGTTTCGTTTCAGGCTCGTAATACGGTAAACAATACGAAAACCATGCAGTAAATTACATAACAGCGAAAGAAAAAAGGATAGCGCACCAACGCGCACGAAGCCCGAGATTGCAGAGTTTCGGAGAAAGTTAAAAACAAGGTCACCAAAGGTAAGCCCCTTCGCTATCGATTTAGAAATGCTGATAGCATGAAAATGCAGAACGAAAATGATTTGTTAACATGTTCTTATGGTTTCAAACGTTACAGGGTCCTATGGAGATAAAGGTGACGACAAATAATAAGTTGCACAGCTCAGCAAGCATCAAGCAGCAGCAGCAAGAATATAGCTGAAAAGCATGAAAGCATGACAGAGCAAGGTACCCTGAAGGACAAACAAAAAGACTGATGGTGGAGCTGGAGCTAAGGGATAGGAAGCAAGAATAGCATGTAAGTAGCATAACACTACAATGGAGAGCCAGAAATCTACTCACTACCGAAGTAAATAATGACTACCATATAATATGACTACATAAGTATGACGTATAAACGAATATCACGCGGTTGAGACCGTAGGTAAAAGCTTAGAATATCGCAAACATACGTAAATTGTGTCCAGAGTCAGAAATCTAATGCAATACTCTCTGTAAACAACGTTCCGGGATTTGTTGTTCTCTGCGTATATGTAGAGATTTCTAGCTCTAGATACACGTGAACAGCCAACGAAGAGCTGTCCGTGAGAAAAACATGGGATGCCCAGATGAATCCCTGCTACTTTTAGCGTTTGTCCTTGACTCTTATTTATAGTGATGGAGAAGGCCACTTTCAAGGGGAACTTACTATAATCTAAAGTTGGATCATAGTCAAACGCACATTTTTTTAAAACTCCCCAGTTAGTTCTTACAAATATTTGCCGACGTTCAGCTTGTCGTTGAGCAACAGCTTGTCGGCGCACATCTGCCTCTTCGACTGTTACAGAGGCACGCTGAGAAGCCATGCGCTCTGCGTTTTCTTGACGTCGAGAAGCAGCCTCCTCTGGTGTTTCAGAGACACGCTGGGAAGCCATGCGCTCTGCGTTTTCTTGACGTCGAGCATCAGCCTGCGCCGAGGTTTCAGACGCTCCAGCATATGCCTGACGATCCGCCTGCTCAATTCTTCGCTGTTCAGCATGAACAGACGACTCTTGCTGTCTAGCTATCTTTATAGCTCGAGCTCTTTTTGAGCTCTGCGAAAGATTTGATTTGCGTTTGCGAGTCATTATAAATTTAAATATCAAACCAGAAACCAATTCGAAGTGCAAATACCAATATCTATGAAATTACAATTAACGTTATAATCTACAGCCAAATCAATTGTGAAATCAGTAATCCAAAACAAATGCCAAGTCAGTGCAATGAACGAAAGAAACAACAACCTATCCGAATCCGAACAAAATCGCAAAGCAAACTTTCGAGCGAGAGAGACCAAAAAATAAGAAACAAACCAATGCAACCGACCAAATGAATTATTATGCCACACTCACCGATAAAAACATAACAGAGTTTAAAGTCTAGTTGTGGCCAAACCATACAGCGATGTAAAGTATGTGCAGCGCCATCTAGAGAATTTCTGGTAAACGTGAGACTGCTTAACAAAGGCAACCGCTAAGAAATAAATTAGTTTGTGTCATTTGACTGTGTTGTCTGTTATTTATATCTATATAATATAATGAGTTTCAATTACAGTTGTTTGTGTACAATAAATAAGTGAATAAGTGAGTCAGTTAGTCAATACTTTGTTTTTTATATGTAGCATTTACATATTTACACATTTCAACCCCATCGCACTTCAATAGGGGATGATGGTATTTCACTTCCGCTACGTTGAGTTTTAAAATCGATGCCATATTCGTAATTAGCGACCCAAAAAACCATAAAAACGACATCCATATTGATTTTCAGAATTTTTCACCCCATTTCCCTCAAGGGGGGTTGAATTCAGAAAAAAAACTTAAATATCTGTAGCCTATGTGTTAAGTCAGGGTATAAGCTACATACATTCCAAATTTCATTCAAATCCGTCAAGCCGTTTCAGCGTGAAAGAGTAACAAACACACAAACTTTCGCATTTATAATATTAGTGGGATTAAGTTAAAAATATTTACCAAATCCATATCCTGGCACATCTGTGAAGAGAAAACAACTGCATATGTCAGCCGGAATGTTTGGTTTTGAAAACAAATTTATCAACGTTTTTTGTGGTAGGTACCAACACCCTCACATCATCATTTTCCACTACACGTGTGCGATGTTTTGTGGAAAATGATAATGCTGTCCTTTTATTGTTACTTAATTGATTTATAAGATTGTCGACTAGTTCATTTCAAATGCTAGAAAAATGAAGAAAAAGTAGTGCAATATCACGAATAACGATATATATATGTCGGGATGTACATAGGTACCGAAGTAAAATGCTATTAAAATGAGGAAAAAATCTTTATTTACCGTAGTAATTAATAAAATCGATCGGCATCTGCGCGCGGAAATATCCTGTAATCATATTATGAACAAATCTATAAACTGTAAGTGTATGCTTAATAGGGTAATGGAATCAGTTAATTGGCTGCTTCGTTGAAAGTCTGGGTTGGTTGATAGCTATCAAGCCTGTGATCCTTTGTTTGAAAGAAAAAAAATAAGCAATGGCTAAAAACAGATGAACTTGCCCTGTTGGAATAAAGGCCGTCTGTCACTACCACGATTACGATCACGAGCGAGGGTCGCAGTCTGCGGCGACGCAGACGGTGGCGGAGACGCGGCTGATTCCGTGCCTGAAAAGTTAATGACGTGTCTGAGAATTGATTTTGCCAATGAACAGAGGTACCAAGGTCTGAGGTTACTACCTCAGACCTTGAGGTTACCTATTGTTGGAAAAAACAAAGTCACTTACACTAATGTTTATTGGTCTCAGAGAGATTTCGCAAACTTTATACGACTTCCCAATTTCGAGGGAGCGGAATACTTTACCGCTTTTCGGGAGTGACCGAATCTAACTGACTAAAATACAAAAGAATAAGAAAAACTCTATTCAATCTCTAATTCATTCATCAGTCTTATATCTTCAATATGATGTAAATGGTTCTTTGGTATGTGTTGAGAAACCTGCTCAAAAAAATTTTAATAAATAAAACTACATTGTAATGTGCAATATTATGTTTTATGTAAGTTAAGATAAAAAGTAATAAAAATAGAAAATTTTCTTTCTATTTTCTCTCTATTCTGCGCCCATAGACTAGCGGCAGAAGAACTAAATGCAAAATTCATGGCGGGGCGTTTGCGGCCAGCGGAGAAAGGAGCATGCGGAGACTGGAAAGAATAGCAACGCGTTAAGAAAACAGCTATGCATACTCATAATCACCTAAAGAATTATCGTATTGTAACACTGCAGTATTATAAACATAGTTTTGTAATTGTTTTTTTTTATTATACCCATAAGTCAACACGCTTTCTCACGATGTTTTCCATCACCGTTAGAACGTCCGTATAATGTACTTAAGGTAAATTAATTATCTAATTGGTACATGATCAGGAATCGAACCTGCAACTTCTGTGTGAGAAGCAAGCTTGAAACCCATTAGACCACGGAGCTCTTTAGTATAGAGTAAGATAAATAAATATTACTTACGAGTAAAGTGTCAGGAGAGTGGTTCTCAGGGTTATCAGATGAAAAATATAAACTACCGTGTTTATCTGTTAAAATTACGGTGTTTAAGACATAAATTACCGTAGAATCATTTGGAAAATACTGTGTAAATTGCCGTATGGAATTCAACCGAAACAACCTTGAATTTTGAATATATTTTTTTAAAATGAATCTTCTAAAATAAGAACTTCTTTATCATATATGGCTGCCGTCATTTTTGATAACATGTTCTTAGTAGGTGTAAAATCAACACAGCTATGACCATTCCGGTGAATAGCTTGTTGAGCAAGTATATTTTCCTTAATGGGTTTCATTATCAGCTTGTACCTTTTCTTTGTTTTTATGTCGTTGACTTGACTGAATATTATTTCACACAAAAGTAAAAAAATACCATCGCTTCTTTGTGACCTGATATCGGTCTATTGGCCTATCTTCGATTTCAATTTTTTTTGTGTGTGCTACTTCCTTACACGGTAGTTAATATTTAAGAATACCGTAGAAAAAGACACGGTAGTGGATCGCTACCGTAGACCGTGTATTAGCCAAAAATACCGTGGTTCTACGGTAATTACCGTGTACCTGGTAACATTGGTGGTACTGTTGCCTGTTGTAGTACGCCTCTTCCTTCATGCTCTACGCGGATTATGGCCACGTGGGTGCCATCAATCGACTATTCTAGGAAAAAAGATAATTCCATGAACCTGCAACAAAAAAAAAATACTAGAAGGCCTAATGAGCATACTGCATTTAATATTGTGGCAGGCATCCGATAAAAAAAAACAGTTATTTGCTACTGTTTCTGTTACCTTATTGAGACTATTTCCCATTCACTCTGGTTCATGGGAAACTATGTATTTTGCTAGAATAGACGGGTGGTTTAAAGCATCTGTGACATCCCGAAGACAGTCTGACATTGTAGACTGTGCCAGACTGAGAAGCGCATAGGCCTCAACATTCTTCTGGTAGCACACTGTGGCGAAGAATGCGAAGTGCGAAAATGATTTATAAGTTTCACTTATAATCATTATTGATTTAATTTGTAAAAGTATCTTTCTTACCCTAATGTCTAGCCGAACAGCGCTACTGCGTTGTGTTACCGGCAATAGAGATAAAACTTCCTCTGATATCATTCGGAAAGTTTCCTTTGTGAGGCGGAAAAGTCCCACAGATTCAGCCTCTGGCGGCATCATCGGCTGACTTGCGACCCTCAGCAGCCTCAGTTCCTCGTTATGGAAACGCCTGAAGCGTCCCTTCTCTGATGTAACCAGCAAAATGGCCTGCGCCATCCCAAAAACTACAATAATAAAAACCATGTTTACCTTAGTGGGTCCTTAGACTATTTTTTACTGTCATACAAAATCCCTAAAATCACTGACCAAAATTTTAAGATTTAATTAAAATTAAAATTGGTAAATCACGGCTGGAAAATGTTGACACCGGGGACGATTACATGTTACAGATTTATGTCAAACCATACTGATTTAGTTCATTCTTTCGTCTTCGACGTCGCTTTCATTACGATGGCATTTGCGCGGTACGAATTTGACAGATGAAGCCAATCCATCGCTTTCAAATGTCAGATTGAACACGAAGACCAAGTCGAAAGGCAATAGCCGGTAAGGCTGCTGATCTATGGATGCTAAGCTAAGTCTAGTGAAAAGTAAGGAAACAGGTTTGCAGAGGCTTTCGGTGCACCTGGATAGTTGAATAGGATGTAGTTGATCGGGCCCAGCAGTTTTGTATATGTCTAGGTTTTTTTACTGAAGTAAGACTTAATTTTGATTAATTTCAATTGTGTGGATATCAATCGACTGTTGTAACTCTCTGAACGAATGAGAATCAATATCATTGGCGTTCTATGGGGCCTGGTAAGTAGATTCGAAGTAATCAGAAAAAGCATTGCTGATGGTTTCGCCAGATTACAACGTATCATTGCCACAGTTCATAGAGCTTGGATAAGCATTCGTCTGATTACGATTTTTGACGAACGCTTTTAGATTTTTGTGAATAGACATCTCTACATTTTGCCTATAGTTATGGAAACATATCGATTCTAATCTCTTAGCCCTATCCCGAAGTAAGCAGAATGATTGAAGGTCACCTATTTCGGGTACAAGCGGGTCCAATTCACGCTTGATGTTTCGGGCAGTATTAGATAAGACAAGATCCACCGTGCAAGTTTATAAAACTATTATGTTGAAAAAACATAAAATATTATCTTTACATTACAAAAATTAGAAAGCTGATTGTCAAAGAGAGCGGCCGTTGTTTTCTATATATAAGCGCAAATATAAGCATGCAATATGGGCACGTGACGGTGGCGCGCCGTGATCGCGTGGGATGTGCAGCGTGATGAGCGTGACCCACAGGTTCTGAGCGGATGAGAACCACTCCCGCCGCTCACTTGCTTGCAGGTCTCCGCGAGCCGCTATCAGCACAGTTCATAGTTCCTGTCTCTTCTCCAAACGGTAAAACCATTGCTAAAAAGGTCCTCGCTATGAATGCCGTCGGCAAGCCATGTCTCTGTGAGTAAATTACATCACTATCCTTCATACTCATATTTCGTGTAAACAGTTCAGTCTTTGTGCGCAGACCTCCAACGCACTCCAGGGTTTGCGCCCTATGGATGACTGAGCTGGGATTATGCGGTGTATATTTTGAAGAAAAGCGTTGAAAGTATATGTAGGTATGTATACTATGTTTCGCGAGACAGGCAATCATCTATATCCCCTTCCCCCGGACCTCTGAGATGTACAGACGTGTTTCTAGTTGATTTCGTAATTATTTTAATAAACTGTAACATTAATCTCGTATGTTACAGTTAACAAACAGTTATGCGAGTCGCGAGTGCAAACCGCGAGTCAAAGTAACTAGGAAGGTCAAGTTATAGTGGACGGCAAGTGATTTTGTTCTAAATCGTCGATCGTGCCCAGCGTAACCAGACCCCTCGCCTAACACATCTCCTATATGCCTATCTTCGCCTGGTACTTCTGAATCAAACTGAGTAATATGATCAAGCGCACCCCGCCTGCCTCGCCGTTAGTGACGGCAGCGACACCGACGACGACGGAGGCATACAAGCTCCGCATCTGCAGGGCATGACGTCGATGGAGTTGAGTTCTTTCGTAATGGCGTCAGACGAGCGTGCTCATCATGGCTCAGCACCGGACCTGCACGACTTGCTAAATAATATCACGGAGCGTAAAAAACGCAAATTCGATGAAACTGATAATAATATAGGTATCATGATGAAACAGATGTTTGACTCTTTCTCTAAAGAACAGGAAAAGAGATTCAAAGACTTGAAATCTACTATCGATGAATTGAAAAATCAGAATAAAGAGCTTACAAACAGTGTCGAGTGGATGTCAAAAAAATATGATGAGTTTTTGGAGAAAATAATCATATTAGAGAAAGATAGAAAAGAGGACAAAAAAATCATCAAGGACCTTGAAGAAAAGCTTGAAACACTGGAGTGAAAATCTCGTTCCACGGGTATTGAAATACGGAATATTCCTAAGCCACAAGGAGAAAATAAAGATGAAATTTGCAAAACAGTGAAAAAAGTATTAACTACATTGAACATTGAAGTTCAGACGAACGATATTAAAGATACTTTTAGATTGAGTGCCAAAGATTCGTCACACCCGATAGTCGCAGAATTTACAACTGTACTAATGAAGGATAAGGTACTGAAAAGTGTTAAGGAATACGACCAAAAAAAAAACAAAAAATGATAAGTTGAACACGAAAGCCATTGACCTGCCAGAACCAGCGAAACCAATATATATATCCGAATCGCTGACCTATAAAACTCAGAGACTATACTACTTAGCTCGAGTTTTTCAAAGAGACCACAGATATGAATTCTGCTGGACGTCCCAGGGAATCGTCTACCTGCGCAAAAAAGAGTAAGAATCTCATCTGAAGCTGACCTAGAAGCGATCAAGAAGCAATGACTCTATATCACATATCTCGCAAAACATACTTATAAAAAATTACATTTTACCCCGTTATTCACTTCACTAATCAAACAAAATACAATGTACTTTTATCAGCCTACAACAAACACTACACATAAAACACAACACTCAAACACAATTATTTATTTTGTAGGAAAATCCATTTTCGTATTTACAAATACATTCTGCCTAACTTTTATTCTCATTCGTTACTATATATTATATATAAATAAAACTTGTGATTTATTAATGGCTGAAACATTTATAATCTACCTTAAAAATGCCTAACATCGATGTTATATCAAATGAGTTGGATAGCTACGCGGTATCCCAAAGTTATAGTTGTGAAGTGGAGAGATGTAAGCAGTTGCTTCCACCTTCACATGCAGGTCTTACCATGATTACACAAAATATTAGGAGCATAAACTGCAATATGTCTCAGTTTGAGGTCTTATTAAACAGATTAGGCATAGAAAATGATATTATTATTCTTAAAGAGTGCTGGATGCAGAAAAACTCTGTTTTACCTACATTATATGGATATAGTGTACATGCCACTATTTTTAATAAGTTGCAAAATGATGGCGTCGTAGCATATATTAAGGACCCTCTAAGTTTTTCTACATTTGAACCAGATTTTCAAGAAGGTAACTGCATAGTTATTAATATAGGTAAGAATGATACTGCTATAGTTGCCATTTATAGGTCTCCTTCCTATAGTAAAATAGAACCATTTTTAAAATCATTTAATGAAAATATCGAAAAATTATCTGATCATAAAAATATAGTAATAGTAGGTGATATAAATATAAATATAAATTCCCAAAAGGAAGACCATTCTTTTCTACATTTTGCAGACCAATATCTGACACAAGTTGCATGTCTAGGACTTTTACCTGCTCATACTTTGGTCACCAGAGATATAAGCAAAACCTGTATTGATCATGTAATGCTAAAAATAAAGCTGCCCTCTATAACGATCGTACCTGAAGCAACTGTTACAGACCATAAGCCTGTAATTTTCTATCTTAGAGTAAAACGGCAACGAAATTTTGCAATATCTACTACAAAGAAAGTTAATAAAGAAGGAATTCAAAAGGATATCAATAATATAAATTACATGGAAATCTATGAGTGTAGGGATCCGGATATCGCAATGACTTTGTTTATAAATTCCGTGATGTCATTTATTGAAAGTAACACGTCTACCATAATTTTATCGAGACGTAAAAAGATTTTGAAACCCTGGATCACGCCAGGTCTTTTGCGATGCATGCGTCACAAGGACAAATTACATAAAAAATCTATGGCAGATCCTGAAAACATGATTTTTAAAACCACATACGCAAGGTACAGGAATTATTGCGGTAAACTTCTGAAAAAGGTAAAGAGATCGTTTGAAAAGCAGCAAATAACCTCAGCGGGTACAGATAATAAAAAATTATGGAAAGCCATTAAGGATATAACATATTCATCTAAGGACAAAAGTCAACCAATGGAGCTTTTGACAGTCTCGACAGACCCTGAAGCCTCATTGGATGAAGTCAATAAATATTTTGTAGAAGTAGGTGAAAACCTCGCGAAACGCTTTTCCACTGAGTATAACTCTTACTCAAGTGCAGAACAGCAGGAAAGAGTAGCTTCCTCATTTGCACTGTTATGCACGGATGAAGCAGAAGTAGAACGCCTTATTATGGCTTTGAAACGCGAATGCACAGTTGGTTGGGATAATATCTCAAATATCATACTTAAAGAACATAAAGAGTTACTTATCCCTCCATTAACATTCATTTTTAACATGTGCTTAGAGTGTGGTATCTTTCCCACGGTGCTCAAGCGTTCACGTATCCGACCAATACATAAAGGAGGCAACAGGGACCGTATCAGTAATTATAGGCCCATATCAATTCTTCCCTCTTTACCAAAAATATTAGAAAAAATCATAAATAATAGGTTGGTTAAATATCTTGAAGGTAATGGGCTATTATCTGATAATCAATATGGTTTCAGATGCGGAAAATCCACTGATGAAGCAGTACAATGTCTTACAGACTATATTGCGACTAATCTCGATGATGGAAAGAAATGCATTGGAATTTTTCTTGATTTGGCGAAAGCTTTTGATACGGTCCCTGTCCATTCACTGTTAGATAAACTTGAGAAACTTGGAATCAGAGGCTTACAACATAAGCTATTGACCAGCTACTTAACAAATCGTTTCCAAAGTGTACAAGTGAGTAACTATATCAGCTCAGATCTACCTATTTCGTACGGAGTTCCCCAAGGTAGCATCTTAGGACCAACATTGTTTTTGGTATATATTAATGACGTCCTATGTCTGCCATCTTTTGATGGCCAAATTATATCCTATGCAGATGATACTGTATTACTCTTTTCTCATAGATCTCTTGATAAGGTTTATGAGCTAGCACAGAGTGCTCTAAATAGAGTTAAAAAATGGCCGCACATGAATTCTTTGACTCTCAACTCTGACAAGACAAAGTATATGTTTTTTTCTATACGCCAGATGCAAGTAGATAGTAAGTACAAAATTGTATCTCATGACTGCTGCTCAAATGGGGAATCTAGCCAAAACGGTTGCAAATGTTTGAGTCTGGAATGTGTAAAATGTATAAAGTATCTCGGTATACAAGTAGACTGCAATTTAGCTTTTAAAGAGCATATTAAACACCTAAACAATAGACTTCGTAAATTAATTTACATCTTCAAAAACTTGAGACACGTTGTCGAACCCCATATACTGAAACAAATATACTATGCGCTGTGCCAGTGTATACTTACTTATAGTATATCATCATGGGGAGGTGCAGCAAAAACCTTTTTAAAAACATTGGAAGTAACTCAAAGGGCTATACTAAAGATTTGCACTTTTAAGGATTACTTTTACTCAACTGAATTGCTATACCAGGATTGTGATGTACTGAATGTTAGACAACTTTTTATACTCAGTATTATAATTAAACAACACAAGAAGATAGTTTTTGACGAGGAACAGCTAGATAAACGCCGAATTAATACGAAGCATAGAGACAAGGTCTTTCGCAGAAAATTTATTAATAAGTTTCTACCTTTTTTGGGTCCATTTTTGTTTAAAATACTCAATCAAAAAATTAGTATCTATACAATGTCTGCTTTTCAGTGCAAGAAAGAAGTTACCAACTGGCTTAAGAATAAAAACTATGAGGAGACTGAGAATTTGCTTAAAATTGGGGTATGATAAAATACGCATAAAACAATAATACTACAAAAACTAAATTAACACACCCTCTCACACACATACAAACACCACATTTATACACACAGAGAGGAGTAAACACTACACAATACTTCTTCATTTTTCATTTGATTTGTGTAAACTACTAAATTATTAATCTGTTTAACTAAATAAGTTTTTACTTACATTTATATCTAGATTTAACTAATCATAAAAATAGTCATCTAAACTACATAATCAGAAGTTAGAATTTTTATTTTTGTTTAAAACACTGGGAATTTGGGCGCTGTTTTGCTGAAATACAGGTCTTACGCCTAGCTCAGCGACAGATGCTACAATGTATTTTTTAGCAATTTAATCTAGCCTACATTAAATAGCACCATTGTAACTATTTGTACTTCTTTATGTGACAATAAATATTATTATTATTATTATTATTATTATATGCACTAAGATGAGCGAGAACAAGAAACCGGTTCGGTAGTCATAAATAAAATCAATAAATAATTGATTGAAATATTGTTATGTACAAATATATAGCTATAGTTAACTAGACTGTTGTTTACTCAGATTTTGAGACGAGAAAGTATCGGCTTTTGATGGTTCCTTTCCCGCGCGGTACTGTACAGGAAACTCTAACCGTTTAAATTATCGACTTCGTCAACTCCTTCATTTTCCCGATCAAATGAGGGTAATCCTTCATTTTCCTGATCAAATGAGGGTGAGTCAACATGGTGTACAGGGTGACTAAACTGGCCTTGATTTTGAGAGTTACCGAAACGTTTGTTGTTGAATTCTCGTTTACGGCAGTCTTTAATGAGATGTCCCTCGTTTTTGCAATATCGACAGACAGGACGAGAGCTAGAATTATTTTGACCATTGTCATTGGACTCGTTGGTGATGTTTATCCCTGCACGATTCTGAAATCCTCGGTTCTGAGGACGCTGGAGCTGCCCTGACCGTTGAGATGGATTTTGATAATTATTAGGTTGTTGGTAACGATTGTGATTCTGGAAATTCGATGATTGTTGTGGACGGTTTTGGTAGGAGTTGGCACCGCTATGGGAAGTTGGATGTTTCTTGAGCGTTGCCTGTAATATTTTTCTTCAGATGGGGCAAAACTTATTGCCTCATTGAGGGTTGAGGGATTACGGCATCGAATAACGGTTGCCAGTCTTGGATTGAACCCTGTCATGAATGTGTACAATGCCAGGTCTTGCATTGCAGCGATGCGGCCAGTCAGTTCTCCTTTTAATTTGGTTGGGATAGTAATATTTATTTCAGTTATTAATTTTGCTAAGCAAGATTCTACGCGGAGGCCGAACTGATTAACCGCTTCGTTACTAAACTGACGACAATCTTGCAGCTCAGATAATAAGGCGGCATAATGTTTTTTCTCGCCAAACTGATTTTTCAGAAAGTCTTCTAACTGTTCAAATGACTCAAATTCTTTGATATAACACGCTATTTCCGCGCGTCCTTCCAATTGGCTTACAATATATTTAAATAATATATTTTGCTGGGAAGACGAAGCAAGCTCTATTGCGTTTTTACAATTGCTTAAAAATGGAGCAAGTCTGTCGCGACTGCCATCGAATTTGTTTATGAATTTCAATAGAATACTAATCTCTATGCCTTTAGACGGTCCTGCTTTGTCTTTATCTTTACCCATAGTAGACGCGTGGGCGATACTCAGTCAAAACAATAACACAATCGAGATAAGAATGAGACAATGCGTGAACTCGGTTACACTACAGTTTGTTAATTTTATGTCGTTGAATAAAACTTTTGCGGGACACTTTTTATGTATTCACTTTCACTTTAAACTGGAATGTACTCACATTAGAAGGTAGATGATAGCTTGCATGATGTTACTGGATGTGATGAAATGATGGTCTGAATTGGTATTTGGTTCAGAACGACGTAGAACTGGTATTAGGACTGGAATGTATGCTGGAACTTTCCTGTAACTCGAATGGAACTGGAACTGGGTTTGTGCTGGGTTGCAGAAGGTAACACGCTGCTGGCGTTATTCTCCTGTTCCACTTAACGCACAGTGGACTCGCTGATAAGGTTGAGGTATTTTGAGTCTCTCGTTTTGCACTTTTCACACACTTTTATATTGAACTGAAGGAGGCGTCCAAGGACCTTTTGAGATCCCTTCTCGCTGCCACCAATGTTATAAGAAGTCCACGAATTGTCTTTAAAAAAAATTTTTTTTAACTAGAATAAGAGAATATATTCAAAATTGTGATTAGAGAAATATGTGTGTCTACAGTATGACCGGCGGAGAGAGACTAACTCCTCGCCAATGAGTTCTTCAGTTCAGGGCTTAGATGATGATGAAGCACGTTCATCAGCAATTTACTAAACATGGAGGTAGTATAACAGATCGGTAACCAGATTTCCTGCTTTATCTTTTAATTTGCTGATTTCAGCTTTATTTCTATCTATTTTCTTCTGAAAAACTTTTGTATGATGATTTTGTTGAATTGTGTCTCCTATTATTTTTGTATTGTATGTTCTTATGTCCGATGTAATTACTTTCGATATGGCTTTTTTATTTTCTGAATTTCTTTTTGATCTAATTGTGTCTGCAATCTCATTTTTCTTCTACTTCTACTATATAAGAGATATTGTGTCCGATGATAATTTTGATTCTTTATGTGTGTGACGATCAATGAACTTTCTAGTAGTATTAACCATTATCTTGCAGAATTCGTCGTTTAGTGAGTCCAAGTCTAGGTTCTGTTCTTGTAAAAATTCGAATTTATTTTTCAGCTCTATCTTGAATTCCTTTTGTAAGTACTTGTCCATATTTTCGTACTTCTTACTCTGTGAAAACACCATCTTCTTCTTCTCTTTGCGTATGTCAAGAACAAACGTAGCTCTCACTAAACGATGGTCACTGCTAGTCTTAAAATAATTTAAGACCGAAACATCAGTGACCAGGTGTTTATCAAAACTTACTATATAGTCTATTTCATTTGTAGTTTTTCCATTGTGGCTTATCCAAGACAATTTTCTAGCAGGTCTTTTTTGAAAGAAGGTGTTCAAGAATGAATATATTGTAGGTATATGGTTAAGCTATGTAACGTGGCGTTATTCGATACGATCATGTCTATCAACATACAAACATAAATATAGTGAATAGTGGAGTGAAACTTAAAGAGGCATCCATGACAAGCGGTAACAAAAAAGTAGAGCGGTTAAACAAGTTAATTATAAATGTAAGTCAAACATTTTTTTTAAGATCTTTCACGGTTTTAATGGTATGTATTGATGACGTTTCATTTTTTCTCTCTTGAATCTTGCAGTGCCTTACCCAAACAAATTGGTAATTCTTATTTGTTGCAGTTTATCTGGTTTTATTAATAAGGATGTGGTCATTGACATAAATCTTGTTGGGAGTATTTAGAAATCCCAGGTCAGAAGCTGATTTTAGTTGGCGAGAGGCCGCTTTGAAGTTATCCTTAAACGGCTGATCCCAATAACCTATCTTCTATCCATAATCTGCAAATTAAAGACCGCTAGTGTCAAATTTTACATAAATCCCATAGTGCAACTGTAAAATGTAACGCGAAATCTGCAGATCACGGATAGAGATAGATTATTGGGATCGCCCGTTAATCGCGGGTTGTGAAATATAAGACAATCGGTTTGTTTTGACTGCTGATGAAGCGGACTCTCGAGACAAAGTTGATATTGTCTTTTGATACTAGAACTCCAAATTTCGCACCATTGAGGCAGATTATGTCGATAAGTTTTTTTTTTACGGATCCGTACCCGAAATGTGCCAAACGGGACCCTATTACCTTCGCTTTCCGTCCGTCCGTTCTGCCCGTCTGTCACCGGGCTCTGCCAGATCAACCGAAATAGGTAGAGAGCTGATTTTTTTACGAATTAAGAAGTACCCATACAATGTAGCGCATTCATGTCCCCAGCGAGGGGCAAGGGCCCTTACCCTAAAAAGAGTAAGATTTAGCCAACTCCTCTAAGCTAGCTCAGTAAGGATTGACGGTGGGGTTTTCCGGATAGTGGCCACCCAAACAGAATTTATCAAGCTGCCGTATTGGGGCCTTGGACACAGCTTTACGACTTCTAACACCGAGTAGCGATAGTAGCGGAAACCTATGCACAATAAGTCATCCGATTCTCGGAAGTAACCAAACAAATACGTAGAAACGGACACCCATCCGTGCGGGTAGCAACAGGGGCCGTCACGGCCAGATGTTGCTACCCGCACGATCGTTTTCGATGTGCGAAGACCGCTAGGTCACGGACGCTGGAAAAATTATTATGTGGTAAAATCCGGTAAACCTACAGTTTTACCGCCGTAAACTCGGTAATAAAACGCGCTAGTTGAGAGTTGACAACGAACAACTTTATTCAAAAGTGCAACGTGTAAACCATAGACACACAACTATTTATTTGATGTTACCATGTATAATTAATACATTTCAACACCCCAACTACAGCAAATAAACAAATTCTTCTATGAAAACACAGTATTTCACTTACACTAACTTATTTTCTATTTTAACAACCCTAGACCCTTAATACATTTAACATTATAACATAACAGAACTTAAAGCTTTTGTAAGCACATCAGCAGGCATGTCTGTTGTTGGCAAATATTCTAAATTAATAATATCATTATTAACTGCATCTTTTATGAAATGATATCGTATATCTATATGTTTGCTTTTTCTGTTATAGGCATAATTTGCCACCAACTTCTGTGCGCTCTGACTGTCATTATAAATTGTCACAGTATAAAGATTACCAGTGAGTTCACACAGTAAAGATCTCAAATATATGGCTTCCTTACTTGCCTCAGCTATAGCCATATATTCAGACTCCATGCTCGACAATGCCACCGTTCTCTGTTTCCTGCTCTCCCACGAGATAGCAGAACCCGACATTATAAAACAGTAGCCGGTATACGACCTGCAATCTATACTGTTACTTGCCCAATCGGCATCCACATATCCAACAAGTCCATCTGTTCCCTTTTCATACTTTAAACAAAAATTCTTAGTTTTCTTAAGATACCTAAGTATTCTCTTTACATAATTCCAATGAGTACATGTGTATGACACTTATTAAACTGGCTAAGGAAACTGACACTATAGGATATATCTGGTCTTGTAAGAACAGATAAGAACATCAAGCTTCCAATCAATTGTTGATATGGAATGTCTTTGTCACAGTTCTCAGAATTATTAATATCTAATTTACATTCCATTGGAGTACTAGCAATCTTACAATTTAACATATTGAATTTTTCCAATAACTGGTCTATGTACTTTTCCTGGTCCAAAGTAATAACATTTTATACTTTGTCAATTTTTACCCTCATGCCTAAGCATTGTTGAACCTGACCCAGATTTTTAATCTTAAGTTTAGAACTCAATACAGAAATTAAGTTATCCGTCTCCATTTGATTATTGGAATATACATAGAAGTCATCAACATACAAGGCGATAACAACTTTTACCTCATCACTCATTTTGGTAAAAACACATGGCTCTATGAGACTCTTTTTAAATCCTAGCTCGTTTAAACATTGTTCTACTCTCTCATACCATGATCGAGACGATTGCTTTAAACCATATATAGCTTTTTTTAATTTAACAATCACTTTCTTCTCATTTTTGGTTGAACCATATAAATATCCTCTTTCAGAAAACCATTTAAAAATGCTGTTTTGACATCCAAGTGCGTCCAACATCCAACATTTAAATTTAATTTAACAGACAGTGCAAACAATAGTTTCAAAGTAGAATGTCTCACAACCGGTGAGAATGTCTCTTCATAGTCAATACCGGGCTTCTGAGTAAAACCCTTTGCCACTAAACGTGCTCTGAAACGTACACAGTCATCACTATTTACTTTCCTTTTAAATACGCACTTGCATTGCACTAAGGTTTTATTAGAAGGTAATTTACTCACAGGAACCCACGCATCATTTTCTTCAAAAGCCTGAAGCTCGTCTTTCATTGCCTCCATCCACTTGTCTCTATCTGGGCTATCCAGGGCTTCTTGGACACTGATTGGATCATTAGTGACATTTGGTCATGACATTGTACATAGATTTGAAAATCCGTAACGCTCTGGCTGCTTCTTTATTCGCTTTGTATTTTCTGTAGGTTGTTCTGGTTCCTCTTCTGATTCTTGTATTTTTTCATCTTCACCGTCTAAATATTCTGAATCACTAGACTAATCAATTACTTCCAACTTAACCACAGATTCCTCTACTGACTCCCCAACTGAATCTGTGTTCTCTACACTAATGGTGACTGTCTCTTGTTTCTTTGTCTTCTCTTGTATTACCACATCTCTACTGGTTGTGACCTTGTTTTTAACTGGATCATAAATTATGTAACCTTTTATGTTCTCACAATAGCCAACCAATATGTGTTTCTTTGACTTTCTGTCCCATTTAGTCCTTTTTTTCCTTTGGTAAATGTACCATCACTGGACTTCCAAATATGCGTAAATGCTGCAAGTTCGGTTTTCTGCCTGTCCATGCTTCATACGGAGTCTTGTCAATACCTGAAGCTACTAATCTGTTTTTTAAATAGACAGCTGTGTTAGCAGCTTCTGCCCAAAACTTCTTTTCCAAATCAGCTTCGAAAAGTAAGCATCTCGCTCTCTCCACTATGGTACGGTTGGATCTTTCGCTTAGTCCGTTCTGTTCTGGTGTGTACGGGTTTGTTTTTGATGTGTTATTCCTTCTTTCTTCAAGAAATCTTCAAAATTATTACTGCAGTACTCAGAGCCATTGTCAGTTCTTAATATTTTGATTTTCTTATTCTGAAGATTCTCTGCCATTGACTTGAACTCCTTGAAACAGTTTAATGCTTCAGTCTTGGCTTTCAGGAAGTAAATAAAAGTCATCCTGCTATAATCATCAATGAATAACAGGAAATAGCGTGCCCCTCCTATGGAATTGCTCTCCATGGGGCCGCAAATGTCTGAATGTACAATTTGAAGTATTTCTGTTGCACGGGATCCTGTTGTAAACGGCAACCTGGACTGCTTTCCTTCACAACATATCTCACAGCTTGACTTACTTGTTGTAAATGTTTCTGGATAATTCAGTCCATCCACTAGACCGCAACGCTTCATTTTATTCATATCATTGCTATTTATATGGCCTAACCGCCTGTGCCATGTTTCTCCATTTGGTACCGTCATCAAACATTTCTCAGTTTGTAACTTCACTTTGTATACACCACCAATTAATTCTGCTTCTGCTACCAAATCGCCGGGTAAGTACATGTATAAGACACATTGAATTTGGGGGAGGGGGGCGTGGAGGGGGGGAGGGGTGGGGGAGGGGAGGTCCCCCCACCTACCCCCCCTTTTAGAAAACCACTAGTTTTTATGTTATGGAGGTCCAAAGATTGAAGAAAATGCCTACATTTTTTGGATTTCGGGGGAGTTGGAGGAGGAGAGGGGTTGGAGGAGGGGTTGTCAAGAGTAGGGGGTCGCCTCGCTCCGCTCCGCTTCGCTCCGGCTCCCGGGTCTGCTGTAACGTGTGAACCTAACAAACCTATCTTTAGTTTTTAAACAGGAAGTGACCTAAAGCAACCAATTTGGTTCTGATAAACTCCATAGAGTAGTTAGTAAGTAAACAAAGCCAAAGTCGTCCAGAGAATCACGGATAAAACGAGAGCGTAACAGAACATTCACGAAACACGGAAGGAATCGGAATGAAATGAGCAAGTAGGGGGTCGCCTCGCTCCGCTCCGCTTCGCTACGGCTCCCGGGTCTGCTGTAACGTGTGAACCTAACAAACCTAGCTTTAGTTTTTAAACACGAAGTGACCTAAAGCAACCAATTTGGTTCTGATAAACTCCATAAAGTAGTTAGTAAGTAAACAAAGCCAAAGTCATCCAGAGAATCACGGATAAAACGTGAGCGCAACAGAACATTCACGAAACACGGAAGGAATCGGAATGAAATGAGCAAGTCATTATGTCAGAAAATACAAAATTGCTGACGCAAATTTCTACCATTACAACAAAATCTTGTAATTTCTACTAAAATCATGTACGTTATCCATGATCCAACGTTGGAGCTTTTGAGTTTGACATTTGTCGTTCCGAGATTGGCCAAGTTGTAAAAATCGCATAAACATATTTTATAATTAAAGTGCTAAAATGATGTTTCCTAAATCAGAAAATGGTATCAGAGGATAGCTAAGGACCCCCCCTAACCACCTAAGTACTCCAATCTTCAAATTTCAATGTGTCTTATATAAGACCCAACCCAAATCGCCTGACTTATTTCTCACTAGGCACCCAGTGGGCTCGAAAACGACACTGTTTCCATTCTTTATCAATTCGCTGACTGATAACAAGTTGGTCGTAAGACTTGGGACGCACAACACATTCTTTACAGTTATGTCGTAATTGTGACTTGTCGTTATTTCTACGTCCCCTGAGCATAAAACCGGCACCTTAGTTTTATTTGCGACGACTATTTCTGGTAAAGTCGGTGAGTAACTTGGATTTTTCATCCAACATTCATTCGCAGTCATGTGCATACTTGCGCCCGAATCAATGTAAAAATCACTTTTTCCGAACTCGCCACTGAGAAAAACTACACTGAAAGCGTTGCTTTGCTTCCTTTTCTCTGCTTTCTCGTTCAAAAGTGGACATTTGTTTCGAAAATGGCCAATTTCTTTGTACCGATAACAAGTTATTGTCTTCGTTTTGTTTACGTTTGAGTTTGACATATTCGAACCATAGACTGTAGAAGCCTGTCCGCCGCCATGTTTGCTAGTGCTGCCACCTGTAGCGATTCTTCGTTTCTGCCAACTTCCAGCTACCAAGGCCGAGTTGCATTCCGTTTTACCATCAACTGATTCCATATCAAGTAATTTAGTCTTGATAGAATCGGCAGTAATCTGGATACCGGAGTGCTCGATAGCCATTATCATTGGCATAAACCGCTCTGGTAAACCGGCTAACAACAATGAACCGATCCATTCATCGTTAATCCCAAACCCTGTCCCGCTGAGACGTTGAGATGTTTCTACTATTTGCGTCACATAATTCGTCATATTTTCACAGTTTTCCAACCTTATAGAAATCAGATGACGAAGCAAAGTAATCCTCCGCGAAAATCCTGAATCGTCGAACAAAGCACTCAGTTTTGTCCACAATTGCTTCGTGGTCTTTGTCTCCTTTATGTGCACAAATAACGAGGAATCTATAGTCAAAACCAACTTAGCTCGTGCTTTTAGATCTGCTTGTTTTGCTGTAGCTTCTTGACCTTCTTGCTTTAGGTAAATGTCGGCGCCTTCCAGCACCAACAAGTTTTCCACCGCAAACGCCCAATCGTCGAAGTTTTCACGTCCCTTCAGCTTTGGCACATTAGCAAGATAGCTGGAGCTCATTTTCTAGCTTGCACAACACAAAACAACTGACAATAACTTTATTAACTGCGAATATTAGCTGAGCTCATAACCTAATAAAACGCGCTAGTTGAGAGTTGACAACGAACAACTTTATTCAAAAGTGCAACGTGTAAACCATAGACACACAACTATTTATTTGATGTTACCATGTATAATTAATACATTTCAACACTCGGCCCTCCCATGATTCGTGGGATGAGGGCGGGGAGTGCGCTCTAGGAATTGGTAGTGGTCGTATTTTTCAATGACGAGACAAGACCCGTTTTTGCTATAAGAAAACTTGTCTACCACATGCTCTACGTAATGCTCCATATGATGTAAGAGCTTTGAATAGTCGCGAGTGTTTCGTCGGTCATTAGGCGAGTCAAACTGAGCGAGTCTTAATCTTCTAAAATATACTTGGTGCTCTTGACTTGACATTATCGTCTTTGATGTGTTAAGACTAAAGTTTATATATGTATTAACAACTCAGACGGAATGTTTGTTTCCTGCAATATGGTGACGCTTGCTTGTTTGCGTGAGCTATATCGGGCCCGATTCAGCTACCAGAATGATCGCTCAATGACAATGCCGGGACGACGACGCACAGTGGTCTAAAAATCGTCCTCCATACTCGTAGGAACGTAATGTCAGGAATTTAAAAATAAAATTTTGGAATCTCTCCGGTATACCTTCATCATATACGCCATATTAAAATATGTAGTGAATTGATAGCTTCACGCGTGAGTTTTTTTTGTATGGGAGAAAACACGTAAAGTACATTTTTTCTGAAATGATTGAAACTGATGGGCTGAGGCTCACATGAGCTATTTTGCCTTGCACGGTGAATAGGATAGCATATAATTCATGCACCTTTGGTTACAGCTTTGATAGTAGTTAACTTATGAAATTTTGCATTTATGTTTGTGATTTTTCGAATAATTGCCGTATTGAGATGTAGTTGCTGATCGTTTTGAGTCTCTTCGAAATGACACAATATAACTGTCTGTATCATATGAAATTGTAACCTTAAATATTATTATAGTTTTATATTTATGCATATTTATTTTATACCTTAAATTACCTATTGTCTACTACAAAGTTTCAATATTCATGTATAGTTTTCTATGTTTCCTTTTTAATTATGTTTTTACTACTGCCTACTGTTTAGATACTTTACACAAAAGTGCACATTGTTGTGCGTGTTGTCACCCGTCGGTATAAACAGAAGATCAGCGCTGATTATTGACGCCAGCTTGTGTCAGGAAATACTCGTATCTACCTACCTAAGTGTTCAATATTGGTCCCTATTTTTTTTTCCTGTTGCTAATATTCTTATTTCAAATTCTTCTTTTTTCCCCTTTCTAAAATTCATATACAAACAATAACCATTTATTAAGAAAAGAAAAAATAAGGAAAAACAATAAATAGATGAGTTGATATCAAGTAAGTTATATATCTTAATTATTGTTATTTATAGATAGTTAACTATGCTAAGGTGTCAAATGAGGTGACGTTGTATTTGTTGGGACCGTGAGATTGACATAGTTTATATAATTTTAATAAAAAATCGGATGTTAGATTTTAGATGGCAAAAAGTAGTTAACATTTTTTTCTAAGATACATACCACATAAAAACCTACATAGAGTATGAAACTAGCCGCACCAGCCAGCATCTCTGTCAACTCTGAAATCGAAAAATGGTCCGTGCGTTCTTGGTAGGAAACGGTCCTTTTAAACGGTGCGTCTTTCGAACGCTCACTGCTTTGCAATCGACCAATCAATCAGTCAGCTGTTGGCTGCCGACGTCGATAGACGTTTATAGTCAGAGCTCGCGCGGTTGTTGTCTTGCGTCCGCTACACAAGAGAGTAATTTGTTTTTACGTAAAGAAACGTCGTCTGAATCTCCCTCAGAGTCAAAATCTGAATTTTAAAATGATTCAGATGAAGAAATATGATTAGAAATTTTAATCTCCTTTATATCCTTAATTACTTTAAATAAAATATATATATATATAAGGCACAAACATTGCTTCTGGCCCCACACTAGGATACCATGTGTCGTGGGTACCAGAAACAGTGACGTCACACACATATAAACCTCCAAGACCTGTATTTTGTTTCTTACAATGTTAAAGTATATTATTTATTATGAATAATAATAATAATCGTTTATTTTCAGAAATAAATGACCATTGCAAGCTTGTTTAGCAGGGTAAACAAGGGATGTATCGCTACTCCCTAAAATAGGGCGAACCCTGTGTTTTAGGATAAGTTGCTGCTACTTCCCACAAGAATAAATGCCTCAGATTAAATACTACATAGTGTATAAACAATGTGACATTTAAAAAAATAAACTTCTGACATAAAAAACATGTAAAACATTGATTGAACAGCAAAAACGTAATAGTTTGGTGTGTAATGTTGGTGATTTATGTTAGTGGGAGAGAATATGGGGAGTGTGGTGAGTGTGTGATTGGAAGTAATGAGGTGTGTAGTGCCTGTGAGAGTTAACTTGACTATTATTTAAATATAAATATAATTGGACTTATGTTAGACGATCATAAGTTTTTCGCAGTCATCATATGTGTGTGTGCGCAACCAAAGACGTATGTTTTTTTATAATTATCAAATGTGTTATACGACCAAAGGTCAATGTGCTTACTCAGATTGTGAAACAGAAAGTGTACTCTTATGTGTACCTCCCCAACTGGAGATGCAGTATCGTAAGAGTGATTCACATAAAGCCACATATATCATTTTCATCAGAAGCGATTCAGCTACATGTTTAAGACCCTTAAAGATATAAGTTAGCTTCCTAACCTTGGAGCTGAGCATTTGTATGTGAATTTGGAAATTTAGGTAAGAATCGAGCATGATACCTAGATATCTCATTGAACATGTCCGTTCTAAGGGCCCACAGCCGCAGAAGCCAGCACCAGAATAAGCACACACAAGAGAAAACTAAGCTGAAATCATTTGTTGGTTGGGTTGAGTTTTTAATCGAGAAAGTAATGTATTTGGTTTTTGCAGTATTCAAGGTTAAAATATTTTGTTGTAGCCAATCTGCAACTTCATTGAAACCAGCTTGTGCACAGGAATTCACTTCTTCCCAACATGAACCCGAGAAAAGTAATGCGGTATCATCAGCATGTGCCACAATTTTGCATTGGGGCAACTCAAGACAACAGAGCTCATTTATGTAGATTGTGAATAGAGTAGGTCCAAGTATGCTGCCCTGAGGGACACCCCAATGGACTGATTGAGTGGAACTTGTATGTTCACCTATTTTTACACATTGCAGCCTATTGCTCAAGTAGCTCCTAAAAAGCTCAAGCTGTATGCCTCTGATACCTATTTTTTCTAGTTTTGTCATAAGGACGTCAACGGAGACCGTTTCAAATGCCTTGGCCAGATCAAGAAAGATACCCAGACACCTCTTTTTATCATCAAGGTTTTCAGCAACATAGCAGATGGACTGCATCAGATGTGGATCTGCTAGAACGAAAACCGAACTGATTGTTCGATAAAATCGAATATTTTTCTAAGAAGTGAGTCAGTCATGAGTTAATGATGCGTTCTAGGATCTTAGAAAGAGATGGCAGTTTCGAAATAGGCTTATAGCAATCGACACGGTCTCTATCGCCCCCCTTGTGAATAGGGATAACAACTGATTATTTGAGAGCGTTCGGGAAAATTCCCTTCTCAAGGCACAAGTTGAAGATAAATTTAAGGCCTGGAACAAATTTAGTCTTAAATTATTTAAGTATCTTATTGGAAATGTTATCCCAGCCAATTGAACAGTCCTTTTTTGGTTTCATGATGAGACTATCGATTTCGTCATAATCCGTTCCTAGCAAATAAAACGATTCCAGTCTATTAGTATTTGCTTGAGATTGATTATTTAAGCAAATATTTTTAGTTTTAATGGCCTCTGCCGGTTTTTTTCCACATTCACAAAGTCATTGTAAACATTTTCCATCTAAACTTTAGGTGAGTTATGAGTAGCAAGAAGTTCACGATTTTGGTCTTTCTTTTTAGTGGTCAAATAACAAACTATAATCTAATACCATGGACGAATAAAACTAGAGGACCGACAACCGTAGTACTTTGAAGCGTAATTCGATTTTTAGTTTAAATGTATATTGCTAGTTAGAGCTACTAGTTCAAAAGTTCTTTCTAGTATAGGTAGTATCGTGGTGGTGCGCTTAATTTAAAAAAGATGGCGGTATAAGCGTTAATTTCCTAAGAAGAAACAAGGCTTACGCTTGCGCCATCTCTTATTTTTCGTCGATTTTACTATGGATTATACAACGCCGTCACCCTAAGCACCCAGCATCTATTGCGTGGTACAGCGACATCTAGAAATAATACAGGATTTTAGCTTTCTAGCAGGTTACGTTTTTTTATATGACGTTGTCAGTCCTCTAGTTTTATTTGTCCATGCTAATACTAACATATTGAACATATATATATATATATATGTTATCATAATATTTCCTAAATGAAAACACGAAGGTTTTACTGCGTCCCCTCGCCCCGCGTCCGGCAAGGGCCGAGTTTACGGCCGGTAAAGTTATAACAGGTTTAAGTTTTATACCTGACTCACATCTCTGAAAATAACTCACTCGATATTGATACCGTTTCTTGCTTAATCACGTCGTCAGTAGCGGCACATGTAGCGTTCTGCTCTGGGTCGATAGGTGCCACTGCCACTGTACTGGACTCATTTCGACTACGGAGTAGTGCATTTTCTCGAGCGACTTTATCGTATTCTGCAATAGAATTGGTGAAAAATTACTAACCTTAGTACGCCCACAGTAGTTAGTTTTAATGAGTTCGCAGATAAAGAGGTAGAATCATAGAAAGTATTTCAATGTGATGATGCCATCAGTTTCATTATCTATGCAAGTTACCATGTCTAGAGAAGGTAACTCTATCGCCGATTAGCCGTTACATATGGTCAATTTATTCTAGTGCAGAAATTATGTCTTGATCTATGATCCAGACTGTATTTCACATTTACATTTTAAGTCCTGGAGGCTAGGGTGCGAACAATCCCCGGGGGAGAACGATCCACCATCAACCGACTACTACTAGAAAATTGGACTCCGAAACTCTAAATATGTCCGGACCTACAATGTCCGGACTCTTTTGAAGGAAGAGCGTTTAATTGAGCTAGATCACGGTCTTAAGGACATAAAGTGGGACATTATAGGCCTCGCTGAAGTTATAAGACCTGGAGAGGCAACTGTAGCAATTTATAATTAAAAACGAACAGACTCCTTAAGAAAGCTTTTTTAATAAATTGGTATACTAACTGTAGCTAGTCAATTTTTTTTCTAAAATATAATGTATGTACGCAAGAACCTTACAACATTTACCAAACTTAGCGATAGCTATAATGTTAACCTAAGAAATAATCACTATGTGCGCCCCGATTTAGACTCGCGAAGGTTAGCAATTCTTTCAAGGGTCCGGGCATTCTCTACTATAATAAGATACCTCTGGAGATTTTGAAATTGCCATTTGAGCAATTTAAAAAGCATGTTAAAGCGACTTTGTCGAAAAAGGGATATTACAATGTCCGAGATTACTTAAATGACAGGACTGTATGGGGTTAATCTAGCAACAACACAGACCTTGCTGTTAATAATTTTGTAATTATTTATTCCTGCTTATTAAATTAAATTTCTCATATTTGTATTAGTTAAGCACAACCTATTTTTAAAAGAGATCTAAAAATCAATCTGTGGGAGTTTCGACGCCCTTCTCCCACAGTGGTCCAATGTAAAGAAGAGGCAAAAAATAACGTTTGCTAAGTATATGTAAAAATACAGTAATAAAGTACTTTGACTTTGACTTTGACTTTGTAGAACGAGAAGATGCTATAATCTATCACTTCTGCGCCACCGTGTGAAATGTTTGGGTTGCGTTTTCTGGTGGCTAAGAAGTAGAAGAATAATATCATCGAATAAACTAGATATTCAGAGAGGGTAGTCATTCTTAAATTGAAAATCACTGAATCTAAACCTTTGACAATTATTCAAGCACGAGCACCTACATCTTCGCACAGTGACAATGACGTAGAAGACTTTTATGATCTATAAATTAGGCATGCGATAAACACCGAGGAACGTGGAATATAGTCCCCGGTGATTTTAACGCAAAAGTCGGTACGAGGCATGAACTGGACAGCCATGACATTATGGGTCCACACGGGCTTGGATGATAAAATGGTCGTGGACCAGGCAGTACCCCAGTTTCTTATCACAGATCCTTACGCGCAGGAGTATATTTTGATAGCTAAATTTACCGCAAAAACCTATTCAAACAAATCCCAACAAAATGAAAATCCCGTGGGGTACAACGCTGGGCCGCGTTGTGCCCCAAGGGCTTTTCAGAATTTCGAACCGCTTGAAAAGCCAGAGCGCTACAGCGCGACGCTGCGTTGTTCCACACGGGGTTATTCAGCGCTCACACTGTCAATTCATCGTCTAAACGCATGCGCTAGTAGATTTGATTGACATTGAGTGCCTTGTTGATGAGTGGAACAAAGAGATCTAATATTATTAGGCAGTTTTGGCAAACATGTGCGTTGCAAGATTACAACTTCTCACCGGTGATTTGTGGTCGTTTTGTTTTGATGCAGTTATTGTCTGTATCGTAATAAAGATGTGCGAAACAATAAAACCTGTAATTATTTTCGGACGAGGATTTTTAATGGATTAGATTTGATAATGACAAAAGTGGAGAACAAAATTTCTCGTGCGGGTTGCGGTTTTAACTGAAAACCGAATGTTACGAAGAACAGTGTGATAAGTTAATCAAAATATGATCTGCCAATACCCACACCAACTGAATAACGAAGAGAAGATATCCTAACGAGTGTAAAGATAAATTTTCCGAAATAATATTTTCCTTGTATTTTTTTCCATTCGCGTTTTTTCCCTCGATTTATTTTTCCATACGATTATTTTACTAGTTGTATATTTTTCTACACGCTTTAATTTCTTCTGTTTCTTTTTGCCAGACTAATATTTTTCTATGCATTTATTTTCTCAATCCGTATTTTTCATATACATATATTTAACCAATATAATAATTTTCCAGGTACTTATTTTCTCATATATTTTATGTTTGATTTACCTTATATCCATTATACCGGTAAAAAAAAATTTAAGTATATGAAAAATACGGATTGAGAAAATAAATGCATAGCAAAATATATGTCTGGCAAAAAGAGACATAAGAAATTAAAGCGAGTAGAAAAATATACTACCAGTAAAAGGATCGTATGGAAAAAATAAATCGTGGGAAAAAAAGGGAATGAAAAAAAAATACAATCAAAAATTTTTTTTGGAAAATTTATTTATACACTCATCCTAACTCAATAAGATACGTTTTCAGGAAAAAAAATGTGTGTCAGTGTCACAAAGCACGTATCAACAAGGTATAGGTTTACCTATAATTTTACTATTATTTGTATGTTTCGCTTGTTTTTGTTTATATAGCTCTACCTATTTCCTGTATCTATTTGTTGTTTTAGGGGTAAGCTACGATAACTTGGCGCGTAAATTACAGTAAAATATCTCTTACGAACAATCACACAAGGTTCATTTTCGTAATTATCTATGCCTAGGTAAAGATATGTAATTTTCACAGAATGTCCTGTTTCGGTTGCCGCTATAACGAACAAATAATGAACTAGGTAGGTAAGCGAGATTGTATAAATATAAGAGGGGAGACCCATACAAAGCGACGTGTTTTAATAACATAGCATAGCGTCACGCCTTCTCCCATATTCAATGTTCCATTTATCCCAGCAAGTTATTCAATGCTCCATTTTGCGTGAAATAGGAATAGCCCATCGCCGTAGCTATGGGGTAATGAAAGTTTATTCATTATGTTTTCCATCACCGTTATGTTATATAAAGATTGTTTGAGGATTAGAAAATCGGCCGTAACTTGAACGAACTTGATCTATAAGAAGTTTACATTTGGAATTACTAAAATTAGGAAATACATAGGCACGTTGTTGCATTGTAGCGCTCCGGTTTTTAACAAGAAGCTAATTCACAATAAGCCAGTGGGAGACAACGCCGCAGGTGCTGTACCTCACGGGCTATTCAGACGATGAATTATCAATTTGACTGCTGGATAACCCCGTGTGGTACAACGCAGCGACTCTTAAAACAGATGTGAACGGGTGATTAGTGTTATATTTAAAATACTTTAATTTAAAGGGTTAATCAAAAATCAATGTTACTTTGTAGAAAAGTTTCATAAATACAGATAAAATCATTGCAATTAAACATTATTATTTCTTACTATACAATTTTTCGATAATAAATTTTTCACATTAATATCGATATTTCTTGGACAAATCTGTGAAACATAAATTATTGTAAATAATAAACGTATTATGTAATAATAATAGGTAGGTACGATATCTTCACCTACCCTAATGTATGTAATAAAATTTATCAATTAATTCATCATCAATTAATGTTTACCTGTGCTAGTTGATGAATTCGCCTACGTTTTTATGATTTCTCCTGTAAATTTTACTCTATATGATAGCACACGATATGGCGAATGACTTTCTAATGCAATATATAATTTTCATCACTGATAGAACACTTTTATAATTAAAATAATGTTTCCCGAAAGTTTCGATTTAATATATAGTCTTTGTTTATGTTATGACTATGACATATTGGATGTATGCAAATGAAAAGTACGTTGTTATCTGACAAACTATAGACATGGGGAGTATTTCTAATTTTGTACAGCAAACATTGTAACCAAAAGACACCAAACCAATGAAGAGGGTGCGCTAACCAAAATTGACGCTACATCTATTTAGTTACCACAAAAAATATTAAACAGCGTTTAACCAGTATTGAATAGTTTTTTGTTTTTGTGGTAACGCCGCCCTAAATCATGCGCGCGCCTGATTTGGAATTTCACAATTTTTTCTTATAGCTGTTTCGGTCACTTACGACCGGCACGAGTGTGCTCTCCACGCGCGCCCCGCACTTGTTCATAGTGTATTCAAAGGCATAATGTACCCAGATCATATTAATTCTTTTGTACCTTCGTTTTTAGAGCTTTTGGTTATTTAATTCAAAATAAACAACATCCAAAATAAAAAGGAATTACCTCCTATTTCAAAACATTTCAAATAATTTATTTCCAGCCATATAAAAGTATAAATCTTAATCTAGGTCTTAAGTTAGTACAAAATATCTTAATACTTATTGTATATCTCATGTATGTATGTCTCACATTCTCAATTTCCTCTAGAACATTTTACGAAATCCACGCTATGCAACTTTCCTACGAGAAAGTTTTCAATTTCTTTCTTCCAGCAGGCCTCGGAGAACTCACGCATTTTCTTTGCTCACAACTCCACAGCATAACACCGCGTCCTATTAGCACGGGCTTAGACTCCGGAACATTCGGTTGTGGAATGCACTCCCTGGCACCATCAGGGACAGCCCTACTCTCAATATATTTAAAAGTCGCGTGAGGAAGCATTACCTCTCTCTTTAGAATTACAGGTAGTATGTATGTAAGTATTTATTAACACATTTATATATAATAGTAGTAGTTAGTATTATATTATAAGTATTTAGTATATAATTATAGTCATTAAATGTTTTATTTTATTTATTAATATTTATGTTATAGTACTCGTTTATTTCGTCATATTGTTGTACATATAGGTCTACCAATGCTCAGCAATCAACATCACCAACTTTAACCTGGTTTGCTGGAAGATATCTCTTATTAGAGATAAGCTCGCCCTTGTACACTATTTTTATGTGACTCTTTTTTTTATAACATTTGTGTGCAATAAAGAAATTATGAATGTATATTTATCTGAACTAGGCTACGTTATAACCTGTATTTTATAGCCTCTATTTCACACTATTGAAGATCTATTTGATGTCACATAATACAAAGATACAATGAAACTGCTCTTATAACGCTATGATATACATACCAACTTGCTAGTTCTATTAAATAATCATGTTGTTACAGCATTAAAGTTAAAGCATACCTAAATTAATATTACGTTGCTATAGTTAATAATTCCTCCGTGTCAGTACTCAATATACATAGTCGGTCCATAAGTTCTGTCACAAATATTTTGCCGCATAGTAAATAATACCAAGTTTTATTTTATTTAATACTATATATGGTTTGATAGCTCATTAAATACTGATAAATTAGAACGATTATTGGATTTAAATGCTCAAAGCCATATTACACAAATGCTAGTTTCTTCAGAGATTTTGCACTTTTTTACCCAATCAAAAATACGGACGTGATTCACTTTATCTTTTTTCCATGACTCTTAAAACCTTTCAAACTTACGTGAGATTTTAGTCAGAACCCTCCCTGAACCCGTTACCTTCATTTTGAAGCATAAGATAACTAAGTCTGGGTAAAACTAATTTTCATATTCACATTTTACGTAGTGTACTTGTTGCCCACAAGATCATTTTTATACGTTTTTCTGAAAACGCAAAAAGTACGTAAAGTTCTCTTTGGGAGCAGTTGGAACTGAAAGCTAACAGAAAATCAAATGCTAGTTGTTAAGCATGGTCTAAAATCGAGGTTTCAGAATAAATAAAAAAAACCTTGTTGGTTATCTGGAACACTGTTTTTTTATTAAATTTGTGGTAAGTGGTATTTTTGTCAGTTGCGGCGTGTTTTGGGTTCGCGATTGTCTCAAGTTATAAGGTTTTTTGTCATATTGCGATAATCGTACAAAATGTATTGTATGGCAATTTGATTCGTATAAAATAAGCTTTTTAATCATGTATAATACGAATAAGAAAAACTTTACTGCTGAGTTTTATCTATCAAAAACCTTGTGACAGAACTTAAGGACCGACTAGGTATATCATGGTTTGAAGGAGATCGTGAAGTTTGGCTTTGCATTGCTGATAGCTCTAGGAAATAAGTATAATTTTGCGTTTATTAAATAAGGGAGGGCCCAGAAACGCGAAGAATTTCACTGCGAATTTGTGTTTAGCATGGATGTAGTCCTTACATACCCTATCTACTTTCTGCTGTAGGTAATAGGATTTTTTCAGAATAGGGAATCTGTTTATGCTGTTTTAAGATCGTGTTGAAAATAAATAGCTGTCGAACTGTTATGACTCTACAGCATTTATATAGCTCAGAGGTGGGAAAAAGGAAGGAAAGATTTGTTGCAACCTTCAATACGGCAAGATTATGCTTTACGACCTACTTAACATAGCTAGATCCAGTTTATTTACTAGCCGAACCTCCTTTGTGGTCAAAAACACCAGCAGCGGTTTCAAGGTGGAGATTACAAATCCAAAGTTTCTTTTTCAGTTGGCTGTGGTGTCTTCTCGTCCGTTATTGACCTGTTTTAGTATTCAAGATTATGCTTTACGACGTACTTGACATAGCTAGATACAGTTTATTTACTAGCTGAATCCCCTTCGTGGTCATAAACACCAGCAGCGGTTTCAAGGTGGAGAAATGAATTTCAAAGTTTCACCTTCAGCTCTGGTACTGTTTTCTCGTTAGATATTAGCATATAGTAGTGTTCTCGATTATGCTGTAAAACCTACTTAACATAGTTATATCCAGTTTATTTACTAGCCGAACCTCCTTAGTGGTCAAAAAGCACCAGCAGCGGTTTCAAGGTGGAGAAAACAAATTCAAAGTTTCTTTTTCAGTCGGCTGTGGTAGTGTCTTCTCGTCCGATATTGACCTGTTTTAGTATTCAAGATTATGCTTTACGACGTTCTTAACTTAGCTAGATCCAGTTTATTTACTAGCCGAACCTCCTTCGTGGTCGAAAACACAAGCAGCGGTTTCAAGGTGGAGAAAACAAATTCAAAGTTTCTTTTTCAGTCGGCTGTGGTAGTGTCTTCTCGTTCGATATTGACCTGTTTTAGTTTTCAAAATTATGCTTTATGACGTTCTCAACTTAACTAGATCCAATTTATTTACTAGCCGAACCTCCTTCGTGGTCAAAAACACCAGCAGCGGTTTATAGGTGGAGAAAACAAATTCAAAGTTTATTTTTCAGTTGGCTGTGGTAGTGTCTTCTCGTTCGTTATCGACCTGTTTTAGTATTTCAGATTATGTTTTACGACGTTCTTAACATAGCTAGATCCAGTTTATTTACTAACCAAACCTCCTTCATGGTCAAAAACACCATCAGCGGTTTCAAGGTGGAGTACACAAATTCAAAGTTTCACTTTCTGTCGGTTGGGTAGTGTCTTCTCGTTAGATATTGACCTATTTTAGTATTCAAGAATATGCTTTACGACGTACTTAACATAGCTAGATACAGGTTATTTACTAACCGAATCTCCTTCGTGGTCATAAACACCAGCAGCGGTTTCAAGGTGGAGAAAAGAAATTCAAAGTTTCACATTCAGTCGGCTCTGGTACTATCTTCTCGTTCGATATTAGCATTTTATAGTGTTATAGATAATGCTGTAAGACATAATTAACATAGCTAGATCCAGTTTTTTTACTAGCCAAACCTCCTTCGTGGTCAAAAACACTAGCAGCAGTTTTAAGGTGGAGAAAACCAAATCAAAGTTTCTTTTTCAGTTGGCTGTGGTAGAATAAAAATTTCACTCTTCAAGGCACACTGTAAATCAATCTACACTTGCAGTCCATGTGTCACCTATACCCAAAAACTCAACGCTATACTCGTTCAGTATAACAATGATTTTAGGAGTTTGCTGGGGCTGCCAGCTACTGTAGTGCATCGGACATGTTTGTTGAGGCATGTACTGATGGATTTCATGCCATCGTACGTAATAGAACCGCCTCCTTACTGAAGCAGATCACGATTCAATTATACGATTCAGTTACTCTGGTACTACAAACTTGTTTTTTGGGGAATACCTGGTAGAGTCTCAAGTGGGCGCGCAACAGGGTGATCCGTATGGCCATTGATATTCAGCTTGGCGATACAGGATGTTGTAAAATCTGTTAGTTCCCCTTTGAATGTCCTCCGGATGTAGTCCTGGCCGATTTGGAGTCGATTATTCGTAGTCTAGGAATCTTAGGGCTACAACTTAACTCACAGAAATGTGAGTTATTCCCGTGCTCTGGAATTTTGGCACAAGGCTCAAGAGCGATGTTTGAACGTTTAGTGCCGAGGGCGAAGATCCTTAATAAATTAGATTTCACCCTGTTGGGGGCGCCCATATTTGTAGAAGGTGCACCGGGTGTTCTGCGAAGTAAGATGGAGGCCTTGGTTGGGGCTTTGCCACATCTTAAGGAGCTTTCCGCACATGTGGCCCTTATTATTTTGTGAAATTGTTGTCCCAGCCGTGGTTAACATATTCTTTGCGGACGGCTCCGGTCTGGATGTGCAGGGGGGAGGCAGATTCATACGACCTAGCTTTGAAGAATATTTTGGAGAGGATTTTGAATGTGAAGATGTCTCCCTCCCAGTGGTCACTTCCTATCAGATTTGGTGGTCTCGGCGTTCGACGCCTACAGGACACGGAACTCCCGGCTTTCTTGGCCTCTTCGCATGGGGTGTTTAAACTTGTCACTCGCATTTTGAATATTAATGGTGACAATTTGAACATTCCTTTTGCGGCCGAGGCTTTGCGGCTGTGGCAGGTCCGTTGCCGGTGCAGCCTGGCGTGCATCGTGCCTGGGATGAAAACCTTTGCAGGTCATCCCTTGACGGGCTTCTGGCGCAGAATACGGGAGCGGATCTTGCTCGCCTGCGTGCAGTCTCCCAGTTAGAGTCTGGCGCCTGGCTGCATGCATTACCGTCTCCGCAGTTGGACACCTTTTTGGACGACAACTCCCTGCGTGTGGCAGTGGCGCTTCGGTTAGGTTGCGACATCTGCGAACCACATCGCTGTATTTGTGGTGCGGCGGTTGACTCGCTGGGGCGCCATGGGCTGCACTGGGTTCGGAGTGCAGGGAGACTCTCTCGCCATCACTTAATTAACGACATCGTCCGGAGAGCGCTTGTCTCTGCCAATATACCGACGGTTCTAGAACCTTCGGGTTTGAGCCGCAGCGAAGGGAAACGTCCGGACGGTCTCACGTTAATACCGTAGGAGAGAGGTCGTTGCCTATTGTAGGATGCGTCCTGCGTGTGCACGTACGCACCATCCCACATCAACTCAACTATGGTAACCCCGGGTGCTGCTGCTGAGTCGGCAGCGCGGAAGAAATGCAGCAAAAATGTGAACTGCATGGCCATTAAAATATTTAATAAGTTACCTGACGAATTGAAACAGTATGAAAGATGTTGTGTGTTTAAGAGCAAATTGACAAACTGGTTGCTGACTCAATGTTTCTATAGTGTGCATGATTTTCTAGACAATAAAAATTAATAAAAATGTAAATCACATGGCACTTAGGTATAGGTATTATTAAATTTTTTCACCCTCTGACATGTAAAATTAAATCGAATCGCCCCTGTATTGTTAAACTATACTTGATAACTTGTAAATATTTGTACACCGTACTATACGGTAAAATACACTGAACGAAATTTAAATACTTAGGTATTATAAATAACATCTATACCTGTATACGTGTATTTAAGCAAATAAACTATTTGAATTGAATTGAATTGAATTAAATACGCACAGCTAATGGAAAGTTATCTGTTTATTCCTTTGGCCGTCGAGACCACAGGGGTGTGGGGTTCGCAGGGTAGGGCCTTCGTCAAGGACATTGGGCATCGTTTGAGGCACCGAGGATTTGATCACCGCTCCGGATCGTTTCTGTCACAGAGGATCTCGCTAGCTGTGCAGCGCGGTAATGCTGCCAGTGTAATGGGCACGTTTGGTGCGGGCGTTTCTTGTGGCGGTTTATTTTTATAGATATGTATTTTGTTTCTTATGTTTAGTTAGGATTTATTTCATTGTATTTTATTATAGTTATAGGTACTAGACCTTAGACTGTCTCCTTCAAGTTATGTAGAGTTTCGTTTATCTGAGGCCATAATACAAACAAACGTCACTGTACACAGAGTTTGTAAGAAAAGAGTTTCATTCGTCTGAGAATTTGTACTTGCAAAGGAAATATTTGGACCAAAACGTTTATTTTGGGTATAATTCTTCATAAGCAAAATCGATTAATCGAGAAAATCCTAAAAACTGGACATTATTTTAAATAACCTAACAAAGCACACACAAATCCGTCATAAATATGCAATGTTGATATGTCGAAGGAAGCGTCAAGGTTCGTAGAAACATTCCTCCACGCCCACTCATTCGAAGAAGAAAAATCCTTAATTCGAGGCAATATTTGACCACTGAGCATACAAAGTGTACCTCTTGAGTGAGGTTAAGTTGAGGTAAAGTCGATTGGAGGTAACGACTATGTATACCGATGTTAATCTGTTCATCTTTTCTAACACTGCAGAATGAGTGGTAGAGTAGATAATCTTACAGCACTACAGAGAAATATGAGCATGCCCTCTGAGGGACCGCATTGCATTTTTTTGTTTCCAGAACTATGACGATTTAGTAAAAGTTCCAAACAATCGTAAATAGAAGTTTAATTTTTGTTAAAGTTATGGAGAAACTTTATTCCTAGTCCAATGCGGTCCCTCAGAGGGCATACACCACAGAGAAAGTATCCTTCTTCGTTTCGTACCTGATTTTAGGATCTCAACCAATAATAATGCTTGACTGAGTTTATTTTCATCGGAAGACTCGTTTTTTACGAAATCAAGTTCTAAAGATTTTGAATGTACAGTCAATAACACACACACTATCGATAACCATATACCACGTACATGTGGCATCGCCTCGCTCATGAATGTAACTGAATTTTATGACTGGAAATTATAATTGGATCGAAGTTACGATCGAATACTAAACGTTACATGGTTGCCTATCAGCAAAACACGAGTTGAGAATGCGAAAAGGCAGATCTGTTCATTTTTGGCCGATGGTAAATAGTTTAGGAAATGAGTGCTCAAAAGGGGGTCTAGATGGAAAAGTCGAAAGCAGAAAGTTACATTTCCAAGTTTTACTTAAACTGGTTACACCACTGGCCATACACCTGGTGGGTAAGGTGGGCATTATAAAATTAAATGATACCAAGGACTAATTGTGATGTCAGCCATCTATAGATTATATGATAGTAATGAAAACTCCTACTATTTTATCCTTAGGGTTGAAACGAATAATTATATGTTTGTTCTCAGGTGGAATGGCAAAGGCACAGTAGAGTCTTGCAATTCACAATAATGTGTTATCTCAGATGGGGTGGCAGAGGCACAACCTTACAAAAACCCTTTACTTGGTACGAGAATTACCTCCTCCGCCTTATAGCAATAAAGTGTATTTTAGTATAAGTTTTGTGTAGTAATTCCTTATTGAAATTGTGGAGGTTTCGGCAAAAAACGATCCATATGATTGTTATGAACATTCATACCTCTTTTATTTTTCTAAAGCGAAAGAAAATAAAATAATTTTTGCTTATCTCAAAATAAGAAATTAAAGCACCCTCTGTAGAAAATAAAACTAAACATGAACTAGCTAGTTAAAAAAACAACTAAATCTACATTTTGAAAGCTTTTGCCTTAAAAAGAAAGATGCCACACAGAAAGATTAGATTCGTACGCATGTTTTTCTACTCCTACTGATATATCTTTAGTTGCATTTTTTTGTATCGTTATGTAATCTTCGTTGATTATTTGATCTTTTCTGCATTTTTTGTACCATTATTAGGGTGTTAATATGCTCCCATAACCCTTCAAGCGTAATTTTCCAGCCAACAACTCTTGAGCATGATCATCCGGTGGACGGAGGAGATTTACTTGTTCTACCTTTGTACGAATTAAAACAATTGAAACCTATAGAGGTTTCAATTGTTTTATTTTTTTTAAACAATTGAAATTTTAATTTAAGGGATAGATAGCTATCCTTTTTTTTCGCACAGAATGCATGTGTAATGGTACATAAGAGTCAGTACATTTGATACTTCATTTTGCGTGACAGAGGGCTAGCCCATCGCCGCGCTGTATTGTTACACACATATGAATACAAGAGACGGTTCATTTAACGTTTGGGGTTTTGAGTAGCTCAGGGTAAGTAGGCAAAAACAATGAGCCGAGCGCGTGGGTTGGTTCGAGGAAGAGTTCAGGTCAGGTTTTTTTGGCGCATTCCTGCGAAATGTGTAGGGATCAGAGCCGATTTGGCTGCGCGCTGAATAAATTATGAATAACTAAATAATGGAAGGTTATTATGGAACGATACGGAGAAAGCTATTATGTTGACTGCAAATATACAATTGTGTTTGTTTGGTACGATGTGGCGAGTTTGACATCACGGGTTTGAATATCATTCTAGTGATCTTTGTCCTAGACGCTAGCGGTCGGGATGGCTTAATTAATCGCAACAAGCTTTTATGGTCAGCGATCAACAGATTTTGTGTATCGGCAATACCAAATGACTTGAGTGATAACCTACGGTTGATCATAGTGAATATGCGTACACAAAGTTTGTGGAACGGCGGATCTGCATGGCATGTTTGATTGAAATTAGACCCTGTGTAGTTAGAGATAAGAAGCTTTCGCTTGGGCAGCGCGTGTTCGCAAAGGACGCTATTTTTTTTTCAGACATGTGGGGTCTAGAAGTACGAGAGCGTGGGAGGGGGATGCATTCAGTCTCTGCGTCAAGCTGCTGTGACACTCGTCTTTCAGTAATTCTAAACAGTTTCGGTTCGCCGTTTTACGCGTCTGGAACTAGACGGATTGTGTTTGCGTGTTACAGTGGATTTTCGTGAGTGTCTGAAGCGCCGAGATATACCTCGGTTCCTATCTTTTAAATCAACCTACCCCAAATTCCAAAACTATCCTTGGGTCGTTAGATAAGAACTTGTAGGTAATTGATCTGAGTCTGAGTCTGGGCTTGGAGCGACCCTAAATTCCTTTTTCCTTCATCATAGGGTTCCTGGATTGGCTCTTAAGATATTCGCGGGCTAATCCTCTCCTCATTCCTTTCGAGTAGCGAGTTTTGAAATTCCCACACACACAGTCATTAAACATACAAGCACATTCAAATCAAACTCAACCATTTTCGAGTGGTGTCGATAATGGACGTGGTATAACACTAGGATTTTAGACTAGGCTAGACAGGAGTTTAGTTGCGGCTAAACCTAGGTTGGCAGGGCATAGGGAGACTGTTTGATCGATAAGGTTCCGCGGATGTAAATAACAAATTCAGAACAAAGTTTAAACGTTGTCAACACAGATAACCTATCCTGTTGATATTTTTGACATTTGAGTGGTGTCGGGGACGCGCGAAGAGATCAAATTACAGTCTAAAGTTCATTGTTTAGGGCCGGGTAGATTGTTTTGCTTTGCCTTGGATCGGTTTGGATTCAAGTTGCATCTTTAAATTAAATGTAAATTTCGCTGGAGGTCTAATGTGTAGGCTGAGTCAAATATTTATGATTGGGCTCGGTCGAGGACGTGCTGAGGTCAGCGAGATTCATAGATCGATATTTACCGAAGTATGCACTTCGCTGTGGTGTGGGTTAGATCTCCAAAAGCGCTAATGACAACCAGCTCAAATTGCGCAGAGTTGAAGGTTTCAAAACGTTACGGACCTTTTGAGGTAACCGGTAGTTCAAACCCATTTCGGAAAATCAAATCGCAGTTGTGTAAACCCGGTCTATTCGGATCGTTATTGCCGTGAACTAATTATATAATTGGAACCACCACAAGCCGCTACTAGCGAGCACATGAAATAGCATTGAGTACTCACGTCGTAAAACTACGACGGATATCTATACGATATCCCAAACAAATATTATAAATCGTGGTCGACCACTAAAAGAAGTTCCAAGCGCCCATATATACAAAAAAGTAAATGGTACCATCACACAAAATACAACAACGATCGATCTGGCGCAATACACCGCTAACTGATGCGAAATACCGGCTTGCGGGCATATATGCTTTCTCTGTCTAATTTGAAACTCTAACTTCCTGAACCAATCTTCCGTTCGACTATTGTACGCCTAACGAACTTCTCAACGAACGAGAAATTCAGACTTATCATTCTTAACTTACAATTTTTACAGCTGAATCAGGACATCTCTTTTGGGGTAGATAGAATAGACGATCATAGCTACTGATAGCGATGGCTGTTGGTTTTTTGGTGAATTCAACAAATAGATATGCAAAGGAGGTATGTAATTGAAAATTAGCTGTAAACAGGTAATAGTCCTTTCACGTGAATAGTTTGACCCTTTGAAATACTAACTTACTACTAACTAATTTGAACTGAGTCGACTAATATGGCAGTGGCTTCTTTCCAGTTCGATTCTTGCTGTGATTTTTTTTAAATGACGATGCTGTTTTATATAATTATATAGAAAATTACACACACATTTATAAATATAAAATATAAAATCACTGCAAATAAAAATAGTACCTACTTTTTGATTAGCACTGGGCTCACTCCAGCATGGATCATCATTTAATGATTTGATCAGAGGAACTTTAATTTTGACTTCTCCATACAGTTTGGGCCGGGCGATCAGCTGTTTTGTAAGGAGAAGTGAGAAATAAAGTTGATCTAATCAAATCTGTTTCATAGTGAAAGTTATTCAGAATAAAGTCAATAAACAATTTTCTCAATTATGATTACACCTATCTGTTCCATTCTGTATAAATGACGTTATATTTAAAAAACTACAAAACCCGACTGTGGTACAGATACACAATTGTGTTTTATTTTTAAGAATTGTATGTACCCAGTAACACTTGCGCTATCAAGACGATTCTTTTGATGTATAATTTATCAAAATCGGTTTAGCCTTTGAGTACAGACATACATCCATACAGGCCAAACACATAACCCTCCTCTTTTTTGCTTTGCTGCAGTAGGGCAAAAACATGGCTGGCCTTAAGAAAAAGCAGTCAAAGGACTTAAAAAATATTTTATTATAGAAAAACTATTTTGCTAAAATAAAAAATAAATAAAATAAACAACCATACCTTTTGTAATGACAGTCACGTATTTTTTTTTGTTTTTAGGATTATTTTTGCGATATTGTTTAAGATTTATTATAAGTTTATGTCCATGTCGTATAGCTTATTGTAATAAAGTACTACATTAAAATATTTGCAAAATGGTATAATTTATGCTTATCCCGAAATAACTTCATCAGTGTATCCTCTTGTGCGCCATTTTGAAAAAAGTCAGTGTACAATTGTAACAAAATACCAATATGCATCTGAAAATGCGGTTCTACTACACTATATGAACAACTTTTACTGCTCATAGTAAAAGTTAATATATATATATATATATATATATAGGAAATTGTTACACCCTGTATACCAGTCAATAAAAAATAACCCTTTTCTAGTAACAATAAGGTAAATTGTAATGTTAGTTATGTTCATTCCAATTCGTGAAAAAAAGTAGCTGGATCCATACTTTCTTATCCTGTAATGTGGGTGGAGTGGTTTTTTTTGTCGTTTTCACATAAAGATATAACATTGTTACACAAGTGCAAAAAATATGTTATGAATACTAGTGGATAGTCGATTTACCAGAACAGTTGCCAGAATTCGCAAAACTCTGAAATTTTATAAAAGCAATAGATTTTTATAACACTCATCATTTAATGTCGCATGGCACCCCTCTTGCTTACTGCATCAAGAAAAATATTTCGTCTGCTCTAAACTACTTGTTTTTTTTTGTATGGTTTGATAAAGAACCAAACTCCATGATCAAGAGCAATTTACATGAGCGATTTCGGGAGCTGTAAAAAAATATCGAGGAGATCTTTGCATTTTTTGGTGGCGCGAAATGTAGGCAAGTTGAAAAATGAATATCACGTAATTGAATGCATCTAGATAGGGATTTTCTCTTCTTTCTTCGAATATAGTGTATATAACAAAGCTTTTCAGCCCATAATATTGCAGGATTACCACTTTACATTTTAAATTATAAGTAAAATTTTACGCAGAAATTAAAAAAAGTAAATAAGACTGAAATTATTATTCTTTTTAGTATCGATATGTACATAAAAAATACAGTTATACAGATAATTTTATCGATGACACATGCCTAAATACGTCTCTTGCAAAATCGAAGATCGCTTAAAGACTCCCCTTGGAGCGCCGACCTACTATACATTTTTATCTATGGCGCCGACGGCAAACTGCGCCAGACTTCCAAAGGCGCCGCAAACCCCGCCGCTGCCACCACAACCGTAGCTGTCAATGTCACCAACTCAGCCGTCACCGCGTCCATCATTACAGATATCACCTCGGCCGCTACCACCATGTCCGATACCAATGCGGTTGTTACTAACGCTACCACAACACCCCCCGCCGTGACACCCGCTCGTGCCACCACGTCTCTACTCCATTCCGAGTACAACAGAAGCACCGCATTTAAAGGAGATTTTCTCGCAGAACTAGAGAAATGCCTTGAAAAGGTAATTCTGAAGGGCAATGAGAAGCTGAAGGAAGAAATACGCTGGATTCTAAAAGCAGAGATTGCTACTCATGTGGCATGTCTTACCGCTAAACTGGATGGCAGTTTGGCGGAAGTGGAATCCCAATGTAGCAGGATCTGTGAGCTCGAAAACTGCCTGCAGGCATTGAAAACGAGTTTGGCACACATCAGCAATGGGTTCGAATGAACTACCTGGAGATTTCGGGAGTTGCGGAGCTGAGAAACGATACTGTGAATAACGACGCGATTCAAATCGCGTCGCGATGCAGCCAGGCTACATAGAGTTCGCGCACTGCGTCCAGCCAGTGAAGTCGGTTCCTGGGCGTCCAAAAAACATCATCATCATTGTGAAACTAAAGGGACTTCGGACTTTGGATTTTTTGGAGAGGCCAGAAAAGTCTATATCCATGACCACTTTACACCATCTAACAAAAAACTGTTAAAGGACTGTAAATATCTGTGCTTGATTATACTTATGCTTCTGTTCAGCAATGTAACATTTACTTGTGTCAAAATTGTATAATCAGCTATTTACCTGTATATGAATATGTTACTCTCTCCGGCATTGATACTTATTATCTACCACAATAAACTTTCGCACACCACCAACACTCTTTTATTATACATATAAACACATCCATCTCACAACCCTCTCATAAAAATAATCACACGACCAATACCTCCATCAATTATTTCATAGCATCATTACTATTATCTTTGCTCTTTTTATATTCAATTATAATATTTATCAAAATACTCGTGGACTAAGAGGTAGACTACATACACTTTACCAAAACATTTTAAGCGATGATTTTGACATTATTTCTATTACGGAAACTTGGTTGGTAGATAGCATTTTGGACACAGAAATATGTGATAATAGATCCGACGTGCTCAGACGCGACAGAAAACGCAATCTCTGTGGGAAGCAGGACGGAGGCTGAGTTATGATCCTGGCCCGTAGTTCGCTGGGTGCCAGAGCTCGACCTGAGTGGTCGCAGGATGGTGTTGAATGTCTCTGGGTGAAATCTGCGAAAGTAATCTGGCAGCAGCGGTACTACAGTCGCTAATCAGGATCTACATATATGTACGGTATATGAACCGCCTGACTCGAGATTCTCTATAACTTTAGTGACTGATGTACGTGAAATCAACTCATTACTGAATAGGGTAGTCTTTGAGTCCCCCAACGCTCATATTTTGATTACAGATAACTTAAACATGCCAAAAATTGTGTGCAGCTCAGACGGCCGCACCACATAACTTCATCGGGACTCTGTCGAGAATCAGGAGGCCAGCGCCAGTGTTTTGGAAACTTTCTCTGTTTAGAATCTACAGCAATCATACTTTATCAATAACTCTCGTGAAAATATCTTGGACCTGATTTTTTCTAATTTTGTGACACAGGTAAAAATTTCAGATTTCAGATTTCTTTATTGCAATAATCATGTGTCATTACAGTTCTTATATGTAATTCAAGAGGTACATGACACCCTGTAAGGGCACTACAATATGATTAAACTAATTCCTTAATTGCTAGCTTATAATTGTCTATTTCTAGTATTATTTAATTATACATATTTTCTTTTCTATTGTGTACTTTAACATTAATTATCTCTGAAAAATTCTTGAAGAGAATAGTAACATTTCTGGATCAAGTACTTATTGAGGGTTATTTTGAATAAAGTATTGTCTTTTATATTTTGTATGTGATATGGTAGAGCATTGAAAACTTTTGCTGCCATTGAGTGGGGACCAGAGTTTATGATTTCTAGTTTAGCAATCTTGGTGGCTAGGCGTTGTTGTGATCTAAGGCCCTCAGGGCGAGTATGTTGTGGAAAAAGAGGCATATTATTCCTGACAAAGACGCTGATTTCTAAAATATAGAGCGCTGTCATAGTTAAAATATTATATTCCACAAAATATCTTCTACAGCTCGTCCTCGCGTCTATATTAGCCAGAATTCTAATACATTTTTTTTGTAATATAAAGACGTTTTTTGCGTCTGTGCTATTGCCCCAAAGAATTATACCGTACCTAAGCCAGGCTTGTGCATACGCATGATAAGCGCATGTTGCCGTCCTGAGGTCTGTAGTTTTTTTCAGCTCTGATAGGGCATATATAAAGCTTGAGAGCTTACCAGTTATCTTTAGAATGTGGCTTTTCCAATTTAAATTATTATCTAAATTGATACCTAGGAGACAAGAAGTCTCTACATTTTCTATTACAGTTCCGTTAAATTTATAGTTTATAATATCTAGGGGTCGTTTTTGGTAAGGTCTGAATTCCATTAATTTGGTTTTGTTAAAGTTAATTTCTAAGTTATGGTCATCTAACCAAGTTTTAATTCTATTTAGGTGTGAGTTTAGGTCTATAGTTAATTTCTCTACGTTTTGACTAGGAAAAATCAGGGATATATCATCTGCAAATAGCGTACATGGTATATTAATAGTATTAGGTAGATCATTTATATATATTAAAAAAAGTAAACATCCGAGCACGCTACCCTGCGGGATCGATTTGGTTAATTCTACTTCATTTGATCGTTTTTTACCGATTCGCTTGGTAGTTGAGTTATAATGTTCTATATCAACATATTGTATTCGGTTGCGCAAGTACGATGAAAACCAGTTGAAAGCAATACCTCTCACTCCCACACCATAGAGTTTTTCCAAAAGAGCTCCGTATAAGACTCGATCTTTCTCTTTCTCTACAAACACTGAGCAGTCGATATATATCACCCGCCACTTGACATCACAATTAAAGACATCTTTGCCGCACCGTATGATGGATCAAAATGCACAAAATATCGGTTTCGCAAGGGTGATTGTGATGAAGTAAACAAGACACTCATGGGCATTAACTAGGATAAAACGCTGAGTACCTGACTAGGATGGTTCGATAAATACCGATGAGAAAAATTGGTTAAAATCAGCGCTGATGTCTTTGCCATTTTCGAAAGTGCTGTTTTTATACTCGACGGTGCCGTAACCATTTTTTACGACACACTTACTGATGTCGATACAAAATGTATACTGAAAATAATAAACGAGAAAAGCGGAGCTCATGCTAAATTTTGTTTTTGCAATCGTGATTACGACAAATTCTCATCGCCTCGAAGTCGCTCGAAGTTCTTTCACGATCAATGCTTCAAAAAGTATATTGCCTCAATTCAACAAAACATAAAATCCGATCCGAAACAATTCTGGTTGTATGGCTGTGAAATACGCACAATATAATATAATATAAAAACAGCACTTTCGGAAATGTTAAAGACATCAGCGCTGTGTTAAACCAATTGGTGTCGTCGGTATTTATCGAACCTGCAGCCAGGTATGCTGACGAAGAGTTGGACCCCCCTTATTGTGATGATGGCAATATTTTAAGTACCGTACGTACTACACCAGAATCGGTGTTAAAATACTTGACACTCTTGGACTCTAACGGTGGGGCTGGCAGCGACGGAGTTCCGGAGAAGAAACGGCGCAAGAAACTCGTACACGGCAACACGTCCTACGTGCGTGGTTCTTGTGCTGCGCTGAAAAATCAGAGGTCCATAACTCTTTGTCATTAATATAATCATCTAAACTATAATATCCTCGATAACATTATTTTTTTCTTAAATAATGCCTTAAAACTTCTTCTCTGACAAATTTAATATCTCTTCCGGTATTTTGTAATAGTATTGTATACTTAAACCCGCATCTATAGTAAGGTTTGTCGATTTTATTTCCGCTTCTTATTATATTATTACGCTTGTGTCTGTTAACATTTTTAGTGAAGATATTTATGTTAAGTATACAAACTTTACATTCTATTTTTTTATGTTTCTTGACCGCTGTACAATGTGTCTCTATATGCTGAGTTATTTCACTCATGAAGATTTGTATTGCTACTTTTATTTCTAGTTGTATTGTGGATTTACTAAGGTCTGCAGCGAGTGCTTGGTTGTTTCTGTCGAGTAGTGCACTTATTTGTTGTAGGGTCGGCTGGTTCTGTGTATCCCCTGGTTGGATTGTATCGCCCATGACGCTATCATCACTTGAAATTCCTGTCGTGGATGAGGATGTGTTTTAGTCATTAATTTCGATATAAATTTTGTAAGGAGTGTGCATTTCTGCGCCTGCAGCTTTAGTCCTTTTTTGTGGTAATATTGTATACTCAGTTTATTCCATTTTGGCCAAAATTTTCAGTTTCTGCAGAATGCGTTCTGTTTCGTCCAGGTATTGTTCCGTATTACCGATTAATCATCAGTTTTACTATAATTTTCCACAATGCACCACGCGGTTTGACCGAGGCTATAAAAAGGAGAAGCCGCTTGGGCTCCAGTCAGTTTTAGACACAAAATTCATCGGGTTGCTTAGGTTTAGGCGCATAGTTCGCCTCGCAGTATAATTAAAATAAGGGTTGTTAGTAATTTATACTATGAATGTAATAAATCCTTTCCAGGCGATTTTTTTTTAAAGACACTTAGGACGGGCTGCCTAACAGTTAGTTTTGCATTGTTCGGGTTTGTCATTATATAAAATCTTCAACCCCGTTGGTGGGCGGCGGTTAATGCCCACTGGTGCATCGTCATCGTTATATTTCTGCCGGCTAGATAGTTTTGCACATTTGGAGTACATCCAAGTCTTCTTACATTGTTGTGCATTAGCATGATAGTATGTACACCGTTTTGTAGTTGAGGCAACGGTGTAGTGCTGGTTTATTCGGCGTTTAGTGCGGGGCAACCCATCTCCCAGTGCAATAGCATGTATGCAGATGGAGCACGATTTGTTCATTATTACATTAGGTTTTTCATCTATAAAAGTCTTATAGTAATCTTGGTTCTGGTCCAATAAAACGCTCATCAAACGCGCCGTTTCTTGACAGCTCGTCTGCTTTTTCGTTACCGTGAACGCTTTATGACCGGGGACCCATGCGATAATTATTTCTGATGTTTTTCCCAAAGAGTTAAGATAGTGCAGATTTATTCATTGTTTGCCTAAACGCTTGGCTGTCAGAATAAATCTATACATTACTACTGTTTTGTTTTTGATTTCTGCTGTTTCCCTTAGTGCTTCAGCGCATTCCATTATGGCGTAGATTTCCGCTTGGAACGCGCTGGCGTATAGCCCCATGGCAATTGATTTGTCTTGTTTATTGATGGCTATGATGCAAAAAGCAGCTCCTGCTAGTTTTGTGCTCTCTCTTCATGAGCGATCCATGAAGCAAGTTACAACCGGTTGGTCTGTTTCTATATCCCAATTTTCTCTTGTTCCTATATGGATTCGGTATTTCTTATCGAATCGTATTTCCTTCTTTACCAGATCGTTGATTGCCAACTTTCCAACTGTCGTTTCTAAAATGGAGGCTTGACCTGTGTCTATAGAGTTGCCTTTCCATTCCTTGTTCATTTTCATTCTGTACCATTGTTCAGTTGCTGTCCTTTTTACTTCTACATGCAATGGGTTTAGATTGAGCATTATTAAAGATGCCATTGGTGTAGACCTCATGGCTCCTGTGATCATAAGTCACGCCAATCTATGTACAGTCTGCAACAGAGACATCTGACCCCCCAACTTTTAAAACGTAATTCCATTCAAACTGCTGAGAAGCGCCACCTACCACGATTCTTGGCACCTAAACTTGTTTCTGGAAAGTGTGCAGCCGCAGATTTTGTATTTCTATTTCAAATTGAAGGAAACCGGCTACATCAATAATAACCAGGAAGAAACAAAAACAATTGCTTTACAGAGCGGGGTTCGAACCATGGCCCTTCGATTTATGAAGCAAGCGCTCGTCCCATTGCACTAACCAACGATCTGTATATCATGGCGAAAATTAATATCATATGTTCTACTTCTATGACGCAGCGCTCTAACTTCATCGTCAACCGCACGCAATGCATTTACAAATAAATTGAAGGTAGGATATCAGAATTATAACCACAGAACAAGAATACGTTCAGTTCGTGTCACAATATCACATAAGTTACTGCGGATCTTGTGATTTTGAAAGTTTGGACTAGTCATCATGTCTCATTTTTTAACTGATTTTGTTAAAGCCAAAATAATAGTGTATTGGGAAGACAACCACAGTATTAAAAGTATATCTAGAGAATTAGGTATCGCGGTAAGTAAAAAATAATTATATATTATACTAATTTGTAACAATTTTTTGTTTCGTGTAACATAGGTTTAGTGTTAAAATTACTAATATAAGATGCCTATATTCTCTTACAGAGAAACACGGTTCGTCTTTGGATTCGGAGATACCAAGATAGTGGTGACGTAAAGCGTAACCGCCCCGGCCCGCAAGCAATGACCTGCACAGATGCATCAAACCGACATCGTGAAATCGTTAATCTCCACACAGAAGACCCATTTAAGACAACACGATCAACTGCCATAGATTATAATATTTCACTGCAAACAGTAAGGAGACATTTACATGCAGGGGGTATCCATAACTACAAGCCGGCCAAAAAAATTAAATTAACCGAAGCCCATCGCCAAGCAAGAATGAGATTCGCATCTGAATATCTAAACTTTGATTGGGAGAACGAAATCGTAATTTTTACCGACGAAAAAAGTTTTAAGTCCGATGATGATGGCAGAAAAATATTATGGAGAAGAGCTGGCGAGCGTTATAACCATCAAAATATTTTGCCTTTGAGAACAAGTGGCAGAATAACTTTAGGTAAGAATATTTATAAACATATATGTTATATGTTGTGTTTATAAACAACATTAACATCATACAGACAGGCACATACATTGCTTTTACTTCTGGCCCCACACTTAACCTTTCACGTCCCGTCGTCGTCGCGATATCCGGTCGGCCGAAATTTTCATAGGATTGGAACTCTATAAGTCTATGGCGTTAAGTTGAAAATCGCGATGTATTTTTGCTTATATTTTTATAGGACGTATCTTGAGAGGTTAAATAGCCTGTGTCATAGAACCAAACACGGCAACATCAGAAACATGCAACTTCTAACACCTTTTGTCTTCGTGCCCAGCCGGGATTCGAAATATTATTATTTTAAATTGTATTACGCAGTGTGGATTATTTGTTATTTAACCAAATTATTGTTTTGCAGGCTATTGGGGTTGGATGTCCTCCATGGGCCCAGGGGAGTTGATCGAATTCGGCGGCCGAATGAACAAAGATAAATACTTGGAAATTTTACAAGATGTGATGATTCCAACAGTGCGCAACGTGTATCCAGAGGGGCAAATATACTTTATACAAGATAATTGTTCCGTGCACCGTTCGTGTTTGGTTAGAGAGTGGTTTGCCGCTCGTAATGATATAACTGTCATTGAGTGGCCATCTAAAAGCCCAGATTTGAACTTAATTGAAAACTTGTGGGGTCAAATGGTTCTTAACTGGGATACGAGTGATGTTAGAACAAAAAGTTATTTAGACCAAGAGGTGATGAGATCTTGGGACCTTTTCCGCCTTAGTAATATGTGTTCCAACATGGTTACAGGAATGAAGTCCAGGCTTGAACAAGTGCTTCAAAATGAGGGGCACCCTCTCCGATATTAAAAATAATTTGCTGCCACTACTTATATCGAAGCAATGTTTCAATAAATTGCTATCCAGGTATAGCACTATTCGACCCTATATGCTATTTAAATATCATGCTATGATAAAGAAAGTTGAGAGATGTAAATTGTTACTTAGACTTAGTAGCATGTTGATTCTCCCTACGGAAGATTTATCATAGTTTGAGTTTATATCTTTATTTCGTTTCTTTGTTGAAAAAGTCTTAAATATTGATATCGAAGCAAAGTTTCTATAAATTGCTATCCAGGTAGCACTATTTGACCCTACATGTTATTTAAATATCATGCTATGATTATGAAAGTTGAGAGATGTAAATTGTTACAAATATACTTACATAGTAGCATGATAATTCCCTCTACGGAAGATTAATCATAGTTTGAGTTTAAATGTTTGTCTAAGATACACATTTCTTTGTTGAAAAATTTAAATTAAATAAATAACTTTCAAAATTATTTTTATTTTATTTATAATAACAATAAGTTATAAAATAAGCTAGGTAAGTTATCTAACAATATAACAACCCATCGTTTCTATGAATCACCATATTATATTCCAAAATTATTACACCAACATTACCAATATTTTGCTTAGCAAAAACTGAGCCTTTGTGGATTCGAACATGCTACCTCTAACTTATCTTGACATGTAGCTATTTGCGCCACGTAACACTCATGATTTGTGACGAAATAAGCGTATCCTACGCTTCGACCCTGTGGTGCCTGACCTGGTGGTTTATCGAATATCGAATAGATGGCATTGATGGTAATGAAGGTCATGAAGGATTTAACCACGAGAGAGGGCGCTTTTGTAGCACTTTTATGGGGGGTCATATGTCTCTGTTGCAGACTGTACCTTGCCAAGCTCTTTTTTCGTCGTTGCTAGTTCTGTTCTTTTCCACCATATAATTGATCTATATAGAATCCTTGGTAGAGTGATCTCCGTGTAGATCCAATGGACGATCTCTGGTTTCATTCCCTATCCCGTCTGTTCCCTACAGCACTCTTGCATTGGAATAAGACTCTAATGGCCTTAGCGTCTTATCATTAAAACTTCAATTTCCAGTCAAAGGTCACTCCTAGGTATTTAATCTCATGAAGTCTTATACCCTTCAACGAAATGGGAAGCATTTCCATATTTTTCCGTATATTCGTGAAGAATAGTAGCTTTGTTTTGTCCTGGTTTAGATCCAGGTCTTTTTCTTTACACCAAGACCTTTCCTTTTTAAGACCTTTCCTATTGCGTTCTTCATAATATCTGGTATCGTATTTAGCACTTTTCCTATTATAACAATAGCCCCATCATCTGAATATACCTGTAGGTATATATTCATGTTGGCAACGCGGGATTTAAGGGAGATCTATAAGAAGATACCACATCAGTGGAGATAAGCATCCACCTGGTGGGAATCCTCTATTTGCTCCGATTGCTAGTCCCGGCAAGATATGCTGTAGCGCTGGATTTTCAGTCCATTTACATAGGTTTAAACAGTTGGATTTATGAGAGGAAGATACAGGTATCGCCATCTGGCGGCAGCCTTAACAATGCTTACATTGGGGGAGCCATCTCGCTGCGCGTCGAACAGTATCGATCCAAGTGGTTACGGTGGAACGCCGCTAGAGGGCGCCACCACTCTTAGTGTTGCCCTCGTCTTTTTGTTCCCATGTTGTCGGGAAAATTTAACTACAGCTGGCGGAGTGAACAATTATTTTCAGGCGGGAATCGCTGCCGTGTACCCTAAATGTTGGTGGGGACGCGTCCTGAATGTAAGGTGCAGGAACTGACAGCGGAACGGGAGCTAGATAGAAATTTCGCCCGGCTAATTTACTGTCGCAATCGGCGACGTGAACTTGTCATGGGGGGCTTTCAGCGCGAAGGTGGTATCCCTGATGGAAAGATTGTTCGCGAAGATTTTGGTTATAAATATGCGCCCCAAGCCGGTGGGAGGCTTTTTTCGACGAGAGTGCCGCGAGAGGCACACCGCTTGAGGTGGTAGAAGGAGGAACCACTGACAAGAAACCTTGCCCCTTTTTGCTCCGGGGACGGAGAGAGCGTGCCGTGGTGGACGCGTAGCGGAAGGAGGTTGTTCCCACGTGTGGTGAGGTGGCTGACGCATCGGCTCGCTAAATCCAACCCTGCCGAAGACGGGATTTTGGGAGCCGCCAAGGTGACCCGTGCTGGGTGCACCCCGTGGTAGCGGGCGAGGTACATCCTGAATATATAAGTACATAAGATCCCGCATGGCGCCTGTACTGCCAGTGTAGCTGGTGACGCCCTGCTTGTTACTGTTACGCTGATCTTCCCTGCGGGGGGGGCAGACCTGAAGAAACAAGGGTCGAGATAAGTGTAGAATTAAGGACGTGTATTATTTAAATAGGACGGCCACTAAGAGAGAACCCCCCCTTGTTTTCTTTAACAAATGTTCAGGAAATAAAACTTGAGAACCAGAATCTCTTCTTTTACTGACAGGAACTAGTACCCCCAGAAAAACGAGGCTACAATTGGCGCCCGAACAGGTTTTTCTCTCTTGGTGGTTGTGTAAACCTGTGTTCTGGTCTTTCGCTCAGTACACATGGCCGTTTCTATACTTTAGTTTTTGTATTTTGAGGCGGATTGTTAATTGTTGTTATTGTGTTATCGTGTGTGACCGGGCCACAATGGCAACTTTTGAAGATAGGCCGATTAATTTTAATTTACTGCATAAGGACGAGTTAGAATATGAAGTTGAACTTCGTGGGGGAAAGCCAGCCCCAACCGTCACGGAACTGCGTTCCCAGATCCGAAAATTAAACATTGAACTCAGCTCGGACGAAGTAACGGAGTTCAGTGGCGATTGTGAGCGGGAATTCGCCACTATTTGTGAGAAGTTAGAATCACTGCAGAGTCTGTTGGTAGGTACAACTCAAAGACCGTGTTCTTTAAAGATTCTGAGTAGGGTACAGGCGTTAGCGTACCACTTATATCACCGTCTGAGTAGGCTTCAGCCCCTAGAAGGTGCCGGCGACAAATTTTTCGAGACAAACGCGACTATCGAAAAAATAATAGACAGACTAGAGAGTATTATGTTAAATTTTCGATCGTCCAGAGTGGCGTCACCTACCCCCGTCCGCGAGGTAATACCCGAGAAGTATCAGGCGGTTCACACATTGAATATCAAATTCGATGGGAAGTCGTGCGTAAAGGGATTTTTACAAAGATTGGAAGAAGTTAGGGTCTCCCGCGGTATCTCCGACGAAAGATTGTTCAAGTCGGCCCCGGAATTATTCACGGACGGAGCGTTATGCTGGTACAGAGGTGCCATTAGCGATGTACACACATGGTCCGAATTGAAAAATCTTTTGTTGGCGGAATACTTACCATTTGACTTTGATTTCCGTCTTATGAAAGAGATTAGGGAAAGAACTCAGGGACAGGACGAGAGCATAGTAAATTATTTGAGCGTAATGCAAAATTATTTCTCCCAATTATTAAAACCCATTACGGAAATTGAGAAATTGGCTATAGTTAGACACAATATTAGGCCGTTCTACACGACCCAACTAGCTCTGCACCCAATCAACTCATGGTCGGATTTGAAGTCAAGCTGCCGATTGCTGGAACAGGCAGAATGTATTGCGCGTAGCTTCTCGGAGCCAACTACATCCGCCTCAATCTTGGCGTCGGACTTAATTTATACTTGTGACAACGGGAAAGCCACCGCAGGCCAAGTCTCAGCGATACAAGAGCCGTCGCGGAAATTATTCTGCTACCGTTGCGGGGAACCGGATGTAGTTACTTCAACGTGTCCTAAATGTAAGATGTCAAAAAACTAATAAAGTCGAATCAGAGCAGGGTTGATTCGGGTGTAGGCTTTGGGAGAGGTATACCCTCTTACCACGTAAGTAACCCTGCAAGTAAGTGCGCTGTTAATACGGCGTCCGAATTTCATGCGGCGGAGGCGGAAAGGCAACGTGCGCCGGGGGCGTGCGTGTCCTTCGCCACCGTAGGCCACGACGCATCACTCCGGCATGGAGATCGGGGTGGTGATGCCAAGGTGAGGAGGGCGTCTGCGGATGTCCCGGGCGCACGGGGTTCTGGAAGCCCTTCGTCGCATTCGCCCAAGGGCGTTTTCGTCAACAATAAGGTGAGTCCCGTACCACATAGTGCACCCGTCACCTCTGAACCAAACGTGATAGCTTCGCCACTGACTCCAAGACCACAGGAATGGTCGGAGTGGATAGAATTTGTCCGTAAATTTCACATCGAACTACGCGCGAAACACGTGAGCGTGATCCACGGTCGCGACGCTCGCCCATATCTGAAAGTGGGGGTTTATAATTTTTTTTTTACTGGTCTATTAGATTCTGGATCGGAAATTTCCATTATTAGCAAGGCGGCTTTGGATAGGCTCGGTCAGGAAATCGTATTGCATAGGGCGTTGGATTTGGACGCGATAACCACAGCAAACGGTTCATCTTCACCGGTCGCCGGTTACGTGTTACTGCCCGTCGCTTTGGGGGGTAGAACGTCCGTCGTTAAATTTTATGTAGTTCCGGAAGTAACGACGAGCCTGCTTCTGGGCATCAACTTCTGGCAGGAGTTTGACATAGCACCTGACGTGTTGTCCTTGTTGAATAGGGGATGCTCTTTCTCTGACACCGAGAAGACAGCCACTTTTGATTGTGAGATTAGGAGGATTCAACCGTTGAACGCCCTTTCAGTTCGCCAACGCGCAGAAGCCGAAGATATCATGCTGGAGTTTGAGTCCATATCTTTTGATAAGAAGGGTTTAGGTAGAACTCATCTCTTGAGCCACAGGATTGACACAGGAGGGGCAGCCCCTATAAAACAACGGTACTATGTTTTGTCCCCACAAAAACTAGCAGAGTTAAATAAACAGTTGGACGAGATGCTGCAGCTAGACGTTGTGGAACCCAGCAGTAGTGCGTGGAATAATCCTATAACAATGGCACCCAAGGCAGATGGTACGCTGAGATTTTGTTTGGATAGTAGGAAGCTGAACGCGGTTTCAAAACATGATGCATACCCTCTCCCGTACATAACGCAAATCTTAGATCAGTTGGGGAACGCGAAGTTTTTGTCTTCTATTGACCTCAAAGCAGCCTTTTGGCAGATCCCACTAGACTCTCGGGACTCAATGGAAAAAACCGCGTTTACAGTGCCAGCGCGCGGGCTGTACCACTTCAAGGTTATGTGCTTCGGCTTAACTTCTGCACCAGCTACTCAACAGCGCCTCATGGATCGTCTCTTCGGACCTGAGTTCGGCGGGAGAATTTTTATTTATTTAGATGACATTGTAATCGTTTCAGCTACGTTTGAGGAGCATACGAGGCTGCTGCGGGTTGTCTTAGATCGGCTAAGCTTCGCTGGATTAACAATTAACTTACAGAAATGCCAATTTTTTAGAAGTCAATTAAAATACCTCGGGTACGTAGTTGATGAGTTTGGTCTGAGGACAGACCCAGAAAAAATACGGGCTATTGTGGACTTCTCCGTACCGACAACTAAGAAGGAGGTTAAGAGATTTTTAGGCACCGCCTCGTACTACCGACGTTTTATTAAAAATTTCAGTAACATAGCGGGGCCGCTCAACAAATTAACTTCAACAAAAAAAGGTACGCCACCGTTCCAGTGGACAGCGGAAGCTGACCAGGCATTTGTGGAGCTAAAGAGGGCGCTGACTACGGCCCCGGTGTTAGCATGTCCGGATTTTGACAAAGACTTTGTAGTGCATTGCGATGCATCCGATTTTGGTGTAGGTGCAACATTGACGCAGAGGTTTGATGGAGGGGAGCACCCCATCGCTTATTTCAGCCGATCTCTCTTACCCGCCGAGCGGAACTACTCAGCCACGGAGAAAGAAGCGATGGCGGTGGTCAACGCCGTCGAACACTTTCGTCCTTATCTGGAGGGAGATAGGCCGTTTACGATCATCACTGATCATGCCAGCCTGAAATGGTTTTTAAACTTGAAAAACCCAACCGGTCGTCTAGAAAGATGGGGTTGTAGGTTATCCCCATATAACTTCACTATTCAACATCGGCGAGGAGTGGACAATGTAGTTCCTGATGCTCTCTCAAGATCAGTTCCGGTGGCAGCAGTGGCGCCAACGGTGCAGACTTCTGACGATTGGTATTTGAAACTTTTTAGGGGTTGTGTGGATAGGCCACAATCCATGGCAAATTATCAGGTCGAGAGCGGTCGTCTTTATCGTTTCAGAAAGGGCAAGAACAACTTAACCGATGACTTCCAGTGGAGTACAGAGTGGACATCATGGTCGCGAACCATTCAACGCCTACGGCGGCACATCTAGGGGTAGATAAGACGCACAGTCGGTTGAAGCTCAGATACTTTTGGCCAGGAATGTACCAGGACGTGGTGAGTTTTGTGGCTGCTTGTGAAGTGTGTAAAGCCTATAAACATAGCAACCTGTCAAAACCCGGTCTGATGGGGGACCCAAAGGTTTGCTCACGGCCGTTTCAGTGTATTAGTGTTGATTTAGTCGGCCCCCTACCGGCTTCCAGACAGCTAAATACATTTTTGTTAGTAGTAGTATGCTGCTTCTCCAAGTATTGTTTGATTTTCCCCGTGCGGCGCGCTACAGGAAAGGTGATCGCTCAGCGCCTGGAGGACCATGTGTTTCTGGTGCATGGGGTTCCTCAGACTGTGCTCTCAGACAACGGGCCACAGCTGGTGGGTCGTGAAGTCCAGTCATTATTCGAAAAGTACAATGTGCCGCAAGTACATTTGGGCCCGGTTTATTGCCCCCAAGTAAACACGGTAGAACGATATAACAGGACCATCATGACTGCGGTCTCAAGTTTCGTAGGGTCTGACCATCGCACGTGGGATGTAAATATTCACAAGATACAGTTCGCTCTAAATACTTCCGTTAACGATGCTACTTCGTACACCCCGTTTTTTCTGGTACATGGGAGAGAGGCAGTAGCTGATGGAAATGTTTACTCGGATCCCGTTGTAGTTGATGAATTGTTGTTTGGGTCGCGAAAAGCCTCGGCGGATAGATTAGGTACCTTGAAAGATGTTTACGAGAAAGTGGGGGTAGAACTAAAAAAGGCCCACGATCGTAATGTCAAAACGTATAATAGCAAACGCCGTGATTTGTCTTTCAATGTAGGCGATATTGTTTGGAAAAGAACTTACAAACTCAGTGATGCGAGCAAACATTTTTCTGCGAAGTTATGTCCTAAGTATGAAAAATGCATCATCGTCAAGAAGTTATCGCGTTTGGTTTACGAGGTAGAGGATGAAAACGGCAAGCCATTGGGGAAGTGGCATATTAAGGATATCAAACAGAAAGACGAGGGACAGATGTCATGCGACCCACGAGTAAACCCCGTGAGTAGTGTTGTGAGTGTTGGTAATTTTCGCTCATCAGCGATCGTTGGTCCGGCTGCGTCACCCCGTCGCGGAGTTCTGCGCAGCAATGCCCACGTAGCTGGTGAAAGATTGGGGATAAATACAGGCGCTTCGCCAAGTCACAGCGCCGCCTATAGGAGCCGAGTATTCCGCCGTAGGCCCAGATAAGCCGTTCCGGAACAACACCTGGAACGGTGATGCCAAGGAAATAGTTTCCATTGTATCATTGTTGTATGTTGTGACAGCTGTACTGTTTAGCTTGTTATTTTGTTTGGTCCCTCAAGAGTCTTCGGCCGGATCATGAGGTGGCATCATAGGTCTTTTGGTTTTGTGTGTCGTAGGCACTTCGTTTTTTTTTGGTATTGTGGATGTTGGAGGGTTTGTTTTGTTGGGGGGCGGTGTTCTCGGATGGGGTCATCCGTAGGATTCCCTGCGTGAATCCTATTTTGGCTTGGGGGGTACTGTAGCGCTGGATTTTCAGTCCATTTACATAGGTTTAAACAGTTGGATTTATGAGAGGAAGATACAGGTATCGCCATCTGGCGGCAGCCTTAACAATGCTTACATTGGGGGAGCCATCTCGCTGCGCGTCGAACAGTATCGATCCAAGTGGTTACGGTGGAACGCCGCTAGAGGGCGCCACCACTCTTAGTGTTGCCCTCGTCTTTTTGTTCCCATGTTGTCGGGAAAATTTAACTACAGCTGGCGGAGTGAACAATTATTTTCAGGCGGGAATCGCTGCCGTGTACCCTAAATGTTGGTGGGGACGCGTCCTGAATGTAAGGTGCAGGAACTGACAGCGGAACGGGAGCTAGATAGAAATTTCGCCCGGCTAATTTACTGTCGCAATCGGCGACGTGAACTTGTCATGGGGGGCTTTCAGCGCGAAGGTGGTATCCCTGATGGAAAGATTGTTCGCGAAGATTTTGGTTATAAATATGCGCCCCAAGCCGGTGGGAGGCTTTTTTCGACGAGAGTGCCGCGAGAGGCACACCGCTTGAGGTGGTAGAAGGAGGAACCACTGACAAGAAACCTTGCCCCTTTTTGCTCCGGGGACGGAGAGAGCGTGCCGTGGTGGACGCGTAGCGGAAGGAGGTTGTTCCCACGTGTGGTGAGGTGGCTGACGCATCGGCTCGCTAAATCCAACCCTGCCGAAGACGGGATTTTGGGAGCCGCCAAGGTGACCCGTGCTGGGTGCACCCCGTGGTAGCGGGCGAGGTACATCCTGAATATATAAGTACATAAGATCCCGCATGGCGCCTGTACTGCCAGTGTAGCTGGTGACGCCCTGCTTGTTACTGTTACGCTGATCTTCCCTGCGGGGGGGGCAGACCTGAAGAAACAAGGGTCGAGATAAGTGTAGAATTAAGGACGTGTATTATTTAAATAGGACGGCCACTAAGAGAGAACCCCCCCTTGTTTTCTTTAACAAATGTTCAGGAAATAAAACTTGAGAACCAGAATCTCTTCTTTTACTGACAGGAACTAGTACCCCCAGAAAAACGAGGCTACAATTGCCCGCCGAACTCAGGTCCGAAGATTAAACATTGAACTCAGCTCGGACGAAGTAACGGAGTTCAGTGGCGATTGTGAGCGGGAATTCGCCACTATTTGTGAGAAGTTAGAATCACTGCAGAGTCTGTTGGTAGGTACAACTCAAAGACCGTGTTCTTTAAAGATTCTGAGTAGGGTACAGGCGTTAGCGTACCACTTATATCACCGTCTGAGTAGGCTTCAGCCCCTAGAAGGTGCCGGCGACAAATTTTTCGAGACAAACGCGGGAACAAAAAGACGAGGGCAACACTAAGAGTGGTGGCGCCCTCTAGCGGCGTTCCACCGTAACCACTTGGATCGATACTGTTCGACGCGCAGCGAGATGGCTCCCCCAATGTAAGCATTGTTAAGGCTGCCGCCAGATGGCGATACCTGTATCTTCCTCTCATAAATCCAACTGTTTAAACCTATGTAAATGGACTGAAAATCCAGCGCTACAATGCAGTGATCACCCTGTTCTTGAGCATGGTTACCACCCATTTTGCTAATTGTTCTTGTATTCCGTCCCGCTTAAGGGATTCTTCTATTGCTTGGAAATTCGCCCCGTCGAAAGCTCCCTCTACAAGAATAAGAGAATAAGAATATATTTTATTTAGAAAATTGATAATTAAAGCTAGGTTAACAAAGTGATATCACAAATGAGGTATTAAGCTACAGCGATAAACTGCGGCCCCACACTAGGCAAAGCCTGTATCGTGGGTACCATTTTATGGTCAAAACAATGGGTCTTAACTAAGTACATACTAAATTATTATTATTAATACTTGACAGAATTACACAAAAATAATCACAAACAGGAATTCAAAAATATAATATTAACACAGCGCAATATAACATAGCATTTTAATATATAGTGTAGGTAAGTTTTACTAACAGATGACTAAAATAAATAAAACAATTCAAATAATTAGGTCTACATAGTACGTTAATATTTTTATCTACACACGTATCATAAACCCTACTGCGTGCAAAAACCGCACGTAACGATCAGCATAATGTTAAAATACTTGGTAAAAACTCATTTCTTATCTGAAAAATTACACATTATGACCATAATGTGTAATTTTTCTACATATTATGACATTCAAATTTCGAACGCGGACACCCGCCTGCTTGCCGCCCCTAGTTTGTCTGTGAAGTTGGTACTGACATTCAAATTTCGAACGCCGACGCCCGCCTGCGTGAAGTTGGTACTATAGAACAACTGCAGAGCCACAATGCCGGTCAAACATGCGGTTCCTGTATTGAATAGAACGCATGTATCTATGCCTTAAATATGTTTTTTTTAAAACTATGATGTGTGTCGTCTATGGCCTATCTCACTTCCTGTAAGCCTCTCGTAATGGCGATTATATTTTGTCCCTATTTTCGTGTATTTTATAAGTATTTAATTAACCAAGTGACATTTACTGTTGTAGACATTTATTCTGATGAATAAACTGTTCGTACAAAGTTTATCTGTGTTTTTGGTATGGTCGTGGCACACAATTCCACTGCCTGTCACTCGAAACCGACTAATCTTATATCCTGAACACATCAAAGAGAGCTTATGATATGTGACGCCATAAATAAATTTATGGCCCATTCTAAATTTTCTTCTTTTATTATATCTGGTGGATCCTTCCACGTTTCCTGAAGAGCCGATATGAAATATAGATGCTTTATATTCTTCGCAGCCCGGGAATTGTGTCTCCAACATGGTTTTCAACACTGTTTGGGGTAGATATACGGGTCAGATATACGTAGTTGGCATGTTTTGTCGCTTCTTAGTAGGTAGGTCGCAATGTACATAGCTGAGAGGGATGATGAAGAATTTATTGGTTCAGTAGTTTTCAGGGGTATATTAGTAAAAAAGGTCTCGAATTCCTGAGCTACTTCTGATTTGAACTAATAATACCGCAATCTGTCTTAAGTGAAAAGTTATACTCGCGTGGTTTTGTACCACTTGTTTCGCTATTAATAACTTTACATACAGTTTTATTTATCTTCGGCAGGCTTTAAGACACAGTTTTTTGGAAAGTGTTGCAGTAATATTTCAGATATTTTTAAACCTGTCACTATTTGTCATGTTTCTTTGTTTATAAAGTTCAAAAAGTCTATCTCTGCTAATCCGCAAACCTGTGGTCGCCCAACCAAACATACTTATATTTGATTTTCGGTGGACATCTTTTATTGACCTGCTTCACTGTTCTAATTTTAATTGTAATATTTTAACTTAAATGTGCTGTTGAAGTCCCTAATAAAATGAATAAAAATTTATAATTTTTCTATTTTGAGTAACTAAACAGTTATGAGGCGTGTTGTTAAAAATTAAAATAATTACATGTTAGTACGAGTACGAGATGTGGGGGCTTGAACCGGTGAGGCCTTTTCCCAGCAGTGGGACTCCGTGTAGACAAACTAAAATAAATAAAATATAAATGCTAGTTCAAATAAAAAACATTACTATTATTAAACTTATTTATATTACTTATTATTAAAATTAAACAATATTATTAAACATTATTAAGCATTATTTTCTAATCTCATGTAACACATACATACCTAACATTTACATACTTAAGCTCTTAATACAAACAGGCAGATAATTAAGTTCACACAATAAGTATAACATTTTAGTTTTTTATAGTCATTTTAGTTAAGCAGTAAATCTTAATTCCACTTAATTACAAATCGTCGAATTTTTAATCACGATCTTCTCACGTTTCTTTTTGTTAGTGATTTCAAAATGTGTTTCAAATGCCGTTTCAGATGTTTTTGCATATATTTTCTAGGCTTTATTAGAGGATTTATAGATGATTTCGAAATACGCGAACCGTCGGAAATCGTTATTTCATGCATTCGAGACCGTGGGGATTTGGGAGTATTAGGGTGGGGAAACGAAGAATTTGCCGTTTTTTAAGATGTCGATCAAAGTTTATTGACCTCGTGGCCATTGACCTTGACCTTGAACTTAACCTTTCGTGTATTTTTCTCTTTTATTTATATTTTTTTCGCTTGATGTCGTTCAAAGTACATTGAACTCGTGGTAATTGACCTTAACCTTGACCTTTCGTGCATATTTCTCAGAAAATTCTCAGTTTTACCTTGACGCTTGATGTCATTCACAGTTCATTGACCTCGAGTTCATTGCCCTTTTATGCTTTTTTCAGTAAACATTTCGGGGAGTACCCCTTCCCTCCTGACACCACTCACATGAAAAGGTAATGCACCGTTCTTGAGATAAATAACTTTTTAAATCTCATTTTCGGGGTTCTGTTTACATAATTTACGCTACGAAAGTGACCTATATTACATTATTATTTCGAAATCGCCTTAGCTCAGGCTACTACGGGGCTGCGGCGTTGTCCCCACACTGCAGCGCACCCGTGCTCGCCTCCGCAACCTCGGCTTGCTGGTCGGCTTCCTCCGTCAATGAGTTTTGAACGACATTGAACGAAAAAAGAAGCAAACCTGAGAAATTTGTGTTACGAGGTCAATAAACATGCAACGACATCTGACGTTAAAAAATGGAAAATATGTCGTTTCCCCACTCTAATACGCCCACATCCCCAAGTTCCCGAATGTTTGAATTGGCGTTTTAAAAAAAATAGGTAACTCGAAAACTAATGATTTCCGTTCGTGTATTTTGAAATTATCTATTAATTCACTAACGAAGCATAAAAAAATCAGAAAAAGCATCTGAAACGGCCGTCTTTCTAAAAGCTATCCCAAAATGTTATTATTCTTTTTCTCCTACTCAATTCTATAGATTGACATCCAATGAACAACCAAAGGTGATGGGCTACAGCTCTAAGGACATCATTATTGGAAGACATATTTGTTGAACTCGTCATAGATAGTTTTTATTATTATTATTACAAGCCGTTTATGTCCCACTACTGGGCAAAGGCCTCTCTCCCCTTCTTCCACTCCTGATACTGACCTGACACTCTAGATAGTTTACATGTCCCAAATCATAGTCTTTTCAGTTCAGGAAAAGGCTCGTTTGCGTCTTCTATTCACAGAATTATTTCCGCGTATTCCATCAGCCATCTTCAACTAATAGTCGACTAGTCCGTCAAACAAGCGCCAATTCAATCGGTTATGCACTCTACCACAAAGTTCAATAAACAAGCCGGGTCCCAGGGAAGAGCACGAGAACTTTACAAGATTGTAAAGCTCGTTGAAAGTAAAAACAAATCCGCAATGTGGACACAGTCTAAGCATGCATTGGCATTGCATTTCTTCCCCATTTACTTGTTTCGGCAAATTGAGTATAGTGATTCTATATTCTTTTCCGACTAAGTTTACAACTTCAAATTAGGAAAGCGCTATAAATATGTAGGTATCATGAAAACTTTTTTAATTAATAAGCTTAAAAGTAAAATAACAATATTGTATGATAGTATCGATAACATAAGTCTAAAAAATCAGCACACAAGTTTAGTATACCTAACCCAAAACACAGTTCATCAAACTACTTCGATGTCCTGAAAATAGATAAAATCGCATTTAATTAAATATACTCGGTAGAACTACAGTACTGCACTACGTATCGGTTTCTGCTGTTACATTAGGTCCCTTTCAGCAGCGTCATGGTTTACAAATCTGTACTATCCAAAGAATGGTGTTAATTAAGGAAAATAATGGTGTTAATTAATCATATAAGTTATTTGGTAATGGTGACGGATGAATAAGATAAGGTAGCCTCACTCCTGGGTGTCCGGATCCTCATTGGCCTCGGTCGGCGATGGCGTCGGACACGGCTGCCTGGTGCAAGGCCGCCACTGCTCCTCCCGTTCTCCTGGCGCACACCGACCCGCAACGCACAACCGCCGTCGTACGATTCGACCCGCGCCGCAGCTCACCGAACATTCACCCCACTTGCTCCAGCGACTCCACATTTTGCGGGACATCGGTGCATTCCGTTGATCGTTGGAGGGTACTGAGAAATTTCCCATTTTTGTTGAACATCCATTAGCCGGATCCACACCGGACTGACCAGAGAATCCACCGCGCCCCGATCGTGTGCGGCAGGTACAAGTCGCGTTAAGGGTGCCGCGTGGAGGGGGTAATGTCTCGCTCTCAACCCTATGTGAGAGAGAGAGGTTACCCCTTCCACGTTGAGAGAAAGAGAGGTTATGCCCTTCACACGGCACTCAGACACAGAGAAACGAGGTAATAACCTTTTGAACGATTTAGACCCCTACAGAACAAAACACAGAGACCACCCTCAATCTGCCGGTCCAACGTAGATTTGGCTATTGAATATTCAGCGTTATGGACTTGGAAAACCCGAGCCTAAAGCGAATTCAAATAAGTCTCACGCCTCACCTGATGTCGTCGAGCTAACTTCATTGCTTTGTGATTGCTGGACATTTGATGTCTCCGATCGAACATCGAATGTTTGCTCCCTTCTCATAACAGGAACATTCTTTCCAATTTGATCATCATAGATTAAATTAACTAATTCCTGTGGAGTTGGATCTAGTCTTTCCCTATGACAATTGATACAGATAACGGCTTGGCTGCTGTAAAATGTGAAGGCTACAAGAGCAGCTAGATACTGAAATAAAGATACAGTACAGAAAAACATTGAATATAAAAAGATTGATAAAACAATATTCTGTTTGGATCGTCTGGTTTGGATCATAGGATCACAGAGAAAGTAATCACTACGTTTTACATAGGATCTTATTTTACTATGCATTAGGATTGCATCAAAAAGTATATACCTAACTTATGGATCAAAGAGAATATAATGTTATGGATTGCATGAAAAATGGTACACAATACCAAGGAGTTCTGTAGTTTTCCTTTCATAAAGGTTGCGAATAACGATCTCAGAAAGAGAAAATTCTTGTTCTGTGTTCACTACCATTAACAAAACCCTTTGCTTACTCTCTTTGGTATTCCAAAACAAATAATTCCAGTAAATTTCCTGCGCAAAAGACCATTTTATGAGCGTGGGATACTTAGATTTGTCAATGGCAACATCTTACGCTAATATTGGTCTTATCGATTTCGCGCCAAAGGCCTTTCATATGGATTAATTCAACACGGATTCAGACAGAAAAATCTTCGGAAAATCAGGGAGAGAATTCAATTAATTAAAGGATCATGTATCCTGCGACCCGAAGATAGTAAGAGTAGGGTGGCCGCACGTAGAGATATTTCATATAAACGTGACGACACTTGGATCTAGATATTGCTTTCAAAATATGTTTAATGATTCTTGATGAAATCCTTACGTCGGGCAAGGCCTCATAGACTTATGCACGATTGTAGTACGGTAATCTAGTTTTTGCGATAAGAACAAGTTTGCTAAATAACGGGCGACATTTTCCGGAGCAAGAGATTTGTGAAAAACTTTGTAAATTTTGCACCATATAGATATGTGGGTCAGGCAGGCTTTTTGCCACAAGGTGACGTAAAATGTTATACAAGTCGCAAAATAGCGTAAAATGGTACCGTAATAGTAGTTTATCTACACACGTATCATAAACACTCTTTACTGCGTACAAAAACCGCACTGGATCCCCCGATCAGCATAATGTTAAACTACTTGGTAAAAACTAATTATTACCATTCAAATTTCGAACGCCGACGCCCGCCTGCGTGCCGCCCCTAGTTTATCTGTGAAATTGGTACTGACATTCAAATTTCGAACGCCGACGCCCGCCTGCGTGAAGTTGGTACTACAGAACAAGATCAACTACTGCAAAGCCACAATGCCGGTCAAACATGCGGTTCCTGAACACATCAAAGAGAGCTTATGATATGTGTGTAGATAAACTAGTGTATGTAACTGTACATAATTAGGCACTAAAACTCTCGAGTGACATTATTATGAAACCCACTCTCGAGTATTGATGCCCTCCATTATGATGTGACTGCTACATAATGGAGGGCATTAATACTCGAGAGTGAGTTTATGAAACGAGCCGAAGGCGAGTTTCATTCATTCATTTCATAATATCACTCGAGAGTTTTAATGCCTAATTATGTACAGTTACATACACTAGTTTATCTACACAAATATCATAAGCTCTCTTTGATGTGTTCAGGAACCGCATGTTTGACCGGCATTGTGGCTCTGCAGTTGTTTAGCTTGTTCTGTTAACTTCACAGACAAACTAGGGGCGGCACGCAGGCAGGCGTCGGTGTTCGAAATTTGAATGTATGTAGAAAAATTTCACATTATGGTCATAATGTGTAATTTTTCAGATAAGAAATGAGTTTTTATCAAGTAGTTTAACATTATGCTGATCGTAACGTGTGGTTTTTGTACGCAGTAAAGAGGGTGTTTAATATTTATGCTTCGGAACGCACCTTTTTTTTGTTGCGCGATCGGACCGCGAGTGATCGGAACGGAACTAGCTAGCTGTCACTTTCATAGAAACGAAATGACGAGTTAGTGGTTAACTTTTGCACATGGGAAAAAGTCGGCGCCAGCATCGGGAAGCTTGGCTGAATGTTAATTATAATAATCACGGAACAATCGTCGGGAAATAAGTAGATTTCACGTCATCGGAGTGAGTGCTTCGTGCTTTGAAAGGTTGAAGTGATTCGGTGATCAATTCGTCGCGTTCGGATAGCGACCCTTGTGTCAGCAAGCATCACGACGGCGACAGCAGCGGGCTGCGACGAGAGTAAGATTCGACTCCCAACACCCCCCACCCTGGTGTTCCTCATCCTGTATTCCTGCCTCGAATTGAGCTTTCGAATACCAGTCGACGGCGTCAAGGTCAGTACTGCTTTGTGACATTCCAATAAAAACAACCCTACCAAGATTCCACGCCCTGTCGGTTAAGGCGTGGAATTTAACATTTTGGTAGCAGAGGCGCGGTTTCCTAGTAGGAAATCGGTTCACGGACGGTTGTAGGTTGTTTTTTGCCGGCAGAATTTTCAGATTGGTCGGCAATCATTTTGTGAGTGAGTCGTGTGGTCGGTATACCACAATTTAGGTTGATTTTCGGTTAGTGAACGTATAATTGACGATTTAGTTAACAATTATTATAAATTTGTAGTCGGAAACTACTCGGTGTGCATAAGGAACAGTCATTCGGTCGGACTATAGTATTGCACTCGGGTTCCATAGTATTGCAGTGTTATTTCGGTTTACAGAGCAGAGAAATGTTGTAATAAATTTTTGTGTGTTATTTTTTAGTGTGCTTTATGGTGGCATTCTCTAATTAATTTAGAGTGTATAGTTATAAGGTGTATGTCCACAGGGCGACCATATTAAATATTTTTTAGGATTTAATTGTTTTAGTGGTTGCCTTAGTTTTGACAACTTCGTTTTAATTTCTGTGCCCAGCGCTGACGGGCAAGTGCTGGTCTCTGGCTATACTTGGTTCGGTAGTGAAGTATAAGACCAGAATCTATTAAATCGGTCAACATGGCACCTTCGCCCTTGTCGGTACTGCGGCATGGTGTCCGGGAGGAAATGAGATGGCTCGCCCATACTCAGAAGTATGTGGAGCGACCGGACATGGACGATGTCCTGCTCAAGCGTGTGGAGGACGCAATGACACGCGTCGGGAAGGTGTGTCGGCTGGCTGCGGAGGCTGAAGCTCTCGGGCTTACGGATGAAGCCTCGGTGGCTGCAGTGAAACAGCTCTGCGTGGATGCTGACCAAGCGATGGAATGCTTGGGTCACATCGAGCGTCGCGCGGAGAAAATTAAGCGGTCGCGAAGGAATGACCGTGGGGAGGGTAACGGAGACCCACCCCCGAAGGGTGTTGTTGGACGGCTGCCACACCTGGAGATTCCGGCCTTCAGTGGGGCAATTGATGAGTGGCCGGCCTTCATTAATTTATTTGATAGTTTGGTCCACGGTCGGGACGACCTGGACAACGCCTACAAGTTGGCCCAACTATTGATGGCTCTGCGGGGTGAACCGAAGGAGTTGTTCGGTCACCTAACGGTCACGGAGGGCAATTATGAGATAGCCAGGTCCATATTGTTTGACCGCTACCAACACAAACGGCGGTTGGTTGATGCGCAGCTGGGGAAGCTGTTTAGCATCCCTAGAGTAACCCGGGATATTGACATCCGAGTACAGGTGCTCAACCCTGTGGTGGTGGCCACTAAGGCCCTTCAGAACCTTGGTCTTCCGGTAGACCAATGGTCATACATTGTTTTGCATATGGTTTTGTCACAGTTGCCTGCAGCTGTTCAAAGTCGGTTTGAACAGCTGCATGGGGGCAGTAGCACGGAACTGCCCACGCTTGTCCAATGGACAGATTTCTTGGAGGGTGAATGCAGGCGATGTGACACACTGGACACGGAGGCCAGTGTGCAGCGCCAACCCGCGCGGATGCGGGAGGGGCCGCGCCCCCCGCCCCCACGGGGGGGTGGGAGGTCGAAACAATTTGGCGTTCTGAATGCCGCGCCGTCGGGTGACGGCTGTGTGCACTGCGACAGTGCCGGTCATGAAGTGACCAGTTGCGCCAACTTTAAGGCGCTCGGGGTAGCTGCCCGCAGGAAGATAGTCTTCCGCCACCGATTGTGTTTCGGTTGTTTGGGGTCGCACACGCTGAGCGAGTGCTCGCGCGCGTTCCCCTGTGAGTGCTGTGGTGGCAAGCACCACATAGTGTTGTGCCTGAATCGGTCAGGCCCTTCGGACGGTCACCAGGGCCGGACTCAGGTTGGTCGGCCACAGGGCCCAACCAGGGCCGGACCCAGTCTCCCTCCGGGCAACGGGAGTCACCAACGGGGTGACTGGGGTACCCACGGACGGGACCCCCCCCGAGGGGAAGGGGGCAGCGCGGGGGGTAACATGCGGGATAGCTGGGATTCGGTCGCCGCTGTCCACGGTCAGCGAGGACTTCGGACCGCTGGCTCACCGCGTGTTACGGGCGGGTGTCAGATGGCACCTATGAGTAGCGCGAAGGCTGGGAGTCCACCACCTTCTGCGCCACCCTGCCCGTCGCTCTGGGAGGCGAACAGGGAGGCGAACAGTCGGATGTCGCCCCCATTCCTAGAGAGCCCCAGGTTGGATCCGCTCTTCCCCATTCATCCACGGTGCGCACCGGGCACACCGTACACCGTCCGGTATGGTCGGATACCGGGACAGCGAGGGGCCTATTATACGGGTTGGGACCCCTTGATGTACATACGGTCTGATATGCCGGTTGCATATCAGCAGCCGAGTTACTCCAAGGCCGACGGAGGTCTCAGCGGGTTCGGACCCCGCGGAGGTTCCCGCTAGGGACACGCCGCCCACTTACAGGGTGCCGCCACTCCACAGACGGTCATGCTCCCCACCGCCTCTGTGATAGCGTGGAGATCGGACGGCAAATCATGTGCGGAACGAGCACTATTGGACTCATTGGGCCCAGGGGTGCTTAGTCTCGTGCAAACTTGTAAGACGGTTGGGCATTTCGGTAAGGGAGTATCCACATTCCATTCGGGGAATTGGGAACACGGAAGTCGGTTCCGTTAAGGGAGTATGTCGGATTACTCTCTCGTCACGGGTGGATTCATCGGTGAATTTGACGGTCACGGCATTAGTCATGCCTAATGTGATGGGCTCACACCCTCACGTACGGTTGTCGCCCTCGGTGCGACAGTTGGTCGCTGGGTTGTCACTGGCTGTCCCGGAGTTCGATATTCCGGGCCCAGTAGACATTTTATTGGGTGTCGATGCCTTGGGATACCTGTTAGTGCCAGGTGTCCACGTGTTGCAGGCGACTGGTCTGGTTTCGGTCAACACCAGACTAGGCCATGCGGTAATGGGTCCGGTCATGCCGGCTGCCCCGCGCCTAGCGACTAGTAGTCCCTTATTCGGTTCTGTACTCTCGGAGGTGATACAGAAGTTTTGGGAGGTGGAGGAACCACCTACGGTCCGCCGGTTGGACCCGGTTGAAGAAGAGTGTGAACAGTTTTATCGGAACAATACTGGTCGCCTTCGGTCAGGTCGATTTCTCACACGTCTTCCATTCCGAAGTGATCGCCCACCGCTGGGCAGTTCACACCATGCAGCTGAGACGCGGCTTCTGTCGATGGAACGACGCATGAAGCGTGACGGGATTTTCCGGCAGAAGTACGTCGACTTCATGCGGGAATACGAGTCGCTCGGCCACATGTCGGTTTCGGGTATCGACTGGAAGCGTGAAGACCACTGCTTCCTGCCTCATCACGCGGTCTTGAGGACCCCGGAGGGCAAAATACGGGTAGTGTTCGATGGATCGGCATCAACATCTAACGGCATGAACCTGAACCAGTGTTTGCATTCAGGGCCGAAGTTGAACCATGACATCGCGGATGTTATCACACGGTTCCGTCGACACAATGTTGTGTTTGTAGCTGACATCCGGATGATGTTTAGGCAGACGGTCATTCACCCTGACGATAGACGGTATCAGCTGATACTGCGGCGAGAGAGCCCAGATCAGCCCATCAAGGTGTACGAGCTGAACACCAACATGTACGGGCTACGGTCTAGTCCTTATTTGGCGATTCGCACTCTGCAGGAGTTAGCGGATCGAGAACGGTTAAATTTCCCTAGAGGAGCAGCGATCCTGGAGCAGGATCTCTACGTGGACGATATCTGTACCGGTGCAGATTCCGTAGAGGAGGCGCTCGCTCGACGGGACGAGCTAGTTGAGCTCTTACGGGGTGGAGGTTACGAGGTCCGGAAATGGATGTCGAACTCTCCAGAGTTACTGTCTGGTCTTCCGGATAACTACCAGCAGGATCCCCACATTTTTGAAAATTTGGAAAATCCGAATATGTTGTCGATATTAGGCGTCCAGTACCAGCCGGTGTCAGACATGTTTTCGTATCGGGTCGAGTTGGATTCCCCGAAGGTCTGGACGAAACGGAACGTCCTTTCAACGGTGGCTAGGACATTTGATCCAAACGGGTGGATCACCCCGGTAACATTTCAGCTCAAGTGTTTTATGCAGCAATTGTGGTCTGCTGAGCTGAAATGGGACGACCCGATCGGCGGGTCATTGAGCTCAGTGGGAATCGTTCTTTTCGACCCTCCCTGGCATCAATCGGATTTCACTGCCACGGAGGTTGGTCCCCACCAAACGATACACCGCCACCCTGCATGGGTTTTGCGATGCCTCGGAGAAGGGCTACGGAGCTGCGGTGTATCTGCGTACGGTCGACTCCTCGGGGGAGGTTGATGTGCGGTTGGTCATGGCCAAGAGCAAGGTTGCGCCGTTGCGCACTCGCCTGACCATTCCCAAATTAGAGCTTTCAGGAGCGGCTCTCCTGACTCGTCTGGTCAACCACACGATGACGGTTCTTCGTGGGTAAATAGCGTTAGAAGATACGGTCTATGCTTGGACGGAAGGCCAGATCGTATTATGCTGGCTGAAGGCTTCAGTTCACAAGCTGGAGATTTTTGTGGCGAATCGGGTTTCGCAGATTTTGAATTCGGAGGTTCCCTTAATCTGGAGACATGTTCCAGGGGAAATGAACCCAGCAGACTGTGCGTCTCGTGGGTGTCACGCTCCGGAGTTAGTTGGACATCCCTTGTGGTGGGGTCCAAAATGGTTGACTCAAGCCGAAGCGGATTGGCCAATGAGTCCACGCGTTACCTCGGCGAACGGCGCCTTGACAGTCGGTGTCTGTACGACGCAACCAGGTCCGGAAGAGGAGTTCAGCCTGCTGGAACGGTACAGCTCGCTCGACAAGCTGGTCAATGTGACCGCCTGGATCTTCCGATTTGCGCGGAATTGTCGCAATTCTGAGGCGCAACGGGTGCGGACACAGGTCCTGACACCACGGGATCGGAACCATGCGTTGTTCACATTGGTACGGAACGTGCAGACGGTGCACTTTAAGTCCGAACTGGACATTCTGAGACGCGGACGCGTCCAACTGAAGGGAGCTGTGGCTCGGCTCAACCCGTTATTTGACCCTCAAGGATTGCTGAGGGTAGGAGGTCGGCTGCGGAATGCCAACCTGCCTTATGCGGCTCGCCACCCGTTGTTACTCCCTAGGAAAGGGAAGTTGGTCGAACTGTTGATACAGGATCGACACATTCGGAATGGGCATGTCGGATGCCACGCCTTGATGGCATTTCTCCAGCGCGAGTTCTGGATTCTATCGGGAAGACGTTTAGTGCGTAGCGTCGTATTTCGGTGCCTGCCTTGTTATCGGGCCAAGGCGGCTACGATGCAGCCCCAGATGGGCGATTTGCCCTCGGATAGGGTTAACGAAATCCGGCCCTTTGCGGGTGTCGGAACGGATTTCGCGGGACCATTCATGGTCAAGTCTTCACAGCTACGGAACGCCAAAAAAGCAAAATTGTCATAAAAAATACTTAAATAGTACGCCAAATACATCTCATGTGGATGGAGTAATTCTGGAGGAAAACTGTTCGTCTCCTATCCTGAGTGGTATCGAGCCAGGGAAGACTTCTGTTTATATTTTTGGTGACGAAAGAGTGCGTGGACTGTCTACGAGAGTGATCCATAAGTTGGGTGAGAGTAGTGACTCCATAAAAGTGTCTGCTTCAATAAAACCTCATGCGCAAAGTGAAAAAATTCTGAAAGAACTAGACGGTATGAAAAATAGAATTACAAAAAACGACGTAATCGTTTTATCAGTAGGACGCAGCGATAGAGATCCTTATGCTCTGCTTACTAACCTATGTAATACATTGCACAATTTTGCAGAAAATAAAATATTATTATTAAATGTACCACAATTTTGCAGAAAATAAAATATTATTATTAATGTATGAATTACAGGTACCTTAACACGCATGTACTTAAAAATGAAATGAGAAAATTTGAAACCAATATGAAAACTGTAAGTTATCTAACTAGATATCTACAATAGTAACCAAGTAAGTGCCTACTCGCCAAACACTTTAAACTACATGGCTTCTGAAATAATGACAGAGTTGGTTCCTTCATGTAAAAACACTGCAAAATGTTTTCGTTGATGTGGTTGGTACTGTTGGCCCTGTATCTAGTAAGGAGACCATACAAATAGATAATTGTGATAGTTTTTTAATATTCAACCAAAACATACAAGGTATTGGCAAGAAATTAGAGATTTTACAGATTTCACTACAAGATCTAAGGGTTAACGGAAGGGACGTTGATATAGTATGTCTTGAAACGTTTGTGAAGAAAGGCTCCGAATCAAACATTAAGATAAATGGCTATAAATTAGTTTCAACTTATTGTCGTAAAAAAAGTAGAGGCGGGAGTGCAATTCTAGCAAAAAAATATTTTGAATGTAAGGAAATACATATTGAATTAGCAAACGATTTTTATTTTGAGTGTTGTGGTATTGAAGTTATTGGGATAGGGCTAATACTAATTAATATTTATAGAATACCAAAAAATACTAAGTCGCATATAGGTGTATTTATGTATAAATTAGAAAAATTGTTAGTCATTAACTTTAAAATATGAAAATAAAAAAATTGTTCTATGTGGAGACTGGAACATTGACCTACTAAAACAGGATAACTATTCAAAGGAGTTACAAAATTTGTTTTCAAATTATAATTTTCAATTGCACATAAGGTCTACAAGACAAAATGCATGTATTGATCAAATAGCGAGCAATATAAAATCCGCGAAGGCAGATGTATTGAAACTGGGTCTATCTGATCATGAGACGGCCCAAATATTGAAGTTTAACATAAAGAAGCTTAAAGCTTTTAACACCTGGTTCGACTTCAAAAGAGACTATAACACTCAAAATATAAAAAAAATCTGCGAATGTATTAGTGCTTTGTCTTTTTCAGACGTATTGGAATGTGAAGTGGCCGCGGAAGCTTTTGACCTATTTTATGACTTAATATGTTTATTCTATAATCTATGTTTTCCTATAATTAAAGTTAAAAACAATAACCGAGCGAAAGATATAGGGTGGGTAACAAAAGGTTTAAAGAAATCTTGTAAAACAAAACGATCTCTATACTTAAAATACAGACAAACAAAAACGAATAAACAGACAAATAAGATTATATTCAAAAAGTATGATAATATCCTCAAACGGTGTTTAAACAAAGCTCAGAAATTACATAACTATAAATATAGAGAACCATGAAAATAAATGTAAAGCTACTTGGAATATAATCACGTCGTCAATTTCAAATGAAATAAAAAATCACAATAATATTAATAAAATCAAACTAAATGACATAGAATTTTCTAATCCCAATGACATTTGTAATATTTTGAATGATTATTTTATAAACCTGACATGTCCCCATAATAATTTAATCACTAATAATAATATCTCATCAATTAATAGCACAGAACAAATCAATCAAAATACAATATTTATAAGACCAGTTTCGGAAACAGAAATATATAACATTATTATGTCCCTAAGAAACAGTAAGGCAAGTGGCTTCGACGAAATTATTACAAAAATTATAAAAGGTTGTGCATATAAGATCTGCTATCCTCTAACACATTTAATAAATCTCTCGTTTGTTGAAGGGTATTTCCCCGAAAAACTAAAGGTTAGTGTGATTAAACCCCTGTTTAAAAAGGCGACCAACTAGATCCCAGCAATTATAGACCTATCTCTTTGGTTCCAATTTTTTCAAAAGTATTTGAAAAAGCGATGCAATCTAGGTTGAACGAATTTCTAGAAAAACACAAAATACTCCGTCCTGAACAATATGGTTTCCGTAAAGGTTCATCAACGATTCATGCTTGTTTTGACTTAGTACGTTTAGCAACTCAAAACTTAAATAAAAATATACCAACAATAGCTTTATTTCTTGATATGAGCAAAGCATTTGATTTTGTTAACCATTCATTGCTCTTAGAAAAACTAAATTCTTTCGGAATTCGAGGCGTAGCGCTAAACTGGCTAAGAAGTTTTCTGGAAAATAGACAACAATGCACTGAAACAAGCAAAATTCAGGAAAACAACGGCATCGCCACAAAGCAAATTTATAGATCCCATTTTAAGATAAATAACTCAGGAGTACCACAAGGAAGTGTCTTAGGACCATTACTGTTCCTACTATATGTTAATGATCTCCCAAAATCCACCCCACATGACTGCTTGCAATTTGCTGATGACACCACGTTAATAATACAGTGCAAAAAACCGGATAACTCTGAAAACGTAATTAATACTGCACTTGGGGACATTATAAAGTGGCTACAATCATATAATTTACAAATTCATATTAACAAAACCAAATATATGCAATTTCTCTCCTATAATTCAAATGCGCATCCTATTTCTATTGTATATAATAATGAAACAATCTCCGAAGTTGACAATTTTAAATTCCTAGGCATCACAATCGACAAAAATCTAAATTGGAAAAAACACGTAGAATCGGTATGTAACAAAATAAATCGCTTTGTGTACGCTTTGTACCAACTGAGGCAAACTGTCTCTATCGAAGCCGCTCTAATGGCCTACCACGGTTACGTCTCCTCTGTACTCAGCTATGGTCTGATCCTGTGGGGAAATTCGGTAGAGGTGGAAAGGGCTTTCAAAATTCAAAAAAAGTGCATAAGAGCGATCTGTAAGGTTAAATTCGATCAAACATGTAAACCACTTTTTAAAAAACTTAATATTTTACCTCTACCATGTGCATACATTAGAGATGTTTGTGTTTTTGTTGCCTCTCATCGAGAAAACTGGAGATCCAGGAATGAAGGACAACAGAGACAAATAAGAGCAAAATACACGAACCTACTATATCAACCTCCTGGATTTAAGGACATTTATAGGAAGAATATATACAATATGTGTATTATTTTGTTTAACAAGCTGCCTGATGACTTTAAAGTACTGACTAGCAAGTCCTTAAAAAATAATCTTACTAAGTGGCTACAACAACACTGTTTTTATAGCATTAAAGAATATTTAGAATATAGAAACTAAACATTTATAAATATAAGATTTTACAAACGGACATTTTAAATTTGAATTATATAACTAAATCAGAATTAAATTAAAACGATTTACTATAATATTGCGCTATTTCATAAATTATAACTATAACTATTTTGCATGAAAACACTGCACATACTTTAAAGATCATCTTATTACTGTTTTCTGGCAAATAAAAATCATTTCATTTCATTTCATTTCATTTCATTTCATTTCATTTCATAGCAAATTGCAGTGGGGACCCCACATAGATAAATTGGCTGGTAAATTAAGTTCTGCGGCTTACGCTGTTAGGAACATCAGACAAAACACGGATGTGGCTACATCTAGGCTAGTATATTTTAGAACAATTTATAATGTAAAACGCACAGACTCCTTAAGAGAGCTTTTTAAAGAAATTGACATACTAAGTGTAGCTAGTCAGTTTATTTTTGAAAACATAATGAATGTACGCAAGAACCGTACAACATTTGCCAAACTTAGCGATAGCTGTAATATTAACCTAAGAAATAATCACAGACTACTTGCGGGTTTAGACTCGCGAAGGTTAGCAATTCTTTCAAGGGTCAATGCATTCTCTCGCAGATCTTGAAATTGCCATTTGAGCAATTTAAAAACCATGTTAAAGCGACTTTGTCGAAAAGGGATATTACAATGTTCAAGATTACTTAAACGACGGGACTGTATGGGGTTAATCTGGCTCAACACAGACCTTGCTGTTAATAGTTTTGTAATTATTTATTCCTACTTATTAATTATGATATAATGATATTATATAATTTGTATTAGTTAAGCACAAGCAATTTTTAAAAGAGATCTAAAAATCAATCTGTGGGAGTTTCCACGCCCCTCTTTTCCCACAGTGGTCCAATATAGAGAAGTGGCAAAAAAAGACGATTGCTAAGTATATGTAAATATCTACAGTAATAAAGACATTTGGAGTTTGGAGTTTGGATTGTGGTACATTTGAATCAGTAATGGTGGATGTCTTGAGAGTAGCTTCTAGTAGTAACAAAGAAGTAGTCATTTGCGGTGACTTCAATATAGACTTGCTGGTAGACTCCCCGTTGCATACTAAATTAATAATATTTTTTAAATCATTCAATTTAGTCAACATCTTCACAGAGCCCTCAAGAATAACTGAAACTACTGCAACCTGCCTTGATTACGTCTTCTGCGGTTGCGAAATTGGGAAGAAATGTATATTAAAGTGTTTAAAGCCTAATCACAGTGGGCAAATTGTCAACTTAGAAGTACATTTTAAATCACGGGGAGTAGTCTTGTGTAGGCCAATCACAACAAAAAAAAAACATTTAAACAAAATTTATAAAGTAGCTTACCTACTCAAAAAACGAATGATCACAAGACGGACTTATTCAACAAACTTTCAGATAGTTTAAAAAAAAACTTACAAATAGCGATGGTAAAGTAGGGTTTAGTGAATGGGCAACAAATGGAATTCGTAAAAGTAGGGCAAAAAAATACTCTTTATGCACTTTATAGCAAAAAAAAACATCTACACATGACCCAATTATTATTTCACAATGTAAAATTATATTCAAAATTATTTAGGGCCGTCTGCCATAAAGCTAAGTGCGACCACATAAAAACGTAGATTCTTACATCGTCGAATAAAAGTAAAACAATTTGGAATATCATAAATAGAGAAGCAGGTAAAACAAAATCAGGAGAAAGTAGCTTTGTACTTAAGATTGAAGATAAACTAATAACTTCCAATAATGACATCGCGGCCGCATTTGAACAGTTCTTTACAAATTTTCCAATTGTTACTACTGTTTAGCCTATTTGGTTCGTTTCGTTCTTATGGTATTATCATAGATTTAGAAAAGGAATAAAGACACATCAAAATTGCAAAGCATACTGTCATTTCCTCGCTCCACATATTTAAGTAATTAAACCATTAAACATGGTCAATCGACCAGGATTTCTTTAGAATTATAAACAACAGTGACCTATGAAGTAAGTGAAATAATAATTACAGTGAAATTCACATACTCGAAACATTGAAATTCTTATATCCACTAGTTTTTCAGGAAAACTGTTACGGCCAAACATACACACACACACACACACACACACAACCTCAACACCCAAACAAACAACCTCAAAACTAATAAATCTACTAAGAACTCCGGTCCGTCCGTCGTAAATTTCTTTTATGCAGGGTGTCAGGCCGATGAATGTTACAAACGGAGTCACAAGCAAGGTTATTTGCTACTCGCTTAGCCCCAATCTTCTGGACTAGGCCCACAGATCCAAAAAATATGTTTTGATGTTTTTTGAAAAATGTCTGAAATGAGTCGTTGCCAAAAAAAACTCATCTAGTAATATCTTATTAACTATGTACATAAATTCAATAACTTCGTAGACCGGGGCACTTTTTACCCAAAGTCGATTTTTTACTCATAGGTACATACACAGATGATGTGTCCATAAGTCCAACTCCTGTCTCTGTCTTACTTAACAAACACAACCTGCTTTATTGAAAACAAAACTACAAAACTTATTCAAAATGCCTCCATTCCTTCTGCACGCTCGACATCTTCTCTCGATTTCGTGTCGAAAGCCGTATTTATTCGTTGAATAAGATTATCTCTACTTTAAATTTCTCGAAAGTAGCTTAATTCTTTGGCCCGCCACCAGATATAAAAGTCCAACGGCGTGAGGTCAGGGGATCGTGCAGGCCATAGAAAGGGGCCATCTGGACCAATCCAGCAGCTAGGCAATATATGATATAGGTATTCCCTTACATTTGTTCGCCTATATGCAGGGCAACCGTTCTTGGCAATGGCTATAGGACTTCCTCCTTCCAATAATAATTCGCTTCGTAATTCAGGCAGGCCATTTTGTAGAAAATTTAGGTAAGTATCGCCATCAAAGATCTCGGGTGAAATGTGCAGCCGTGAATTACACCTGCCAATACATTTACACTAAATCTTCTTTGAAAAGATTTTAGTCTTTTACCGCGCGGGTTCTGGTCTTTCGGCGCCCGTTGATGAAGGTTATGCAAGTTTAGAATCCCCTCCCTAGTGAATTTGGATTCGACCGTCCATAACATACTTCTTTGTCTAAATCGACAAAATAGGATCCGTCTATTGAAATCGCTATCCGCTCAAGTGATCTTTGGCACAATAGTGGCCATTTGCCAAATGCTTGATTGACCGAAGCCTCGAAAGTGGTCCTGAAACAACGCTTCGCCGGTGGGCTATTGTTGGCTAATTACTAAGGCAGTTGTCAATTTTATTTACACCTTTGGAGAGCTACATAAACAAAGCGTTGGATTAATGAAACATTCGCCGACATACGCCATTGTATTTGATTGTATCATGACTCAGATTTTTTCATAACCGTGGTTTGTGGTTCGCGCGAGTTCCTGTTAGAAAATTATACGTAAGTATGTTATTTTCTGTCTTTCTGTGATAATAGTACGCCAAATTTATGCTACAAAGTATGCTTAATTAATTTGCAGCAGTTTATTTGCAACAGGCGAGTGAATTGTGAAATTAATTGGATTCATTCAAAACCCTCAACAAAAATTTTGTTCGGTTTTGTTGATAAAGTTTACAGAAACGGATTAAAATTTATATCTATTCAAATAATATTATTGATTGGGTCTTCACGGACAGTTTGATACCAATTTTGTAATGTTTTCCTACTTATTTTTCATAGTATTGACCTCCGTTAGATAATTGAAGGGAAATCTAAAATGCTTGATTGACCAAGATCACGAAAGTGGCCCGAAAATAAGGCTAACCACAAACACCAAAAATCTCTCAACTTTTTTGTCTCTACTTGGTAATTTGGTTTTTAGATATGGGTTTCATGCTTGCCTCTCTCGCAGGAGGTACAGGTTCGAATCCCGGTGCTGACCATGTACCAATGAGATAAGTCATTTATCTTAAGTACGTTATACGGAAAACCCCGTATGGGAAAAGGAGTGACGCTATGTATGTATGTATGTTCCTCCTATGGGGGGCTACTTTATGGACTACTACAAGCATTATATTTTAAATAAACTTTGTTCTCACGTACCTATTTTCGACTTTATTGTCATTTATAGGATATATAGTGCTGACACTTAGAAAAAAAAACTTCTTAATTACTTTTTCGTTTTATTGCTGTTTTCGTGTTGGAAACGTATTAATGCCATCGTTATAAGCATTAAATGTAAATTAAATATTTCTATCAAATCAATATTTAAGACGTAATGATAGATTCTTTCTCCAGAGATTTCATTAATAGTAATTGTACTTAGTATTTTTTTTTCTAAAATGTATTTTTATGTTTATACTTATATTGGTATACACCGTGACTTTTAAGACACTCTAAAGCTGAAACCTGGTTGGTGTAGACAGTCGACACTATCAAGTGGTGGCACAAATTTCCAAATCAGATGAAAAAAAACTCGAAAATTGAGTCATCTTTTAATTGCGAGATTGCGAGAAAACACAGACGCGCGCGCGGTGGCGGGCGGCGCGGCGGGCAGCGCGGCATATTCATAGGTAAGCCGGAATCACATTTGTCTGACGTGTCGTGTTGTGACGCAAAAGAATGGTATCGGTTTCATACATTTAGTATGGCGAGATTCACATTTGTCTGTCGCGATCTGTTGTGATGGCTTCTGATGCGTCGCATCAGAAGAGATTCCCATCGCATCATAACGGTGAGGGTGGGGGGCGGGGGAATCTGACGACTGAAGACGCATGACAAGTGTGCACGCGCCATTCTTGCGTTGTCTTGCGCCAGAGCCACGTGCGTTTTTTGCATCATAGATAATCGAAAGCGAGCGACTGCGGCGGATGTCAAAGAAAGGGGGCGGGGTTTGCGCGTAGGCACTAGGTTCGTACGGTGTGTGATTGGTGCGGCATCTTTTATTATTGCCGACACAGTAGACTCTGCTCTACGATGGCTCATCATCATGGTTTCGTCTTTTGTATTGTATTAATGTCTTAAAAGTCACGGTGTATATAGATTTGGTAGACTAATGGGTTGCAGGTATAGCAAATGGTTTGCAGTAAGCGGGACTTATAAAAGTAATCGGAAAATAATAAACCGGATTTATTTTGTATTCAGTAATGGACACTAAACGTGGAGGTCGTGGTCGTGGCCGTGGCCGTGGCCGTAGCCTAAGCCAAGGGCAAAGCAGAGCGAAGCGGGAACTTTTTGAGAACAGGTAAGTGAAAAATAACTATCTACCTACCTATTTTATTAATTTACTGCTAAGTAGTTGAAATATTCATAATTTCATAATTTCTTTATTGCACACAGACATTTAATAAAAACAGTAATACTAAAAATAGTGTACAAAGGCGAGCTTATCTATATTGAGAGATCTCTTCCAGCGAACCAATTTGGGTTAAGAAGGGTGGATTGCTGAGTAGGGGTAGACCCATGTGTACAACAAAAATATACTAACATTTACTAACAAATAAACTACACATATAAATTAACAAAAATAAAATATACTAATATATACCTACATATATATATTATAAGTACACTAATATATGCATAACGAAATTTTGGTTTCAGATCAGTACCTTCGCCAGTGCCGAGCACAAGTCGGTCATCTGCAATAATGTATGACTAATTTTATTTTATGCATTTAATGACATGTTCCAAATTATTTATATTTATTTCTAAATTTTATTTTAGTGATGCTGAAGATGCCGAACGGGCCGTCTTTCAGCCACCTTCACCAATTGATATCGCGTACGTTACGTCTATACATATTTTATTATTAAGCCTCTAAAAAGTAAATAAGTGTATCTAAGCTGATTTTTTGTTGTTTTTATAGATTAGAGAGAAAAAAGATCAAGGCGAATATAGCCTTGACGCGGAAACGCGTCAAAGCTCTGCCTGCAAAATTGCAGTCAGAGTACAAGAGGCTCAAAGCGGCAAAGGAGCTGCAACCATTCACGTTGCCTGGGGGCTCGTCAGACAGTGGCCGCAAAAGGGCAGCCAGTGCTAGGTAAATGGATGTTTTAGTAGTTTTATGTCCGTTTTAGCGGTTTCATGGTTTATTCCGTTTTCCCATTTTTTTCTTTTCTAAATTATTTCGTAATATTTTAGCTTCCTGCCGCTGGACAATGTAAGCAGTTTGCCCTTATCTGAGGGTACTCCTGCTGTACTGCCGGCAGATTCACCCGGATGGAAAAAGAGGTGAATAGTTTGATACTAAATAATAAAATGTTTTTATTTTTTATTTTTTGCATTATTCCTGTAGGTACGTCTCCTGTAAAATAAAATATACATTCTCTTATTCTCAGTCTTGTAGCTTTATTGAGTAGTTTAAAATTAAGTCTATGTTTTATTTTAGGGCGATCATCGTGGCGGATCACTCTGAGCCTCTTGTTAAGACTCCCACGACTGCAGCATGCATGGCGCAAGAGATTCCAAGTCCAGGTAAAACTAGTCGTAGTTCAGATACAAAGTAAGTTTCTATGATAAAAATAATAATAATGGATTGTTTTGTTTCAGCTTACTACATGGAAATTTCGCCTGCGCCAAGCCCGATACCGCCTTCACCTTGTCCACTTTCGCCAAGCCCGGCACCGTCATCATCAGGTAACTTACACCTACTGTGTTGTAAACGATTTCAAACTTCTAGTTAAAAACCGTGATTAAAATTTTAATAGTCCCGGTGTATCTAACTAGATAGAATGATATATGATATGATAGAATTATTGTTTTAGAAGTTCGCACAGTCGCAGATACTGAAGAGGCTATGGTGGAAGGGGCGGAGGAGGAAGAGGCTATGGTGCAAGAGGCGGTGGAGGAAGAGGCTTTGGTGCAAGAGGCGGCAGAGGAAGAGGCTTTGGTGCAAGAGGCGGAAGAGGATGTGGAAGGTGTCGATCTGGGCAGAGACTTCGGCGACGACGTCCCCTACGCCAACGCACCTGATAATGTCCTAACCAGAACAGCAATAAACAATCCAGCTGTCTTGGCAGATGATGTCGAACCCCACTTGGTTGCTGCCATTACCCGAGCTGATGAGCTTAACGACAGAGTTATGAGGAATACTTTGCCCGAAGATAGTTTAACGTTCGATTGGGTTAGCGACATCAGTGCATTTCATGGTGAAAGGGAGGTATTTACAGGGACACCGGGACCAACATTTGCCATAAGTGATCTAACATGCCCAGTAGATGCCTTCCTGAAGTACTGGGATGCAGATCTCATGGAGAAAATTGTTCATGAAACTAATCGTTATGCCGCAGAATATCTCCAAAAAGTCGATATTCCTCATAAGTCTCGAGTTAAGCGGTGGCGTCCTACCGACATAAATGAGATGTATGTATTTTTCGCAGTTCTAATGCATCAATCCATCTCACCTCTGACGGTAGAAAGGGATTATTATTATCCGAACTCAGACTACACCGCAATGCCAAACTTTAAAGCAATGATGCCATATGCCAGATTGGTACTACTGAAAAAGTTTGTGCATTTCACCAACAATGATGACATTCCTACCGTCATGACAGTAGAAGAGAGAAGACTACGAAAAATACAGCCAGTCATCGATAATCTGGATGCGAAGTTCCAGGCGCTCTTTCTGCCTGGTCGTGGAATTGCTATCGACGAATCGTTGCTCAAGTGGGATGGCCACTTGAGTTTCATTCAAAAGATAGCGACGAAAGCGGCCCAGGCAGGCATAAAGTCGTACGAACTCTGTGACTCCATGACAGGTTATTTGTGGGCGTTTAAAATTTATGCTGGAAAGGATGCCACAGAACCAGTTGAGACTGACAGGGCGCAAGAAGCAGTGGATGACGCCATTGACCCTCCTGAAGCGACTGCTTCAGGAGAATCAATGGCATTTGCTCAGTCAGTGGCACAGCTCCAAGGGTCAGAACCAGTGGGCTCGACAGCCAAAATCGTGTATGACCTGGCCAGTCCTTTATTTTTTAAGGGCTACACACTGATAATGGATAATTTCTACAATAGTCCGTACCTCGCCAGGTCACTTAAATTGCGAAATACTGATTGCTACGGTACACTCCGGCTCAATCGCGAAAATGTACCGGAGAGTCTGAAAACCGTCTCCAAGCACCACATGAAAACTCGCCAGGTTCTGGTATCCACTTCGGGTGATTTAAATATCATGATATGGAAGGACGTCAACCTCGTCAGTATGATATCGACCTACCACGCGCATGAGGCTGGGGCGGTAGAAAAGTATGGCCATTGGCAACACAAGCCACAAGTAGTGTTAGACTATAATATGAGCATGGGGGGCGTGGACAAAAAAGATCAGCTTTTGTCCAGCTATCCGGTAGAGCGTAAGCGAAACAAGATATGGTATAAAAAGGTCTTCAGGAGGTTAATGAATGTATCGATTCTCAATGCTTTTATTCTGTATCAATACAAGAATAAGAGCATTGCGCATCGAAAATTCAGGGTCGAAGTGGCTGAAGGTCTCCTGAAGACTTTTTTAATCTACCGCCCTCGTCATGTCATAACCTCCTACACCAGGTGCATGTTGCCAAGCACCCAGAGACGGCAACCCAGACCGATCCTAGTGAATAATCACTTCTCGGTCAAAATCACCCGGGAGCCGTACAAGAGGCGATGCGTTTGGTGCACACTGAAAAAAAAACGGAGTAGGACCAACCGATGGTGCAATATCTGTGAGGTGCCATTGTGCAACGACGACTGCATGATAGCGTACCATACGGATGTACAGCCCTAAATAGTGTGGTGTGGAGTGGTGGGTTTGTAGTTACTATGTAACGAGTTGAGACTAAACTGTTCAAAATATCTTTATTTCTGTTAATATAAATGTGTGTTTTTATTTCTTTATATTTTATGTTATGTGAATGTGCGAAGAAACGCCCTAAGATTTTTTTGGTCTCATTTGATCTCAATATAATAAGCAAGAACAAAATCTCAACTTGTAAACAGCCCTAAATAGTGTGGTGTGGAGTGGTGGGTTTGTAGTTACTATGTAACGAGTTTAGACTAAACTGTTCAAAATATCTTTATTTCTGTTAATATAAATGTGTGTTTTTATTTCTTTATATTTTATGTTATGTGAATGTGCGAAGAAACGCCCTAAGATTTTTTTGGTCTCATTTGATCTCAATATAATAAGCAAGAACAAAATCTCAACTTGTAAACAGCCCTAAATAGTGTGGTGTGGAGTGGTGGGTTTGTAGTTACTATGTAACGAGTTTAGACTAAACTGTTCAAAATATCTTTATTTCTGTTAATATAAATGTGTGTTTTTATTTCTTTATATTTTATGTTATGTGAATGTGCGAAGAAACGCCCTAAGATTTTTTTGGTCTCATTTGATCTCAATATAATAAGCAAGAACAAAATCTCAAGTTGCAGAATTCGTCCATCGACAGTAACATCATGCTGGCTTAACTTCCACTCTGGGTGAGTGAAACTGCACCGCTCTCCCTTCGGCACGTGCCGAACTCGTAGGAAATCTACTATTACATAAAATCGAATGATGGAGAAAATCAACTGCGCAAAAAGGGCCCGGTTCAAGGGCGGGCCAGGTGCAGGCAATTTTACCCCCTGGATTGAAGAAGAAGAAGGAGAAGAGCCCGCGTTTACGAATTAATGAATTTATGAAGTTAATAAGAGATTACTAACGTATGTAATATACCATTCGAAAGGGCACAAATTGGGGATGTTTTAAAAGAATTAGTTCTGTTTTTTTTTCAATGCTATGGAATGATGTTTTTTTTTTGTGAACCCTTTTTGTGACTTTGATAGCTCATAATAATTTTTCTATTAATTATCTACACAAAATAATAATTTAAATAGAATAGTAGGACAGTAAAGATTAAAACATCACCTTAATTGGGCGGCTCTACCTATAACTTTTTGTCTTATTTTAGATCAATTTTCAGACATTTTTCAAAAACCAAAAAAATCACCAAACCACCAAACGTAATTCATCTTCACAACAATAAAGGCAATAAATAAAAAATGTAGGTCTTATATTTATTTGTAGAACAACTTTACTTAACTGAGCAGATTTGACTGGATCATTTATAGTCCACACTCAAAATATGTGATATATACCTTATTTTCATGAAGGCCTTTATTTAATGCTGCATTTATTTATATACACCTGCATAGGTAATAGATGAGTCTATAAATCATTAGGCTATTACAACGGTAATATGGTAGTATTGCCTGAAAAGTTATCCGGGAGTTTTTTAAATTTATATATTTATCTATGCATATTTGGGCTCTTTCCGAATTTTTACTTTGCCACATAGTATCTTTGACGCTCGCGCCGCCACATTCGAATAATGGCGGATATTTAATATCTCCTCTCCAATTCATTTCAATCTTAAAATTAATTGGAGTGGAGATATTGTTGTAGGTCTTCTGTTAGACCTGACTAGGTCTAAGTCTCCTAATATACTAAACAATTGTAAAGCAAATTTCCGATGGACTATTTTTTGTTACAGCTTCTTTTTAACCGACTTAAAAAAGGACGAGGTTTTCAATTCGTCGGGAACTTGATTTATGCTTTTATCAATGTATGTGCAGCTATTTCTGCAAGTCGTGTAAGGACCGACTTGTTTTTTTATTTATTTGAAAGTGTTCAGGCTTCTCAGCACCTAATGACCTCGCAGGGGCCCATGAGCTACGAGGTAGCGTTCAGGTGCCAAGAAGTGATGAACGTCGGCGATTCACCGAGCTGAAGTTATGTGGGGTAGATCTAACCTGGTCTGTGCTTCGGTCCCGTCAACCTCCTGTCTCTCTGCAAGGCCCGGGTGCACCCTAGGCTCTTCTTGGTAGACAGGTTCTTCAGCCAACCAGGTATGACTGGCGGGCCAGCTTCAATGAGCACAGTGTTCCAACACAGGTTATGTTCTACGTGGTAAATACAAATCGGGCACGAAAATCCGAACTTTATCTGGTTCGAGAGACAACGGCACACTCAGCTATATTAACAATCCTGAGGGAATCCCGAATACATTCCAGATGCCCTGCGATTTAATTTCAACCCCTAACCGAAACGCGTTTACATTGCGAGGGCTTTCGTCTGTCAGTCGTCAAAACTGCCAGGTTGACAGCTAACGTCAAATTAAAAATGGCCGTTCAGAAACCATCGATCGAATATCGATTTGGAATCGAACAGAAAGGTTTCACCTTTCGATTGGTCGTATTGACATTCTGGTCAGAAAACGATAGATCGGATTGAAATATTATTGTGAAGTCAGTGGTTTCAGCGTACAAGCGCTTCAGTCAGTAGCCCGGCCTTTTAGCCGGCATTTAGTCCATTTTCGTAATTTCGGTTTAATGATTGGCTACGAAAGAGGAATTAGTTTTCTCTGTTTCAAAATTAATTATGAAACAAGAATTTATTAGCCGTTTTAGTAATTGACTTTCGTAATTTTCTCTTGGTTCTCAGTTAACTTTAAAACAAGTTTCCTGTCTTTCGTAGTCTCAAATAATTCATTTAGATTTAATGAAATGAAAACACTGATATCCAATTATACTATCATAATATTATAGTGTACAATAATGTGTGTGGGTGTCATAGTTTACTTCATATAGTTGATAAGATAAAATAAATAATTTGAATACTTTAACGTGAATAAGAGAAAATAACATGCTGCATTGTAAATTATCGTCTTTATTTCTCTCGACATACACAAATAAAAGCATAAATAAGTGTAAATAAAACCCAACATCTCTGAAAAAAAAACTTAGCACTTTAAACATAAATGATTAAAATATAAACGGAGTAATAATCTCCCCAGTGTCCGGCTGTAATTATATTTTCAACTAACTCTGCTACTGCCTTTTTGATCTTCTGTTTCGTTGCAGGTTTATAATTTCGTACTTTTGTTTCCATTTCTAACACTTCCAATATTTGTCCCAGATTTGGATTATTTCGCCACGTATTTGTTAATTCGAGAGTGCCACGCTTCCACTGGGTTTTGTGCTTCGCATTTCTTCGTTTACGCAGCACCACTTTTTTATATATTCTATGTCTTTCATCCATTTATTTTGGTAGTATGTGTTAAATATCTACTTTTATCATCTGTCGGGGTACTGTTCATCATATATTCGTACCCAGCCTTGACCAACGCTAATGGTAGACGTGCCAAGCCAGCACAACGGGCTATATGCCGTCTTTGAACTCTCGAATTTCTAGTGTTTTTGCAAAAAGGGTATATTGCACAGAAGTGTTAAAAGCCGCCCTCCACTATTGTGTCTGAAAAAACATTTTGTATTGCTTTCATAGCCGCTACTTCATTATCTAACGTCATTTTTGTTGACTTCCAATTTGGAAATTGGAAGCCAGCGGAGATATTATTTCCGATTATAAAAATATAATCCGAATTAATATCTCATATGTTCTTACATTCTTGTTTCGTAAGAACGCAATAAATATTGGTACTACCTTGTTTGCGGCGACATCTTACCCATGTATACTCTATAATTGTTTGAAATGTAGCGGGCATGATCTAAATGCACCGGCACCAGTACCTCACATCACGATTAACGCCAAGGACGCAAAGGAAGATGGTGGAGAGGGATAGACCAAAGTCACCAGGAAGCCACGATGGCCCCGGTCGCTGCGCGGCACAGCAGGACCCACAATTACCACTCTTCATGCGGTGGAGCGACAGCGGTTCTTCCATCTCTGGAATATGAGGTCGGGATTGGAGGAAGTTAGGGCATATTTACAGGAGTTGTGCTCACCCGAAACCGGCACCGTGGTAGAGTTGTCGACAAAGTGGGCGTACAAGTCCTACAAAATAGGTGTTCCGGAGTCGCTTTATGACACCTGCTTCTCCATGGATGTGTGGCCTGTTGACGCCCGTATCAATGAGTGGCTGGCCTTTCATACCTGCATTGAGCTCTACAAAAACAGCAAAAATAAATCACCGCCTCCCCAACCCCAATGAATATCTTGATATCCTTTATCTAATTGTCCGCGGTATCAAAACGCGGTTGGAGTTTTGGCGGCAAAACCTGCTGCTGCTGGATCACCATCCCGTCGCCCGCCGCTACGGAGACGGTCCTAAACTCGTCGTTTGGAGATGCCGAGGTCACAGCGGGAGGCTGGAGCGTGCTGCGCCGGGACCGCGCTTCCGATGACTTTCATGATCGACGGACAAAATGACGGAACTTTGAACGCCTGTCGTTTCCAATCTTTAGGTTGAAATTGACAGAATTTTAAGAATTTGGCTATTTAAATTGTGGCCTATTAGCCGCAGAAAGTTCAGGTGTCTAGCTTTATCTACAACATAGTTATAGGGGGTCGAAAATAACCCAAAGTGCTTCCCCCTCCACTCTCTCCTTTTGGATTTTTTCCGCAACATCTTGTGTAGAATTAGTAACCCAAATGCGATTGATATTCGTCGATAAATAACGCTACAGCAAACTTCACCCCTTTTCCCCCTAATCAAAAATCGCGATCGACTAATAAAAATTAAATAAATCAAGGAACTAGTTTGCCAATTTTCGTTAAAATCGGTTGAAAACTGCGACCAGAGGCGAGAGCAGACAGACGGACAAAGGCATTTTTGGCCAATCTCGAAACTATGGACGCTTCGTCGCTCGGTCAATAATCGTTACAATGTGTTACAAAACTTTTCTGCACTTAACCGCAGCAAAATCAAGGATTAAATATTCGCAAACCATTTTTCTTAAAAAAACAGATGCTTATGTTAAGCAAAGCAAGATCGTTTAACCTTTGCACCGTCATTGCTTAAGTGTGTGCGTAAATATTTTTATACTCGCTGCAAACAAGAGCAGAACAGTTACTGGCGGGAGAAGGTACACACACTCCTGGGTAAATGGTTTGAAGACCTTCAGTTCGTAACCATTTCAACAAACTGAGAGCACTATTTCGGTCCTAATTTTTGGGGTTCCATACTCGAATAGTGCAAAACGGAAACCTATTACTAAACCTCCCCTGTCCGTCCGTCTGTCACCAGGCTGTATCTCATGAACCGTGATAGTAAGAATGTTGCAATTTTCACAGATGATGTATTTCTGTTGCCGCTATAACAAATACTAAAAATTTGAATAAAATAAATATTTATGGGGGCTCCCATACAACAATTATTTCAATACCACATACAAACTTATGAATGCACCTGGTTACGTACATGGAATGTAAAAGTAACCGCACTAATAACTTTGTAAACAACATTTTGCTATGTAAAATCCAAACTATTCACTCCACACCAGCCCTACCATTGTACGGTGGTACGGAACCCTTCGTGCTCCAGTACGACTCGCACTTGACCGGTTTATACCGCAGTGAGCACGAAAATAGAAACATTCTTCTGGAAAATTGTCTTATAAGTCAGTAAAATAAACCATTTGCAATGCTGGCCTTTTCTTCGACCTCTGATGCACTTAGTTTCGTCAGGTTAGTGATGAAATTATTTTTATTGTAAAGTGGTTTTTAATCATCGCGTCGCTTTCCTTTCATTCCACGAGTCGCGTAAAGGAGCTGACGAATAATTTGTTGCATTTGGGCTTAAAGGCGTTTACAACGCTGAGTGGACGCTGCAATTACAATTACAATAAATTGTACAACTCTTGGAGTAGCGAAAAGAACGAACAAGCCTCTTGGCTGCTTTCAGCTGCTCATTCACCTACTAAATTGAGCGAGTGTGCTGAACATGAAACATGGATATGTTGGATGGCAAGGGGAGAAATTTTCTTTATTTAGGACGCGAGGCCGGCGGTGGGCCGCGTGGGCGCCGATTTGTAAACGCTATGACGCAATATTTTTTTGTTATTATCAGTGAATTTTTCGTCACGATTTGCCGCTCCTAATATCTGGCCGCCGTAGGCCCGGGCCTACCGCAAATCCGCCACTGTGCTGATTCTGTTGCTGATGCTGTTGAAAGTTGTTCTTCCATTAGCGGGCTATCTCATGAACCGTAACAGGTAATCATTTGTTTTCAGTGTGTATTTTACCCACGACGGACTGAACGGAGGAGGTACCTATAAATGCGTTTGTGGTTAGAGATTGTCTGTGTTTGTGTATTTAGTCCGTTACCATTTTCCTGGAGACTATTGGACCGATTTCGATGCGGAATTTTGCATTAAACGGCTGTAATTACTATATTAGATATTACAGGTTGTGGACCACCAGGGGGCGCTGCAACAGCCAGGATGCCGCATGAGAGCTTCTCAGAAACTATTTAGCCACCGTCGATGTATTTTTTCTCGTACGCGTTTTTTTGTGATGACCTCTATTAATTGTCGTTTTTCGTATATTTTGTGTTATATAACTTGCTTCTTACGAAATTTCGTGATTCTATATTTTGATATTCCCTAGCGAGTGTCAAAATTACGTTTACTTAACACGTTGAGCGCCAGTGTATCTTCAATGATACACCATAGGGTGCTTTCTCACAGGCCAGTGTATATCTATAATTTTGTGGTATTTTTTTTTAAGAAAAACCCCATATTTTCTTTATTTTTTAAGATATTTACACCACAAAAACACAGGCACATTCTCCAGGGCCAACGCTTTTGAATGCGCTACTAAAATGTATAAAAACGTGTTTCCTAGAGGACATACTGGCCTCGAACTAAAGGACTGCCCGTGTTTCTAAAAAGAAACACGCGGCCTCTCAAAAGGTATCACTTCGTGTTTCCTAAAGGATACACATGGCGCTCAACGTGTTAAAGTTTGTTTTTTTCACAATTCTATGGTACTTCATATAAATATGAGTAAATAATTTATATTTGATACCTCCACGTGTTCCTGAGAAAAAGGGTAATAATTATAGGAAAACAATCTAGTTCATTTTATTAGAAGACTTATATCGTAAAGTGAGTTGGAGACGGATATTGGCAAATATCTGTTTTTAGGCGCCATTTCTCTGCAATATCACATTAAAATCTATAAAATCACCAAATTTCATAACGCCATATAACGGTCGCAAGGCGCTCCAAATGACTATGGCGCTACATGGGTAATATGGAGTAGTAATGGATGATTAATAGTTATTAGCGGTGATCGGAATAGGAAGAGCTAATGTACCTAAAGTTTGTGGAACAGAGAACGAAAAGTGGGGACTTCCTTAGAACAATATTTTTGTCCCGATTTTGGGACATCGTTGAAATGTATTAAAATGAATGCCGTAAAGGAGCTAGGTTTGCGCCTGAGCTTATAGAGTGCAATAATAACGTAATCGTTTCTTGCTGTAAAAATAGCGAATAATATCTTTGAAAACGGTTTTTCTTAACCGATAGATAAAAAAAGTCATTTCTGCTAAAAAATAACACTATTGAAAGAAAAATAAACCAGAATCGAATTTAATATTTTACTGTAAATCAATAACATAATTTATTTATAAAAACAAAAACTTAGTCCATTACGGCATGTATTTTGATACATTTAAACGATGTCCCAAAATCGGGACATACTGTCCCGAAAAAAAGTTCCAAGGAAGTCGCCAATTGTCGAATCTGTTCCACGAACTTTAGGTAAATTAGCTGTATCAATAGATAGATATCATTAGAATACCAATGGCTGGTTATTATAGTCTTGCTAACGAAAGTAGAGACTGGAAAAGCTCGGAAAATTAAAAAAAATGTAGGCATGGAAACCGATCTGATTTACGATCTGATTTAAGGTGAATGCAAACTTATCCGAGCCGAACGAGTCAAATTTTAGAATTCTATGAAATCTCGCACACCTGCAATTGTTCGAATTGAACGATTCAATGCGGGCAGGTGAGCGAGATTTTAATGGATTTCATATAAATAATTCTAAGATTAGTTTCTTTCGGCTCGTTCGACGTCGGCGTTCAGCACAGATAAGTGTGAAGGCTCCTTTAAAAGATTTTAACAGTTTTGACATATAAGATTTAATTTCCATAAAAAAAGTTTTCAAATGTATATTTCCTGTCTCTACATGATATTGTGATTATTATAACCGATAACTATTACCCATGTCAAAATGTGTTAATTTTTTAGCATCAGTGCACATGTGGACTTTTTGGGATGATAGAATATCTATATTAATAAATTTTATTCATACTATGCTAACACACTGTAAGAGGCCTGGTAAGCTACGAAAAGTTAATTCAATTATGTTTTATTTATAACTTCATACACTGTCTAACATCAACTCTCTCGTCTCCATAGCTGCAAAATGATAACTTGTGCACAGGCCCCAAGTGAGCCTACTATAATGTTGCTTATTAGTGACGAAGGAGACCACTGTATTGTTCGCATAGAATAAAGGCTTTATATCTAATGCAGGAGATACAATTTTATTTATCATAATAGCTAAGCAATGATGATGCCTTTCCTTGTTTTAATGCTACCGAATGACTTATCAAGGTGTTTGTACACGTATTTTCAGGATGATTGGTTAATCGATGTACACACACGGTGAATATTTATTTATTTGGTTACAAGTAGAAGGTAAAGACTTCCAGTAACCAGTTAACCCAAGGTCCAAAAGTTAATGGGTTATGGGTAATTCAGGTTTATAAATGTATTAATCCCGAAAAAAAAATGTTTTAATAAATGACTAATAATAATTTAATAAAAGACTTTTGGTAACTCTTTGACTACCTAAGTGTGTGAAGGTTTCTTCCACCGCGCGCACTGTTGATCGTCATTAATGCTATTCTATAGCTACTATGGCAAGTGTGGTGTCATTTTCGGATAAATCAAGGATGAGGAATCCTTTTTCGGGACAACTTTTTTACCTTTCAGACCCCTTGACAGGGGGCTAGCCCATCGCCGCAGTTATGGAGATTGAAGGTTTCCTCACGATGTTTCCCATCTCATAATATAGAATGTACTTAGATAGATAAATTACTTATCTCATTGGTCAGCACCGGATTGAACCCGCATCACCTGCGTGATAAGCGAGTATGTAATCATTAGCCCGCGGAGCTATTATAGTAGTTTATGTGACTGCTACATAATGGAGGGCATTAACACTCGAGAGTGGGTTTATGAAACGAGCCGAAGGCGAGTTTCATAATAATATCACTCGAGAGTTTTAATGCCTAATTATGTACAGGTACATACACTAGTTTATCTACACACATATCATAAGCTCTCTTTAATGTGTTCAGGAACCGCATGTTTGACCGGCATGGTGGCATTGATAATTCCTTTGCACTCGTTTAGCTTGTTCAGTAGTACCAACTTCATAAACAAAGTAGGGGCAGCACTAAGGCGGGCGTCGGCGTTCGAAATTTGAGTGTCATAATATGTAGAAAAATTACACAATATGGTCATAATGTGTAATTTTTCAGATAAGAAATGAGTTTTACCAAGTAGTTTAACATTATGCTGATCGTAACGTGCGGTTTTATATATAAGATAGATAGTGTGTAGATAAAATAAATTTATGACTAATTTTGGAAAGAATAAACTATATGGTAAAAACCTAAATTACTCTAAACCCATTAATTATCGTATAGGGTATTATAGGGTTGAATATTCTGGAAATCGGCTCTACTTTTACTACTCACAATATATGTATCGATTAACCATTCACCTGTATATGAATATTATTCTAAATAACATTGATATTGGTGCTTATTATGCTTTAACTAAATGATAGCGCAGCCATAACAAATCAAAGTTCAAAACTTCGAGACCTATTTATTATTTAGAAATACATAAGTTAAGAAGACATTTTCATTTTATAAGATAAAACGGTTACAACTAGAAAACACTCAAGATCCAATAGGTCTTCATAAAATTTCTAATTCTAGATTATCAAGAAATGCTGTGGGTAATATTTTGTACATTTTAGGCCCAAAATCTAATTATAAATATATTGTTGGATATACTCGTACAACTAGGTTTTAGAATTCGATACATTGCTGATAGTGATAAGAATGTTAACATTTATAAGATTTTTAAACATTCCCATATGTATTAAACATGAGCGCAAATATTCTATTCACTTCAAGTTATTACCTCGGCTTTGCGGCTATTATTTTGAGCCACGTTACCTTTTCAGGAAAGGCACAACTGTCTAGCTAGATATATTACAACGACCAATGATTAACGCAGCATATATAGCATATTGTCCTTTCTAATAAATGGATGAGATAACATGGGTTCCTTTTGTTGTTAACATTATTTTTGACAAAGACCATAACATCATAATTATAGTGCATTTCAAATCGCTTTTCCTTTCGCCTTTAGATTGGTAACAAAAGAACCAGTCTAGCTAATTTTATAAAACATGTGTTACCTAAACGGACACTTGGAACTGTGGCCCCAAACGGGGCCCACAGTTCCAAGATTATCCAACAGTAATGAAAGTAAAAAATTTTTTGTGAATTATTAATATTCATGAAAAACGTACCAAAATACCACGTTCGCGCTGGATTTGAACTGAGCTGCCGTAATATGAAACAAAGGGCAATAAATATATTTTTTACCAATTAAAGTTTTGACTCCTTAATATGTTAAATACTCACGAAATAACTCTCCGCACCATGTAGTTTCACAGAAAAAAACTTGAGACCGATAATGTTAATTTCACAGAAAAAAACCTGAGACCGATAATGTTGATGCTGGCTGGGGGACTCTGTCTACACATATTTAAAATACCGCCACAGTTACTTTGGGTCTAAAAGCCGGTAAGAACGAGGATTGGTTTGATGAGAATGATAGAATTCTCAAAGATGCAATTGAGAACATCGTCATCTTCTCCAGCGGCATAGAAGGAGCCAACTAAGGACCTGAAGAATAAATGGTGGCAAGATAAAGCTTACCACATGCAGTGGCACGCAGAAACAAACCAGCTAGGGGATTTCTGTACAGTTACAGTGAGGTTTGAAAGTTGTTAGGTACGAGTTCACTTGCAAAAGTGCCGTTTAAGCCTTCCAGCGGCGAAGGTTCTTAACAGCAAGGAAGACGTACTCAAGCGATTGGCAGAATACTTCCAACACTCTGCTGAATGTGGACCGGTCTGCTGATGTGGAACACATTAATTCGATACCTCAACACCCCATTGCCATCGCGTTAGAAGAGTAGCGAGTAGCGCTGTTGGGTAGCGAGATTGTTCTTGCCGTAAGCAACGACAGAACAAACGTGTGGTTGGCGTTGATTTTATACCTGGAGAACTGCTTAAATATAGCGGTGAGGTTCTACATTTTAGTATGTGGGAGCTCTTTGAGCTTATGTAGAAAGAGGAACAAGTCGCACCAAACTTTGAAATATTAGGCATAATGGCCCGATATAAGAACAAATGCGACAAATGTTTCACTTTTATCAGTCCCCGGAAAAGTCATCGTCTAGAGTTTTACAAAACCACCGGATGAAAATACCAGAAAAGTTGTTGCCAGAAACCCAGTTGGCTTCCGACTTGATCGAGGCACAAATAAAGTTGTCTTCTCAGTGCATCAACTGCAAGAGAAGATCAGAGAGCAGGGCCGTCACATGTCCCTGTGTTTCATTGACCTCGAGAAGCCATTCAACAGCGTGCCTCGTGAAACCCTCTGGATGGTGTTTAATAAGATGGGTTGCACAGAGAAGTTTGTGAGACTCCTCAGACTTCTCCATGAGCCCTTCTGAGTTTTACCCCGTTACCTGTGGGGTGGTAAAACAAGACTGTGTTCTCCCGCCTACACTGTTCCACTGGAACCATTCAACATAAGGATCGGAGCTGCAGCTGCAGCATTCGGCAAGCTGGACGCCAAGGTATGGATGCCAAGGTCATGATATAAAGCTGGCTACAAAAATCTCAGAATACATGGCGGTTGTCCTTCCTAACATCCTGTATGCTGCGGAGACTTGGACCGTGTACCGCCGACATATACGCATGCATTACCGATTCCACCTCTGATATCTACGTGAGATTATGAATATCAAATGGAGATTATGAATATGAAATGGTTTGATCGCGTGCGGAACACCGAAGTGCTGCGACGAGCCAATGTGAGAAGCACTGAGGCTTACCTTATGCGGCGACACCTTCGGTGGTGTGGACATGTGTCAAGGATGGCAGAGCAGAGCAGAGGATCGTCAAGCGCATCTTCTATTCCAAGCTTGAGGAGGGCAAGCGTAAGCATGGCGAACAACTCCTCAAGTACAAAGATGTGCTGAAGCGGCACATGAAGAAGTGCGGCATCGAGTCTTCTAAATGGGAGAAAGTCTCCAAAAGACCGAAGTGGAGGGCTTTTGTTCATATTAAAGTCCGTATCTATTAAATTCTCGGGCGCGCTGAGGATGACGCCAAACGCGACGAAAAAACCGAACTTGCGCAAATTCTTTACAACTATATTAATGCGGTGCTCACATGCCCGCAGAGTGCGAAGATCTTCACAAGGACGAATGGCTACATAAGCCACATGAGCGCCCACGAGCGACGTCTACAATCGAAAAGTTGATGCGGTCTCCGTGACCGAAACCGGTCGGATCATCGTCATATACATCATCAACTTCACAGGATATTGGTTTGTTAGGTCACAACTTTACAATACAACCTGGAGCCGAACCGAAACGGGGCGGAGCGAGGCACCCCATTTAGTTTAATATTAAATAGGGTGTACATTTTTGGTCAACATATAGTTAATTTGGGATGAAAAAGATTTCTTTGGATGTAACTTTTTACTCAATTTGGTAAACAGTTAAAAATATACCGAAATAACATCTCGGAAACATGTTCGGAAACTAGAAAACCCAGAATTTAATTATTAAGGAATAGAAAAAAGGATTTTATTATAGAAGTTGGAGTAACCAGTGACGAACGATGATTCCCTGAGTAATTATAATAAATACTGGCGATGACAGTATAGGTGTTTTTGATTGTGATAAATTGTGATAAATTGTAATAAATTCAACCTTAATTTTGTCGTGCAACTTTTTGGTAACTATCGAAATCGACTACCTCATTAAAAATAGCCATTAAACTTGACATGGACCGTACCTATCATAGGAAAATCCTTTTATAGAACTCTTTAACAACCCATGAGGAACTAGTAGTTATGGCCCAAGTAGGTTAATAGACAGCCTAACATTACTAGACAACCAACAAAAAGGCGAAGGAAAAATATGTATGTCACGCACTATACAGTTCTACATACATTCATATTATAGACTATAGCTTGTCAAATTCGGGGGCTGCGAGGGCGGGAAAGAGCGCAGGCGGGTGGGCGGGTAGGAACCGCCCGCACTTGTCTTTCCCACCCCCGCATCTTTCGTCCCCTGACGCCCGCAGACCATGGGAGTGCTACGTACGCATTTGACAAGCTATAGGTATGCCGTTACATTTCTGAAACTTGACATTGGCGGAATCATCAAACCGATGGAAATAAGAAATTGATTGATTCATATTAGAGACAGTTCCGTCCAGAATCGCGTGATTATTGTTATTTTGATTTAAATAAATAATTTCAGATTTAATTCAACATTTAAATTCCTAAGACTATACTAAAGAAAAAAAAACAAGTTAAGTAGGAAAGCGAATAATCCTAACAATTTAAAATACAATAATATATATAGTATATAGACTAGATTGTTTACTTTTATTGGAATTGCGTAATACAGACCTTTTAAATATTCATGCTAAACAGACAGACCATCAAAAGAGAAAGACCTTTGAGAATGGACATGTCGTGGCCATATCATACAATAGATCATTTTAGTCAGAAATCTTTTTAAAAGTAATTTTATTCGTGTTGTTTTTTTGTGATATACATTTTGAACAAACAGTATACTCGAAGATACTTCGCTTCGCTGCGCTCGCCCCCTTGCCCTAAAAGATGTGTTAATTCAACGAGTTCTAATTCAACCATGGTTGAATTCAATGATATGGCCACGACATACACCTAAGTCTAGGAAGTATACTACAATTACTGTTTCATTATACTATTAATCTACAAAATTGTACTTATCAAAACGATAGGTACTATTTTTTATTGTAAATAACATTATTTGTTTAGGGTTTAATAATATTGGAACACACAATTTATTTGTGACCGGTCTCATAAGATCAGATAATAGGTGATACTTTATTAATATTGCCAAAAATAACTGTACTTATTTCTTGAAATATTGCCCCAAATCCTTAAAGTAATCATTAATCATATATGTATTGTCATACTGACAAACCATCAGCATTGATAAGCCTACATCAGGGGACTTTATTGCTCAGAAATGAGGAAAATTGATTAGATATGGTTACAGTTGATGGAATGGATGGATGGCTTCATTCATATAAAAACGTACAACGCCAAGTAAACGGTCAAAAATATATTACAGATTAAACTAAGCATATCAACATACATCGCGACTGTTTAAAATCATGACTAGATTATTGACTAGGATATATATAAGTATAACCTGTATTTATTAATGAACCTATAAATATGCCTAATAAAGAAAGTACGTAACTATTTTGACTAATGGAATAATCATCGCTTATAGAGAAAATATCAATTTGGAGCATTCTTATCGACGTTCGCTTCGCAAGAAATTATAAGTATAATGACGAGCTGCTGCTCGGTTAATAAGGAAATTAATAAGCAGTACCTTCGTAGAATAATCGTCATCTGTCCAGCAGCCACCAGTAATCATTCTTCACATTGCGGCGGCTGGAGCGCGGCAGCATCAGATCATCTCTGAGATTTTTAAATAATTAAGCTAAAGGAGTTTCAACAAGCATCGCGACAGCTGTGCGCCTCACTCGCGACTAGCGTGCTCTAAGAACTTATTTTATTAAATCTCAGTGTATTCACTGCTGCACAGCTTATTAGCTGTGCCCTGCCGCCGCCGTTTAGTAAAAGCGCCCGTGGTCGACAACATATAAACTAAAGTGCATTCCATATAACTTTTCCCTTTGCCGTTAACTTGTCAGAAAAATAGGGAAAAGCCTCAGATAAACGATACGCTTTGCTTAAATAGATGTAGCGTCAATTTTGGGTTGCGTACCCTTTTGTTGACGGTTTGGTTTCTTTTGGTTTATGTTTACTCTACAGAATTATAACATAAACAAAGACTGAATATTTCAAATCGAAACTTTCGGGAAACATTATTTTAATTATAAAAGTGGTCTATCATTGAGAAAAATTATAAAATTGCATTAAAAAGTCATTCGCCATGTAGTTATTATCATCGCCATGTAGCTCGATATTATTTAAACAGTGATCATTATTATAGGCAGATTCCAGTCTTCTAAAACATCTATAAACAAAGTAGGTAAACTAACATTTTGTCGATAACCGTTCTTATATCGATACTTACCCCATCGCTGGTTGACACTAAAATAGTACGCGATACATGTCCTGTCAAAACTATATTGGTTTCAGTCATACAAAGTAAAACGGTTGTATGAGTAAAGAGTGTCGGTATATTAACTTCAGTTCATGGAAAATAGCCTTCCCTCTATTTACTTACTTACTCTGAGGGAAAAGCAATATCTCGTTGCCAGACTCAGATCACAATTTCCTACTTTAAAAAAATATGGTAGCGGGTATGTAGTTGCGGCTGTCAATATTGCTTCCATTCCTTCATATACCTAGTTGTTTTTTTCAATATGTAGTTTTGATGCCTAGATAATTTGGGGTAGGTATATTTCAGTCACTGATGAGATATTTTTTTCTCTTACTTTTAGGTAACACATTTTATTAAAGCTAGCAACACTAGTTGCATTGCTACCAAGTTAACGGCGAAGGGTAAAGTTGTATGGAATGCACTTTACTAGTACCGCATAATTCTCTAGTTAACCTACGCAGTTCTTGCGTTAATGTTTGGGCTACCGTTACTCCTCAATAAGATCTCTGTTAGCAAAAAAGCGATCAACAGTCTAAAGACGGCGCTACCTGTAACGCAAAATCGGAAGTGGGCCTAAGGCGCCCACTGAACAGATGCTCGTGCGCATTTTCGTCTCGTTCTGTTCTGTGTATGCTACTCTGTTTCAGAGTCATGTCTCTGTAGCCTGTTCAGTGGGCCTTAGGAAGCAATAGGTAGTATTTAATGGAACATCAAGAAGTCTTACCTAACCTAACCTGATAATAAATCAGGGTCGAAATTAATAAAAACAGCGGCAAATATTTTCAATAAGTATTACTGCAGCCACGAGGCCGGCACCCAGAGCGGCTCAGACTGCACCCGCCAGGCCGCGCGCAGCAGCTGCGTGAGCGCGGCGCCCAGCTCCTCGTTGACCAGATCCTCGTCCATCATGTAGCCGTAGAGGAAGCTGATGCGGCGAGTAGAGCGCACCATGTCGGCGAACTCCTCCTCCTGTGGTGGGTACCAACAACAAACATTCAAATCTGCCTTTGAGTGAGCGTCAGCATTCTTTGACAAGAGCCGGCAAGTGCCGCGGCGGCGCGGACAGAGGCGGCGAAATCTAAGTAAACAGACTATATCTAATCACGACACAGGTACTTTAACCTGTTTGTGAAAGAGGGCCCGTAGCCAAGATGCAGGCCCAGGATGGCCGCAGGATGCAGGCTAAGGAACTGAAGTGTTCAATTTTGACGTAAATCCGTTTTTTTTTAAGGAAAATAGATATTGCATTACGGTCCTCGAGGTCTTTATAGTGATTGTAATATTTTCAAAAGTTCAGTCTTACCGTGAAAGGCCTCGCGTTCTCCTTGTCGTGCGTGGATCGCGCGTGGGCAGCGGTGCGCGTACGCACGAGGCGCTCGAGCGGCGGCGGGCGCACGAAGACGAGGTAAGGCCGCAGCCGCGCCGTCCTCAGCATCTTCAGCGCCTGCCAGTGCGGGCTGAGCACGCACACGCGCCCTGCAGACATGCGAACTTGCATATTTAACTGACGTGTTCATTCAAGTGTTTGTGTCGATAAACAAGAAAAAGTGTTTTGTTTATTGGCTAAGACAAACAAACAAAGTTTTAAATGCTTATACACCACATAAGGACATAACCTGTATTTACTAATTAATTATAGGATATGCAATATCATCTATGTACTATATTTTACCTCTGACATGTTTAAGGGACAAAGCAGTGCGACAATTTGCTTTTCTTTCGCTTAAAAATGGAAAGGGAGACTGATGGACTCTATCCCTAAGTTCATGTGCTTTTATGACACAAATCAGAGGTAAAAAAGCTACCAACCGTTTGGCAAATAATTATAATAAGTGTGTAATTGTAAAATGCACAAGCAAATTATCTCTGTGTGCGTAAGCTCCGGAGCTTTACAAGCTTTACGAGTACAGTATGTGCTCGTAGTACTGTAGGCACACCGACCCGAGGAGATGACCGTCTCGACGCTCTCTGCGGAAGTCCCGTACAGGTTGCCCTTGTACTCGCCGTGCTCGATGAACTTGCCATCGCCGATCTCTTGCTCCATCTTCTCTCGGCTAATGAATATGTACTCTTTGCCGTTTTGTTCGCTCGGCTTTTGCGGTCGTGAGGTAACTGGAAACAGTATAATAGATTAGAGTGCTGAAGTCAAAATCGAGTCACAAGCGGCGATGTGGTGGCGGCTGGTGGCCACTGTCTCGTTTTGGCCACCGGGTCACTACGCCACAAAGTTAACTTGGCACCCGTGAGGAATGCGTTTCGCCTCTCTCTCGCTCTCTTTCGCCCTCGTCGCGTCATTAGGACAGTGACAGACGTTATGACGTCATCACAGCGATATGCCAAGTTAACTTTGGCGTATAGTAACTCTTAACGTACAAGGCTACGAAAGGTTTAAGGTTTTCCATTCTGTGAAATTCTGAAGGAGTCAATAATGAATAACAAAATAAAGCGACAGCTTGAAATCCGCCACCTTTTGTCCGGTTGTATTTTCATACCAGTTTATTTCAGTGGTCAGGATGGTTAGCATGTCACGCCCGAGAAAGGGCCTCGTCTATGCAAAAACGTGGCCACCTCGACCGAGATGGGGACGACCGAGTCTTGTCTACAACTGGTAGCACGGCGGCATTGCCGGGATGATTTTGGCCGCGTTAGACACAAATTTTGACATATGCGACCGAGGCATGACTGGTACCCATGGAGGCCCCAAGAGCATAGATAAATAGATAGAGCAAAACTACAAATTGTGTTATGTTTCTTGTGTTCTTGCTGTCCTCTGTGTTAGGTGGTTGATATTATTCAGACTCTTGTGTTGTGTTAGTAATTAATTGTAAACAAGTTCTTTTGTAAATATAACTCTTGTGCGTAATTATTTGGTGGACAAGACCGCATTCTATTGGTTATCTCGAGTCCCGCCTGCCAAGCTCCCATTTTAGACATGGCAAGTACTCCTAAGTCTCTCACTCGAAGTCGACAGAAAACGTGCATGCTAAGCGAAAAGTTTATTTGTGACGCCTCTCCAGACTAACGTTCCTGTGTTCATGGGCCATTTTTTTAAACTTTAGGGGCTTTTCACTCCTCGTTGAGGAACGATAATATCGTAGAAAATTGAGAAACAGAGCCATACGCTATACATATATAGCTGACTCTCACCTTGCTACGATATAACCGTTCGTTTTCGGAGAATAAAAAGCCCTAAAGTAAAAAAAAAATGGCCAAATTAATATGAACATAATTTGTGTACGTCACGTACAGGGCACTGGCGTGACGAACTTGTCCGGGTCGGTGGCGACCAGCCGGCGCCGCAGCTCGTTGCGGCCGACGCCCGGCGCGCCCACCAGCACGATGGGTCGCACGCAGCCGGGCCGCGGGTACAGGCGAGCAACCTCCTCGTACGTGGGAATCTGCTCGCGGTCGAAGTCGTCGTTCTCGGAGATGTCGTACATTATCTTTTTCACCTGTGGACAAGTGAAATTGTAAAATAGAATCAGTGACATCTCCATATACGATTTCCCGAATGTTTACGTGACCGTAAAATGTTCGCGGCGAGGCCGAGGGAACAAACATCTACCCGTGGCGCTGCTTCGCAGCGTGTTTTTTGTATTCATGCCATGTGGCACACAATACGCATCACACCGATTCGCGACTCAGATTAATGCCTTTGCATAATAAATAACGCATGCATCGCGCAGATGTCAAACAATAAGGCCGCTACCATATAGTAGGTAAGCAAAGAGTTTCGATAATCTGAGTCCGCTACTAACACCACCAAAAGAAAATCTCAAAATCTTTTGTATAGGACGTTTTTATTATAAAAGGCAAAACGTCCTATACAAAATATATTAAAGAATATATTATATATTTTTTTCATACTCGATATAGGTAGTCACAATACATCTTGCGGTCCGCGCAGGGGGTCCGCTCGGACCATCCGCATCCTTCTAAAACCGGCCTAAAACCGGATTTACAGTAATATTAAAATTACACAGATTATTTATATTAAAATAATTAAATTTCATCGCTAACAAGTTACCTACCTTGTTCTATTACGATACTTTTCACAAATCCATTCGCGTCTTCTTCTCGGACGTTTTGGTAAATTTTGCACATAATTAAAAGCACTTAAATAATAAAGGCACACCTCGTCCATAAATTCTTCGTCCATCTTGTTTGTAGTCTTCGTTTATGTTTGCAAAGCTTGTCTAGCGACAATGTGTTCAAAGTCTTCAAAGATGTGATCCAATGTTTGGATTTACCTCGCCAGACATAGCTTCAATCATTTGAACCGTCTTTGATTGTTAAGTGTGGCACGGGATTTTAAATATGAGTACAAAGTTTGAACAAATATTTGCAATTTGCCATGCGGTGTCAGTTTTTAGCGCTCATCAAAGGTATGTATGTGTTCTAATGTTTGCGTAGCCTGGACTTTGCGCGACAGTTGCTGTGGCGGAAGGTTGTGCGCGGTAGGAAGTTTTGTATAAGCCTGCGTGCGCGTACGTGCTTGAATAGTTCAATATCGTAATTTTCAAGATTGACCTGGTTTAGAAACCTAATACAGAAGATTTTTAGTAAATACCTTGGGCAGCGACTTGCAGGGCAGCAGGGCAACCGTGGCGGCGGGCGCGGGCGCGCAGGGCGTGGCGGGCGCGCACTCGATGCCGGCGCCCGGGCTGCACACCACCGGCTTACCTGCAGGCACGACACGTGAGGACAAGAGATAGCGTGTGCCTCGCGTGAGAGCGAGATCTTAATACCAACTGAAGAAAAGGTGCCGGGACCGCACCCGGCAAATAGTTTTGTGAAGTAACTACTTTATGGTTTTCTGACTTTATCCTTTACTTATGCTACTAGACCTTGCTTCTTGCCCAAATCGGCCTCGCCCAAATGGGCAAATTGCAGGTAGAAAGCCTTCAGCATATACCGAGGCCATGGCTCACATTATATCCCAAGATCACTGTTAAAATCAACTCAATCAATTATTTAGTCAGTTTACTACACGAGCTGATACCCGCTCAATGTGTAGGGAACCGGGCATTTTTTCCCCCTCCAACAAAAAAAAAACCTTGCTTCGTGCCAAATTACATGATTCTAGGGAGACGGGTAGTAAAGCCCGCGCCAGGAGTAAAGAACGATGTCCTTGAATGCGCAGTAGTAACTTTTCAGAGGTGTTTTTACGCGTGGAAGTGAGGTGCGACGGGGGCGTTAGACTGCGCCGGCACCTGATTCGTAGATCAGTCGCTTCCCGTTCCGCGAATCGAAAGCACGTCTCAACGCTTCCTGAGTACTGTCGCACACTTTATCTTTCGCTGATCGAAGATGCCGATAAATAAAATGCTAACAAGGCAAGCCAGAAAAATGGTCTACTATGTAAACTGTTACATTAATAATGAGTGTGATGAAATCGTGGATGATTTAAAACTGGCAAAGACTAAATCAGCCACATCATCCATCATTATTTAAAAGGACTATTAAGTATACCCTCATTATCAAAATATCAAGCAGAGATAAATAGAAGTGAAGAAAGTCCTGAACACACATTTCTTCACACTAACCCTAATATTGCACTTCGGAATTATTCCGCGATTGTACTCATGCGCAGTAATCCCCACCAGTTTCTCCGAGCACTCTTTATTCCTGGCGCGGGCTGTAACCTATAGGATTTGATTCCATTGTCCGGCCCTTTATGTCGCAAATTTCCAGTATCATGCTGATTCTGCAAATTTGCGACATAAAGGGCCGTACCTAAATGTTTGATTTTTACAGCTCCAAGGAGCCACAGACCCAAGTAAATGGTATTAATTGCAACTTGATTTTTCTCAGGAACGCATGGAGATGCGTTCCTGAGAAAAAGGTTCTTCACAGCCAGACTTTTTTCCTTTCTAGGTGACCCTATCCCCTAATAACGCACTGAGCCAGACAGGCAGAGGGCAGTACGAAATGATGATGATGTACTGTGGTCATTGGATGATGTACTGTGGTCATTGGATGATGTACTGTGGTCATTGGAAGTTTCTGTAGTAACTTCACGACCATGATAAATAACGGACAGAGGTATGCGTTAATGTAACTTTTTTATACAATTTCCTTAACTCTTATCGCAGTAATAGCAAAGTAATAGTTAGGCTGTCAGCTATGTTTTTTTAATTTCTGTGGTGTGTTTCGTGTGGCGCAGGGCGCCGCGCCGCATTGTGTAACCTCACCCTGACTCGTCCAAGGAGTCACATACAGCACACTAAGTTATCTATCTTAGAATTAACGTATACTCAAGGCAGGATCAAATCTCAACAGTAGTTTTTCAAGAATAATAACAACCTACCGTCAACAGTGAGCGGATCGTTGGTCCGCTCGTGGATTATGCGACCTTCCTGCAAAGCCCTGGAGGGGATGAGACCGGCTCTCATCACCCGGTCACCTTCCCGTCTCGCTTGCCACCTGCATCAAATAACACACTTATTTGTATAATAAATTTAATATAAATAGAGACCTATACTCGGCTATGCATTACTTGAAATAGATTTACCCACCGTTGGGAGACGAAATAGTATAGGAATAGGAACACATAACTTAACATAACGTCACGCCTTTTCCCGTACGGCTGGCAGAAGCACGTTTGTGCCCACTTTTAAACAGTTAGTTGACACTCCATTTTGCGTAACAGGGGGCCATCCCATGGAGTAATGAAGGTTTTCTCACGATGTTTTCCATCACCGTTAGTACGTTGGTACATAATAAGTATAATAATTCTTTATTGCACAGAAAACACAATGGAAAATATAACAAGAACAATTTACAAAGGTGAGCTTATATCTAAAAATAAATTTCTTACAGCTAGCCTGTGAAGAAAGGAAAAATTAATAATATAGGGAAGTAGTCCTAGTGTACAACTAAGAGTTAAAAGAAATAAATAAAATCAATATTCTATCAGATAAATCAAAATACAACCTACATACCTACTATAAAATTAATTAATAGAATACAATAAATACATAGATACACATACATACTATGGGATATCCAGTATGCGGAAGAGAGGAAATGCTGTTTATTTTTTTTCTTAAAAATGAACAAGGATATGCGATCCCTAATAGCGCAAGGAAGTGCATTCCACAAACGTATTGCCGTTAACTTAAACGAGTGCTCGTAAGCAAAAGTGTTGTGCTGAGGAATTGACAAAAGTGACACCGTGTGAGCTCTCCGAAGACTATCTCCAGAGAAAAGAAACTCAAAACGTTCACGAAGATATGCGGGATAGCGCGGATTTCTCAAAATATTGAAGAGGAAGGAGAGAATTTGCACATCACGACAAAGTCGGATAGTCAGCAGAATTCCCTGCGATATTGGGACACGTGGTCATACTTGCGAAGACCGAAGATAAACCGAATCCCGAGATTTTGAAGTTGCTCGAGTTTTGTTCATTAGGTCGTCGTTGCGCTGGCCCAGCAAACATCGGCGTAGTCAATTAAAGGCAGAAGAAGCTAGCATGATTTTAGTCTGTTTAGGCAGGAAGAACTGCAAACTCCGACGGGAATGAAAGGATGCAAGGACTCTGTCTGCTGACCTCGCAAACATGGGGCGACCAGGATAATAGATGATGATGATGTCCTCCACGACGTATCCGTCGACGGCGACACCCTGTAAGTTTCTGGCATGTGCTCGGAGGTGACATGCAAAGCCGAACTTGGTTTTGAACGTACGGCTGCAAGTTGCACTGTAACTGTCCGCTTGTATTGTAGTTGTAATTATAGGAGGCCTTGGGGCGAGTCCTTCGATCGTGGCGTTTGGTGTCGAGTTCTTCAAGACGGGCATCTTCAAACTGTTCAGTACCTTTTTTATTGAGCTACGCCACTCTGGTCTCATAATAGCGTTTACCTCCCACGTCTATGGGACATGCCGCAGGGCTTGTCGTTTCAGGACATCCTTGTATCGGAGATACTGCCCACCAGGCTTCCGTTTTCCACCGGAAAGTTCTGCGTAGAAAATGGATTTGGGCAAACGTGATGCATCCATGCGTACAATGTGTCCACACCATCTTAACTGCCCCTTCATCAGGAGACATTCCATGCCGGAGATATAGCACGACGTAGAATCTCGGAGTTCGGGACACGATCCTGCCATTTTACCCGTAATATTGCACGAAGACATTTTAAATTAAAGGTGTCCAATCGTTTGATATCTGCTTACTATAGAAACCATGACTACGAAGCATACAGCAAAAGGGGTAGAATTGTTGCTTTATATGCTTCATTTCTCATTTGTAGATGGAGGTCGTGGTATTTCCAAACTCCTGGTTAAGTTTACCAAAGGTCGGGGCAGCGCTTGCGATTCTTGCAGCTATCTCGGACTCGAGGCGGTTATCGTCGCGTATCAGCCTTCCGAGGTACCGGAACTTTCGCACCTCTTCCAGCGGCTTTCCACCTAGGTAAACTGCAGTGTCGGGCGCAGATGTTCCTCTTGCGCGCTGCTTTAAGGTCCCAATTTTCGACACGCTGATCACCAGACCGAGATCGAGAGTCCAAGTATTGCTGCAGGGCGCCAATACTGTCAGCCATGAGGCAAACATGGTCATCGTGGCATGGCAAGCGTGGTCATCTTCTGAGTTGATCTGAATCGATTTAAATCAAAAACACTCTTATCAGATCTAACATTTATTTCAAACTGTCCGTTGCAGTTCTTCAAAGGATCTGTCATGACTGCAGCAAAATAGAGGGCAAAGAGCGTCGGAGCCATGACACAACCCTGCTTAACACCGCTGGTAACCGGGAAAAACAATGCCAAGATTTTTGGCTTTCTCGCTATACTTGACAATCGTTCCGTCATATAGCACGGTAGCAACGGACCTATTCTGCAACAAATTAAGTAAGTGACGTGTACCCAGAATCATCGCCTGAGACTTGTCCGGGTTGACTAATAGCCCATACGAAAGAGCCCATTTCCCGATATGGTCGAGGTCAGCATTCAAAACCGCTACACTAGAAGTCAGATCACACAGGGGAAAATGCCGATAAATTTTAAGGTCATCTGCACAGAGATGATAGGAGTTAGACAATACATCTGAGATGGAATTTATGAAAACTGAGAATAGAAGAGAAGAAAGGATGCCAACCTGTGGAACACCTGAAAAGACCTTGCACCATTCCGTCGTGACCTCTTCAGACTTGATGGTAAGATTCAAACCAGCGAGCCGAGGGTTAAGAGACATTGAACGATTTTATGATTTCAACAACATGGTTAGCACCGGGATTCGAACCACGCATGCAAGCCTGTAATCCACTAGACTACGGAGGAATAGGAAGTAGTGACATATTCCAAATAGTAACTAATACAACTACAACGGAATTATGTCCCACGGCGGTTTATTCGGTTAATTTTATTTTTGAAGTTTCATAATTGTCGTTTGAAGTTTAAATCTATTTTGACAAAGGGTTTGTAGATAGTATCTTGTTTGTAAAAAAAATAAAAATTACAATCACTTTTCTTACCAATAAGCGTCATCTTGAGAGACTATGTGCAAGACATCCCCCCTTTTGAAAGTCAGCCCTGCCTCCTTGCAGGGTATGTAAGGGTCTTCAGCGGAATCATAGTCGAAGAGGGCACGAACCCTGACCTTGCTTTCGCGAGCGCCACCTTTACCATACGACGGCACTAGTTTGAAAGTTATTGTGCCTTCAGAACTTTGCTGAAAGGAAATAAAAGTAGATCGAATAAATTGTTCTAAAGTCAATTAAAGCTGTAAATAATGCAGCAGGTCAGTCACTCTGAATAATCTGTAGCGAGTAGGTCAGTCGCTTGCATCTTTATTATGGATGAGGTATACGGTGTATACGGTTTCACACTCATGAATTGTATATTGTACCCAAGATACAGGGAATCCTAGTTTGGGGCTAGATCAATGTGTGTAAAAGGTGTCCAAGGTATTATTATTATTATTATTATTATTGATTGATGTTCTCCGCATAAAGTGTGATGATAATTGAACTCGATAGGCTAATAATTAATATCTCCAGAGCGGTAACATCAGGCTGGCCACGTCACCCAAAGAGCAAGCCAAACATGGGTGCATTATGTAACTCGGTCATCCCTTTTTAGGGGAGGTAATTTAAAAAAAACTGTAGTATGGGAGGTGGCTCAGGCCAGGAGTGTGTTTTGTGTGTTTAAATAAACCATTACCCAGCAATGTATGGATGTGGGTTGATTGAAACAAGTGCAGCAATTAATAAATGCTGTTGAATTGAAATAGTGTAAAATTACCAGTATTCCGAGAACGTCTGCAGGAGTCTTCCCCTCCACGCCGATGCTGTTGACCTCGATAACCTCGTCTCCGGCGTGGATCAGCCCGGAGCGATCCGCCGCGCCACCGTGCATCACGCGCGCTATCACAATCTTGCCCGTCGCCTCGTCCTGCTTTATCGTCGCGCCCTGAAATATAAGCCGTGTAATTTCCCACAATGTGCTAACTATAACAATTCATTGTAGTATTATTGGAGTCAGTCACACTCACGTACCAAGATTGTATGAAACGCCGTAAAAAAGATTCTCCTTCATTCGAATGATAGACAGACAACAAAGTCCTGGACACAAGGCTCCGTTAGAACCTTTTGGCCGCGGAACCCAAAAAACTGCATTTGTGACTGCTAACTTACAGAAACAGAAAGTAGGAAGCAACGCCATGTGCCTACCATTTTACTGGTTATGTGACGTTGGTTCAGGTAATTCTGATGGGAGCCAAAATGACAAAGAAAAGTGAGCAAAAATAAACGTAAACACGCAACAGAGAATATGGAAAATGGACCAGCAGATCGATACTAATAAACCCGCAAGGAAGCTCATATTTACATGAGGTATTTCATTCTTTATTTAAGAGCTTTGTCGGTGGAGTTCCTTCCATGCTCATACATATTGCCCACTCCTTGACGTCCTGATACGACACTACATTTATCTTCTGCGATCTTTACAAGGTTTCTGAAATATAATTCTACAGGAATTTGCTTGGATAACATTTATTCAAATTTACAACAATACCCAGCCCAAACCCCAGCTACAGAAAAGCATATGTCTGTGTAGAAAAATTATCCGGGAGGCCACATTGATTTTTTTGTATGGTTGTCGCATTTGCATGCAGTTTTATTATTTGTTAGCCCAGAAAAATTGTGCTAATCTTCTGCACATATTACGTATGCTCTTATGTAAAATAAATATAGCACCGCGCGAAAACAGTCCATTTGAAACATCTTAAAGTAAGCAGTTTAAAATGCACAGGCAGCTTAAAGCTGATGCGTGCATATCAGTCCGTAACGGATGAAAGATCAATAAAATTATAGGAATGAATACAGCACAATACACAAGGCGCAAACATCTAGAGATAGCAGCTAATAACAATACGAAAATAAATAACATGTAAGGTTTTAAAAGATCTTAGGCATGAAATAGGGTAAAATTTAGATCGCTTCTAATCAGACAGTGCTATTTTATGCAAGACACAGGTTTTATAAAAAGTCGGTACATACTATAGTGAAGGGCCTTTCAAGTGTAAGGAAGGAAGGTTTAATTCAACAATTTGGTAAGGTAAGTATGATTACAGTGTTATAAATTATAGACTTACCACAATTGGTTCGGCACTCGTCGCACCACCCTTTCAATAAAACAATAGTGTAAAATGTTTGTATATTTTTTTAGTTGAATTAATAAAAAATGTCCAACCAAAACCAGCTGCTATTTCTAAATGAGTAACACTTAGGCTGAATTTCTTGAATGAGCAAATATATAGTTTAATCGCATTAGTATGATTTGTTTATCATATTTCAGTTTCAAACATTACCTGTCGTTTGTTACTATAAGATTAACTTAATTGTCTAAGTAAGATATCAGGCCTTAAAGTAGTCATATTTCCATCAGGTGCTCCTTACGTTTGGCAAATCGGGTTAAAACTATGTTGCAATAAATTGTGACACATATTTAGGTACATCTCACAGCTGTTTACAATAAAATCGGTTAAGTGCAAATTGGACTCGCACAAGAATGGTTCCGCACACTAGAAAACGGAGTAATAATTATAAAACACACACAAAAAATATATAACCGAAACATCCCTCCAGATTGTTATTCCGACGTCAAACCAATTGCGCCACGGAAGACGTAATTTACCGCAATTTTTTCCATGATATTAAAACAGTCTCTTTTATGACTATGTATTGAGGATCCCCTTTCATTTATAAAACTCGTGTAGTTCTTAATTTTTTGCTGTAGCCTCAATATAAATACACATTCTGTGCCAATTTCAACTCTCTACCTATCACCGTTCATCAGAAAGGAACCCGCTGACAGACAGACGGACAGTGGAGGCTTACTAATAGGGTCCCGTTTGGCACACTTTGGGTACAATATAAAATTAAATGTTAATACTGCTCTGGTGAAGATTGAGGCAAATGGGTAACTTACCAGTGGCTCATCACTTTTGACCAGTTGAACTATTTTCACCGTCTCCTCCTCTTCATAAGCATCATGTGGGATGTCTGGTAAGTGTGGATAATAGTCCTTTTGTGCGATTGCATCGTGACTGCAGAGAATGGCCTAGAACGCAAGAGATTTAACTAATGGAGAAACTACTCATACTTATCTTTTAACCCCCATATATCAAATATGTCAATCGCATGCCAAACATGTATGCTATTCTATGCAAAATACAACTTAATTCATATGATATAAGTCTCTTTTAATTTAAAAATTGTGTTGCTTTAGCTGACTTGGCGCCAGTGGCATGACTTTTAGTTGTCAAGCAGTGCCAACCGGGGTGCTCAAAAGGTTAAATATATGGAATAGTTTTACCAACATGACAATGCAAGTTCCGTGTTGGACTGAATTTATTATTATATTCTATGTTTTATTCATTTCACTTTGACAAAGAATGCATCATACCTGAAAATGTGGTTTTTGTAGTAGACTCAAAAGTTCCTTGTATTCTACAGATGCTGAAGCGACTTGCACTAGAAGCTGGAGTACTTCCAGAGTGACCTGCATGGCGTTGGACAGTAGCGGATAGAACTTGTCATCTTTGCCCTTGGCAACAATCTTATTGTGGACTTGAACAAGTGCATTCAACTGTTTTGAGTGGAGCAGTTCGGTTAAAAAGGCAATATCTTCTCCTCCCTGCTGGATCTCCTTCAATGACGACAGGAGCCGAGTGAGCGCTACAATAAATAAGAAAACAGTCGCATGTCAAGTTTCAATGAAGAGAAAAACATTCCAAATTCCAAATTACAAATGTCTTTATTACTGTAGATATTTACATACATATACTTAGCAAACATCATTTTTTGCCACTTCTCTATATTGGACCACTGTGGGAAAAGAAGGGCATAGAAAATCGCACAGATTGATTTTTACATCTCTTTTAAAAATTGCTTGGAGTTAACTCATACAAACATTAAAAAAAATATTATTAATAAGCAATAATAAATAATTCCAAAATTATTAACAAACAAGGTCTGTGTTGAGCCAGATTAACCCCATAGAGTCCCGTCATTTAAGTTATCTTGAACATTGTAATATCCCTTTTTCGACAAAGTCACTTTAACATTTAATTTTTGAATTGATCAATTGGCAATTTCAACATCTCCAGAGGGTATCTTGTTGTAGTAGAGAATGCACTGACCCATGAAAGAATTGCTAAACTTTGCGAGTCCAAACCGGGTGCAAGTAGTCTGTGATGGTAGTAGGCTGCCTACGAAACCAAGGGTCCCGGGTTCGAGTCCCGGTGGGGGCAAATGTTTTTTTAATGAGAACGGATGTTTGTACCCTAGTCATGGTTGTTTATCTAAGTATAATATATATCTATATAAGTATGTGTATCGTTGTCTAGTACCCAAGATACAGGGAATCCTAGTTTGGGGCTAGATCAATGTGTGTAAATGGTGTCCAAGGTATTATTAAAGATAAAGATAAAGATAAAGACTTTTATTTGCGATAGATATGGTTATACAAAGGTGGTACTATTATTATTAGTATTATTATTATTTCTTAGGTTAAAATTACAGCTATCGCTAAGTTTGGAAAATGTTGTAAGGTTCTTGCGTACATACATAATATTTTCGAAAATAAATTGACTAGCTACAGTTAGTATGTCAATTTCTTTAAAAAGCTCTCTTAAGGAGTCTGTACGTTTTAAATTATAAATTGCTTGAATAGCTCTTTTTTGTAAAATAAAAATAGTTAATATCCGCTGCTTTCCCCCACAACAAGATACCATAGGACATGACCCTATGAAAGTAACTAAAATATTCTAGCCTAGATGTAGCCACATCCGTGTTTTGTCTGATGTTCCTAACAGCGTAAGCCGCAGAACTTAATTTACCAGCTAATTTATTTATGTGGGGTCCCCACTGCAATTTGCTATAGCTATATATAATAATGATTTAATTTCATTAGTAGCGTATCATGATCAACACAATCAAATGCCTTCGACAGATCGCAAAAAACACCGATAGCATCCTGCGCGGCTTCCCATGCAGAATAAATATGAGATATAAGGGTAGTCGGTAGACCTTCAGTCGATTTACCCCTAGTGAAACAGTATTGTTTGGAGTGGAGTTGTTTTCTACAGTTGAAGTGTGAGAGCATTTGATTGAGTAAAATCTTTTCAAAAAATTTACTTAGTGCTGGAAGAACAGATATTGGTCTGAAATTTGAAGGATCACACTTGTCTCCCGACTTGAAAAGAGGTATAGGGTTTCCTGTTTCATGAGGCCTGGAAAAGCTCCATCGTCAACACATTTATTAAATGTATAAGCTAGGTGTGGGGCTATAACTAATATTATTGAACCAATAACTTTGACTAATATACCCCACAGGTCTTCAGTATTTTTTAAGTTAAGTAATCTATACGTTTTGACAATATCCTGGGCAATGTGTTAAGTATGTGGGAAATGACAACACAACGTTCTGCTATAAGGGCTCAGTAACCACTGTTTAATAGAGAGAGAGGTTCGAGCGCGCTGACGCAGTCTAGCGCACTCGATAGTTATAGCTACATACGTAACACTCCTCCGGACTTAGATAAGATACTACAAAGAATGTAATAATATTTACGTGTAACTAGATGTATACATATGAATATATGATACTAGCTAGGTAACTATTTCTTATAATTAACCTCAGGACGGTCTCTTAAATTCATGCTTAAACCTATATCTCTGGGTCGTATTTGACCAGACGTTTGCTCATTAGTTCCTTCTCCCCCAACAAGTTGCGTGCTTGCACATTCTGTGGTGTCAGTTGTGTCATCTGACAGCGTGTGAGTCACCGGTGCGCTGGTCGATGCAATTGAAGCGGCGGCGGCAGCGGGGGTGAGGCTTGGTTGTGCAGGCGGAGGGGGTGGCGGCAGAGCTGCTGGCAATGACGAGGAGGTTGACACAGGCCCGTCCTGGTGAGACGACGGTGACCAGTCGTCAAAACTGTCGTCGTTGTCCAGCTCCAAGCCATCATATTGGCCTTTGTATTTTATTATTTGATTTTTGTGTCTTTTTAAACTTATTTCTAAGCTTGGTATATAAACTAAATATATGCTTCGTCCTTGCTTCTCCTTTATAATAGCCTTGATCCATGATGTAGATGTTTTATGGTAAGTACATACTAATACAGTTTCATTTGGCGCAAAGCTTACATTTCTTGTACCTTTATATGTACAACACTGTGAGCACTGTTTGATTCGGACAATTTCTTGCAATGTACCGCTCGATATTGACGATGATGATTGGTGGTGTGGATTTAATAAATCTAATCTAGACTTTAATGACCTGCCCAGCATTATTTGTGCCGGTGGTAACACTGTGATTGAGTGTTTTGAGTTTCTGTAGTCTAATAGGAAATCCCTGAGTTTAAATTGCATATCCTTTTTTGTCGATGATGAAGCCATGATACTTTTAATACCTTTTTTTAATTATTTTGACGTATATTTCGGGCTGTCCATTGCTTGATGGAGTATAAGTGGGCGTTGTAATATTCGTGATACCGTTCTCTTTACAAAATGACTTAAATTCTGATGACACAAAAGCGGTACCATTGTCAGATACTGTTGTTTCCATTAACCCAAAACGTGATATAAGTTCGTGTAACTTGTCTATCACTGCTGTTGAGGTACAACAACTCATGTCAAAATATTCCACCCATTTGGAGTACGCATCCACAATGACTAAGTACGTTTTTGCATTTATAGGGCCGAGGAAGTCAATGTGAATGCGTTGCCATGGCTTGTCTGGCAACGGCCAGGGTGTGAGGGGTACCCGGGGTGGCGCCGACCTAAGCTTTTGGCATATTGAGCAGTCTGATATGAAAACTTCAATCTCCTTGTCTATATTGGGCCACCAAAATCGACCCCTGGCGTTGGTTTTAATTATTCCTAAATGAGACCTATGTAGTTCACTTAATACCGTATGTCTCAACTGATTTGTAATAATCAATTTATGTCCTCTCATGAGGCAGCCGTTTTCCAGAGATATTTCATATCTGCAATTGTAATATGGCTTTAAAGTTTGGTCACAGTGTTTCGGCCAGCCAAACATAACAAAGTTGCAAACTTGTTTCATAATTATATCTTTGTTTGTTTGCTCACGCACATCATCGAGTTGTAACGGTAAATTATTTGATGCTATGTGATTTATGTACTGCGCCCTATCATGGTCAGCTGATGCATTGGCCCCTCCCACTCCCACTGAGTTTGTATCTGAACCGGTTACTCCCGCTCGGCTAAAGAAATCTGCGCAGTTTTTTTCGCTTCGAACGTATTGTATTGTGAAGTTGTAAGCAGACAGAAATATCGCGTATCTTTGTAATCTATTTGCTGACACCTCTGGGACACCTTTGTTCGGACTGAAAATTGACAGTAAGGGTTTATGATCCGTGCGAAGGATGAAGGGCACATCTCGTCCATACAAGTACGGATGGTAGCGTTTAACTCCAAAAATTATAGCCATAGCTTCCTTTTGAATCTGCCTGTAATTTTTTTCAGCTGAAGAAAGGATACGCGATGCATATGAAATCGGTCTTTCCCTGTCATTCTCTAACTGAGACAAAACTGCCCCGAGACCTGACGGTGATGCATCTACAGTTAAAATGAGAGTGGCATTCTGATCAAAATGAGTTAGCACTCTATCAGATGCCATCTCTTTCTTAATTTCGATAAAAGCATCTTCATGTTCTTGAGACCAATTCCATTTTGCGTTTTTGAGCAATAGACTGTAAAACGGGGCCAATACGGTGGACGCAGACGGCACAAAACTCCTGTAATAATTTACTAAGCCAAGAAATGATTGTAAATGAGTTACATTTTCCGGATTTTTGCATTTACAATAGCATCTACCTTTTCTGGCGACTTATGCCAGCCATTTTTGTCGATTATAAAACCCAAATAAGATATCGATTCTTGGAAAAAACTGCATTTTTCCTTCCTTAAAACAAGTCCTGCCTCACGAAATTTTTCAAGTACTCTTTGGAGACGATTTAAATGTTCTTTTCTATTACAACCTGTTATTAAGACATCATCCTGATAAGTCAATACTCCCTCTAAACCCGTCAAAGTATTTTCTATTGATCTTTGAAAGATAGCACTAGCACTAGACAGCCCGTATATCAATCGCGTGTACTGGAATAGCCCTTTGTGAGTGTTAATGCATGTGAGTGGTTGTGCATCCTCAGATAACAAAAGCTGCATGTAGGCATTTGATAAGTCAAGTTTTGTGAATTCTACACCTCCATGTAACTTCGCGAATAACTCCTCAATTTTGGGAAGTGGGTATTTTTCGACAACAAGTTGCTTATTTATGGTTTGCGAAAAATCTCCACATATCATTATGGTTAAGGACAGGTACAATGGGGCTGGCATAATTCGAGTGTTGTACTGATTTTAGTATGCCTTCTTGTACCATCCTGTTTAATATTTATGCTTCGGAACGCACCGGTTTTCGTTGCGCGGATCGACCGCGAGTGATCGGGACATCACTAGCTAGCTGTCACTTGCATAGAAAAAAAATGACTAGCTAGCTGTTAACTTGGCACATGGAAAATTGTCTAACACAGGTATCGGGGCCTGGTCGGAATGTTAATTGTAATAATCACGGAACAATCGTCGGGAAATAAGTGGATTTCACGTCATCGTAGTGAGTGCTTCATGCTGTGAAAGGTTGAAGTGGTTCGGTCACCAATTCGTCGCGTTCGGATAGCGACCCGTGTAGTCGGCAGCATCATCACGACAGCAACAGCAGCGGGCTACGATTCGAGTAAGATTCGACTCCCAAAACCCCCCACCCTGGTGTTCCTCATCCCGTACTCCTGCCTCGAATTGAGCTTTCGAATGCCGGTCCACGGCGTCAAGGTCAGTACTACTTGTGTCATTCCACTGAAAAACAACCCTACCAAGATTCACCCTTTTCGGTTGAGGCGTGGATTTAATCATTTTGGTAGCAGAGGAGCGGTTTCCTAGTAGTTTTTTTGTAGTGGGATAGGGTACCTCAGATTGGTCGGCAATCATTTTGTGAGTGAGTCTTGTGGTGTCGGTATACCACAATTTAGGTTCATTTTCGGTTAGTGAACGAATAATTGACGATTTAGTTAATGATTATTATAAATTTGTAGTCGGAAACTACTGTGCGCATAAAGGATTGAACGGTCATTCCGCGAAGTAACTATATTGCATTACTTTTGGTAGAACGTCGGGTTCTATAGTACTGCAGTGTTATTTCGGTTTACAGAGCAAGGTCAGGCTATTTAAGGGGTATTAAGCTGATTTTGCTGACCTCAGTAGATGTGTGGGTCATATCGGAGGGGCCACTTCTAGAAGGTTCACGGCTACCTACATTATATTAAAAATAGCTTTTTTTCCTATAATAATTTTTTGTGTGTTATTTTTTATTGTGCTTTATGGTGGCATTCTCTAATTGATTTAGAGTGTATAGTTATAAGGTGTATATCCACAGGGCGACCATATTAAATATTTTTAGGATTTAATTGTTTTAGTGGTTGCCTTAGTTTTGACAACTTAGTTTTAATTTCTGTGCCCAGCGCTGACGGGCAAGTGCTGGGCTCTGGCTATACTTAGTTCGGTAGTGAAGTATTCATTTTCATATTCATTTTATTTGCAAACATGTTCACGGGGGTTGGTTACAGGTGGGGGTGTAAATATAGAGTAAAAGTACATGCACCCTGAAAGGGTATCACAATTGTTCGCTTAATATCTAGATAAAACATTTCACAAGTAGTTAACATTTCAATTAAAATATACAAAATATCTTGTTTTAATATTCTTAATTATTGCAACGCTGAGATCCTCTATATCACTTATTTAGAATCAGTCATAAATTCGTCTATAGTGTAGTAGCTTTTTGAAATTAGCAGATTTTTTAGTTTTATGCTGAACGAACTAACGGTTTGTTCGTTTTTTATATTGTTTGGTAGGTTATTGTATATTAAGATTGACATATAGTATGGGCTTTTTTTGTAAATTTCTAGTTTAGGTTCTGGTAAAACTAAATTATTTCTCCGTCTAGCGTTTGTGTGGTGGTGATATTGTTCGGGGTGTTTTTTAACGTAGGTGGCTATTTCTAATATGTACAGCGATGGTAGAGTCAAAATCTTGTCTTTTTGGAAGTGGGGTTTGCAGCTGTCTATATGCTGAATATTAACTAAGATCCTGATACATTTCTTTTGCATAATAAACAAGTCTAGGACCAGAATCTATTAAATCTGTCAACATGGCACCTTCACCCTTGACGGAACTGCGGCATGGTGTCCGGGAGGAAATGAGATGGCTCGCCCATACTCATAAGTATGTGGAGCGACCGGACATGGATGATGTCCTGCTCAAGCGTGTGGAGGACGCAATGACACGCGTCGGGAAGGTGTGTCGGCTGGCTGCGGAGGCTGAAGCTCTCGGGCTTACTGATGAAGCCTCGGTGGCTGTAGTGAAACAGCTCTGCGCGGATGCTGACCAAGCGATGGAATGCTTGGGTGACATCGAGCGTCGCGCGGAGAAAATTAAGCGGTCGCGAAGGAATGACCGTGGGGAGGGTAACGGAGACCCACCCCCGAAGGGTGTTGTTGGACGGCTGCCACACCTGGAGATTCCGGCCTTCAGTGGGGCAATTGATGAGTGGCCAGCCTTCATCAATTTATTTGATAGTTTGGTCCACGGTCGGGACGACCTGGACAACGCCTACAAGTTGGCCCAACTATTGATGGCCCTGCGGGGTGAACCGAAGGAGTTGGTCGGTCACCTATCGGTCACGGCGGGCAATTATGAGATAGCAAGGTCCATATTGTTTGACCGCTACCAACACAAACGGCGGTTGGTTGATGCGCAGCTGGGGAAGCTGTTTAGCATCCCTAGAGTAACCCGGGATGTTGACATCCGAGTACAGGTGCTCAACCCTGTGCTGGTGGCCACTAAGGCCCTTCAGAACCTTGGTCTTCCGGTAGACCAATGGTCATACATTGTTTTATATATGGTTTTGTCACGATTGCCTGCAGCTGTTCAAAGTCGGTTTGAACAGCTGCATGGGGGCAGTAGCACGGAACTGCCCACGCTCGTCCAATTGACGGATTTTTTGGAGGGTGAATGTAGGCGATGTGACACACTGGACACGGAGGCCAGTGTGCAGTGCCAACCCGCGCCGATGCGGGAGGGGCCGCGCCCTCGGGAGGGAGGTCGAAACAATTTGGCGTTTTGAATGCCGCGCCTTCGGGTGACGGCTGACTGCACTGCGACAGTGCCGGTCATGACGTGACCAGTTGCGCCAAATTTAAGGCGCTCGGGGTAGCTGCCCGCAGGAAAATAGTCTTCCGCCACCGATTGTGTTTCGGTTGTTTGGGGCCGCACACGCTGAGCGAGTGCTCGCGCGCGTTCCCCTGTGAGTGCTGTGGCGGCAAGCACCACATAGTGTTGTGCCTGAATCGGTCAGGCCCTTCGGACGGTCACCAGGGCCGGACTCAGGTTGGTCGGCCACAGGGCCCAACCAGAGCCGGACCCGGTCCCCCTCCGGACAACGGGAGTCACCAACGGGGTGACTGGGACACCCGCGGATGGGACCCCCCCCCCCCCCCGAGGGGAAGGGGGCAGCGCGGGGGGTAACATGCGGGATAGCCAAGGTTCGGTCGCCGCTGTCCACGGTCAGCGAGGACTTCGGGCCGCTGGCTCACCGCGTGTTACGGGCGGGTGTCAGAAGGCACCTATGAGTAGCGCGAAGGCTGGGAGCCCACCACCTTCTGCGCCACCCTGCCCGTCGCTCTGGGAGGCGAACATTCGGATGTCGCCCCCATTTCTAGAGCGCCCCAGGTTGGATCCGCTCTCCCCCATTCATCCACGGTGCGCACCGGGCACACCGTACGCCGTCCGGTATGGTCGGATACCGGGACAGCGAGGGGCCTATTATACGGGTTGGGACCCCTTGATGCACATACGGTCTGATATGCCGGTTGCATATCAGCAGCCGAGTTACTCCAAGGCCGACGGAGGTCTGAGCGGGTTCGGATCCCGCGGAGGTCCCCGCTAGGGACACGCCGCCCACTTACAGGGTGCCGCCACTCCACAGACGGTCATGCTCCCCACCGCCTCTGTGATAGCGTGGAGTTCGGACGGCAAATCATGTGTGGCACGAGCACTATTGGACTCGGGGGCCCAGGGGTGCTTAGTCTCGTGCAACCTTGTAAGATGGTTGGGCATTTCGGTAAGGGAGTATCCACATTCCATTCGGGGAATTGGGAACACGGAAGTCAGTTCCGTTAAGGGAGTATGTCGGATTACTCTCTCGTCACGGGTGGATTCATCGGTGAATCTGACGGTCACGGCATTAGTCATGCCTAATGTGATGGGCTCACACCCTCACGTACGGTTGTCGCCCTCGGTGCGACAGTTGGTCGCTGGGTTGTCACTGGCTGACCCGGAGTTTGATATTCCGGGCCAGTAGACATTTTATTGGGTGTTGATGCCTTGGGATACCTGTTAGTGCCAGGTGTCCACGTCTTGCAGGCGACTGGTCTGGTTTCGGTCAACACCAGACTGGGCCATGCGGTAGTGGGTCCGGTCATGCCGGCTGCCCCACGCCTAGCGACTAGTAGTCCCTTATTCGGTTCTGTACTCTCGGAGGTGATACAGAAGTTTTGGGAGGTGGAGGAACCACCTACGGTCCGCCGGTTGGACCCGGTTGAAGAAGAGTGTGAACAGTTTTATCGGAACAATACTGGTCGCCTTCGGTCAGGTCGATTTATCACACGTCTTCCATTCCGGAGTGATCGCCCACCGCTGGGCAGTTCACACCATGCAGCCGAGACGCGGCTTCTGTCGATGGAACGACGCATGAAGCGTGACGGGATTTTCCGGCAGAAGTACGTCGACTTCATGCGGGAATACAAGTCGCTCGGCCACATGTCGGTTTCGGGTATCGACTGGAAGCGTGAAGACCACTGCTTCCTGCCTCATCACGCGGTCTTAAGGACCCAGGAGGGCAAAATACGGGTAGTGTTCGATGGATCGGCATCAACATCTAACGGCATGAACCTGAACTAGTGTTTGCATTCAGGGCCGAAGTTGAAACATGACATCGCGGATGTTATCACACGGTTCCGTCGACACAATGTTGTGTTTGTAGCTGACATCCGGATGATGTTTAGGCAGACTGTCATTCACCCTGACGATAGACGGTATCAGCTGATACTGTGGCGAGAGAGCCCAGATCAGCCCATCAAGGTGTACGAGCTGAACACCAACACGTACGGGCTACGGTCTAGTCCTTATTTGGCGATTTGCACTCTGCGGGAGTTAGCGGATCGAGAACGGTTAAATTTCCCTAGAGGAGCAGCGATCCTGGAGCATGATCTCTACGTGGACAATATCTGTACCGGTGCAGATTCCGTAGAGGAGGCGCTCGCTCGACGGGACGAGCTAGTTGAGCTCTTACGGGGTGGAGGTTACGAGCTCCGGAAATGGATGTCGAACTCTCCAGAGTTACTGTCTGGTCTTCCGGATGACTACCAGCAGGATCCCCACATTTTCGAAAATCTGGACAATCCGAATATGTTGTCGGTATTAGGCGTCCAGTACCAGCCGGTGTCAGACATGTTTTCGTATCGGGTCGAGTTGGACTTCCCGAAGGTCTGGACGAAACGGAACGTCCTTTCAACGGTGGCTAGGACATTTGATCCAAACGGGTGGATCACCCCGGTAACATTTCAGCTCAAGTGTTTTATGCAGCAATTGTGGTCTGCTGAGCTGAAATGGGACGACCCGATCGGCGGGTCATTGAGCTCAGAGTGGGAATCGTTCGTTTCGACCCTCCCTGGCATCAATCGGATTTCACTGCCACGGAGGTTGGTCCCCACCAAACGATACACCGCCACCCTGCATGGGTTTTGCGATGCCTCGGAGAAGGGCTACGGAGCTGCGGTATATCTGCGTACGGTCGACTCCTCGGGGGAGGTTGATGGTTGGTCATGGCCAAGAGCAAGGTTGCGCCGTTGCGCACTCGCCTGACCATTCCCAAATTAGAGCTTTCAGGAGCGGCTCTCCTGACTCGTCTGCTCAACCACACGATGACGGTTCTTCGTGGGTCAATAGCGTTAGAAGATACGGTCTACGCTTGGACGGACAGCCAGATCGTGTTATGCTGGCTGAAGGCTTCAGATTTCTGAAGCTGGAGATTTTTGTGGCGAATCGGGTTTCGCAGATTTTGAATTCGGAGGTTCCCTTAATCTGGAGACATGTTCCAAGGGAAATAAACCCAGCAGACTGTGCGTCTCGTGGGTGTCACGCTCCGGAGTCAGTTGGACATCCCTTGTGGTGGGGTCCAAAATGGTTGACTCAAGCCGAATCGGATTGGCCAATGAGTCCACGTTACCTCGGCGAACGGCGCCTTGACAGTCGGTGTCTGTACGACGCAACCAGAGCCGGAAGAGGAGCTCAGCCTGCTGGAACGGTACAGCTCGCTTGACAAGCTGGTCAATGTGACCGCCTGGATCTTCCGATTCACGAAGGCAGTCCACTTGGAGGTGGTCAGTGACCTCACTACGGAGGCATTTATCGCATGTCTGGATCGGTTCGTCTCACGAAGGGGCCTCCCGTCATTAATCCGTTCGGACAACGGCACAAATTTTGTCGGAGCCAGGCGATATCTGCAGGAGGTCACTCAATTCCTGAACGGTAACCAGGACGACATCGGTACGGCTTGCTCCCGACGAGGGATTGAATGGGTTTTCAGACCGCCGGGATGTCCTCATTGGGGAGGAATTTTTGAGGCTGCGGTTAAATCGGCTAAGTCGCACCTGACGAGGATCATCGGTGAGACCTCTCTACGCTTTTAAGAGCTTGCGACGCTGTTCTGTAAAATTGAAATGACACTGAACTCGCGTCCGTTGTGCCCGCTCAGTTCGGATCCAAATGATTTGGAAGCGTTGACGCCGGGTCACTTCCTGATAGGTCAGCCCCTTAACGCCCTGCCAGAATACCCATTCGGTGATGTTAAGTTAAGTCGGTTAACTAGGTGGCAGATGTTGCAGCAGATGGCTCAAGATTTTTGGAAACGGTGGTCCCTTGAGTACTTGCACATCTTGCAGCAGCGCCTTAAGTGGACTGACCGGACGAGCCCCCCTCAAGTCGGTGAATTGGTGCTGATTAAGGATGCGAACCTGCCATCATTGAGATGGAGACGAGGACGGATCGTCAATTTGTACACGGGTCGGGATGGCACGCCTCGATCATCAGAAGTCAAGGTGGGGGACTCGGTCCTCAAGAGAGCGGTCGCAACACTTTCTCGCCTTCCTATTGATTAGGGACAGATTCGGGCCTGTCCGGGCGGGTGACTGTTTAATATTTATGCTTCGGAACGCACCGGTTTTCGTTGCGCGGATCGACCGCGAGTGATCGGGACATCACTAGATAGCTGTCACTTGCATAGAAAAAAAATGACTAGCTAGCTGTCAACTTGGCACATGGAAAATTGTCTAACACAGGTATCGGGGCCTGGTCGGAATGTTAATTGTAATAATCACGGAACAATCGTCGGGAAATAAGTGGATTTCACGTCATCGTAGTGAGTGCTTCATGCTGTGAAAGGTTGAAGTGGTTCGGTCACCAATTCGTCGCGTTCGGATAGCGACCCGTGTAGTCGGCAGCATCATCACGACAGCAACAGCAGCGGGCTACGATTCGAGTAAGATTCGACTCCCAACACCCCCCACCCTGGTGTTCCTCATCCCGTATTCCTGCCTCGAATTGAGCTTTCGAATGCCGGTCCACGGCGTCAAGGTCAGTACTACTTGTGACATTCCACTGAAAAACAACCCTACCAAGATTCACCCTTTTCGGTTGAGGCGTGGATTTAATCACATCCTATTTAATTCCTGGTCCACTTTTTCTTTTAATGCAAACGGGACAGATCTTGCTTTCGTAAAGATCGGTTTCGAGTCAGGTTTTACATATAAGCTAACTGTGTGCTTATTAAAGCAACCTAACCTGTCTGAAAATACCTCTGGATATTTAGAAGTCAACGACTTTACTATATTTTCAGTTTCAATTTTTCAGGAGGATTTTACACTTCTGGGAGCCCCTATTTTCCCGGAGGGTATACCGCGGTTTATTAAGACAAAGATAGATATCCTCACGGCTTCCAAAAAGCACCTCAAGCAGCTCTCCGCCCATGTTGCCCTGACTATTTTAAAAAGTTGTCTCTCTTCCGAGACTAACCTATTCCGTTAGGACTGCTCCGGTTTGGTTGCATAGACAGGCAACTCTAAGTTATGATGCGGTATTAAAGGATTTACTGGAGTGCATCATTAACGTGGAAATGTCCTCGACTCAGTGGGCGCAGGCTGCGCTGCCGATCCGGCATGGAGGTTTAGGTGTGCGACGTTTACAGGACACCGAGCTTCCAGCCTTTTTGGCTTCTTCGCATGGTGTTGTGGAACTCGTAACTCATATCTTGGGTATTAATGGTGACGGGTTTCGCATCCCTTTTGCGGAGGAGGCGGAGGGCTTATGGAAGGCTCGTTGTCCTGGAAGGGATCTGCCGGAGAGGTTGGATAGTCAGCGCGCGTGGGACGAGGCCATGTGTGAGGTGACTCGGGACGAGCTGCTTGCTCAGTCTGTGGGACCTGAGTTGGCGCGGTTGCGCGCGGTTTCTCAGCCCGACTCGGGCATGTGGCTGCACGCATTACCTTCTCCACAGCTAGGCACTCTCTTGGACAATGATTCATTGCGTGTGGCAGTTGCCTTGCGTTTGGGATGCACAATCTGTCAGCCGCATCGTTGCGTTTGTGGGGCATGGGTGGATGGGTTGGGACGCCATGGCCTTCACTGCGTCAGGAGCGCTGGCAGGTTTTCTCGGCACCACGCAATTAATGACATTAATACCGTACCGTAGGGCTTTGGTTTCGGTCAACGTTCCCAGTGTGCTGGAGCCGCCTGGTTTGTGCCGTTCGGATGGGAAGCGTCCTGACGGACTGACATTGGTGCCATGGGAGAGAGGGCGGTCTCTTTTGTGGGATGCAACTTGTGTCTGCACGTTCGCAGCCTCCCATGTGGTTTCCACAACTGCCACTGCAGGTGCTGCGACTGATCAGCCGCTAGGCTGAAGTATCAAAAGTATGCCGCTCTAGCTAACAGCTACATTTTCGTGCCGCTTGCTGTCGAGACGACTGGAGTGTGGGGGATACAATGAAAGAGTTGGGCCGACGCCTCAGAGACAGAGGTTTTGACCACCGCTCCGGGGCATTTCTCATGCAGAGGATTTCCTTGGCTGTGCAGCGGGGTAACGCTGCCAGTGTCTTGGGAACCTTTGGCAGGGAGATGTCCTGGGGCGGATTGTTTAGTTAGTTTTTGACATATAGATATATTATTTTATTGTTGATAGAATATTATTATTAATTTGTAATAGTGCATGATACTTGTATTTTTTTTTGAATGAATAAAAAACTAATTAATGGGGTTTCAATGTGATTGATTTTACTTATTTGCAGGTTGAATGCTGACATAAAATTTCTACCCAAGAGAGGTGGGCCGCCGTCAGCTATAACATGTATATCTAAGATTTTAGTATCATTTTCATAAGTCACTGGTACACTAATTAGCCCTAAAGGATATATTTTACCACCAGTATAAACTTTTAAAACCAAACTACTATTACTTAGCGGAATGTCATTAAAGTGTTTACGGTAAATAAGGTCTGATATAGTTGTTACAAACGACTCACTATCAACTTCAAACAAAATGGTGGTTCCGTTAATGTTTACATTTTGCATCATGGCTTCACCATTTTGTGTTCGAATGTTATAAATGCATTGACCCTTACCATCATCATCATCATCACCAACATCAGCGCTATCATCTTCTATATAGTTGTGATTTTTTTGAATTGAACGATTTTTCTTCGTGCACATCCTCTTCAGATGCCCTATAACACCACATTGCTTGCAGGTGAGTTTAGCAAACTTGCAGGCATTAGCCGAGTGACTGGTATATCCACACACGCTGCAATGGATGTTGCCCCGGTTTTGTTGCTGTCTTGTAGCAATACAGCTACAAGACAGCAACAAAGTTTGCAGCTTCCTCTTGAAGTGGGTGCATAGATCCTCTTGTCGTCCCTGGAGTCACAAGTCGTGCTGCAGCGCGGGCGCAGCGAAGTCCCTGGGCGATATCTAGTGCTTTTGCCAAAGTGAGGGTAGATGCGTCTTCCGTGAATAACTTGTCGCGGGCAGGTCCCGGCTCCATGCCGAGCACGAATCGGTCTCGGGGAGTCTCATCCAATGATGTGAATTTGCAATGGGTAGCTAAGCTCCTAACGCGAGCAGCCCACTCATTTAATTCTTCACCAGGCGTCTGGAGTGCAGCATGGAACATATGACGTTCACCGATTATACACTTCCGCGGGAGAAAGTGGTCATCCAGCAATTTCAAAACTTCTTTGTAAGTTAGCGAACTGATGTCCTTTGGATGTGAAAGGTCACGTACTAGCTTGTACGTAACCTCAGCGAGTGCACTGAGCAGTATATCACGTCGTCTTACTTGCGATTTTTCATCATCGAGCAACTCATTTGCCACGCACCACTGTTGAAAACGTTCTTTGAACACTAACCAGTCCTGTGATTCATGATTGAATATTGGTAAAGATCCAATTAGCGACGAGTTTGACATAGTGGCGGTTTATTTGCACGCTAAAGTATTTATTTTTGATCCGAGTCGACACTGTTAAGTATGTGGGAAATGACAACACAACGTTCTGCTATAAGGGCTCAGTAACCACTGTTTAATAGAGAGAGAGGTTCGAGCGCGCTGACGCAGTCTAGCGCACTCGATAGTTATAGCTACATACGTAACACATTGGTAATGTAGATTTTAAATGTCATCATGTATAACAGTTAAAATCTACATTACCGATTCTAGTGCTGTTTTTTAACAAATTCTCTGCTTCATATGGAGATGAATTTAGACGCTCTGTTGTGAGTAAGGGTAGATTGGTGATAAATTTTTCAGAAGCTTGAGCTACCTCATCGTTGGATTTAACAACATTATCACCTATCTTTAAGCAGAAATTATTGTCCCTTGCTATAACTTTGCCAGTTATAACTTTTGAAATATTTGACATGACTTTTGAAATATTTGACAAAATTATGGAGGAAGCCCATTAAAGTTTGTTATAACAGAAAAAAGTTAATTAATTGTGGCGATCTTAATGTAGATTTGCTTGTAGATACAACAATGAAACAACGATTAATAACTCTGTCGAAGGCATTTGATTGTGTTGATCATGATACGCTACTAATGAAATTAAATCATTACGGAGTTAGAAATAAAGCGTTGGATATCCTAAGATCATACCTAAGCAATAGAATTCAACAGGAAGAAGGCAACGGCGTCAAATCTGATGGATCGGGAGTAAAAATCGGCGTTCCAAAAGGTTCCATATTAGGCCTTTCATGGTGGAGAAATTGACTGACATTGTTTGTCGATGATACTTCACTGGTCTTCAAAATTGAAAGTCAAAAAGAAGATTTTGATGATCTTAATGGAGTATTGTCTGTAACCTTGAATTGGTTCACAGTTAATAATTTATTATTAAATGCTGGTAAAACCAAATGTATCAAATTCTCACTTCCAAATGTCAGGCAAGTTGAGACCAGTTTAGTATTAGACAGTAGCACGTTAGAATTAGTAAATGACACAAAGTTTCTTGGAATAACCATTGATAGCAAATTGCAGTGGGGACCCCACATAAATAAATTAGCTGGTAAATTAAGTTCTGCGGCTTACGCTGTTAGGAACATCAGACAAAACATGGATGTGGCTACATCTAGGCTAGAATATTTTAGTTACTTTCATAGGGTCATGTCCTATGGTATCTTGTTGTGGGGGAAAGCATCGGATATTTTTATTTTACAAAAAAGAGCTATTTAAGCAATTTATAATTTAAAACGTACAGACTCCTTAAGAGAGCTTTTTAAAGAAATTGATACTAACTGTAGCCAGTCAATTTATTTTCGAAAATATTATGTATGTGCGCAAGAACCTTACAACATTTTCCAAACTTAGCGATAGCTGTAATTTTAACCTAAGAAATAATAATAATAATAATACCTTGGACACCATTTACACACATTGATCTAGCCCCAAACTAGGATTCCCTGTATCTTGGGTAATAGACAACAATACACATACTTATAAACGACAGGTAGCTGTGTCCCTATCTTAGTTTTTAATATTACAGCCATGAATTTGGCTAACCTGACTGCTTCTATTGAGCACAGACAAGGGATATTGGAAGACCTTCCAAGTAATTTAAATTAGTTCATAATACAATAGAGAAAATCTCTTGCATACATAAGCCACTAAATATATCAAGCAAGCATAGGAGATCAAAAATGTGTAATATCTTGCCCTAATTAAAATAGTCAAAAAAAGTGTAATAACATCCCAACATTGAATAATATTCAGACAAAGGGTAAGCTCCATAAATATTACCCATAAAATCATGCAGGGGCTACCTGGCAAAGAACTTGTATTAGAATTCTTTCTTTATAAATTCTTCTAACACCGATGTTATTTGTATTACATTATGATATTAGATGTCTTTTAACATAAATAATTACAAAATTTTCAGTTGTTACAATAGAATAACTGCTGTTGGAGGTGGTTCTTTAATCTTAGTAAAAAAAAGTATTGAAAGTGAAACAACGGAAATATATTCTTGCACTTACTGTAGAAATACAAATAGATGTATCCTGTGTTGAGTCGGATAGCCATATTATTGTTTGTATCTACAGACCTCTGAGAGATGAAAAAGGCCATGGCAATTTTGAAATTTTTAATATGAAATATTTGTATTTTATGGCAAGCTTTTACTGTATGGGAATGTAAACATAACAATTTTATTAACATTCCGTGAGCAGAGTTTTAAAATATTTAATTAGGTCCCATTTGTTTACCTCACCCCTATTTCCAAACATGAGTACTAAGTTTGATTCAGGTGTTGAATCAAGTGTCTTTGTTATTTTTTGCATAACATCATGAAAACTAGGGTTTGGTAAACCGTTATTTATGATGACTTTCTTCCAATTTCATCAGAAAACAGTTTTGCTCATTATGTTTTTGTGCAAACCTGAAATCTTGGGTCGGATACTTATTTCAAGCATCTTGGTTTCAATTTTAAAGCTGGTCTCTCCGGCTGTTGCACGGAACATTGGCAGTCACACAAATGATTGGCCACCAAAGAGTCATAATGTTCCTGATTACTATGGATCAGTTTGAGCATGGCCAGGGAGTACTCCTTAATGGCCACTTGAGATTTTTCATAGCGGGAAGTAATTGAGCTCAAGCAGCCATTGACACTGGCAAGTTCAGACTCAAGATTTTGCAGGTCTTTCTCATATTTTATTTTATTAATTTCTAACTGCCATAAAGGAGATGAAAGTCAAAAAAACAACTAAGAGGGGTACTAAATAAACCTATAAGTACATAACTACAAGTACTTCTATGATTTATTTATATATTGAATTGAATATAGACCTCTGCTGTATTTTCGAAATGCATCAACTTGAGGACAGGGCGGAAAAAACAATTTCTAAACAGGCATTTTATAAAAAAATATTCTTGCGTACCTGGATCCCAGTTCTCCACCGGAGTGTCCATGTTCACGTACATCGGCATACGGCTGAGCAATTAGAATAGTATGTAAACACTAGAGAAATATGAAGAAACGAATTTAAAATATTACATTTGTTGTAGGTCGCACAGATTACATTTCTCTCATAAATGGGTACTTAAAAACCCATGACGGTCATTACAACACCGCATGATTCTAAAACGTTAGACAAAGTATTGATAATTTTGCTAAAATACACTCAATCAATCGAAACCCTATCTTCAAAATACGCAACCATCCCTCTGTGATGTCTGTCAGTCTGTGACGCAACCGCAGGAGACCGCAGCACCCACCCACCAACAGCCAACAGCAGCCGACTAACCTTTTTTTTGCAGCAAATTGAAAATCGTAGGTCCGATTGTACTTATGATGAAGTTAGATCTGAAAGCCATAGACAAATTCCACACACTGTCAATATTATTTCTATAATGGGCGTAGGTGCATAGATGGCGCTCATGACGACACGATAATTTCTGAGCAGTATTTTTTCAAAATCCAATAGATGTCGTCGGCGCCATCTATTTTTACCTGTTTACAACACGCATCAGTGGCGGATCCACGGGGGGGGGTCCTCGGGTCCGGACCCCCCCCCAGGAGGGTCCGGGCCCGATTGGACCTGAATTTTGAATCCTGATATTCTGTCGCCAAAAATTTGCATATTATATTTTACGATTCGAAAATTCAAAAAAGATTGTAATGTGCACGGTCACCGCGAGGATCAGTCAACCACAATCAACACCAATTGACAGCTACAACATAACCTCACTTATGCGTTTTTCGAAAATCATTTTTTGAAACAATTCTCATTGTTTGTCCAATTCCGCGTCAAGTCCGAACTTATTTTAAGCAACTAACTTCATCCCCGGCCACTTTTTTCATGTGAGAAAACATGGATTTACCGGATATTAACAAGTCCAAGGTACCAACTTTTCAACACATTTTTAATAATTATTCATTTGAACAAACTCTCAATTTCAACAAAAATCGCATCGGGACGTCCTTCCCCTTTGAAATACACCCTTTTTTCAATTTTTTTTCTCATTTTGGGCCGGGGCAGCAAAACTATACAAATACCCGCATTTTTTAACTTACCGATTCTTCCTTTTTTTTCTTCTCTGGTTCAGATCCGGGATCGAGACGAGTGAAATAAGCGAATAAATTTATCTTCATGTTCTTAGCTCGACTCAAACGGAATGACACCGATAAAATTCTCCAACCTTTCGTATCTCCTCAAAATACTGACACAGTTGATCACAAATCACGACAGATCACGACAAAATGACTGAATGACAGATGCATTTTGTTACAGTAAAAGTTCGGGGAAAATCTCACGCCGTGGCGCTGGCATCGCAGTATTGTTGGCGCGCTATTTAAAATGTCGAACACGTGAGATATGTAGAATACAGAAAACGACATTTCTTGAATGTGCATATTTTCATATTCGTGATTTTACGTTTTTGTGACTACAACGCATAATAAATATATGCTTTGATTGTTTATACCTTCAATTACGGCGCATATATCTATAATATAATAATTTACATATATGTATGCACATATATGTAAAAAAAAATATATACTCTGTCGTGAAGAGGATGTTCTGTATTAAAACGTATGTACACACAAGGGACATTATCATAGTTTTATGCGGGATGTAATGAGAGAATTAGAAAATGAGGTTATGTTAGGTTATGTTAGAAAATGAGGTTATGGTTAGGCAGAAATTTTTTGGACCCCCCCCTCGTCGAGATCCTAGATCCGCCACTGACACGCATGTAAAGCCGGCGCCAGATACATTCAAACATTTGATCACATCTTTGAAGACTTTGAACACATATTGTCGCAACCTGCCAGACAGCTTTGAAAACATTTGTGTACACAGTATACTGGTAGACGATAAACAAGATGGACGTAGATTTTTTTTAATTTAACTCGTATATAGAACAAGGTACATAAGGAAAAACCATGTTTATTCTGACCCACGCGTCAGCTGTGCCCCCAGGGCAGGCGGCGAGCAGCACGCCTCCTCACGGAGTGGCGCGGTCTCGGCGCAACACACTTCAGCCTCCCGCCATCACCTCGGCGTCTCCAACCGACGAGTCGATGAAGGTCTCCGTAGCAGCAATGAGGTGTTGGCTTCTTTGTACCAGTTTTGTACACCTCGATGTAGTCTCGAAAGGGCAGCCACTCCTTGACACGGGCATTTTCAGGCCACACGGTGATCGAGAAAACTCTGTCAAAAAGCTCCATGGGTACACCTATTTTGTACGACTTGTATTTGTCCTTCGTGGGCCGTTCTTCGACGGTGCTTTCTCCTGGTGAGCACATATTTTCCACATAGAGCGTCACTTCCTCTAGATCCGATCTCATGTTCCAGAGGTGGAAGAACTTTAATTTCTCCACGGCTCGGGGGGTGCAGGTGTTGGCTCCTCTGGTGCAGCGCAAAGACCTGGGCTTTCCAGATTTTTTGGTGACTTCTGTCCATTCCTCTACAGTTAGGATCGCAGGAGCCTCCACAGTGATAGTTCTGGTAGTTGCCGTGGGGGTTCTGCTGGTAGGTATCGGTGCAGGGGTCTGTGGAGTTGTTGTGGTTGACCTTTCACTCTTGTTGGATACTGCTGGTCTGTGACTAGCAGCTTTTGCGGCAAAAGTTGGACGTGTGGTATGTCTCCCTTCGATAGGCAGCTGGTTCTTGATGTGTGCCGTTGCAGATTTCTGTTTGATCTCGCTAGCTTTCCCGTCCAGTGAATCCAGCTTAGTTTGAACTTGTTGCAGGTGAATCTGTTGGCCCATCTGTTAACCCAAATGCCCAATCTTGTCGTCAAGACGTGCTTGACGTGCGCTAAAAAACCGACACCGCATGGCAAAGTGCAAATATTTGTTCAAACACATATTCAAAGTCCCGAACCACACTTAACAATCAAAGATGTGTTCAAATGTTTGAAGCTATGTCTGGCGCTGGCTTTTTAGAATATGTTGTTTGGTTTTGTTACTCTAACCCTAAAACGGAACTTTTATGACAAAAGTCACCTAGAGTACTGTAAAGATTGACAAACTTATCTGTAGAATGAAGGGATGACGCCACCATCGAAAAGGATTGCCACATAATACATAAATTGCTGCAATCGGTGCAAATAGTGGATGTAACACACGATTATTTTTAGCGATTTATTAATTTAGGATTGATACATAAATATAGCCGTTTTGTTAGCCAAATACAAAATATACATATGTACATAACTTTTATTAATAACAAAAATCCACAATATAAAGCACTTGGCACTTATCACTACTTTTAACATCTAAATACGTATTTTACAAGAGGTCTACTCGACCAGACCGTACGATCGACAAATGATTAAGTATAAATATTGCTTATAAAAATGTAATTGCTGACACATTTCATTTCAAATTATCGTTTTATTGAAAACTTTTCACACAGTAATTATGATCTAATGAAGCCGAAGTAGGTATGTGCACTAATAAATTCCACTAATTTCCTCGAATCTGAGTCACTGTCACTATCGGTATCAGAGCCACTGTCTAATCTAAATTGACTATAAAGGGCTAATCTAAATATCCGTCGTTTTGTCAATAATCCTCTTCAATTTTATGCACGTGTGCTGCGTGTGCACAATATTTTTGCCATTCTAAGGCATCAATAGAACTGAACGCTTCGGTTACTAGTTTCGGCATATTTTCATTTTTGTGCTCTATATTTACTTCTGCTACTCTCCTTTTCATTGAACTCCATACCATCTCAATAGGATTTAGGTCACAGTGATAGGGTGGCAGCCGTAAACATTTGTGACCATGTTGTGCTAATAAATTATCAACTTCATGTACAGTTTATATTTACAGTTATATTTACAGTTTACAGTTTATATCGTTTGACAATCTCAAGCAACTGTGGTTTAGTAATTTCTGATGAGAATTCGAAACGATTCTCATTTAACCACTTTTGAATTTCGGGTTTGATTGTGTTTGTACTTGGAGCCTTATTAACCCGAATGCTATGGTATGGAGCGTTGTCCATTACTACCAAAGATGGTTCTTCAAGATTGGGTAGTAATTTTTCGGTTAACCACTTTTTGAAGTTTGTGTTATTCATTTCGTCGTGGTAGTCCCCACTTTTGGTATTTGATTTAAATACAAGGTCTGCGTTTTGGACAAACCCCGTTTCTCCTCCCGCATGAACAATATTAAAAAGTTGCCCTTTAGATACTGGTTCTAGAACTCCATCTGTTTCTTGACTTTGCCAGCATTTTTAGTGGTATATGAGAAATGTATATAAGTGGTCGACGATTAGCTGAAAGAGATTGTGTTTAATTCTTGCAAATAATAATAGACTCTCCACGCAGAAATATCATTGCGCTCGGTTAAAACCTTGCGATTGCTTTGAGTTTTTTGGAAACGAAAGCCAATTGTTCGTAACAATTTCAGAAGTGTTTCTCTGCTACCTTGGAAATTTATTTCGTCTTTTAGAACAGTAAGCAGTTTATTAATCCTTGGTAATTCCCTTTTAATCGCATAAAATTCATGCACCTTTCGCTTGATCAAACCTAGATCGAAACTGTCAACTTCTATTTTGCCACGTGTCCTTTTTCTCGATGTTCCTGGTGTGGTTATTTTCGTACCCATTTCTGCAGCGGTTTTACCTTCTGCAATAATTTTATAAATTGTTGATATACCAATACCTAAAAAAAAAAATTTAAACATCATTAGAGTAATAAAATTTGAGAAAATGTAACCAAATTCTAGGCGGCCGAAGTCGCGGGCACCAGGTTATATATAATCTACATTAAATTGGAACTAATAAATACCTACAGCTGTTTTATTTAATAACGTATTATCAAACGATGTCGAGAATTTATTTAATAATAATCTGGTAACACTAGCCTGACGCGGCTGCAATGCGTTTGTATTCTATTTCAAACGGTATTATTGGAGCTTTTTGCAGCTTTTCTGCATCAAAGAATAATTTCATTTCGAGAATAATTTATTGTACACCACCTTTGATTGCCTTCGGCATGATTATCAAACAAAATACTTGTAATATTGGAAAAACTAATGGACTTTCAACTGAACAACACAACACAACAACAACTGACAGCGAAGTGACATTTTCAAAATGGCGTCCGTAGTTTCCCCTTTCGCGGTTCTACAGATACGTTTGTGGCTCTGTAGATTATATTGTGGGCATTTGTGGGGAAACAACTTATTTGTTATTTTCCGGCCAGCAGAAAAGCGAAAGGGTCCATCCATATCCCCCTCAGAGCACTCCTTTTTGAGTCACGAGATTTAGACACAGATATTCAATTATTCAGCCTATACAATACATAAGTAAACAACCTATGATTAATGTGCAGTCTGATGATTTTATTAATTGGCTGGGGAGGAAGAAGAATAAAATCCCGGTCTCGGTTGTTTATTTGTGTGACGTCACTCTTTCCAGTTCCCACGACATTGACACAGGCTATCCTAGTGTGGAGCCAGAAGCAAGGTATGTGCCTGTAATCTGGGTGTAGCAGAAAGGTGTAGTCATGTTTTAGGCATATCATTCTGAACCATTTTCACTATGAAACCAATTTGATTTCCGAGACTGGATTCCCGTGAAGGACGAACTTTCGGAACCTTGGGGCGCGAGTCCGGCTCGCACTTGACCGTTTATTTACTTTGGCCTCATAAAATAATTGATGAATGTGGTAAATACCATCATAGAGTAAATTTATACTGCCCCTGTGGACGGACATGATAAAAATAGTAGATTATACAACAAGGGCATAAAAGAAGCCATTTTAACCAAGACTTAATGGGTATCCAACCGGGCCGTAGGCGAGGTTGGATAATTAAGTCGAGGATAAAATGTGTTTTAAGACTGAGACAAACTGCCTTTTGCTTTTCACTTCGATTGCGAGGAAATAAAACAGTGGAAAGGTAAACGAAAAAAAAAACAGTCTTTCCCGCCACTGTATTTATTTTTCTGCATGTACATAATGTTTATTGTTTAGCATAAGTCTTACGCGATACTGCCGAGTCATACGTTCTTTATTTTGTTTTTGTTATGAATGCTTGATTTAATTAGTTTTTAGTTACTTTTTTTTCTAAACAACTAGAATGCAAATAAATTAAAGTAGAAGTTTTAAAATAACAAGTTTATTTAATGCAGTCACCTTCTGTCTGACTAAACGGCTCAATTGACTTTATCTACGCACGTATCATATATACTTACCCTAAAATCAACTCAGAAACCATAGGGCAATGACATGCATTATGTGTATGACACATCGATGCGGATATGGCAATTTACAGAGAAACAAATTTTGCGCATCAAAGTAAAAAAAAAATACTGTGATCGTCGAATCGACGTTCTGATTTTTTTTCCAGTTACTTTAGCTCCTCGTTTCTTGAGTTCGTCCTTTAGATCTTTAAGCTTCCACGTATTGTACATGTTGAAAAGGCTATCGAACACGGTGTAGAACCCATAAAACACACAAATCTGTTCATAACCAAAACATAAACAAAGTTTGACATGGCCGGATCGCTACTAGCGCCATCTGCGATTAGTTTTGCCTGTGGATCCCCATTGTCTTGATGTCTGTACAGTACCTACCACCAACTTAACGGTTCAGGTGGCTCAAACATGAAATTAATGCCCTCCCAGTATGAAATGACATTAGTATGACATAGACGCTAGCGGCGCTTTCAACTGAACAGTTTTGTTGGTGACACTGCTTTCCTCGGATTTTGTAACTCGAATGATCCGAGAACTACTAATATTATTATTCGACTACAAAATTAGCGATCGCTAATCCTAAAAATCGAATGATGACCACTTATTTCAATTCGAATAACGAAATCAGACAGAACCACTGTAGGTTTGTCAATTGTCAATTGTAAGACGGGCTGGTTTCCGCAACTCGACGACGAAAGCGCCTATTTTGCGTGTAGGTGGGAATGCGATATCATTCGAGCCAACCCAACTCCTCCAGGAACGCCAGCAGGCCCTTTACGTTACCGGGTATCCCTGGAAGGTCCCTTGATTGACCGAAGTGTTTAGCCCTGTAGTCCGCTACTCCTGTGCACTCCATGAGGACGTGAGCAGCCGTTTCTTCTGCCTCCAAGCAGGCTCTGCAAAGGGGGCTGTCGGTAACACCTAGGACACATAGATGTTTATTAAAGAAACCATGGCCAGTGCTGCAGTCACCAGTCGCAAGCGCGGCCTACTCAGTCGAAGCAAGGTCTTAGCAAGCCTAGCGCTAGGGGACGGCAAGGCCAGCTTAGCCTGTCTGCACTCCTCATGGTTTGTCCAAAGAGTGGCATGATCATTCCTGGTCGACTCTCTCAGAAATGTGCGTACCATCTTGAAGGGAAGAGGGATGATAGGTTCGGGACCATACGCTGCCAAGCTAGATCCTTTACGCGCCAACTCATCCGCTGCATCGTTACCTCTTGACCCGCTGTGTCCTTTTATCCATTGAAGGATTACGCGGTTATGTTGACATACCTCCATTAGTCGTTTGTGACACTCGTAGATTAGCCCTGAGTTAATAGTGTTGCTATTTAGGGCTTGTAAGACGGCCATGCTATCCGAGAGGATTCGAATGGAGGAATCTCTTACCTTTATCGATGCTTTGGCATTAGCGGCCGAGATGATGCCCATGCATTCAGCTTGAAAGACAGTATTATGGGCACCCAGTGGAATGGCTATCTTGATGTTTAGGTCCTCCGAGAAGGTGCCTGAACCAGTGCCTGCTTCAGTTTTTGAACCATCGGTGAAAATTCTGAGCTCTTTAACGTCGTATATTTTACACTACAATACAACCACTGTAGGTTCGATATTGTACACTACAACATTGTAGTGTAAAATATCGAACATAGGACTGAATCTCGCTTGCAGCCGAATAACCGAAAGAAAAGCAAGCGAAAATTTTGAATAATCGAGTTGGACCAGGGTTTGATGCATGATTTCCGAACCGCTAATCGCTAATATGTAATGGCTGCAACTTAAAGTTATAGATGTCGCAGGCAATTTGTTTGATTTCGCATTTTACAAACGGCGTCGTCCGTTTACAAACGCGCGTTGCTATGTAATATGCCGAAGGCAAATTGACACTCCTTTATGTTTTAAGCATTTATTGTTGTTCTTACATGTTCAACCTAACACGAAGGGTAAAGGGGGCTTCGCTTCGCTCACCCCCTTTACCCTTCACCTAAGCTACCGCAGTGTTTTGCCCTGATAATTTGCTATTTTAATTCCAATTTGTCAATTTGCCTTCGGCATATTACATAGCAGCGCGCGTTTGTAAACGGACGACGCCGTTTATAAAATGCGGAATCATACAATTTGCCTGCCACATAGATATATGGTTGAATATTGCTTGCAAGTTGGACAGTCGGCCACTTGTTTGAATTATGTTGTCGGCTGGCGAATACACATTAGTGGGTGCGCGTCGATTAGTATTCGTCGATCGCTGTCCATCGCAGTTCGTTGTTGTGAAGTGACCAATCGAATGATTTAGGTGTTCCATTCGAATACGTCGAATGAATGCCATAATCAAGTGATTTTATTAGTGTCATTCATAATCGCGCATCGCTAATGTTTTGTTGTTCTTACATGTTCAACCTAACACGAAGGATAAACGGGGCTTCGCTTCGCTCACCTAAGCTACCGCAGCGTTTTGCCCTGAGAATTTGCTATTTTAATTTCAATTTGCAACTTGCCTTCGGCATTACATAGCAGCGCGCGTTTGTAAACGGACGACGCCCCGTTTGTAAAATGTGGAATCTTACAATTTGCCTGCCACATATATATAAGGATGACAAATTTTTCAGCGTATGAAAATGGATCTTCCGTAACGTGTGGGCTTACACCAAAATTAGACAGAAGTCGATAATGCTTTTGAAAAATTGGCCAGCTTGATCTTTTTGTATGCCCTGATAATGCACTCCTAGTGTCACATCCAGTTAACTGTGATAAGCCAGCAATGATTTTCTTTAATCATTTGTCATGTTGTCTAGTATATTTTTAACAGCAATAAATTTTGGTGAGTTGTTCAGTAGTAGCACATCAGTTCGCGACAATTGACTATAAATATTACAAAACCTGATCATAGTATAAATAAGACCTGATCGCTTGCAGTCAATCCCGTGTAGGATGAATCGAGTATCAGCTTCTTCTTGATTACCTACTTCTCAAGTGATCCACGTTTCTCTGTGCGTTGGTGCTCACTTACTGTGGGTCTGAATATCCATCCCACCAGAAGTGAGAAGTTCGTGTGTGGTTGGGAGTTTTGATGCTCGAACGAATGGCGATTTCTTTTGACTGAAAATCGGATAGTCGGGCTTTGTTTTCAGTAGAGTGTATGAATCTATTCCATTTTAGAGGCAGAGGTGTCTCGCGTCCTGATATTTGATGCTCGATCGGAATGACAGATTGTCGTCGCTTTTCATAAGTTTTATCATGTCGGTCAAAAAGAATGTGGACCCTCTTGCAATCATTGGTTTTTAAGTTTTGCTCACGTCCGAAGGAGATACTTGGAACCTACAGCCCTTCACGTATTCCCGGTTAGTGCGAAGGAGCAACAAATCAATACTAAAGTTTCCAGGTTCTCGAAAGAGTACCTGTCCAAATACAGTAAAATCTATAAAAACATGTGACATTGGCGAAATTAACCTAGCTGTTAGACCGCCATTAATTGAGAAATTGAATTGAAGTTTGAAACTATATATGTATATTTATAAAAACTTACAAAAACCTCACTTAAGTCTCCGAATATTTTGTCATCTTTAGGCTTCCAGAGCTTGGCCATCAATCAGGGTAGCAGTTTTCATATTTGCTTCATTGGTTATAGTCTCAAATGTAGATTGGTCTGCTATCAAATTACCGAGAACTGCCTTTGATGTGTGTCTGATTAGTCCATTGGTGTCAAAAACAGATGGTGTTGGAACACGCAACTCATTTTTTTTTATATTTTTAAATTAATTTGACAATCGCTCTTTATTGCAGACAACATTCACCTGTTTTCTGCAATAAAGAGTGATGACGAACTAACATATTTTTGTCTACAATTATTAAAAAAAAACAGGTTTTCCAGTTACGTGTAAGTGCTTGAATGTTTTTGATTTCACTTTTTTGTCTGTTTGTTTTTCTATTACACGGTCCGTCTTAAAATCGATACATAGTTAAAGCCCATGGGATTGGGCTGAGAGTAGATCGTTCGCAATCTCATTAGAAGCTTTCTCTCTGGTAATAGTAGTTTATGTGACATTATGGAGGGCATTAAAACTCGATTATATATGTGCCTACATCGTTATTTGACAAAAGATCAACATGTCTATGAATCTATTTGTCTTCCTCTTTTCTAATCGCGTTAGGTCTAACTAGCTAGATCCCTACTTCAACTTATGACTAGTCATAACGCGATGTAATTAATCTACGCTTTAGGAATACCCTTCTAGAATGGAAATTAATTGCGAATTGAATGACCTTCACAATTTGTAGTTTTTGGTCAGTTAAAAATTGGTTTGATCAACGCAGGTTCCCTCGGTACAAATCATGACAACCTAACGTCTTCGATTTTAAAGCACGACTTAGATATTTTAGCAGTGAACGAGACGTGGCTCAGTGCGGGTGAAGATGGACGCGCACCCGTCGTAGCGGGCTACCGCCTGAGGCACATCCTGAGGTACGCTCGCGCGGTGGCGGGGTCGGCTTCTACGTCATGCATGGCACTACCGTGCGCACCTGGCCTCACCCGGTGGATGCTCTTCATAAAGCCGTTGAGCAAATGTGGCTCACTATGACTGTTAAGACCTCCCTGGATGGACGCAGAGCTATTCTTTGACGCTTTAACGGACTCAATTAATTCGATACCTAGCTGTGATAATTTAATATTTCTGGTTGATTTTAACTTTGACCTGTTGCATACTACTGAAATCAAAACTGCAAAGTTTCTTACTTTTCTCTCATGCTTAAATCTCTGTCAACTAGTTACATCGCCAACACACTTTACCAAGACCTCTCAGACCTTAATTGACGTAATTGCTCGGATTTACAGACCAACAAGATAGCTGTACAGCCAGTGGGTTCCCTTTTTGGACATTTTCTTGTCAGCTGTCAGTTTAACATTAAACTGAACAAAACCTAAGCCATATACCGTTATTTATAGACCTATTAAAAATATTTGCATTTATAATTTCAACTCTGACCTACAATCTATTAGATGGGAGCTACTATCGACACTTGGTAACGTTAACGATATGGTTAGCGGCTTCAATCATAGCGGGTTGGCTCTAATCGACGTACATGCGCCTGAAACTTCGGTTGTTATCAAAACCCACTCATACCCATGGATCACTGACACTATTAAATTAATGATGAGGTTACGCGATGAGGCGGCGGCTGAGTATCATAAAACTAAACTTGAAGGAAAGAAAGTATACTGTAAGAGTCTTAAGAACACGGTAAATCAGGCTCTTTGCTTTGCAAAAATCTAAAAAATTTAGTTAATCCTAAAAAACTACTGAACTGCCTGATCATTATCAAGACCCCAACTATATAAACAATCATTTCCTTGACATTCCAGGAGATTTGCCGGATGTATGTACCTCAGACCTTACTTACTTCGAATTTCACAAATTTAGCGAAGCAATCTTTCATTTGGAACCAGTTAGCATGGATAAAGTCACTAACATATTCCGTGGTCTGAAATCTAAAGCAGTGGGATATGATCTCATCAGCCTGGATATGCTTATAATGACGTTGCCGGACACACTGGAAACAATAGCTTCTTTAATAAACAAGTCTATAAGCACATCTACTTATCCTAATGTTTGGAAACTAGCAATCGTGCTTCCTCAACCTAAGATCTCTAATCCAGTTGATCTGAAAGACCTTAGGCCAATAAGCATATTGCCATGCCTATCGAAGGTGGAAGAAGATGTTGGCTACCAAGTGACTGATTTTCTAGAGAAAAACAACATTTTACCGAAAGCACAGTCGGGCTTCAGGAAGGGGCGAAGTACTGTAACTGCCTTGCTAGATGTTGCAGATAACATCCTCAGATTAGGGGATGTGTAGAATAGTTGTACTGCTGGATTTTTCCAGAGCTTTCGACTCCATAAATCATAATCTTCTCTTGTCTAAATTAACTTATTATGGTTTTGACTATAATGCCCTTCTATGGTTCAGAAGTTATCTCAGTGGCCGTCACCAGCGTACCAAGCTATCTCGCAATGACGGATTGGTTTTCCTTTCAGATATAGCACCCGTAACTCAAGGCGTACCTTAGGGATCTATTTTGTGGCCGCTTCTCTCTATACTTTACTCGGCTGATGTGGAGAAGTGTATCAAGCATTGTCAGTCCCACATATACGCAGATGATACAAAGATATACATTTCTTGTAAACCCTCTGAAATTGACAATGCTATAACAAAGCTGAATGAAGACCTCTCTAAAATAGCAACGTGGTCCCAAAATAACAGTCTGCTGCTTAATCCGAGTAAAACCAAATATTTGATTGTTGGTAACAAATATCAGCTATCTAGACTTAGTTCTTCACTAAATGTCATGCTCATGGTTAAACCGGTGGAACGTGTATATGAGGCGCGAAATCTTGGCTTGCACATGGACTGCGACCTTCGGTTTGAAAAGCATATTGCTGACTCCGTCAGGAACTGCTTCTATAGACTGAAGGTACTGTACAGATTGAGGCCTTACATAAGAGAAGATCTGCGTATCCGGCTCGTAGAGTCGCTCGTACTATCGAAGCTGAACTACAGCGATGTGGTTTTCGGTCCTCGACTACTAGCCAGAACACAAAAACTAGTTCAGCGAGTCCAGAACGCCTGTGCCCATTTATGCTTCAATATACCATTCAAAGGTCATGTCACGCCGTTTTTAAATAAATATCTATTTTTGAAAATGAAGCACTGACGTAAGTTGCATCTTGCGTGCCTTTTGTTTGGTGTACTTAAGCATGATCACACCTTCGTACCTCTACGAGAAGCTAACATGGATGTCGAACTCCAGATCTTGCGGCTCCCGCCAGTGTTCGGCACAGCTTTCGATGCGGCGGCACAGCTCTGCCACATTCAAAGGTAGTTTCCGTTACGCTGCATCGAAATGCTGGAATAATATCCCATCGCCGATAAGGAACCTACAAAATTTACATAGTTTTAGAATAAAACTTAAACATTTTCTATTTGAAAGCTACAAAAAGCAGGAGGGTCATAAATATTATACGAGCATTATTTAGTAGGTATCATTTGTTTTAAACACGGAATTTTTAATTTGTTCTGGAATTGAGCGCACAAAACATTTGTATTCAAATTAGTTAATTATTTCCTTGCTAGTATTAAGTACCTAGTTTTTATAATCTTTAAGCCGTTTTCTTTTTACTTTTTTTCTTTCTCTTTCTCTTCTATACGTACCTTACTTACTACAATCCTGTTTTAGTGGTTAGATTGTCCGTGGCATCACCGACCGGCTATGACGGAAGACCAGCGTTGGTTGTAAACCAGCCAGCATTATGCTGAGTCAGGGCACGTCAGGGTCCGTTTTGCGACGCACAAGCTTGATATAGAAATTTAGTATTAGGTATATATCAGTGTAAGTGCCTGTCTCGCAAATAAATCATTATTCTATTTTATTCTAATTATTTGCTCGAGTATAGCAGTATGTGGCCAGACGGTATATCAACGCAGCAGAGTGAAGAGCAGAACGAGGACCAGAGCGAGGATCATAGCGTGGCAGGGCTATAAACGCGTGGCCATATAATACCATAGAATCTGCCTCACCAAAGTGTCGCCAAGCAATTTATAATTTAAAACGAACACACTCCTTAAGAGAGCTTTTTAAAGAAATTGACATACTAACAGTAGCTAGTCAATTTATTTTCGAAAATATAATGTATGTATGCAAGAACCTTTCAACATTTTCCAAACTTAGCGACAGCTGTAATGTTAACCTAAGAAATAATCACAGACTATGTGCGCCCCGTTTAAGACTCGCGAAGGTTAGCAATTCTTTCAAGGGTCAGTGCATTCTCTACTACAATAAGATACCTCAGGAGAAATTGAAATTGCCATTTGAGCAATTTAAAAAGCATGTTAAAGCGACTTTGTCGAAAAAGGGATATTACAATGTTCAAGATTACTTAAATGACAGGATTGTATGGGGTTAATCTGGCTCAACACAGACCTTGCTGTTAATAATTTTGTAATTATTTATCCTGCTTATTAATCATAACAATTAAATTTTTCATATTTGTATTAGTTAAGAACAACATATTTTTAAAAGAGATCTAAAAATCAATCTGTGGGAGTTTCTACGCCCTTCTTCTTCGACAGTGGTCCAATGTAGAGAAGAGGCAAAAAATTACGTTTTCTAAGTATATGTATGTAAATATCTATAGTAATAAAGTACTTTGACTTTGACTTCGCCGAGCAGTTAATATCGCTGTGCAGAAAAATGTCGCCGAGCAGCAAAGATGTAATGTAAAAAGCGTGTCGGACTCGCCCATTAAGGGTTCCGTACCATGATACAAAACAACCTAAGAACAAAATAACATCAAAATTCGTGACCGAACTAGGTTTCGAACCTGCACCAAAGTATAGATAGCGGATCTGACGTCAAATTAATTGCACATCGATTAAAACGATCGACTTTATTTTAATGACGTTGATTTGATAAATCGCATTGACAGGGATATTTCAAGACGGCTTTTTATAGGGACCCCCTTTAATTTGAAAATTTCAACTATCTACTTATTACGGTTCATCAGAGAGAGCCCGGCGACAAAAACGGGCAGCGGAGAATTAGTAATCCCGTTTGGTACCCTTTTAACGGAAACGGAAACAAAGCCATTCTCTAGCACGAAGTGCAGATGGCATGTCCATTGTTCGCGCACATACAAAATATTTTTGCGAATACAGGCCAGTCACATAACGAAAATGCTGTCCCGGCAGACATATATAACGTTATATGTTATGTTACTCAGTTATCGAAACAAAGCATCGGGCAGCTGAGATGTGAAACATATGGTCCGGTAACAACGCCATCTATGGTCGGAAGACTGAACTTTCCATATACAAGATTTTTTATAGTAATTAAGCAAACCGGTCGGCCAATTTTCAAGTTTTCGCAAGACTGACGCACAGCGTTTCATAATTACATTGTATAATCAACTAAGGAATTAACTTTATTAAACTCTTGACCGCCCCAGTCGGCACTGGCCGACAACTGAAAGTTGTGCCACATGCGCCACGTCGGCAATAGCCGACACAATTTTATATTATGAGAGACTTTATCTCGTATGAATTAAGTTGTATTTTGCGTAGCGGCAAGTTGGTGTGCGAGTGACACATTTTGCAAAAGGTAAACAAGACAATTTTCCGACAGCTCATGTTTATTTTTTCACGCTTTTTTATTTTTTCATGCCGGATGCCAGTTCGAAAGATATGTATACCTTGGCAGGAAAGGAAATGCTATTTTTATGGTGAGTTGAGCAATGCTGGTCCGTGACGAAACCGAATAAGAACTGTCACTTGTCGATAACAAACGAAACATAATTGTGTCGTTTTAGTATAGATCGACAACTTTCTCTTCGCGTTATCCTGTGTTTTGTGATTATTATACGATCATTGACCTCAAACTCAGCTACGACGTCCCTGGATATTCTTTCGGATCTTATGACTTCTTTCCTCCACTGCCTTAGGTTTTCAAACGGAAGCCCTGTGAGAAATCAACGGAAATCATGGTTATTTTTTGGCACACTTGCATTGTTAAATTCTGTAAAAAAGTGGTATCTACTCACGTTTTCTACTGATGAACATCGAAGATTACTATGGGTTCAAGCAGTTGAACAAGTAAAGCCTAAATTTACCATAACAGTAAGTGTGGTTCTATACTCTTTGGTTATTAATTTATCAAAGACCCATAAATGAAAGCTATGGTGAATCAACGAAATCTTTCACAACTTCATAACTTCTTTTAAAATTAGCTGTCAGAAAATCCCATATTGCTCGGTTTAGTGCATAAAGCCCAATTTAGAAGTATCCAGTCGCTGGCGCCAGTCGGGGATTGACTTCATTGCTGGCATCATGTAAACAGATTTTCGTTCCAGTCCAGCGCTGGAACGGAATAGAAACCAGGCTATTTTTCGTGCCAGTCACCCCCGCCCGCGCCTCCCGCTCCCCCCGCGCCAATCGTTCGGACACGTCTAAACTCCTCCTCCAGTCTCTGGCGTCATTACTCGGGTGCACATAAATATTTACGTATCTCGTTCTTCAAAATGGCTAGAAAACTGACCGAAGAGGAAACATTAAACTTCGAACAACTTTATAGAGAAAGTGACTGTTTATGGGACAATAGAAATCCCCGATATAGAAACAAACAAATGCGTAATTCGGCGTTGCAGCAAATTCGAGAAGGTATGGGTATAGAGGGCTTTTTGGACAATGAAATAAAAGATAAAATTGAAACCATCAGAAGGACCTAGAAGCAATTAGCTTGATTCGTAATGCCATCTTGTATTCTGAAAGATCTTCCATTCTTAATTGTTTTAACAGTAATGTCGAGCCACCATCTATATTCCTATCACTAATGCATTTTCTAAGCCAAGGACGTTTCTTCTTTAAAATTTCTCCCTTTAAAATGTTAGTTAGCTCTTCTAGTAATAACGCGGAAATCTTCGCAATGCATCTCTTTTTCAAAAGTTGTCTTGAATTCATTTTTAACGTGTGGACATCACAAGAAATCTCTCTAGACTGACTGGAACCATCTAAACGATACAGTGCAAGTCCAGCACTGGCGCGCGACGACTGGCGTCAGTAACTGGATACGTCTAAATCGGCATTAATACCTGTAAAATAAAGATTATAGGACTATTTTTAATATATGATACCTCTATGGAAAATAGGCGTCTAGGATTATCCACTACTCAATAACTTCTAAGTACAATACAACACAATACATTTTATGATTATTTAATTTAAATTCAACAATAAAGACGAACCAATAGCATAGCATAGGTATTTTATTATTAGGAGATGGCATTGCACAAGGTAATTCAAACACATTTCTGTAAAGTTCACAACATGCCAAATTAATTTTAATAAGGTGCATCTGAGTGTCCCCTAGGGCTTACATAACCGCCACACAGTATACCAATTATTTTGTGTGTTGTATGTACAATCTTAACAAAGTGATCAACATGATTGCCCGGCCTTGTCCTAGTCTGGCTAACATGATAGATAGAATACAGTAATATCCTTTATCTGAGGATGAAAGAGCAAATTGCTGACTTCAAGCTGGACATTGTCTCAAGTATTCGGAGTCAAAATAAGCCACAGTGACCGTTATATCGTCTCTGAATGTTCTACTGACACCTGAAGGCAGACTGAGAAGGTGTGCTAGCCTCGTGTGGTCCACTCCATACTCTGTCCCGCCGATGGCATGTCTTATCAGATGTGTGGCTGCATTCCGATCCTTTGGCTTACTTTTAAGACTCTCTTTTCTATGTAACAGCAATTCGTTTATGTCCCCGAGAGCAATGTCCTTACGCGGTAACTTCAGGGGATTGAAGAAAACTTTGCCCTTCATGTGTTCACCAACTAACTTTACTGCCTGCAGTGGCGTCATCATGTCCCATAACCCGTCTGAGGCTAATATGATAAATTTATCTTTTGGTGTAAGTCTGTGGTAGAACAAGTCTGGTTTCGCAGTTAGATAAGGCGGTGTGAAATAATTAGGAGGTAATGATTTTTGTCCGATCAGAGTTTTTGCAATGTTTACTGGCCATTTGTAGCGATAGTCACCTAAGCAACGTAAGGGAGCCAGCTCCCCTAACAGTCTGTTACGTCGTATGACAGTCTTCTTTTCACTTTCTGGATGTTCATTCCATATTCTCTTGAGCTCCTCGACATTATCAGCATTGTGTTCTTCTGTAATTTTCTTAGCTATCCAGTGATTCTCTTCGGTCATTGTTCCTATTACAGCATTGCAATCTCCGACATTCGCTACATTTAGATGAGGTCCGTCAATGTGCGACACGCACACCACTGCACCCCATACTGCCACTGCTAATGTTTTGGCATCTATTCTTCCAGAAGCACTTAGTGGTTCCAATACTTCATCGGAAAAATCTCTATCCAAACTCAGTATGGCATGTTCTAAGGCATTCTGTACATTTGTACTGTTTTTGTTAATTGTAACAAGTTCATTTAGATATTTTTTAAAGCTATTTTGATATATCACCTTCAACTCTTCAACAAGTTCTACCTGGAATAAAAGGATGACTTAGTGAAATGTGTTTGCATTTATGATATATAACATTTTACATTTTACACTCTATTCAATAATACATAACTATCATTATATACACCTTGTAATTTACCTTATCATTAAAAGTATCTAGCAGTGGTTCACAAGTGTTTTCATTAGCATATTTCTTTAGAATGTCGGCTGGTAGGAGGGATGCAGCAATGTAGTTAAATAATCTCTTAGATATGACTTGCGCACACGCCGGCCCACCATGTCCGTCAAATACACCCATCAACAGACCTTGAAAGAAAAAAACATAAAAATATATCTTCCACATATATTTTACAAGTACATCAAACATACATAACCAATTCGGTATGTAAAAGATTTTCAAGGGAACTGAGAAAACCATTTCAAGAAAATTGTGTTCTTAAAAATTTGCTTAATATTTTTGATAGGAATACCGCATTGCTAATATTTCCAAAATACGAAACCAGAATGTCCTTCATTTGTCCTCTACAGCGAAGTATCCTTATAATATCCGATGAACGAAACTATATGGCTCAAATTTCCTTCGCCATTAAGTTGGCTGTCTTGTAAAACTGTCAAATGTCGATGGTTTTCCTATGTGTCAATTTTTATTTTAGTTTTGTTAAGTGGTGGTATCTCAGATTATAATGAAATCTTCGTTAAATCATAAGATTAGAATGAGACAATCATGCCTCGTGTGATAAATGGGTGCAAGGTCCACTCAGGAAGAATAAGCCACCTAAAATGTTTAAAATTTCGGCAGGATCCGTTTTCTATAGTTTTACAATTGATATTGCTAAATAAACGTAAAAGCTGTAAAACTATGTAAATAGTCCATCATTTTATAGTGAAGAGTTATTTGTGACCCGTTTTGAGCTCAGTTTTCTAAAATGTTTATCATGTCTTGAATGTTCAATAGAAATGTGAGTTGATGTGAATGACATTGATCTTTTCATTCAGAAACAACCAGCCGCAAGTAACCGTTCAAAAATGTTGATTAATCGACGTCACGAGGGTGTTATACAGGTCTCCGGTATATCGATGCAAAGATCGATGTAAACCGAAGCTATATACATACCATTTAGAACCTTTGAGCCAAACATACATATGGCGAAGTCTTACCGTTAAATTTTTATTGATGATTTAGTGTTTTTGAAGAAAATATCCAGAATTTCACAGTTAAGTGATTATCATTGCAAAACTAAACAGTAATTGGATTATTTTACAATTGATTATAATAAATCACTTATTAAGCATTCTAATAAATCTTGATTTGTGCATCTGCTACGTCAGACTTGGTTTTTACAGACCAAGGAAGAGCACGGCAAATTTCAATCATCAATTAAATTAATTTTTCGGACCTGATTCAACATAAACAAGTGAAAGCTTTTCATGTGCAAATCTTTATAAAAACATTCTTAGTTAATGATCTTTCATTTAAGGTATTATTGACGTAGATACCTAACACATTCTTGAAGTTGTGTTACGACCTACTAACCAGTTTGAGGGAGAAAAGTAGACTTTATAGACAGTTTTTTTAATTAATTAAATTTATGCTATTCGTGCTCGAAATGAGATCCTTGGTTCCTTACAAAGTCACAAGCCCGTCTTCGGACTTCTGTGGTCGTGATTTTGAGCATCATTTCATCTTTCATAGTGTCGAAAGCTGTTCTTATTTTTGAAATCAACTCTTCTTTTGTGTTTTTGGAATAGACCAGTTCTTTGGCTCTGCCCTACACAAAATAGTCAATTGGGGTCAGGTTTGGTGAACGAGCAGGCCAAGGCATAGGCCCGTCTCTGCCGATCCAGAAATTGGGAAAACAGTCATCAAGATTGCTTCTGACTTCAATAGTCCAATGTGCTGGACAGCCGTCTTGTTGGAATATGAGGTCGCGATCCATCGGAGCTCCAGACTCTTCCACCAAAACCACGACCTTCAAGCTGTAATCCTCACCGATGAAACCTTCATGAAAATGAAATTTGACACTGCCAAAAATAGTCCTAAATAGTCCACAAAGAAAGAAAAATAGTCTTGTTATAGTTCCGAAGTTATAGCTATAGGTTGGTGAGGATTACAGCTTGACGTCAAGCTGTAATCCTCATCTCTCGTGCAAGCACACGGAAGGGCCTATCGACTTGGTTTGGGTTTCAAAAATTAGTCCAGAAATATTCCACACGGCATGCAAAATTTCAGAAATAGTCCTTCAACGATTCCAGAGTTATTAAGACAACTTGGTGAGGATTACAGCTTGAACATTTGATATCATCAAATATCTTCGGAACGCCTACGACTTTCAGTTTGAAATTTGAGCCAAAAAATTGTCCAGAAATAGTCCACCGAAACAATAATGATTTCCACCTGGTTAACTTTGAAGAAGTGCATTAAAAATACAATGTTTTATTTCCCATACATTCAATACATGTACAGTCGTGTACAAAATAATAATGGGTAAACCCTAATAAACCGGTTTATATCGGTTAATTAAATCAAAGGGCTGTTTTTAATCTAAACTCAATCAGAAACTAACGGTATTGTAATATTGTAGGAAAGTAAGCGCATAGCTCTGTCCTTCACGTTCACGACACTTAACTTTTATGTTCTTCCATTTAGCCGGACTTTCACCAGAGTTTTGATAACCGCTAAATACAGTTTAAATACAACCTTAATAAAACACGGATGGTTAGGGGCAACCTGGCTGACAGGCAATAAGCTTGGCCTGCTTGAGTACTTTACTCAACTTTTGCTTGTTGTGCTTAAGTTGTGTTTAATTTAAACTGTTTTTAACGGCTGTCAAAAGCCCTTAGAAGACTGAAACATAAATGAGTTGTTTGTTGTACATAAGTGCGTGACAGCGATTTGGATTTTGAACGGGTCTTCGAGCTTCGGTTGTAGCTATGATATATATGTTATATATTTATATAGTTGAGCTAAGATGTAAACAACAATGGCGAAATACGTATCGCGAACGCGCTGGCAAAATTTCGTCGAAACACGATTTTGCTGAAACTTTTGAAGACATCTTAAAGCATTTTTCGGTGGAAATTAAGGCACGAGTGTTTAAAAATCACGTCAATCGGTACATGACAATTGCAATAATGACATCATTGCAATGGATTAAAGTGTTAAGAACTGATAATCAATGTGTAAAGGATAACATGCTAGCTTCTGTACTCACAAAACATAATTTGAAAAAAGAACAGATCCATTTATGTTCATTATAGTTATATATATGTATATGTTTATACCATATTTATATGTATAACTTAGTTTTAATCACAATAATCACAGTCGGTTCATTGGTATAATCATCACATAACATCAAACATTGTTTGATTAATTACAGTTTTAATCATTTCAATTTTAGGCATTTAATTATATTTTTTATATAAATAATTGGCACCTGCCGAGTATAAGCATACATAAAGGTGTAGTCAAATTTTCAAGGGTTTAACCCCTTCCCTAAACTATGATGTCCCTACAAATACATAAATATGTAGGGACATCATAGTTTCGCCATTAAACATCTTCAGAGCATTTTTATTTTTAACCTCTTCCAAAAATGAATATACAGGCTGTTATTTTGTAAAGTTACGCCTATAGTACCCATCATCATGAACAACATTCCTCCAGAAACATATGGTCGCAAATGGAAAAAAATCGTCTCTCATTACATTGACCAATCAGCTGATTACATGTTACTATGGGAGACCCATATGCCTATATTTCTTGGGGAAAGTTATTCATAATGATGGGTACTATAGTCCGTACCCGGGGGTGGCTTTACAAAACAATACCCTGTATAGTGGTGAAAAATAAAATTGCTCTGATAAAAACGGTTTCATAGTGAAAGTTGTTCAGAAAGATGTTTCTAACAACCTCTAATTTGACTACACTTTTATTTTACCGCCTGTATATAAGTCACATGTAATGGACTTATAAATTATGATTTGTCATCATATCTAAAAAATCAGTCAAAATAAAGTAAGTATAATTGCTAGATCTCTAATCCAACGAGTAGTCAGTAGAGTTCAATTATTATGGAAAGTGAAATTACTAATAAATGATGTTGATTTTCAATATTTTCATCATTTTTAAATTAGTATTAGAGCGTACTGTACTTTTTTACAAAATACTATCCTTTTTGTATTTTTGTGCTATCCTTTTCAACGCACCAAAATCCAACACTGGTTGTCGTATAGCGCAGCCGGTCTGGCGCAGTGGGGTAATAAAATTGTAACCTCATATTTTTTGTACCTTGTTGATTTGTACCTTGTTAGGAATGTAGGTAGTTAGGTGCCTACAGCAGGGGGCTAGCTCAGCTATGGAGATAAAAGGTTGCCTAAAAATGTTTTCCATCACCGTAAGAACGTCAGTATAATGTATACTACTCAAAAGAAAATAGGGGCCACTAAGTATTTTGATTGCTACGTGAAAAATATAGTAAACAGTAATGTATATTTATTAAAATAACATGTAACAAGGCTTTTGTTTTAACTTATGCTAATAACAATTTAATTGTGTAGTCAATTGTTTCACTTATTTCAGTTTACATGAAATTAGTCCATTGACAACAGCAAAAACTAAACAGAAACTCTTTGCAAAATGAAACAAAAACTGACACAAGCTGTTTTTTTAATGGTTTATTAACGGGTGTGTCCTCCTCTCCTGTTTTCACACTCCTGGAGCCTTGAATGCATACTCTCGATTAACTTTCTGATGTTTTCATCAGGCATCTCATCCCACGCACGTTTCAGAGCATCCATAAGCTGTTGCTGGTTGTGAACCTCTTGCTCATGCTCCCTAACCCTTCGTTTTAATTGGTTCCACATATGCTCTATTGGATTTAAATCCGGACTATACGCTGGCCATGGTAGGACACAAATATGGGAGTCATCCAGTACAGTCTGAGTGGCCCGAGCTGTGTGTGGGCGGGCATTGTCATGCATTAACCAGAACCCTGGCCCCACTCTCTGTGAGAATGGAATCACATGAGGCCTGATGACTTCATCGATGTACCGTTGTGCAGTTACTGTGCCTTGATTTAAGAAAACCAGCTCAGTTTTGCCTTGTAAGCTAATCCCAGCCCAAACCATCACACTAGGACCTCCAAAGCGGTCAATTTCCTTGATGCAGACATCGGAAAATCTGTCGTCTCCATACTCTAATCCGCCGATCATCACTACAAAGCTTCACTTTACACTCATCTGTGAAGAGCACCATACACCATTGATTCATGCTCCAATCTGAATGTTCGCGGCAAAAACTTAAACGATTTCCACGTTGAACCCTAGATAAAGGAATTCGTACTAATCGGCGTCTGGACCTTTGCTGGTCTTCATGCAGTCGATTACGTATCGTTTGGTCACTAACACGAGTCCCCGTTGTCAACCGTAGGCGATTTTGTAACTTACGTGCCGTCACAGAGCGCTCTCGACGGGCACTCAATCGGATGTAGCGAACCTCTTGTGCCGTAGTCGCTCGCACCCTGCCCGATCCAGGCCTTCTTGCAACACTGCCAGTCTCTTGGAACCGATCCCACACATTTTGGATGGCTCGGCGAGAGAAACCCAACGAAAAAGCTACAGACCGCTGTGAATGACCTTCAGCAATCAATGTAACGGATCTGGTGGCAGTAATGGTATCCATATGCCTTCGTTGACGTGGCATTATTAACAAATGATGTTAAAAGAAGCAAAAGATGGACAGAAATAGTTTTTTACCAGAATAAAATTGTGATTCCATCTGAAAGGAATTTGACCTGAAACTCGTTTTTTTTTTATTTGCTTCAATTTCTGGCCAATTTTAAAACTTAAACACCAGCATTAAAGAGGTTGGATACTGAAGGAGGCCGGACATCATTAATTATTCACTTATTAATTAGTTTACATCTAAAAATTTACTCAAAAACAGAAATATGTAAGTGGCCCTTATATTCATTTGAGTAGTATACATTGGTTAAATTACTTATCTCAATGGTACAAGGTCCGCACCGGATTCTAACACGCATCTCCTGCGTGAGAAGCGAGTATAAAACCACTAGACTATGGAGATTAATTGGTATAAACCGGTTTATTAGGGTTTACCCCGTTATTATTTTGTACACGACTGTACATTGATTGAAATGTATGGGAAATTAAACATTGCATTTTTAATGCCGTTCTTCAAAGTAAACCAGGTGGAAATTAATATTGTTTCGGTGGACTATTTCTGGACAATTTTTTGGCATAAATATCAAACTAGAAGTCGTAGGCGGTCCGGAGATATTTGATGTTATCAAATCTGGATTCAAGCTGTAATCCTCACCAAGATGACTTAATAACTCTGGAATCGTTGAAGGACTATTTCTGAAATTTGGCATGCCGTGTGGACTATTTCTGGACTAATTTTTGAAACCGAAATCAAGTCAATAGGCCCTTCCGTTTGCTTGCAAGAGAGATGAGGATTACAGCTTGACGTCAAGCTGTAATCCTCACCAACTTATAGCTATAACTTCGAAACTATAAGGACTAATTTTCTTTCTTGGTGGACTATTTAGGACTATTTTTTAGCATTTTCAAATTTCATTTTCATGAAGGTTTCATTGGTTATTACAGCTTGAAGGTCGTCCAAAACCGGGAGCTCGTTCTGGACTAAATCCAAGTAGTTTTGGCCGTTTAAGGTATCTGGTAAGAAGTGTGGCCCAATCAACGGCCGGCCCTCACATCGATTGAGAATTTCCTTTGGAATGAAACCTCCTTTTTCCAATGTGGATTGTTATGATTGTCAGAGGCCGACCCTCAGGGATGCTTCATGCAATTCTGCGAGCATAGTCTGGAGATCAGCAACGTTCTCGGTCACCAGGACCAGATCGTCAGCGAATCTCAGGTGCGAAAGATACACGGCGTTGATATTGAGACCTCTTTCGCTCTAGTCTACAGTCTTCAAAGCATCCTCTAGGACATTGGTGAAGAGCTTGGGCAAAAGAGTATCTCCTTGGCGGACTATCGGAAAGGGGTTGGTTAGTTTGTGCATTCGCATCTGGAGAGTGGCGGACCTGTACAGCTCCCGGAGGACACCCACATAACTCTTATAAATTCCGCAACGATGGAGGGAATAGAATACGGCCCAGTGCTCGAAATTGTCGAATGCATTTTCGTAATCTACGAAGGCGAAGCATAGGGGCCGGTTGTATTCTCTACATTTCTCTATCCGTTGCTTGTCAGTGTAAATACAACACAGATAACTTAATAGATTTTTTTGTTGGCATTTACTAACTGGGCTCTCTCTTTTGGTAAATTAATCCTTAGGGTGGCTCTCACTAGACGATGATCACTGCAGGTCTTAAAGCGGTTGAGGATGGAAACGTCGGTGAAAAGATGCTTGTCTGAGTTAATTACGTAGTCGATCTCGTTCTTGGTCTTTCCGTCGGGGCTGACCCAAGCCCACTTCCTTGAAGGGCGCTTTTGTAACAAGTATTCATTGCAAATAGTTCGTGTTTTTCAAGGAAGTTGACAAGAGTCTGCCCCCGGGGGTTTCGAAGACCAAACCCCGTTCCCACCGATTTCTTGGTCTCTAATACCCACTTCCGCGTTGAAGTTGGCAATAATTAATAAATTAAAATAAAATTGCCAGGTGTGTACAGAACTATAAATAAAAATAAAAAGGTGTGTGTACAAATCATAAAAGTAAAATGAGACTGGCCAATTTATTTATTTATTTGTTGTTACCAACTAAAGCAGGCACCATGTGAGCGCTTATCGGGACTGAGTTAGACATCTGACTTCTGCAGTTTTAGGAACTGCTGCCTACACAAGACTTTAACCCTTAATAGCGCCTGAAGGTCGGTAAATTTTCATTGGTTTTCGCATTTATTACCTAGCCATAAGGTTGAAACTGATGTGGGAATATATTTCCCCATGACCCATTAAGAGTATGTGCTAAAGATTTCTTGTTCTTAGCCTGTTCATTTAATTTGAAGCGTCATTGTTGACTAGTCGCTTTCCCATTAATTTAGTAAGTCTATTTCCTCAATAAGGAGACCTTCTAGTGATTTGATTCTACCTAAGGCAATGTACACTTGGTAATAATGACGAAGTACCAGAGTACTTGTCAAGACAAATCAAAAGAGCTCAAACTCAATATGGTTGCGTCGTTTTATTACAGAGTTCCCATAGTTACCTTCTGGCCCCATCTTCAGGTTAGCTCCATGCCATCGAAATATTGTATTGTGATCCGATTTACATATATGCGTGTTAAATTTCGGATTTCGAAGGGAAGTACGTCAAATTTGACCAGAATATACAACATACACACATTTTTGCATACAACATACATTGCAAGTTAAATAAAAGCTTTTAAAAAAGCCGACTTTGGTGGCTTCTCATTCCTTTGTTTTCCAATATTTGTTAAACAAAAAATACAGTATTTGTATATAAACAAAGACACCCCTCTCTATGGGGTAGGTAATATTTTATATTCGCGAACTCGTTTAGCTTTATGGGAGGGCTCCCTAAGAAAATTTAAAACTATTTTTTGACATTTTGTATGGCTTTCGGTCAAAAAGATGCATAAAGTTGATGAAAATTTGAAGACTGCTTTAAACTTTTGAGTTAATGGGTAGTGTACATGTTCTGCTGATACAAATGTAGATACCACATACCGGTCAAACAGATAACCCTCCATTTGGCTTCTCTGTAGTCGGATAAAAAAGGAACTACTAAATGGTGCTAGTTTCTTACAGGGTAGGGTTAGCCTTTGAAAGCCAGCCTTCAAAACGGCATAAAAATCTTGTTTGTTGTAAATAAATATTAATTTTATTATAATTTAATTATTTATTTTTAAAGTGAATAATATAACTCAATATTATGTGAATATTTCAAGCGTCTATTCTGTGAATATTTCAAGCGTCTGTTGCTGTTATCAATATTGAGCGAAAACAAGCAAAACAATCACGTTAGTTGTATGGGAGCCCCCTTAAATATTAATTTTATTGTTATTTAGTATTTGTTGTTATAGCGGCAACAGAAATACATTATCTGTGAAAATATCAACTCACTAACTATCTCGGTTCATAAGATACATCGTGGTGACAGACGGGCGGACGGACGGACAGACAGCGGAGTCTTAGTAATAGGGTTCCTGTTTTACCCTTTGGGTACAGAACCCTAAAAACAGACTAATTAAAATTACCTGGTGTCAATTTGCACAATGCCTCTGTTCTGGTATCTTCAATGGGGTCATTGGATGCCAGTTGATTACATTCATAAGCCTTCACTGAGCCAGATGTAAACTCTTTGTTGAACTCGTTCTTTCTTAGTATTGCTGTCACCTGAATTGTGAAAATATGGATGCCCAGTGGTCATTCAGTTAGAGGTGAAATAGTTTTGCTAGGAATTGCTAGCTTGTGTTCAGAAACTGAGTGAAAATTCACTCGGAAAAATAAAAGAGATGGAGATATTGACAGAAAGAGAGATGAAATGTGGTTATCGAACGCTAGCGAGACAATCGAGTTTCCGAACAGGTATGTTGTAAATGTCGAACCAACATGATCAATCAATTATATATACCCACCAAGCACAGTTTAATATCTGTCAGGTGATTTTTAGCTTGTCAGTGTGAATCGAAAAAGCTGTTCAACAAGCTGTCGGGTAACAGTTTGTTTACTCTCGGTTTCACTCGGGTTGTTACCAAATGCTCAAGAGTAATTTTCTCGTCACTGATTTTTAGCCGATCTCAAACGCACCCCTTGTGTTCCTTAATTCAAATAGATTTCCCTAGATATTATTTTGCAGTGGCATAAGTATTCTGTTAGTGACACATTATCCTCTGAAGAAATAAGACAAATTGGGTCAGAGTGTCGATAAGGGGGCGGAAGTTTTTTTTTCCTTGGCACCCCCTTATCTACACTCCAACCACAAATTGTTGTTACTTACCTCTTGTGGCGATGGCAGTGTAATGGCACCGTCTTTTTGTATTTGACTCTTGTCTTCAGAAGAATGTAATAAACAATTTATAGACTTGTTATAAAAACTATTTCTGTAGCCTAATAACTGAATGGGTGCTCCTCTTATGAATTTTTGCCCTATGTGATAAATATTGCTTTTTTGGTAACAGTTAAAAATAAAGTTGAAATGAAAGCCGTTATTCATGTTTGTTTTTTAAGATTTACACAGCATATTATGCAACCACTATTTTTGATCCCCTGCACAGTAAATATTTATCAGGACGGTGCCTTGATAGATTCAATGTATACCACAAGTAATTTTTTGCAAGAATTCAGTGAGGAATATTGTGAAAATAAAAACAATTTAAATAAAATAAAGGTTATTTTGCCGTCACAAACATTTTGCTAGGCCATGAGCCATGACATGACATGACATGCAATGAATGACCCCATGAACACAGATTATTAAATCCAGTCAAACACATATATTTGACAGCTGCACGTTCAGTTCATACACAGTCAATATTGAAAATAGATTTTAAAATCCTTTCCTCTCTTACAGATTTTAAATGGATTTACAAATATGTACCCACCCAACACATTACATGCGACAGTAGGAAAATGCTGAAATGGCAAGGAAAAGAAGGAAATGTTATTATAAATAATAAAAACAACATAGTAAAAACCGTTGAACCCAAAAGTGCACAGTTAAAGATCTTTACTCTACTTAATGTGCAGTTAAATCGGTTAGATATGTATATAAATTTTTGTATAACATGCCGACACTATATAAAAGTATATAAAAAGGCTATATAAAAAGCAAATATAAAAAGGCTAGAACTGATTTTCACAGCAAAAAAGGATCAGCAAAAACACGTTTTACTTTTTAAGTACTTTTTGTTGTTCTTACATATTCAACATAACACGAAGGATAAAGGGGGCTTTTCTTCGTTCACCCTTTTTACCCTTCACCTGAGCTACCGCAGTATTGTGCCCTGATATTTGCTGTAAAAATCAGTATATTTGCTGTGCAAATCAGAATTATTGATGTGCAGTTTAATATTTCCCTTATAAAATACGTGACATCGCGTTCAAAACCAATGGAACATGTAAAAAATGGGTTTTTTTTATTATTTATAACACACATAACTGTGAATATTTTTTGTAAAATATTATAATGAAGTTTATCTTATTTTGTTTATTTTATTGAAAGAAACTTACAAGTAACATGAACAACTTGATATACTAAATTTGATTTACACGGCTCCACAAAATGCAGTTGTGTGAGTTGACTTATTTACGCGTGCAGGGGTGAAAGGAAAGGGAAAGAGGCGCGGGACGCGGGATGAGAGACAAAACACAGAACTTTTTCTGGATACACCCTTTTTACGGTATTTTGCATGCGCCTCCGCATTGCAATAATGTAGTTAGTTTTCCAAAACAAATAAAAGATATATTGCCCTAAAATTTCCATTTAAAATATTTTATAGTTTAACCATATATAAATATATTTTCATACATTGGATCCGGTACATTCTCGGTAATTATTTCCAAACAGCGGAACAATATAGATTTCAGACCTCTTCTGATTATTTAAATCGATATTTTCCGATTCCCGTTGTAACTATCATCGGGTAATCCACGAGGAACTAACAATGCGAATATATATATTAAACTCTAGTAATTACGATAAAAGATGCATTTAACCCAAGCCCCCGATCTAAACGGGTTTATGTGCGGTTAAATGTGCACAGTTGGTATCGGTTAAATACCGCCCCTAAAGAGACTAAATACTATCACGTCTATTAGATGCGGAATGGTAATTCTCTATGATTGTCAAGGCGGTATGGCCTAGCACCGTAGCCTCTCCCTGAAGGGATAAGTAAAACCAACAAAATAATGTCTATGGTTGTTTATTGATTTTCTTTCACCGAAAAGTGCATGTTGGGAAATTTTATTTGAATTTTTCGCTAAAGATACAAAAGGCTATGTGGATAAAGAAGAATTCACTGAAAAGGTTAGTTTTCTAAGGTTTATTTTCTCTTCTCATCTTGCTTTACGTAAAACATCCTAAAAATAGAGAGATATCCCGTGCTATGTTTCAAAACACATGAAACATTGGGAAAGCTTGAATTCCTTGTATTTTACTGCTGCGCTGCTGTTGCAATACTCACACGAGTAAAGTACCTAATTATATCAACTAATGACCAATACCTAATAATTCCGTTTGGAACCATGCATGTCAGCAATTATTATTGCCCAATTAATCAATGTAGTTCATGAAACTCAAAACTCAAAACTCAAAACGTTTATTCTGTAAATAGGCCACAAGGGCACTTTCACATGTCATTTCATTTCATTTTTTACAGAACATTTGGTATTATTATCATATTATCAGAAAAAAAAAAAGTACTTAATTATTGTTTCTGAGAGATGTAAAGAGTCTCATGTCATAATAAAATAATTAAAATATAAATAACAGAGATGTATAGTCTCTTTAGTCAATAATACAATGATAATAGGAGATGTAAATGGTCCCCACAGTCAAGAGTTGTATAATTAAATTAATCTTTGGAGGTGTAAAAGGCCTCCAAGTGTCCAGTAAAAGAAACTCTGGCAGTGACGATGCTCACAATTAATTAGAACAATTCAGTCCCAAGCATTTTTATCGTCTATGTACTCTTTAATACTGTAGTAAGCTTTAGAAATAAGCCTTTGCTTGATGTATTTCTTGAACTTATTAATTGATAGATCTGTCAAAGTGCTTGGGAGTTTATTGTAAAATCTTACACAATTACCCTTGAACGAGTTTTTTATTTTATGGAGCCGAGTAGTGGGCACTGCAAGTTTGTCCTTGTTTCTAGTATTAAAGTTATGTATATCACAGTTTCTTCGAAAGTTAACAATGTTCTTATGGACATACATAATATTCTCGTAAATATATTGACTATGGACTGTCAATATATTTACTTCTTTAAACTTATTTCTAAGAGAATCTCTATTATTCATTTTATAAATTTTATAAATCGCACGAACAGCCCGCTTCTGCAGCACAAAAATAGTATTTATGTCAGCAGCACTGCCCCAGAGCAGAATACCGTAGGACATAATACTATGAAAATAACTAAAATAAACTAATCTGGCTGTTTTTAAATCTGTCAAGTGACGGATTTTCCTGCATGCAAAAGCTGCAGAGCTCAGTCTGTTCGATAGCTTATCAATATGTGGACCCCATTGGAGTTTGGAATCCAACGTTATACCTAGAAACACTGTGCTGGTTACCAATTCCAATTCCTCATTTTTAATTGTTATACATGTCTGATTATTTTTAACGTTAGTAGTAAGAAACTTAACACATTTAGTCTTTTTCTCATTTAATAGCAAATTATTAACATTAAACCAATTTACCACTCTTGATATGGTATTGTTCACGTGATCATCAGTAGCGTGTTGGTTTCGCTTTGTTTTAAAAATAAGTGAGGTGTCATCAGCAAACAGTACCATATCATGACAGTCCCTTCCTAGATAGGGTAAGTCATTTATATAGATGAGGAATAGGAAGGGTCCCAATATTGAGCCCTGTGGCACGCCCAAAGAAACCAATGATCCTGGTGATCGTTCTCCGTTTACGTCTACCCTTTGTATTCTTCCGTTCAGATAAGATTTTAACAAATTCAATGACGTGTCTCTAACTCCATAATGATGTAATTTCCTGATCAATGTTTCATGACAAACGCAATCAAAAGCCTTAGATAAGTCACAAAAAATGCCTAGGGCATCTTGTGACTCTTCCCAGGCATCAAAAATACTTTCAATGAACTGAATTCCGGCATCTGTTGTTGAACGACCGCGAGTGAATCCAAACTGTTTGTTATGCATTAGCTTATTTGATTCAAAATGATGTAATAGCTGTGATAAGATTAATTTCTCAAAAATTTTACTAAATGTTGGTAGTATTGATATAGGTCTGAAATTGGTGGGGTCTTGAGTACTACCTGCTTTGAAGAGGGGAATTATCTTACTTTGTTTCATTAAATCAGGAAATTCACCGCAGTCTATACAATTGTTGAAAATGACCGCTAGGTCAGGTGCAATTAATTCGATCAGGGATTTAACGACGTGAACAGAGAGTCCCCAAAGATCATTCGTTTTCTTAACATTTATCAATTTAAATGCCTTTACGACATCTGAACTTGTGACGTGCTTAAAATTCAAGTATGAAGCACACTCTGAGACATTATCTTTTAATATTGCAACAGCAGACAAAGGTGACGAATTTAAATACTTAGTCGTGGAAGCCGGTGCATTAGTAAAAAACGATTCAAATTCAGTTGCAACTTCTAAGCTAGAACTCGTAAGCTGTCCATTGATTTTTAGTTCGTAATCGTGACTCGCTTTTTTACTGCGACCGGCCTCCTCATTAATTATTTTCCAAGTCGTTTTTGTAACATCGGAACTATTCTTAATTTTACTACTCAGAAAATTACGTTTAGCTGTATGACAGTCTAATTTAAATTGTTTGGAGAACTGTTTGACTTGTTCTTTAAATTCGTCACTCATGTTGAACCGTCGTTCCTCATACAATGCATACAATGCTTGCCTGCGTTTATGCAACTCTGCAGTAGCCCACGTACTAAAGTCGTTTGAACCACTAACCACAACCGATTTTGAAGTGAATATCGCGCTGTACTGTTTCATAAAGGTTTCAAAGAATAAGTTATACATTATATTAGGAGACTGTTCAGCAGCCAAAAACGGTAGTTCCTGGGCTAAAGAGTATCTCATTCTTTCTAACCGGTCAGCAGTTATTGGCACAAACGAAATTTTCTTTTTAATGACAGGTTCTCTAATAGAATCAAATTGAAATAATTGACCTAAATGATCTGAATCCAATTCACTGATAACACTTTTACTGATTGGAATAACATCAGTAAAAATGTTGTCAATGCATGTAGCACTAGTAGCAGTCACTCTTGTTGGCTCCATAAATAAATGACTAAGCCTAAATGATGAGAAAAGATTTATTAATCTAACGCTGAAAGTAGTTCTTTCTAACAGATTAACATTAAAGTCACCACATATAATTAATCGTTTCGTACTGTGTGATGAAATAGTTAGGACGGATTCCATTATTTTCTCGAACATTTCAAAGTCGCTCAAGGGTGGCCTATAGACACATATAACGATGAACTGTTCTAATTCCACAGCTGCAAGTTCTATAGTTCGTTCAACAGATAAGGAAACAATGTCCTTACGTTCCTTGAATTTCATTTGATTGTTTAGTATGATTAATGCCCCACCATGTATTGAATTAAGTCTGGTGAACGAACTACCAACCTGGTGATCTTTAAAGCTAAACATAATTTCATTAATAGTTAACCAGTGCTCTGTTATGCACAAAATGTCAATTTTATTACAATTTAAAAATAACTCTATTTGTAGATCTTTGCCTCTAATACATTGAATATTCTGATGAACCAGGCTTATATACTTAGCATGTGAGCTTCCCTTATTTTTAGGGTTTTCTAATATACTAGAACATATGTTGCCAGAGCCTGGGTCCTCTGTTGTCCTATGAACTAATTTAAATGCATCCTGTTATTCTGGTCTGATACCAGATTCATATTAGGCTGCTCAGTAAAAGCAGAGTTAGAAGCCAAATTTATGGCTGTAATGTCATATAAATATAATAGTGACATAGCTATTTGTCGTTTACAATAATTTGAAAGGTAAAATCTACCTTTAGTCATAGTAAAATAATTACTAACATAATTGTTAGTGTCAATAATATCAAACTTATTATTATATGTACATAAATTGTACATAGTTATATTCATATTATGTCTATATACATTTTCATTTTGTGTCAATTGGTTGCAGTAGGGAAATGTGAACAATATAATTTTTTTCACACTAAGACCATTCAATGTTTCATAAAATTTTATTAAATTATTTTTGTTCACATCTCCCCTATTGCCCATGAAAATTATCAGTGTGGCACTGGCTGTGATAGTGCTGTCATTCCAAATTTGATTTATAATATTATCTACAGTGCTAAAAGGTGAGCAATTACTAATAACACTATGTCCCTTAGAGTATGAGTGGAGTGCTGAGCCCATGCCACTTCCAATCTCATCACAGTACATTATAATATCAGGTGTTGTGGTCATATCAGACTTGGCAGAACTATTATCAGTAACACCTTGTGTTGGTAAACTGTCACACAAGCCCGGAGAGTTGCCCGCTGTCAAACAACCACCTTTCTGCTCACAGCGACAAGTATGGTTGTTGGTCAGCGACTCAAACCGCTCACAATTATGGTTCATTTCTTGAATTAAATCATCCATAGCCAATGAGTATTCATTTATAACTTTCTCAGAGTTCAAATATGCACTGTTTAGTGATCTCAATGAATCCTCCAAGCTTTGGATTTTCAAATGTAAGTTTTGTGTGTCAGTTTCATACATCAACTTAGTACTTTCTAATTCTAATACACACATATTCAAATCATGTAATAAGTTTACATTTTTCTTGCTTACTTTTAAGTTTTTAGTACACAATTTATTATGTTTTATTAATTTCTGAGTTTTCCGTATATACCTATTTATTTTACCTAGTTTGTTATTGCTGCAACTTAATAACCTTGATGTGGGCAATGTGTCATTAGTTAAATCAATGACATCATCAAGGCTTCCAGTTGCAACAGTAACCAGCTGCGGGCTGATCCCTACGACTTCACTGTAGAGGCTCTGGGTCTGCAACGCTGCGGTGTTTTCCTTCTCCTCCTGGAGTGCATGTATTTGTTCATGGGCATCGAACAATGCTTTCTCCAGGGAATCAATCGATTTCAGGGCTTGCTCGTACTCTGCACTACATACAGTGAAGCTATCTACGGTGACCTGCAGCTTGTCCCGCTCAACAATTACATCACTACATTCTTGTTCTAATACACATAATTGTTTCTTTAGCTTATCTCTACTTTCAAGTACTGATAATAGCTCTTTCTCATTTTCCTCCCTTTCACAGAGTAATTCGGTGACCATTTCCTTTGATTTTTTTAATTCTAGTAAGGTAACTTTGAGCTTGTCATTTTCCTGCTGTCGGGAGGCGACAGCAGCAGCTCTGCGGGTCATCATGGTTACAGTTGAGATAAGAATCAAGGAATTGCACACCAAAACAATGCGAAATTACTTACGTGGAATAGTAACGTTTTTCAGCGTTTGCACATCACTAATTGCTATGAAATATATTTTAAACGTTGTTAAATATAATAATTTAACAATAAGGTAACAAAAAGCGCCGAAAGTGTACGGAAATGACAAATACTTTTAAATTTATAACCTGCAACGGTCACAAATTTAACATGTTTCGAGACACTAGTAAACGTCACTAAAACACACTGCAAACAATAGAAATACTTAACATTACACTATAATCCTAAAATAACACTAAATTGGGCTCAGAATTACACTAAATCATATTAAAATATAAATTTTTCTAGGGACGTAGTGAAATCAGCTGTTTGCCGTTTGACAGCCAGTGTTACCCTGAACTTTTACCGCATAGGATTTTATAAAATATCTATATTTAGACATACACATTGGCTAGCTGCAGTTGCGAAGTTTTGCGAAGTCAGAAATTAATGCTTATCATACAAACTTTCACTTTTAATTTGAGTTACAATTGGTACAAATCACAATCCAAGCTGAAGACTATTTTATAAATATATCATGGCTTTTTGAGGTTTATCTCAGCGTGTGGACTGAGTGACATCTAAAATTAATTTGTATTTTTTTAAATATGAACCAGAGTGTTGTACAGTTTTGAGCAGATCTTTAGATAAGTTTTTACTAATTACCCAAATATGTATTAGGGTATATCTCAGGAAAACTGCATAATTTCCAAGATAATTAATTATAGGCTTAGTATCAAATGACTGACTAGTTTTTTGTTGATGTAACTTCTGTTTTAATCATTTACAAAGGTTTTAGGTGAGTGTTAATTTAAAATTTGTTTTAAGACTTACTAATTGCTGGCATATACAGTTTGACCATTGTACAGGCAGTTGCCACTCACACCACACGCACACAAAATATAATAAAACACCACACTATGCTTGTATTAGTCTAACATAAACCTTGGCCATAAAGACCATGCATGATTTGCAAGAATAGTAAAAATTAAATGGACAGTAAAAAGTTCACTCGATTTTAATAAGAATTGATGCTATAGCTATTTAAACATTGTAGTATACTTAGCTTAGTCTTATTCAAATTCATGTAAAGGCCTGTGCCCTTTGAAGAGGACATTTATGCCCCTATACTAAATATAATAGTTAAAAAAATATTCAAAAAACTGAGAAATTCCCCTTTTTTCGATACCTATGTATTGTGCAGTGGGTGGGTTAATTTTATTTTGAACAATTTTATGTGGAGTTTGTGTATATTGTATCTATACAATTACATATTTACTACTTTGGCTAGCCTTATCTTTTTTTTAACTTTTATTTAATGATGGCGGGTTAACCTCAACAACACAGTGGCACAGAACAGGGACGAATGGACTCAAAGGGGGGAGGCCTTTGCCCAGCAGTGGGACACCAAATTGGCTACATAAAAAAATAATGTAAATGTGATTTCAAAATCACACACATTCATTACTTACTGAAAAATGAAAAGAATTTTGGGCGAATGTTTAAAATATTGGTAACATTTGTTAAATTGCGAATTTGATAATAAGGTCAATTGTCAATTGTCAATTGTAAGACGGGCTGGTTTCCGCAACTCGACGACGAAAGCGCCTATTTTGCGTGTGGGTGGGAATGCGACATCATTCGAGCCAACCCAACTCCTCCAGGAACGCCAGTAGGCCCTTTACGTTACCGACTATCCCTGGAAGGTCCCTCGATTGACCGAGGTGTTTAGCCCTGTAGTCCGCTACTCCTGTGCACTCCATGAGGACGTGAGCAGCCGTTTCTTCTGCCTCCAAGCAGGCTCTGCAAAGGGGGCTGTGGGTAACACCTAGGACATATAGATGTTTATTAAAGAAACCATGGCCAGTAAGTGCTGCAGTTACCAGTCGCATGCGCGGCCTACTAAGTCGAAGCATGGTCTTAGCCAGCCTAGCGCTAGGGGATGGCAAGGCCAGCTTAGCCTGCCTGCACTCCTCATGGTTTGTCCAAAGAGTGGCATGATCATTCCTGGTCGACTCTCTCAGAAATGAGCGTACCATCTTGAAGGGAAGAGGGATGATAGGTTCGGGACCATACGCTGTCAAGCTAGATCCTTTACGCGCCAACTCATCCACTGCATCGTTACCTCTTGATCCGCTGTGTCCTTTTATCCATTGAAGGATTACACGGTTGTGTTGACATACCTCCATTAGTCGTTTGTGACACTCGTAGATTAGCCCTGAGTTAATAGTGTTGCTATTTAGGGCTTGTAGGACCTTTTCGATCGGTAAAAATTCTGAGCTCTTTAACGTCGAGCCCCTCAACCCGATGGTCTTCATGTAACTGTATATTGTATTTTTTGTCAAAAACAAATTGTTTAGGGATTCTGTCACTGCAAGCCATAGAGATGGGAATTTTTTTGTAAACTTCCCCTAGGATGGCGGTGTGTGAGGTCCTGTTTTTCCTCCAAAGTCCTAAGGTGTTGAGTCTCACCGCAGATGACGCGGCCTCCTGCTTAATATACAGCTGGAGTGGCGGAAGACACAGCATGGCCTCCATTGCTGCTGTTGGAGTAGTTCTCATACTACCTGTGATAGCCATGCAGGCCAGCCTTTGGAAGCTTTGGAGTTTGCTTACCATTGTGGTTAGTTTGGTCCTGGTCCACCACACCACAGCTCCGTAGCAGACAAGAGGACGGATCACCGTTACGTACAGCCAAAGAATGATGTTGGGAGAAAGTCCCCACTTTTTCCCCACCATTCTCCGACACTGCCAGAAAGCAATACTTGCCTTCTTTAGTTTGTTGTCGATGTGGCTACTCCAGTTGAGCTTGCTGTCCAAGGTTATGCCCAGGTACTTCACCTCAGTTGCTAGCTGGAGTTCCGTTCCAAAGAGCTTAGGTAGGGTATACCTACCAAGAGCCCTATTGTTAGTGAACATGACCATTTCCGTTTTTGTTGGGTTAACCGCCAGGTCATATTCTAAACACCAGCGCTCCACGATGCGAAGAGCTGTTTGTTTAAGGTTGCATACTGTGCTCGCAAATTTACCTGTGATGAGGATTACCAAATCGTCGGCGTATCCTACGGTGTAGTATCCATTAGCGTTAAGCTTGGTAATCAGGTCGTTAATGACCAGATTCCACAGAAGCGGGGAGAGCACTCCTCCCTGCGGGCATCCCCGCACTACCTCCGCCGACAGGGACTCTCCAGCTAGACGCACGATACATTTGTTAAGCATGTTTGTGACCCAGTTGTTTACAGCTGTTGACACCCCATGCCTTGTTAGAGATGCACTTATACTGCTATGCTGCGTCTTGTCAAAGGCACCTTCTATATCAATAAAAGTTCCAAGACAGATGCATTTGTTTTGAATCGCCTCTTCAATTGTGGATACAACTGCATGGAGAGCCGATTCAGTAGACTTACCCAAACTATATGCATGCTGATTCTTGTGTAAGGGTATATGTTTTAACGCTCCATCTCTCAGGTGTCTCTCGCACAATAATAAGATAATAAGGTAAATAATAATAAGTTAAAATTAAGTGTTAGTTTAGTACCTATTTATTACACAATCATGATATGATCCACCCATGTTCCTAGGAGGCATATTAGTTTTAGGGGAAAATACATGTAATAATTATTTATACAGGGTGATTGGTTATTTAATACATATACAGTAGAATCTCAATAATCCAGCACTTCAATAGACCATGAGTCAAATAATCTGGCAACCTCTGCTCGCGCCTCCCTCACTCCTCTAAGCCTATTCGCTCCGTCGCCGGGTCGTCGTCTAGCAGTCTTACCTCAAAACTTATCACGTGCATGTGCATAAGTATTTACCTGTTGTTTTGAATTGAGAATAGAAACGGAAACACAAGATTTTTTCTTTATAATCCAGTAATCCGAACATTCCAATAATCTGGCATCCTCTGATTTATTAATAGTGCTGAATTAGTGAGATTATTCTGTGAGGTGTTATAGTATAGATCTTTGCCAGCAAGGGAGTCTTTTCCTTTAACGGAGTTCTCAGCAAATATCACGTATTTTTTTCTCCCAAAAGAATGGTTTCTTGACTAAAATTTGTCGAAAGGTAACTATAGTAGTTCACATTTGTATTTTTTTTTTAATTATATCTGTGATTCTACACTATGATCTAATGAATGCTTATTCCTAGTCTATAGTGAAGCGAATGGAATGGAACGCCTAACGTAATAAATGGACGCCCCTCCCCCCCATTGTTGATAAAACAAGGAATTTTTCAATGGATTTGTATGCTTGGTTCCATACACCTTTTTTAATCAAAAAATGCTATTATCAAATTGAAAATTAGTTTGAGTTTTCTCATGACGTGTATCAAAAATAAAAGTGTTTTTTTAACATTAAGCTACCCTACAGATTCATTGACATTTGACATTGTATTAGCTAACAATGACATTTAAAGAGTTACCCAAAGTTTTCTTTAGTAATTAATAATATATGAAAATTTTTGAAAAAAATTAAGAAATTTAATAACCTAAGTTACTTGAAACACATAAATTTTCGGTTTGGGTATTAGAGGGTCAAATTTGCTGGAAATAGGCTCTACTTTAACCCCTCACAATACATGAATTGAATAACCAATCACCCTGTATAATATAAGAATGATTGGTTAGGTTCAGCCTATTCTTTTTAAGGGGATAAAATTTAGGTACATCTTATTTAAAACAAAAAAGTCATGCAACTAGGAGTTGGAAATCCACCATTTTTGAGTTAGGATCATTATTATTTTTCCGTGAAATTTTCCAATGTTATAGTTATTCTGCTATTCGCGGCAGATACAAGACAAATCCTATAAATAAAAGATAATTCAAATCAGTTCATCCGTTCTTGGGCTATGGGCTTGGGCAGTGTAACTTACCCAAATTTGTTGTATGTATATATAATAAATCTATTATAAATATAAAAATATGGTATATAAAATATTTTCTTTCAGATGAAATAACCTTTACTCGGCAGCTTAGCATACCAAATCAGTTAGCTCAATGCAGCCACCGGAGGTAACAAGCTTGGACCCTGAGAACTACAACAAATATTTCCGCGTGTTGTACTGGAGTGGTCCCAGGTAATTATGTCCATTGTCCAATTGTCCATCCCTATCAGAGACCCCAAAAAGGCTAAGTATTTACTTAATCTTAGTAGGGAAAACATAGCAATACTGGTAGGTGTGGTGACAGGTCACTGCAAACTAAACAGACACCTATCATTATTAAGGCTCGTACAGGACCCATCATGCCCTCACTGTGGCTTGGAGGAACGTAACCAGTACTTCTTGACACCTATCATTATTAAGGCTCGTACAGGACCCATCATGCCCTCACTGTGGCTTGGAGGAAAGTAACCAGTACTTCTTGGGAGAATGCGTAATGTATTCAAACATAAGATGGCGAAAACTAGGGATGGATTACATAAAAGCAGATGAAACTTAAAGTTTAGCGACATCCTAGAATTTATTAAACGAACAAGAAGATTTGGGGAGGGACATCTGTTGATCCAACAGTAACCAGTGACCAAACACTGGGAATTGGTTAAAATAATCACGATAGAGGACCGATCACTCGCCTGTGGTTCAGCAGGCGTCCCATATCAAAATCATCATCATCATCCCTATCGGAGACAAATTATTACCAGAGAGAATAAGCACGCGAGTCCAGATGAAATGATCTTTATATCATTGTTTAGAAGAGTCACTGACAGTTCAACTCGCTTACATTTTTTTAATTATTCGTGCTTAATATGCACGCTGCATGCATGCTGATCCTGCAGCCTTATGGCGTAACTCTCTGAAGTTCATAGCGTGTGTCTATGGTTCACCTCATGCTCATACAATTTCATCGATTACGGGGTATCACCAAAGGCTTCTTGGCTTCATTCAATGAGCTTGGGTTTGGCTCCCATTATGATGCTACTTGCGTGATACCAATTTGACAGATGAAGCTGGTGCAAGGAGTCAAACGTAAAAGTCTATATGAAGTTCATAGCTCTGACGACTTACGCCATAAGGCTGCTGCACCCTTACCATGCCGAGCGTGGGGGGGCTGGTCCTGCTATACCATAGTTAATGAGATAATTCTATAATAATAATTGTGTCAATCACCTAAATTCATTTCTAAAATAAAACCCCGGCCTCCCCCATTTCTCTCCATTTGTGTCTGTCTCTAGCTTGTCTTCTCTAGTCTGCTCCACTCATATCCTTGAAAACATCCTCCCACCGTTTTCTTGGTCTTCCTCTCGGTCTCTGGCCATGTCTTTGTACCCATTCCAGTATTTTCCAAGCACATCTATCTTCTGACATTCTGCAGACCTGTTCGGATCAGTTCCACTTAAGGTTTCTTATTCTTTGTCCTTTATCCATTATTCTCGTTTTCGTTCTTAATCTCGTAGTCTTTTGCCCAACATACTTCTTTACATTTTTATTTGTTGTATAGCAAGCTTGTCCTCATCTTTTTTCCGGAGACCCCAACTTAGGCAGCCGTGTTATATTGGGAAGGATCACTATGTCATACAACTCACTTTTTATTTTAATACAAATGTTGCTATTTTTCATTATCTCTTTGAAGCTCCAGTGTCTTTTCCAAGCGATTGCAATCCTCCTGTTTATTTCGTTTTCTGTCGGGTCTGTGAATGTAATGGCTTGGCTTAGGTATAAATATTTATTGACATATTCTATGACTTCTCCGTTTTCAGTTACTAATACTCTGGCACAATGGTGTAATGTGTAATAATTTTTGTTTTAGACTAATTACGTGAAAAACTTCTGCTTTCGTTTTCTAGTTGTCGGATCATGGTCTCCAGTTGGACAATATTTTCTGCAAACAATGCAATGTCACCTGCGAATTGTAGATGACTCAAGTACTCCCCGTTGATTTTTACTCCTTTTATTTCCCAGTTTATATTCCTGAATATAATTTCTAATACTGCTGAGAATATCTTAGGTGACAGTGGGTCACCTTGTCTCACACTTAACTTGATATTAAATTCCGGTCCTTCTCTCTCTAGTCTTATTATCGCTATATTTTTTCACTATATGTTATTCAGCAGTTCGATTTGATTATTTGCGATACCATGTTTGGGTTAGTGCCTCCCAGATAGCAGAATGTTCCAATGAGTCAAATACTTTCGTGTAGCAGTGGCGGCTTTGGCTCTCAATACTTACTGAGGCACCGCGCCGCCCGATTGAAAAAATGGCCAAGTGCGGGTCATACTTGCGGGCTTAGGGCTCCGTACTATGGAAAGTTTAAGATTAAAAATAAACGTTCTATTTTCACCGATTTTAACGTCTAATGACTTAAGTGACGATGTATGTGTATGTTTATAGCCAGCATACTTATTAGATAAAAATATCTCAGTCAGACATTTTGTCATTCATATCACAGTCATGATAGATGATGTTGTCATGTCAACATCGAGATTACAAATATATAAAAATCCACAAATATACAGAGATATATTTTAGTAAGTTCTTAAATAAAAATAATAATTGAGATATTTTAAATATAGATAGTTCTTAAAGGCTCCCAGCTAACTCATTTGGCTGCTTAACAGCATTGGAGCCTATCTTTTTGTAACTCAAGGTGATAGACTTAAGCGCTAGAGAATCTACTACATACTTTCTGCAGCAGCTATGCGGCAATTTGGGCACAATTTTATGCAACCCTTAGTTCTATATCAACTCTTTAATGGTGGCACAGAGCTGCTACAAAAACTGCATGAAACTATTAGCGCCATTATAAAGCCCCCCTGGCGCTTCCCTTTGAACGAACTAAATATTCATTGAATGAATGGTTTGCCATCAAGTGATTTTATTGGGTTGTGTTTGTGACAAGCATACATTTCCCTGCACTCTCTGGATGTTATGGTGAATAAATTCGTCGGCCATCAGTAAACAATATTCTAAAGTAAGTAATGTGATTATGCCTTTTATAGTTCTTATGTACACGTAATTTCTAAACGCATTTACGTTTACTGTGTATGTTTAGGATATTTTTAAGTAGGCCTCCATAAATTAATCAGTATTCCAAATAAAAACAAAAATATTATTTATTGACTAAACAAAATAATATCAGTTTCATGTTGTTTATATAAACCATACGATTATATATGCTAATTGGCCCACGAAACTGTTGATAGTGGTCCTAAATTATCAGAAAAGAATTATTATATTATAATCACCTTTTTTTTTTAGGATATTAACATTTTATTTCAAAATAATAAATGGCGTCTTTTAAAGTGCAGCCTTAACCCGTAGATTAAGCTTAAATAATTATCTTATGTGAGTAATAGTAATAATTTTAACCTTTTTAAATCTGTAAGTGAATTTTATTTCTCTAATGCAGCTTATATTGTCAAAAGAGCTGCTATTTCTGATGTATTGTTACTTCAGGTCTTATTATGTGTCTTTTTACCTCTTCTTTGAATCAATGTTTTAGAGATCCGTGATCTTTGTTAAACCCTTAAAAAGCCCCCTAAAAGCTAAACAAAAAAAAACAAAAAATATTCTAAAATTGAAGACTCTATCCCTAAACCCGAATGGTCTGTAATTGGATGCGTTGTCGAAAGAGAAAATATACAAACTTACGAAATAGCCGAACAAATACTTGCTAGATCGTTCCACAACAGAACTTGATGAGGACTCGGCAGCGGCGGCGATGCCGGCGGCCTTACCAACAGTGGGAGGGGCAGTGCCAGTGCGACAAATCCATGAATTTAATACAATGCTAAACCAGGTTCACACTTTTTACCTTTTTATTTTACACAAAATAACCCTAAATCGTTTATGATCTCTAAACGAGGATAGTAAAAGAATTTCATCATTAAAATATTATACTGTAGTTTGATTCAGTGTAGGGTATCCCTACACCAAAGCCTGTGAACATGTTGCGCGCAAGTGTGCGACTGTTTCTTTTAGTCTCAAAACAGCGATAAATTAATTATTATTTGTATTCTAAATATCGTAATAATAGTAGGTTGTTCTTTTTTTTTCCAAAACATTATTTCTACCTTTTACTTATTCTACTATATACAAAATGACGCCTTTTTAAGGTTTTGCCTGTTTCAATGAACTATTTAAGTAGCTTCTTATATTCAAATTTTATTTATTTCAGGTAACAAGCCAAGAGCTATCTGTTTTATCAGAACAAAATATTCCACCCGCGTTTTCAAACGATGGCAATGAACCTGCTACATTAGATATTGAAGGTGAAGTAACGTAAGGACAAGTTATCGAAACTTCGGAACTCATAAATATTACAACGAATCAATTGGAGATATACAAAACTCAACAAGAAATGTTAAAAAATCAAAATATAATCATAGGAAACCAAAACACTGAATTTTCTGTGAAATTTGAACACATGATAACGAAACAATCCTCAGTGCTTGTGACGTTAAATTTGGAAAATAAAGCAATCTGCTTTAAACCAATTTAGCCGAACTTTCTAATTTTGAAGATTTGCTTACTGACGACGACATGAAAGCAGAATTAAAGGCAAAATACAGCATCGTTTGTCCACCAGGAAAGGCCTCAAATTGCGCTTATCTACTTGTGGACGTTTTCTTCAATAGATATTTTTTAACACAATGCTCTTGGTCGGGAAGTGCGAGAGGCGAAGGCACAACAATAAGCCTAAAGCTGTTTAAAAATGTTTTGGGTCTATTTTTTGTACTCATTTATGAATGTGACAGAAGTTATACTATTGCCGCTAATGAGACATTCTTCAAATCGATTCTGAAAAATGCAACAAAACGGAAGAGCTCAAAACTGCAAAGGGCATCATCATCTAGAAACAGTCATAAGAGACCAAAACGGAACGTGGATTCAAAAGAAAATGAAAATAATAATGCGTTGGAAGCTAAAAATAGCACTAATCTGCATAACGAGACCAGTGACAAAAATAAAGAAAATATATCAAGCAACGATACTACGAAAACTAATGATCAATGAAGCCATATAACGACGACATTCTACAGAAATTAATTTTAAGTTGACCCTTATCACCCGTATCTTTGTGAACTTGTTTACAAAAAATAGGTTTTTGTTGTTTTCTAAGAATTTTAAGTTTGTGTTAAAAAGATAAAGCTCAAAAAACACCCAGGCCCGGCGCAAACAAAACTTAAAATAATAGATATATTTGAGTGATAAAATTATCCATCCATGGGAGACATTATCGAAATCGATGGCTAGGTGCGCGAAATTTCTAGTAAAATTATTGTTAGTTCTATTAAAATATTAGTACACATGATGCCTGTAAAAAATTAAATTGCAATTTTACGCACTTAGCCATCGATTTCGATCATGTCTACCATGGATTATTTAAAAACTTAATTATACCTATTATTTGAGTTCAGTTTCGTTTGCGCCGGGCCTGGGTGTTTTTTGGGCATTTTGAGCCTTCTCCTTTGTTTATTTTTATTAGATTTTTATCGTGTATTGGTTCGTGCATCAAGATTTATTAAGATTAAGTAATTAAGATTCATAAAGATATTTTCTACTAGTAAAAGATAGTACCTAATAGTAAATATAACATAACATTATGTTTAAATTGCGTAGTTAGGTATAAACCTATACTTTGATGCTTATTGCCTAATTGCTTTTTCAAAAGATACCATTCACTTAAATTAGGTTTTAGTTTTTATTTGGTTAGTGTTTCTCCTTTGTTTATTTTTATTAGATTTTTATCGCGTATTGGTTCCTATATCAAGGTTTATTATGATTATATAATTAAGATTTATAAAGTTAGTTTCTGCTTGTGAAATATAGAACCTATTAGTAAACATAAGATACAAAACAGCTCGTTTTGCCCAATAAAATAATAGTTAATAGACAATAATGTTTTATTATAAAATAGATAGGTAACAAAAGGGAACAAAATATAATTCAGATTCGTAGATGGTGACTACTAATTTGACGTCACAGGGAGAACAAACCAATTCTGTTATTAATCCTAAATTCTCTGAGGTCTTAAAATATTAAGATATGAGGAATATTTCTTCCTCATATCTTAATATTTTTAAGGAAGATCAAAAACATTTTGCACATGTTAAAATTTTTTGGCAATAAATTCTTATCTGTTTTTCTTGAATATTAAAACTTCTAATCTCCATTATTTCTTTTTTGTTTTAAAAAATATTTATCTTCTTTTTTTGTTGATAGCATGAAATCCTGGAAATGCAAATCGATCCTATGGTTTTTATAGTTTTTCTTTACATATGAATAATCTGCATTGGATAGGATGGAATTCCGTTCATAATCAATAGTCTCGAACTCGCCTACCTGGCTGGCTACCTGAACAAGTAGTTTGTTTCCTTGTCTAAGCAAATCTTAATTAAATATAATTTGTTTTCAAATTTATATGCATTAAAGTTATCTAATTTCCCAAATTTTTTAACCTCATCTACAATATGTATTAAGTTATGAACATTACTAGTAAAGTACTCTAATCCGTTTTTTTTTAAATTGGTTACAAAGAAATTTAAAAGCTCTTGCGCCAATGATAATAAATTTAAAATGTACCTCTGCCGAGTATATTGTTATTGCACAATACAACGTGAGGAAATGTTGCATAGCTTCTTGTTTTAAAACCTTTGGCAAAATCACTATACTCAAATAGTGAAAGGATGTTCTAAACTCAGACCCTTTCCAGTGACTTAGACAATCTAATCCTCGAACAGATCTGTGGATTTCTTCGAAATTTTCAGTTTATATGTATAACCTGATAGGTTTGCTGGAAGAAATCTCTGTAGAGAGATAAGCTCGCCTTTGCGTTTAAATTTCTTGTAAAATGTTTTGTTCTAATGTTCTGTGCAATAAATAATTGTGTATTGTGAAACTCGTCACGAAAATCACATTTCTTTCCATGCTTCTCAATGTATTCAGAAATTTGCTCATTGTCAGTGTCGGAGTCAGCAAAATTATATCTGCAATATACATTAAAAAAAGCCACGGAAATATGTTATTAAAAGATAATCTTATTGCAAATTATGATTGTAGTAACCATAACTAACTGACCTGTCTTCAAAAACCGATTTTACAGGCGAATTTATTACGCCTACGGAACCCTCGCCCGTATTTATTGAACGTGGACTTGATTCATCAATATGAGTTTCTTCTATTGTATTCCTTAAATAAGACATTATTTTAGTATTAATGATTAATGATGTACATATTGATGAAAACGGAGTAATTATTAATTAAGAAAAATACCTTAAATAAATTAAATAAAATAAATTACCTGAAAATTTGTTGATAAGAAGTTTTATCGGATTGTTTTGTTATGATTGAATTGTTTTTTATATTTTCATAAACTTTACATACTTTTCTACGATAACCGCCGCTTCTCTTTAGCAATTTCCATTGTTTAGAATCCATTTTTTTATTTAATTACAAGGACGCGTTACATGCGTGACGATTATAATTAAATGACGATTAAATTTAGGCTGTCTTAAGGAACACGATAATTCTGTTGCATCACTTATGCCAGCCATTGCTTCTTTTATAGAGCTTTTAATAAGTTTTAGGTTATAGTATTTGCTATCTTCGCACTTATGTGAACATAGGTGGTATAATTACTACTATTATGAAACTTACAGTAAAATAATAGTGGTTATTATTACCTCTAAGCAGTTGATTTATAGAGTCTTCAATAAATTCCTTTATATAGTTCAATGGCACATAACAACTCTAGTAGGAACTCATACTAGAGTTGAGGCATATATACTAGAACAGGTACAAATAATAGGTATTTTTAAATACTAGCCCGTACCTGATCCGCAAACGTACGGACTAGATCCAACGAGTATCAAATTTCGAGTATCGAAGCCGAGTTTATCGAGTATCTAGTATCAGTATTACCAAGTCTCGGGTATCGATACGCGTAACGCGTGCTAATAGGCGTACGCGGACTTGTTCTGAACGTTCCAATCCAAGGTATTCGGGGGATTTCGAGATGATTCGGAAATGTTCGGCGTTGCTCGTCAGCAGCCGTGCTGATTCTGCGTTTCGTACGTTTCATTGTAGGCGGGTGTGGGTTGGTGTATATTACTATCTCTTTTTCGCTTCATAATGAGTGAGTGAAAAGGACATCTTCTTTTCGCGAAATCGAACTTCGAAAACAATGAGGTCGTTGAATCCAGTAATGAACGAGTGATTGTATACCTACCTATGTATTTTGTGCTTCGTACGTTTTACCATAAGCGAGTGTGATTGCGTGTATATTACAATCTCTTTTTCGCTTCATAATGAGTGACAAGGACATTGTCTATTTGCCAAATCAAACTTCAGAATCACGAAGGTGGTTGAATCTAGCAGCGTAACTAGAGCAAGTAGACGAATTATATTGACATCTCGCCGAGATTCAATGATTCGAGATTCAATCAGGTGATTGTTTAATTATTCGGGTAATAATAATTTCCACTTTTTACGTGTTTCTCTTTCTTGCTCAAATAAAAGTCGACGTCTGAAATCACTGATTTAATAGAAAGACTCAAACAAGTAGTTCGCAACTTCAAAAAATCGACGCTATGTTGGACAAAACTCAAGAAAGATCAGTTACTGAACTTTATATACCTACCTAGGTGTAACTGCTTTTGAAGATTTATTTTTAGAGTAAATAAACGATATTTAAGTTGCGTCAACAAATGAAAAAGATGAAGATACTTATGCCTATATTTATACGTGACTTCCACCATTATACTGTGTAAATATTAGAAGGTTACTATAACATAAAAAGAACAAAAAATATAGGCAGGTAATAATATTAAAATATTAGTACCAAAAAAATATAATTCTAAGTATGTCGATGATGCTATGGAAGTAAGGTTACGATTATAATACATTATATCACTTTACAAAATTATTGTTACTATTTGCGTAAACCTGCTGGATAGCGCTTTCAATAGAGTTTCATTGATTTGATACGCGTTTTCGACTACCAACGCCCTCCTTTGGCGAATAGCGTGTTTATCGATAAAATATTTATTCTTCTCCCACGCCATCTGTTGGCGAATAGCGTGTAAATATCTTAGTTCTTCTTTATGATACTAGGTAGAGCTACTTTGTTTGGAGCTATATTTTTATAGTTTGGTTCACTTAGTCGGTATAGTCTCCTAAGGACATAGGCCGAATAAACTAACAATGAAGAACAATAGATGCTGGAACGAGAGCCTTATTTAGTTATTGTTAACCGACTGCATTCGTTTCATTGTCTTTATTTAAATCACTATGGTTAATGATTTTATTTACACGATCGTTTAGTTTAACCTGTCGATTGTCCTTGTGCCACCCCGTATGGGAAAAGCGTGAAGCTATGGTATGTTTGTTTAGTGGTTATCACTGGTATCGTCCTAAGATGTAAGACGTGACTTTACTTAGTACTTTACGACGATACCACAAGACTAGGGCGCCCCCTGATACTACTAGGACTAGGTGATACTCGAAGAACAGGTATTTGGATCAAGTATTTTTGAGGACTAGGAACAGTTGGACTAAGTACCAAATTTACCTAGTACGACTCATCTCTAACTCATACGCAGCTTTAAGTGACAAAATGTTATACTTAATTTCTTCTTAAAGGTTTTAGTATTAAAGAAGATTTAGGCCGAACTATTGTAAAGCCCAGGGTAGTACGAGGTTCAACGTTTAGCACTTTTGGTGACTTTTGTAGTTTCAGACGCCTGTGGATGCTGTTATATAACTTTTTACTGCTGTGAGAACCCTTATATCACTGATGTGCAACCAAAAGTTACAATATAAGCTGCTATTTCCACTAGTGTGTTAGTTGGGCTGTGTTGCTCTATGCTTAAGTACGATAAATAATTGTGGATTGGAATTGAAACTTTCAAATTTTTAATTTTAATTCAATATTGCGTTGTTTTTTTTCTGCAAATGTATCAATTACCCGGTCGTAAAATGTTTCGTTTTGAGTTGTTAAATTACGTAGAAGCTCTTTTTCTATTGATAGCAATGCTAGATCAGAAAGTCTTTCTTGTCCAATAGAATTTCGCAAATAGGTCTTTATTCGTTTTAGGCATGAAAAATGACGTTCTACTGAAACACTGGTCACCGGCAACGTGAGAGTTAAATTTAATAACTTGAAAAATTCCGTAAAAACTTCGTCCATATTATTCGATTTCATGAAACGTAACATGTCAATTAGCGACAATAAATAGAACTGATGGTCACGGTATATTACTATAAGTTCTGATCGAAGTCTATCAAAATTAAAGAGTGTTCTATATTTATTCTTTAGGGAATCAAGATCAGTTTCCGGGAATTCTGTTTTATATTTTTCAAATTTTGTGGCATCTACCAATGAAAAGAAATTGTTTGAAATAAGACCACAAAATCTGGTCTTTAGTTGGAGCAATATGTTATCTAGAATTTCGAAATAAATAACTTTATATTTCTGAAATATATCCGAGCGAGGCATATTTTGCAGTCGTCTTCCCGATGGTAGACCAGTCTTTTGCTCCGCGTCATCAAAACATTTTCGCCATTTGCTCGATTCTGAAACCAGATATTATTTCGTTTATTTTAGTGGCGCAGTAACTGACATCTAACTGTTTTGATTGCAAAGTTTTATGAAGTATATCGGTATAATTGAAAATGTATGCAAAAACAATGGCCAAGAAAGCCAATTCGAAAGATTCAAAGAGATTAGCAAAACCTCTTGCTTTTTGGATACCATCAGATCCTGAATTCGGGTGGTTCATTATTTCGTCAAAAACCGTATTCATGCCGGACCAGTGAGAAACGACGATAGACAAAATTTTAGATCGCGTGTACCAACGGGTTTGATTTGCGTTTGGAATCCGAACTCCAACTATCCTGTCCAGCACTTCAGTCCTTTTAGCAGACTGGTGAAAAAATTGTGTAATACCGCTAAACGAACTGAAAAATATTCTACATTCAGGGATGCAATTCGCGCTCTGTTCTAGGGCTAAGCTTAACCGATGTGCACAACAATGAATAAAATGAGCATTTGGAGCTATTTCTCTAACACGTGTTTGTAACCCTGTTAATGCCCCCGCCATAACGCTTGCACCATCATAACCCTGACCGACCATTTTGTTTCTAAAATCAAATTGTTGAATTGTGCCGCTGATTAATCCAAATAAAGCGCTAGCGGTACGATCTGAACTGACATCATAGAAACCTAAAAAGCGTTCTTGTACAGTGTCATTATGAACGTAGCGGAAAGATATCGCACATTGGGATTTAGAGGCAATATCAGTATCATCAGCCTGAACCGAAAAATACCTACAAGCCTGTATTTCGTCAAATATTTGCTGCAGAAGGCACTGTGCTATAATAGAAATTAATACATTTTGAATTTCTTTAGAATTTCCTTTAAACACGTTTGAAATGCTGTTAGCGTGAGTTGCTAGAGGTACGTTTCTTTTTAATGTTAAATCCCATAATTCTTTAAAATTACCACGATTTGAAGAAGTCACACTTTCATCGTGCCCACGAAACGGAAGCTCTTGTCGAGACAAAAATATTACGGTGTCAATTAAACTAACCATACTTTTCCGATTTTTCCTTACTCGCTCATTAAACTGAGACTTGCTTAAAACCCCGTGGTCGCGAATTGCATCCATGATGGAAACATTTTTCTCTAACATTTTGAGCGCTTTGATATTTTCGAAGTGTTCTTGTGATTCATCGTGAATTTTTAGAGCCCGCGATATATTTTTTAAATCCGAATATCCATTAAATAAAAAAGTAGATTTATGACGGCTCAAAAGAACGCACGGCCAGCAATACAATTTTTGCAAGTAGGTACTTCCGTCCGCATACTCAAATATAACGATCATACCACGACCTTTGAAATGAACGGACGAACGTATTCCTACCATTATTTAAGTCATTTTTATACAATTTTTTTAATTCAGGACAGGGGCGGAAACACGTTTTAATGATATCGGAGTCGGAGTGAACTTACTGAACGCACCCCTGTAGCGCCGAACCGTCTCGGTTGGGGGTTCGGGACTCGTCGGTGTGACAAGTCTTCTCACTCTACCCAATACAACGAATATATTTCCTTCCTTCGTTAGGCGCTGGACTGAAGGCGCCTCTCTGCCCCTCGTACCAAGATAATGATTAACCCGGACTCATCAAAAAACTACTCTGATACAAGGTAATAGGATTCTCCTAATTCGTCCCGTTAAATTTGTAAAATATCTATTGCTTAATGCTATAGAGGCGCTAGACAATTTTTTAAAACATCCAGCCTACCGCCGCCGGCCGGCCGGCCGCGGGAGCGGCGTGAGTTTACAGCAGTCCAAATAGGCAAAGCAAATTGTGTGCTATGGCTACGTACAGAAGGTCGCGCCGCGGGTGGGTAAAATAAAAATGGTTTTCGGTGCAGCGATGATCGCGGGAATTTCGGCAGAAATTTTGAAGTAGGCTAGTTTTTATACTATAGATTAATTAATAAAAAAATATTGTACCGTACACTAAGTGTATTTATGTATTTGTATTTTGATGTAGGTGGTGGGTAGGGTGCATAGTGAGGGGTGAGGCGCAGCCAAGTTGCCAACCCTGGAAAACCGCCACTGTCGTGTAGTCTATTAATCATATTTATACCGCCATTCCGTATTCTTTTGTTTTCTCTATTAACCTCCGCGAATCCGGGCCGCCCCGGCGCGAAACAGCTAGGATCCGCGGCATATTTTGAGCCCACCCGCGCGCGACACTTGACTGACGTATCAAGTGATTCTGTTGGAATGGTAACTCTTAGAACTATACAAATTGTAGATCTGAGTAGCTAATGAAACCCTCTCATAGTTTATGCGAAAAAAATTGTCACTGTGACCTTAGTTTATTTTTGTATCGACATGAGAATCACCGACTTGAAAATGTTCCCTCTCGACACAAATCTAGCCGACATGAGAAAAACATCAACAAATATACATGTTGTTTGATACCTACGTAATCTACACAAGATAACCTTTTCAAAACAATAAATACATTAGTGTGTTCTTATAGAAACAATTCACTATTCACCATAAAAGCTCAGAAAAGATCAGTCACAATTCGCGCGCGAGAAAAAGTGATTTTGTTTTTTCCAGTCTGAATATTTTTTTCATCGAAAGACCACAGACAAATATGTTCATGGTAGAGTTTGACTAATGCCGCATTTACACTTGCCAAGCATGCCAACATTATGCACTAAAATTGTACCAACATACCGGTTTGTAAACACAGCGTCACCCGCGCATCAATAGCTGCGCGTGGTAACCAACGGTATTTTGACTTTGCAGCTATTGATGCGTTCGGATACTGAGAGGTTTGTGAAACAACAAACATGTTATTTGTAGTTGAGAAGTTTTTACGAAATTCGGCTGATTATCATCTAACGTCTTCGTTCGTAGGTTTAACACTATTTTCGTGAACATTTTGGGCATATAACTCATGAGACTTATTGGTCTGCACCCTTCGGCCGTGTACGTAACCGGAGGTTCATAACCAGTTACGAAAGAAGAAAAAATGTCTTTGTACGATACCAGTTACGTACGAATAGGGTTTTTCCTAATACGATACTTGGTTACGTAGTTACGAATAAAACTTAATTTCTCTTTTTACGATACCAGTTACGTAGGAATAGGATTTAAGGTTTTCAATCAAGTCTGTGTTTTTGGCAGTTGGTTTAACAATTTGGCCGTCATATCCTGAAAAGTTTTGTATTGCGTCTGCACGACCGATGACTTATCGATTGCGTTTATAAATTGTTCTGTCCAGTATTTTCCGCCCACTTTCGTTAATATAGGCAAATCTTTCGTAGGTATTTGTCTTTTAAGGGTCTTTTTACTTTTCCTGTATGTATTTTACACCTTATCATTCTGTGGTCTATGTTGAAATTTAGATGCTGTATTATGTCGAAATTATGCACTGTAGTGTTAGTGTTTGTGAGAATATATTCTATTTCTGTGCGGTATTAGCCATTCGGTGATTCCCAAGTCCATTTTCTGTTTAGTCCAATTTTGAACATAGTATTTGTGAATTTCAGGTTCCTCTCGAGAGCGAATTCTACTAGTCTTTGACCATGTGCTGTTCATTTTCCAAATAAGTATTTTCTGAATTCTGATTCTTCGCCTTGGTGTACTCTTCCTATCTGGGCATTAGAGTCACCCATTAAAATAACTTTCTTCGTGATTGTTGCTTCTAACGCCTCCTCCAATGAAATGAAATGAAATGAAATCGTTTATTTTCAGGCATTAACCCATAGCACATTTGACATAATGTATTAGTTAAAAATAAAATTGTAAATATAAATGTAAACATAGTAAAATTAAATTATAAAATCATCCGTATCTTGGTCCCCTGGGCACCGACACATTGACATATATCGCCACCCAGGGAGCCAAGAGAGAACAATCTACCCTGTCACTCCACACCATCAGGAGACCGTTGGTGCTCCCCCTAAGCCTGGCCAATGTAGAGGCTATTCTGGAGCGCAGTATCGCATGAAATCTGAACAGATTTCATGCGATACTGCGCTCCAGAATACGCGCCAGCATACGCAAACATTGCTGATGCGCTACAGAAACGGGGAAGCCTCAACAGCACCCTGAAGGCGTTATTGTATTGGACTCGAAGAGCGTTGACAGCTTTCTGCGTATATTTAGCCCAAAGGCTAAAAAGTTTGACAGAACGCTCGGAACAAAGTGATTTTTACATCCTGTTTACACCTGGCAAACCTTCGAGCCAGCATATTGCATCTGACTGCCAACGCTCTTCGTTCGCTCTCCATATCCATGTCATCAGAGAGGTCTTCCGTGACCCAGTGGCCCAGGTCTTTAAAATTACTTACTTGTGTCACTGGTACGCCACATAGGTGGCACTAAATAGGTTTTATTCCAAGATTTGAACACAAGCAATTCACTCTTGGTAGTGTTATACCTGAGCCCATGGGCCACAGAATACTCCTCACATTTCCTTAGCAGGATCCTCATATCACTAATCGAGGGGGTCAGCACCACCATGTCGTCAGCATAGCTGATGTTGTTCATGCTGACACCTCCTATGTAGCACCCTACCTTGGTGCTGCTGAGCTCCCCTATCAACCCGTACATGTACAAGTTAAAGAGCGACGGTGAGGTTAACCCCCCCCTGCCTCACCCCGCACTCCAGCCTGTACACATCGGAAAGGGTGCTTGCCCATCTTACATTATTAGTTTGGTTTTCATATCAAAATTGAAAAATGGACCTCAATTCACGTGGGAGATTGAGTTTCAGTTTTTAGTTTTTTCCATAGAAAATTATAATTAACTAGGTCAAACGCCTTCGATAGGTCGAGGAAACAAGCATAGACCGGTGTTTTTCGGCTAGTATAATATTTTACAGTATTTTTCAGGCATAGAACAGCTGACTCAGTTGATAGTCCCGATCGAAATCCAAATTGGGCATCATTCACATAAAAAAAAACCTAAGCTGTTTGTCTAATATATTGTCCAGGACCTTAGCTTTTATGGTTGCAAGTGAAATAGGTCTGTAATTAAGTTTATCTGAAGCGTCCCCAGTTTTATTTTTAATAATTTGTACAACAATAGTTTTCATCAGGTCTGGCGGCAAGTAAGAGTGCCCTATACAAAAAGTATATAACAGTGACAGCACCCTGGGAAGATGTATACCTGTATATTATGCTCTATACTGAGTCTATCATGCCCCGGCGACTTGCCTCTGATCATGTGCCGGATAGTTTTAGTCAACTCCGCAGCTGATACTCGCACAGGGGGTCCGCAGGAGTAGGATGGTCAGCATCGAGCTCCACGTACTCATCTGTGACCAATTTAGACTCCACTCAGAAGTGATTCATGAACATGTCTGCTATATCCTTTTTATCGTTTATTCCATTGACATTCACAGGTGCAGCGAGCCTTGGATTCAGTTTATTTGTTTGTTTCCAGAAATAACTAAAAAAATTGATCGATGATGATTTGCCAAAATGTCCATCTTTATCTGTTCTTTATGTTTTTAACACCATTTTATTTTATTTTTAAACAATCTACGTGAATCTGTCATATGCTCATAAACTTCCGCTGACATTGGTCTACCATGTGCTTTCCACATCTGAAATCCAAGTCTCGCCTCCCTATGTGCCTCGCTCACATGTTTATTCCATCATATAATATTGCATTAACCTTTGCATACTTTTTTAACTTTATCATTGTATGTACATATTGCAGCCTCTGGAAGAATGGAAACTATACTATTATAAAGTTTATCAATTATATTTTTATGTTCCTTATTTTAAACTTAAACACATTTTATCACAACATTCAGTAAATTCAGATGGAAAGTCGATATCTCTTAATTTTAGGTTACATATTTCTCTATATTTATCATTTTGCAATTGTTCCCTTTCACCCCATGTTAATTTATTAATCATCATGCAATCATCAGAAGATCTTAATTTAATATTATTAATATTACATACCATCGCAAATGGAATATGATCCGACCAGTAAACTCCATAGAGAACCTTAGCGTCTATTACCGTTTGTCTCGCGGCACGGGTCACTAAACAATGGTCTAGCCATCTGCTACATCCATGCGCGGCACTAACATATGTGTAGCTGTCGGTCGGAAGTATTTCATAATCTGCACACATCCATTCCTGTTCAGATGAGAAACTAGTAAGCTCCCTAAAGAACTTTTCACCCGGGTGTGCATTGAAGTCCCCCAGCATAAACACTGAGTCCACATTAAAACTCTGAATTACTGCATTCATCTCACTTAAACACTCCGTAAGCTCAGTTAAGTTGAGGGTACAGTCCGTCGGCATGTATGCTGAGAAAATCAATAGTGACCGATCACTCACATCTACTCTTATTGCTGCTAGGCGAGTACTGTTGCATGACATCACCGACACTTGTTGATAAACACTTTTTCTCCAAAGCACCAGGGCAACCCTTCCGTATGGTCTTCCGCGTAATATAACGGTGGAGTCTGCTGCAGATTTACCAGTGAATGCGAAGTCTGGGTCCAGGGTTCCCAGCAACGGCAGGTCGTGTGACATAAGCCAAGTTTCTTGCAGAGCAATGATGTCTGCGTTTTTATAAAATTTAGCTATATATTGAGCAGAGCTTTTGAATGATTGACAGTTGAAACTTATTAACTTACTTATCGTCATGATTTGAGACAGAAGTTTTTTCAGTGTCTTTATTGCCAGTGCAACTAAACATGAAATATCGCGGAAAAATATTCCGTCGGGCTATAACTCATCATTGAAAAATACCGGTAGCTTGTGTTTAGGTACATATATTTTATAAGAATTGTACTCTTTTTCCTCTTTTGTACCTACAAGCACATGTTACACCAGAATCTCGGTTTTCTCCTTTATGTACTTAGCGAAATCCAACTCTGTGGCCTCTAGAGAGACGTTGTAAATAAATAGTGGTATTTTAGGAGACATGGCTCGGAATTTACATGTCGTATCAACTGGAGCTCGTCCTTTCCTTCCAATAAAGCGAGATTTAGATTTCCGCTTCTCTACGGTTATCCAACCGTCTTTTAGAGATTGCACTTCTTCGATATTGTCTCTAACATTTGATGTGTTTTGAGACCGTGGTTGGGCCTCATTTGCGACTAGTGGCGACATCTCTGAGCGCTGCGTGTTCGAAACCACGGTACATTCCTGGGCCTCCACGCGCGCGGCAATCTGGACCACAGAACCCGTTTTCGTCGACTGAGTAAGCGTTCGCGCTGTCTCAGACACCGCTCCTGCGTGAGAGAGAGACGGAAGTCGGGGCTTCTCAGTGGTTTGCGAAGGCGACTTTTTCTCTGGCATACCCTCCATATGAAATGATGATGATGTTGCTGTAAATGCCGCAGCTGCTGACTCATGATGCTGTTGAGTATCTGACAGAGGAACCCCATCGGGCCACTATTAGGGTGGAAAGAATCATCTAGACAGTAGGCACCTCTCTTGGTGTTTATATTCGAAATCACACACTGACGATCTCGTTTCACCTCATCAAGTTCGGACTTCAGTTGTTTGAACTGGTCAATTGTTACACACTCGGTCACCACAGCCGCTGCTTGTTTCTACTGCAAGATACCAAGGTCCCTTTGAATCACGACTATGTCTTTCAGTAGTCTAGTGACGTCTAAGTGGTCAAAGGTGACCGGTGGGAGTTTGTGGAGGTCCCTGGCCATGAAGATCGGCATTTCTTCAGGGTTGGTCTCTTTAATGAGGCAGATGATGTCATCAAGATTGCGTTGAGTCTTCCCCACACGTCTTTGGGTAGTCTTTTGCTTAGAGATGGACTCAAACAACAAACTTTTAGCTTTTTCGATGTCATCTTCCGAAAAAGCCGTTACACATATTTGCACTAACGATTCTTCCACCATCACATCCACTTTATTTTGCACGAAAGCTAGTAGTTAGTTGATAACAATGTTGCAGGTCCTGCATTTTAGCACCTGAGCTGAGACCATGGCCTCTTATTTTCAGAATAACAACCAATAAATCCCGACGTATCGACCAGTGGTAACGAGGGCGCGCGCGAGACTGTTTCGTAGAATCTGATAACTTCGTTGTCTTTGCATTTCTCAATGGGAGCATAGGCTTGAATTATAAATAAACCATTGTTTTTCGGCAGTGTAACTTCCAGAGATCTTACTCTTTTTGAATACCATTTGAAACGTGTGATGTACTTTTTTAATTGTCGTTTTATTAAGAATCCAACACCGCATTGTCCTTTCTCTCCTTGAGTGTGGTACATAATAAATTAAGGGTATTTTTCGTATTCCTCTTGCTTTCTCCTGATTTCATAAATATCAATTATGTCCCATTTAAGGTATTTAATAGCATAGCTCAACTCAGTATGTTTTGTATAGGATAACAATGTTCTAACGTTACATTCGGCACGTATGTGTGGCTTAGTCTCTGACCTCTATTTTCATTTCCTCCATTGTTTAACAAATAGCAATCAATAAATCATACTATTGTTTTAGAAAAATCGAGAAGAAACCAAGAAATAAAAGCAAGAAGGAAAAGTTGAGGAGGCTGAAAGCAGCTAACAGTTTGGCCATCTGCAATGCTCCAACGTTGCTCGCGAATCCATCACAGTTCGCAGTGTACGCAACAGTGCGTAGAGCAGTGCTGGCTCGATGGAGAAATCTTTACAGCTTCTCCTCCGAGTACTCGGATGAGAGCGAAAATGAAGATTGCAATCAAGCGCCTATGGCTAAACTACCTAAGGTATAACAAACAAGATGACTTTATTATTAGACCTTAACATTTCACAGTGATTTGTATAAAATGCATGCAGTTGCAAGAAGGGTCATCATACTTAAAGCTCATTCGAATAAGTGTTGTGATTATGAATCAGCTAATATCGAATTTAGTTATCAACTTATTCAGTTTTCTGCGGCGCTCACTGAGCTTGCAACTAATATTTTGTTACGGCACAAAGATATTAAACTTTTATCATAAACAGAAAATCGTCAACATAAAATAAGTTAACGTCATGTGTTTCAGATCACCGGCATTGGTCTACGAACAGTGTTCTCACTTATATCGCAAGCACGGCTCACCGATGCCACGTTCTGCGAGCAAGCTCTTCGTGCGTTACTAGATGTCTTGCAAGGCCATGCCCCGGAAGAACTATACCAGGAGCCAACTGAGGTGACTTTTTCTCAATAGACCAAAATACTTCGCAGATGTTAAAATGTTCAATACAAAACAAAACTAATATAGCTTCCGGCCTTTCTCCTAAGTATGTGTAGAAGCAAAATTGTGCCCACGTTAATGTTTACTAAATCTTCCTCAAATAATGACATCTTACTGCTTATTAACGTTAATACCTCCTAGATGTCTTCTGATATGTATTATATAATATTCAAAAGATACAGCTTTAGAGATCATTTCGTATCCAAATGGTAAAGCACACTTATCAGCACTGGACGCACCGGACGGATCGAATTTTAGAATTATTCACTTCGAATACTATGAAACTCGCACACCTATCCGCTTCGGAATCATCGGAAGCCGGAGAAACTCAGAAATACTGATGACGTCATCGGATTCGGCGCGGAGAAGCGGACAAACAGTCGACACTTTCTGTTGCGTGCGACAGAGAAATGCGCGATCGGCGTGCAAGAGCAGCGCGGAAGATTCCTTCTGCGCGGTCGAACCGTTCAGTGCGGACGGTGCGTGCAGATGCCGGCAAGTGTGCGTTCACCAAAAAGGTCCCTTTAGATAAAATATATGGTCAACATTGGTCGTTCGCCTCCAGATAATCTCCAACCTACATGCAATGTTGGTGGAAGTGGCCAGCGGGTCCGGCGGGCGCGTAGACGAGCCGACAGTCCTCACCGCACTGAGCTGTTCCTGCCTCATTGCCCTATCCGTCGCGAGGGGCGAAACAGAACTGATCCTGAATGCGATCGCCTCATTGATCATTACGCATCAAGCGCTCTCGGTGCAGAGTGTACAGGTTTGTTATGAATCATTTAGCATAATCATATCTGCACGTTGTTTTCTTGTTAATTTTTTAACTGGTTTCATAAAATCAGGAAGGAAGAGGAATTTGTATTAAAAATCCATAATTGAACCCAAACGTGATAAAAAAAAGTAATATCATGTCAATTGTGTGCAAGGGCGAGCTTATCTCTTATTGTATGCGTTTCGTATTCTTTATTGAAGTTGACTCAATAACTAAATTGTATTTGTGTCCTGATTCACGAATAGTCTTCGGCATTTAGCTTGACATATGTGATTTCATGTTTGCACTAATGATTTTGGCGATGTTTGATCTTGTATTCAACGATAATAAGAGTGCCCATTCAGAAATTAAGTGTCGTCATAATAAAATTAGGAGAACCATGATCAATCACATAATGCTCTCTTGTAGTAGTCCAAACATTCTTCTATAACAGCAATGAATATATCTCTCTTTTCCAGATATCATCGAATGTGACAACCCTCCAGAGAAGTGTCCAATCCTACATTCTCGGCCCACCGTCCCGCAACTTATGGTTGAACTATGGCGTCCCGAACCAGTCCCTTGTGACCAGTTTCCCCGTAGAACTGCCCCCTCAAGTCACAGCCGGCCACGGGGACGTCATTGTCCGCTCACTGGTGTCCGATGGCTGCTACCTTTACGTGTACACGTCGAAAAGTCTTATGAAAATTGGTTCTGGATACGGCAGCTCGATTAAACAGCATGTGTATCTGTATAAACAGGACTTCTTTTCCAATGACAGGCACGGATGGCTCGGGTATTGCAAGGTTAGTAGTGATATTCAAGCATTTGTTTAAGCGTTATACTAAACTAAATACAACTATGAATTACTCAATCCTCGGAGGTAGTTCACAATGAAAAAATCTTACATGTTTTTGAAATAATAATCATTTTCTGCTTACCTAAAAAAACCTGTCTTAAATAATATGGTTTATTTATTTCAGAATAAGTTGTACCTGAGAATTGGTAGAAAGAAGACCGAAATATACGAGATCGACAAAGAAAGCCTTGAAGTTATCAATATCATCAAACTGGATCCAGGCCTCCCTCCACCTATTGAGCCCAAAAGCGCTGTTTTCACTGACGGGAACCTCCTCGGCCTGATATTGCTTACCAACTATGTAAGTTGTGTATAATTTACTTCAGTTGTAATAGTTAACCGGTGAAACCTCAAGATTCTCTTATCCGGCAATAAGTGTATAGAGTAGGGTCATCGAGTCTCAATGGAGTCCCGCGGTTCAGCATGCCGGAGCGCACCGTGTCCAGCCGCAGGTACACCCGCCATGACGCTGTCCTCGTTGTCCGTCCTGCTGCTCCGACCGTGAGCCCTCCGCCGCTGCTTGTACATGTGCTGCCACGGGTTGTGGGCTCAGTGCCCCTCCTCGCCATCCCGCCCGCCAGCTGCCTAAGCCACAGTCCAGGTGGCATGACAAATGAGGCGCCCGACCTGATGCATCACCTCGACGTTGTCCCACACCTACCTGCACGCCGAGGCGCCGGCCGAGCTGTCCCAGGTGCGTCATCTGCGGCAGCGGTGAGGACCATAGCATCGTCATGTGCGGCGCCTTGCCGCCGTTCGCACGCTCGAGCGTCAACTTGACCCACATATCTATCGATGTCTCGCCGTGCGTATTAAAGTTTCGATTTCAGCGTCGGGCTCGTTGAGGCGGCTGAGGCCGGCGCTCTGGTCTCGGATCCAGGCGGCGTTTGCTCCAGCGCGTCCACCTCGATGAGCCTGTGCTCTTTTTTGGATTGGATTCACCCATTTATTCTATATCCATTGTTAACCCTTAACCCGCCCTCGACAGGAAAACCTGACAGTCCGCATGTACGATGTGGAATCTGCTACCGAGCGCTCGGAAGGCGCGTGTGCGGTTAAGTCTCACAAGGAGTTGTCCGTCAAACTGCTGCGCCGGCGAACCCTCACCCTGGGCAGGGCACCTTTCGAGGTGAGATAATTGTTTATAAAACGATAAGGTATTATAGTTATTAGTTATAGTTTTGGTACGGGTTTACCAAAAGTAAAGCTCAGTCTATCTGTAATACGCTCTATCCGTCAGACACGCCCACAAGTAAGGTCCAGTCGACTTCGTGAATTGCAGCAACTATACCTTACGTTCATCCATCGTGTATCATCATCACGTTTTATGACGATAGAAAACACTAATTACTGGCGAAACATAGGCACGATTGTGCCTTTGTCACCCCGTTTAGGTAAACCGTGAGGATATTTTTGTTTGGTTTTACTTTGTATATAAAAATTCTTATCTATAAAATAAAAATATTGTTCGTAGGAGGGTCTACGTAGAAATGTGGACCTGGATGCCCCTGTTGCCATGCAGCTTGACGACTGCGACGATGATCCGCTAATTTCGATCACCGCTGGACAAGACTTCGGCCTACTTGGGACCGCGTCAGGAAAGGTGAATCAACATATCAGCCCTTGCGGCTCACATGGAATACTATAGAAATTCAGTAAAAAGCCTAATTAATTGGAAGATTGTTATTGACTTTTCTTCCGTAAATTAACTAAAAAAGAGATCATATGGTCCTCGCCTTGTGAATGCCTAGGTCAGCCCCTTCGCCAGCCTCCCATACAAATGAAGGTTGAGATGGAAATACACGATAGATAAAGTATAGAGCAAGGATAAGTACTTTGAGAGTCATTCGAAATATCTTTTTTTCAAAAATAAGTATGGTGTACAAGTACTAGACTTAAAATATTCAGTATAAACAATAGTAGTTTATGAGACTGCTACATAATGTAGGGCATTAATACTCGAGTTCGGCTCGTTTCATAATAAAATCACTCGAGAGTTTTAATGCCTAATTATGTACAGTTACATACACTAGTTTATCTACACACATATCATAAGCTCTCTTTGATGTGTTCAGGAACCGCATGGTCGACCGGCATTGTGGCATTGATCATTGCTTTGCAGTTGTTTAGCTTGTCCGGTAGTCCCAACTTCACAGACAAACTAGGGGCGGCACGCAGGTGGGCGACGGTTCGAAATTTGAATGTCATAATTTGACAAATTTTTGTACATTATGGCCATAATGATAAATATTCAAATAAGAACTGAGTTTTTACCAAGAAGTTTATCATTATGCTGGTCGTAACGTGTAGTTTTCGGACGCAGTAAAGAGGGTTTATGATACAGGTGTAGATACAATTCTTGATATATTTGTTCATACTGAAATGACGAGATTGATTGCCAGAGTCTAAGATAAGTATTATTATTCTCAGGTGTACTACACTGGCAAGGCAGCTAGTCTGGGGTACAAGGTCGCAAGTCCACAGCACGGGCGCTGGAGCCTGATGAAGGAGACGATTCTCAGCAAGACCGAAGGTTCCAATACCACGAAATGCAAGATCACTATGGTAAAGCATGTGTACCTTGTTTTGGTTATATTTTGCCTTGGCATATTTTTCGTACATGCGAATGCGAAATATGTTCAAAAGCTCGTCAATGACGAGTTCTCAGAAACGGCACGATAACCTTCCATTTCCTAATTCACAAAAATGAGAGTGTAGGGAGTAAATATTACTGCCTAAACGATGCGATTCTGTGCCTCTGCTAGTATACGAGATATCGCCACTATACGACGGAGTTCACTTATGGAACATTCCAGATTGCAATGGGCCACGAGGGCGTCCACGCCATCATAGTGCTGGACAACGGGACGGCGTTGTTCACGGGCGTGGCGAGACGGGGCGAGGACGGTGACAGCGGCAAGCATCGCCGGCAACCCAAGCCCGCCAGGCCTAAGAAGATGCTCAAGGTATAGCTAACCTAATTGGTATAGCGCTTAAAAACATGCTCAAGATATAGCTTGCCTGCTTGGTGTAACGCTTAAGAAGATGCCCGAGGTATGAATTGCTTGCTTGATATAGTGCTTAAGAAGATGCTCAAGATATAGCTTGATTAGTATAGTGCTTTAAAAGATTTTAAAGGTACAAATTGCCTACTTCCTATAGCGGGTAAAAATATGTTCAAGGTATACCTTTTTTGATTGGTGTAGCGCTAAAGAAGATGCTCAAGATATAGCTTGCTTAGTATAGTGCTTTAAAAGATGTTAATGGTATAGATTGCCTACTTCGTATAGCGGGCAAAAAGATGTTTAAGGTGTACCTTTTTTGATTGGTGTAGCGCATAAGAAGATGATCAAGGTGTAGCTTGTCTGATTGGTATAGCGCATAAGAAGATTCTCAAGGTGAAGCTTGTCTGATTGGTATAGCGCATAAGAAGATGCTCAAGGTGTAGCTTGTCTGATTAGTATAGCGCATAAGAAGATTCTCAAGGTGTAGCTTGTCTGATCGGTATAGCGCATAAGAAGATGCTCTAGGGGTAGCTTGAGTCGTCGTCGTGTAATACGACATTGAGTGTCAGTCAAACTTGGAGTTACCAGTTGTGTATGTACGAAAGGTAAAATAAAAAAATTGATCTCCCCAGGCTGAGGGACATCACATCGTGTACGCAGCTTGCAACTATGGATCCACCGCGCTCGTCACGCAACAAGGCTTGCTCCTAATGTTCGGCAAGGACACTCAGCACTGCGACTCGGCGGGACTCGTGACTGGGCTCCGGCATGAGAAGATTGTACAGGTGATACTACGACCAATGTTGTAGGCAATATTTGGAGCATATATTGAACGAGAAGATCATTATGTGTGTTTGTGTATGTACAGTTAGGCTGTGGGATTGACCCTTTCTGTGAGACTGATGACGCGTAACGCGTGTAAAAGATTCAACAAATTCTGTGGTTCCACATATAATAGTTTATGTGGTTCCACGGACCAATAAGACCATGGAGTCGAGGCTGTCAATGATCTTGAGGTTAAGAGTTCAAAATCGCATATATAGTATATTATCGCATATTTAAAGTACAGCTGGACCGCCTTACACCCCCGTGATACACGAAAATAATCTTATTTGCAGCAAATACAAGGCTCCCGCGGAGTATCGCGAGAGTAGAGTTTACAGCTGGCTAACTCTAGACTAACGTCCGTGGTCAAAATAAATGGTACTATAATTATTATTTTTCAGGTGGCTCTAGGTAAAGCCCATGCGGTTGCTCTCACGAACACCGGCCTAGTTTACACGTTCGGTATAAACAACAAGGGGCAGTGCGGACGCGAATTCGGATATACTAAAGAGAGTAAGTAACCTAACACGACTGGAACAACAATACATATAAACCAGTACCCACCGAACCACACGGAAAGGATCGACAGCAGCGCTAACATTTCGTCTTCCCACCAACAGAAGGATATCTCCTCCGCCGACAGAGTCAGAAGGACGAACACCGCATATGCACTGGCACGCACACTTGGCTCTCTGAGTACTGCCGTGTATGTGTGCTGTGTAGGGAATGTACCGGCTTCTCCAGCGCTTGTCAGTGCGCGTCATTGGCCGACCGCGAGCCTAGAGAGTGAGTAACATTGACTTGTTTCTTATAAACCGACCAGGCTCCTAATTTACTCAATTGAACCGAGATTTGTGGAACCGACCGAAAAATTTTACGTTGTTCCATTTACTCAAACTTTAATTTCGGCACGTCATAGAGGCACGCTTTGAAATTCAGCGTTTATTTTACTGATCTCAGTCTGCTGTATCTATGAACACTTACTCGCTACTCGAGTAACGTAACACCCTGCCCCAGAGATATATATTATCGTGAAGCCCGACCTATTGGCCTTCACCTCCCGCTAATACCTCCGGGGTACAATAGGTAAGCAAGAAAAACCACCCCACAAAGTCCTGAAATAAATATGTAGCTCAGCTTCTCTCCATCTACACCCAAAGCGCTAAATTGAGTGGGTTCCTGTAGTAGTCTAGAGGCGGAGAGGTGACATTACTACGCCACAAAGTTAACTAAGCACGATGCGATTCCCCTCCCTCTCTCGCTCGCTCTCGCCCTCGACGAGTCAGTAAGACAGTGGCGGGCGGAGTGAGGTGTCAAGTTAACTTTGGCGTGTATTACATGCTATGCCGAACCCGTATTGACATCTCGCATATTTCACGACAACAACCCGCAACACACCACTACCTTCACAGTACAGGTGGATATTCAAATAAAAACGTGGTCGCGTTGTACAAATCAATATGAGAACCTTATATCACACTAATTAACCGAGCGAGCGAAGCGTCTCCGTTTTGGAAAAAATGTTTTCGTATGTCCGGATGTTATCCCCGGTGATGATGAGTGCGCTGACTTCTCCAACGGTGCTCCCTTGAGGCATCGCCGCAGTCTTGCCACGTAAAAAACCTGCTCTCCGTCTGTATAAAAGTCGCTTTGATTGCTGTCGGACGTCGTCAGATTGTGCGGCTGCGGTGAGGGCGACAGCGGCTGTAGCGCGTGCGGCGTCTGCCGGCGGTGCGCGGACGCGTTTGCGGCGGCAGCTGCAGCGCGCCCTGGCGACGCCGATGACGACGGCGACGTGTCGTCCAGGGACGACAGCCGGAGCGGTGAGTAACTGCTCCAGCGACCGACTCATAAGCTCCATTCATATATCGTAAAACATCACGGGAATGCTAATGCAGATATTAGCTTGCGTACGTACTGGAGATTGCGGTTCACAGTTCTCTGGGTTCATCTATCGTCGTGTCGTATGTGTGATCAGTGACGGAACGGTGAAGTGGGCCTAGTCTCATACTTTTCAATACTTTGCCAACGTTGTGGCAACCTACGGGAGACGGAATAAAAGGCTTGGAATATGCTCAGTTACAGTCTAGTTTTATTTGACAAATAACTCTTCTTATATATAAATCGTCCTCGATAATCATCACGTACCAAAACCGGTACGTGATGTCGATTTTCTGTGTCAGCCAATAACTTATCTCGACGATACTTTAGTCCGTGATGATAAGGGATGGCTGGCACAGATATTCCCCCCCTTACAAAAAGGCAATATTGAGTAAATTACGATAAATGGAAAAGTAAAAAAAACAAAGCACGAAAACATTTAAATTAAATAATACTATACATTGCGACTAGCTAGGCTGAGGCGGCGGCGTAGTAGGCGGCGCCAACTCTTCCGTTAAATAAACGGTTGGCCACCATGAAGAACACGATGGCCGCTAGTATGGTGGGGATCCCGAGCGTCGCAAGAATCATCTCCCGATGACCGTTGAACTCTTTTATCACCTCCGCTCGGCGATATTTTCCGTCAATTTGGTGGCGTGTTGTATCCCGTTGTTTTGGGTCATGGTTAGTTGTTCCTTGGTGTTATATCCGCCCATGGTGGTTTCGTTGCGTTTCCTGCTGGTTTACTGAATAGCGAATGATACTCTATGATTTACCAATTCGCTATTTATACCAAACGAGTGCCGTCATCAAAGTTGGAATCTCAACGTTTGTTTGTACTTTCGACCAAACTTGGACGTTGTTGGTCGTGCTGACTCGACAACTGAGTCTTCCGCTTTGCTCGTTGGTTGCGGGAACGTGATGGAACTCGGCTGATCTGCTGGTAGGAAAGCTGGCTTTAATCTATCAATCGAAAATGTGTCGACGGTGTTGTTCTTGTTGATGACGAAATATTTCGCCGTTCGTCGTAGAACTTCGTAAAGCCCTTCATAAGGAGGAATCAGACCTTTGGCGACACCTTCTCTCTTGATGAAAACGTGAGAGCAGGAGCTTAACTCGGGGTGGACGAAATACTTGTTTTGGTGATTCTCTCTCCTCGGAACGGAGCAGTTTTTTGATATTCGTTGTTTCAAATCTTGCACGTAGTCGTGATACGTTGATCGCAAGCCAGAATCACCAAATAATTCCCCGGGAAGCCTTATTGTTTCTCCATAAACCATTTCCGCGGCGCTCAAACCCGTGTCGTCTCGTAAACAACTTCTTAGGCCAAGAAGGACGATTGGTAATTCTTTTACCCAATTTTCCTTACTGTTCCTTGCCATGAGAGACGCCTTCAGCGAACGATGCCATCTCTCCACCATTCCATTGGATTGCGGGTGGTAGGGTGTTGTTCGTAATTTTTCCGTTCCCATTAACCTCGCCAAGGATTTAATAAGCTCAGATTCGAACTGTTTTCCACGGTCCGAGGAAAGCCGGAGGGGGGGGCCAAATCTGCAGATCCACCCTTGGAATAAACATGAAGCGACTTTTTCCGCAGTAATCTCCTTCAAGGGAAATGCCTCAGGCCAAGAAGAGCAACGGTCAATCATAGTCAGCAGAAATCTGTAACCTTGGCTTGTAGGTAGGGGGCCGACGATATCTATATGCACGTGCTCAAAACGCCGAGCGGGCATGAATGTGCCGATAGGTGAAATAGTGTGCCTAGTAACCTTGCATTTCTGGCATGATAGGCATGTTTTACACCACTCGTTTATTTCCTTGTTCATGTTATCCCAAACAAATCTTTTTGAAATCATTTTTCGTGTGGTTCGTTTTCCTGGATGACTCAAACCATGAATCGCGTCGATTTTCTTCCGAAATACTGCAGGAACATACGGTCTCGGTTGCCCGGTTGAGGTATCGCAATATAGCTGGGAATTACTGCCGGGCACACTAAACTTGGATAATGTCTGATTTGATTTCTTGAAAAGCTCTTTAAGATTTGCATCCGTGCGTTGAAATTCGACCATTTCCTCGAAGTCAATTTCTGAAGGAGTGATTATCTCCTCGATCACCCTTGATAAGGCATCTGCAACCACGTTGTCTGATCCGCTAATATGCCTTATGTCTGTGCTATACTGTGATATGTAGTCTAGTTGACGAATTCTCCGAGGTGGGTCATCAATATTTGGTTTTTTGGAAAATGCGAAAGTGATTGGTTTATGGTCTGTGTAGATAGTAAAATCTCGTCCTATCACGAGTCTTTGGAAATGCTTCACAGCTAGGTAGATACCCAAAAGCTCTCGATCATACGTAGAATATTTTTGTTGCGTCGGTGTCAGGTTTTTTGAAAAAAATCCGAGGGGTTTCCATTCACCATCCTCCTTTTGTTGCAAAACGGCGCCCACGCAGTCATTGCTAGCATCAGTCATAAGCGAGATGGATGCATTATTAGCAGGGTGAGATAAACTTGCTAAATTTTTCATAAGCTCCTTGCATTTTTCGAAAGACTCTTCCCCTGTCTTGGTCCATTTAATTACACTCTTATCGTTCCTCTTGCAGCCATGTAAATATTTGTTCAACTCTGCTTGATAAAATGCCGCTTTTGGGATGCTGCTTCTATAGAAATTAACCATACCCAAAAATCTTCGCAACATGTTCACCTTTTCTGGTTTAGGAAAGTTGGTTATAGCCTCAAGCTTTTCTTGAGTGGGGGAAATCCCGTTACAGGATACATGATACCCCAAAAAATCTATTTCCTTCTTCATGAATTCGCATTTTTCCAGATTCATTGTAAGACCATGTTCATCTAATTTCTTGAAAATTATCTCCAAATGTTTGCAATGCTGCTCTTCATTTTCTGATGCACAAAGGATGTCGTCGACGAAACAAAATGTGAAATCTGATATGTTTTCATCCTTTGGCTCTTGATAAGATGCTCCGCCGCGTTGTGAAGATATTTGATGTCTGAATATTGAGTCCATAAATCGTTGAAAAGTCTGACCGGCGTTCCGAAGTCCAAATGTCATTCTCGGAAATTCGAAAAGACCGAAGGGGGTGATGATGGCTGTTTTGGAAATATCTTCTGGAGCCATTGGTATGCAATGATATGCTTTCCGGATATCGATTTTGCTAAAAATGCGTTTCCCCTCGAGAATGTAAGTGAAATCTAGTAACCGTGGGAGTGGATACCGGTCAGGGACTGTTATATTGTTCAGGGCTCTATAATCTCCACATGGTCTCCATTCACCATTTTTCTTCTTCACCATATGCAAAGGACTGGCCCATGAACTGTTTGACGGTCGACATATTCCCATATCCATCATGTCCTGGAAATCCTTTTGAGCCGTCCTGTACCTTTCTGGAGGGAGAGGCCTGGCTCTACAAGCGACCGGAGGGCCTTGCGTCTCTATGAAATGTTGAACGTTGTGCTTGGGACTAATCTTCAAAGATGTGGGTACGGTGATGCGCTCATATCTCCGAAGTAAGTCTGCGATAACAAGACTCCCATCAATGGTACTTAAAGTGGCTTGGTTTGCTATTATGGTTCTACCTCTGGATGATAGTTTGGTAGTGTTGTCAATCAACCTTTTTCTGCGTAAATCAACCCATAAATCATGATGCTCCAGAAAATCTGCTCCAATGATAGAGGTATTGACATCGGCGATCACGAAGTTCCATTTAAAAGTTCTTCGAAGCCCGAGATCAAGGGCACAACATCGTTCTCCATATGTGCTGATCTTTGAACCGTTGGCAGCATGTAATGAGTAATCTGTTTTCCCGGAAGCTTGCGTTTAAGTACAGATATGTTCGCGCCAGTATCGATCAAATATTTTTCTCCAGTCTTCTTGTCTGTGATAAATAGGCGATGAAATTGTGAAAAAGCACACAGCTCCGCCTCAGTGCATGCCCGCTTTAGTTTCCCTGTTGCTTCCAGGAACACGGAGCCTCGCACTTGAAAGCTCTCTTGCCAAAACGTGAATGATAAAAGCATAACTTCGAGTTTCTCCGGAATGGAAACGGGCTTCCTGACCGTGAACTTGAGAATGGCTTACTGCGATAAAACTGCCGACGATTGTTGTTATTATGAATTGCAGCTAACTCAATCTTTACTTTCGCTAGCTCGGCAGTTAGTTGCGTTACTGGGTCGTCGACCCTGCTTAGCGCAGCAACTTGTTCGAAGCTCGAGACTTCGTAAATATTGTCGGCCATCTGGGCTAAATCGTCAATTCCTTTCTCTTTATTTGCCGAAAGTATTGAGGTTAAGGAGGTCGGTAGTTGTTTTAGCCAAAACATTTTTGCGGTTTCGTCGTTGATTTGACCTTCCCCAAGCTCCTTGATTTTTCTTAATAACTGTGACGGTTTTCTGTCTCCGAGGTCGGTGTCCGTGAATAATCTCTGGAATTTGCGATGCGGGGATTCTTCATATGTCGAAATCAATCTCTCTTTTAACTTCTGGTACTTTCCGCTGTCTGATAAGGAAATCACTATGTCACTGGCTTGTTCGATTTCCTCTTTGGCTAGTTTGGTAAGGACTAGGTGGAATTTGGATTCGTCACCTAACTTCTGGGGGGTGGTTACTGCTTCAAAATGTGCGAACCATAACCGAGGCTTGTCCTTCCAGAAGTCTGCGATTTTAGACGAAGTGCTGATTGCTTGCACTTCTAGGGTAGCTGCACACGGGTTCTGTTTCACAGGCGACGACATGCTGCTGCTTAACCGAAGGTTGCTTGATATTCAAACGTCGGGGTCACCACTCTGCCAACGTTGTGGCAACCTACGGGAGACGGAATAAAAGGCTTGGAATATGCTCAGTTACAGTCTAGTTTTATTTAACAAATAACTCTTCTTATATATAAATCGTCCTCGATAATCATCACGTACCCAAACCGGTACGTGATGTCGATTTTCTGTGTCAGCCAATAACTTATCTCGACGTACTTTAGTCCGTGATGATAAGGGATGGCTGGCACAAATACAAAGTTTTTTTTATGCCTGACACGCTCCTAGCACGGTCATGGATATGATATGGTGTAGTGGACTCCTTTAACTTCCCGCATTTTATGCCATCTTGTGGGTGCTACAATGACAGTCATGTCAACAGAGGAACTAAGCCGCTACGGTGTATACGGAGAGCAGCGCGAGGGGCACATGCGCGTGAGTTGCCTGCAGCCGGCGCGCGTGGCCGTGCCGGGCGGGCATAAGGTGGCGGCCGTGGCGGCCGGCCTTCACCACACTGCGCTGCTGATGGAACACGGTAAATCATCTCTTGTGTTTCAGCAATATGCAAACCACTGCGTTGCGGCGTCACATCGTAAAAATCTATGACAGATGCTATGCATATCTACTGCAGTGCGATGTCGTTTTTGCGATGCGATACCGCCGTAACGCATTGATGTGGCTTGGGCCTAGGCTTGCTTCCGCGCGTTTACTTCATAGTGACATGAAACCGGAATAAGGTGGGTGGAGGTGGGATCTGTCAGCTTATATTTATTCATCACTATGTGGTTAGATTATGACTCACTCTTACTAGAATTTGGGTTAAGGTATTTCCCCCTCGGAGAGGACATTAGTCAGCTACATTTAATTATTTTATTAAATGCGATAACGGCTCTCTTTCAAAAGGTAGTCCAATATCGGCATCGAATGTATTGCTATCCCTCCCACATCACAAGATTTTTCGCAGGACGTACCATATGTCGGTGTAAAAGTTCATCATCATCATATCAGGCCAGGGTACAGTACATACCTTTCCTTCCGAGTTCACTGTACCTTCTCAAATCGTTAATACTCATCATCATCATGTCATCAGGCGAGGTGCTAACATTCGGCTCGAACCAGTTCGGGCAGCTGGGCGCGGGCGACGTGTGCGCGCACCACCGCATTGTGCGGGTGCGCGCACCGCGAGCCTCCGCCGTGGCCTGTGGAGGCAACCATACTGCACTACTAACAAGAGATGGGGAGCTGCATACGTTTGGGAATTACCAGGTTTGGTCTTTCTTCGTCTGTATTGGCTAATTGTAAAACATAAATATTTATTTTATTCTTACACATACATGGCCTCATTTGCCTGTGATAAAACAATATGAACATGTCCGGTGTTTTGGAAAACATAATCAGGAACATTCCAAGGTACGAGTATCACACATTGACTATCGCGTGATGGTTTACTGCTGCATGAGCCAGCACGAGATTTCTCCATATCTGTCTTGGGCCAGATCGCTTGCCTTCCCAGGTTCTGCTTATTTCCTGAGCCTCAGTAAACACAAAGTACACTCTGTTGTACAGAAAGGCGCACTCGGGCGGCCGCGCATGGATGAGCCGACGGGCCGAGACCGCAGCCCCATCTGGTACGCCACGCCGGGCCGCGTGTCGCGCCTGGGCCCGCGGCACTCCTGCAAAGCGGTGGCGGTGACGGCGGCCGGAGACCAGACCTTCGTGCAGGTCTCGCAGGCGCTGATCAAGACAGAGACGCTGTTTAGTTCTACGATTACGGGGAATAATAGTACAATTAGTGAGTACATTTTAATTTGTTTGTTGCAAATTAAACTACATGTCGTTTAAGGTTTTCTATTTCGCTATTTGTGTTGTTAGTTGGGGAAGATTATGTACATTTTTTTTGTAGGGGCACTGTGTTTATGACACTTGACAAAGATTTCAACAGCAAAGTTCTATGGATATTGACAATGAGGAATTCAACTGAGTAGTTATTGAATTACCCGCTTGGTCATCGCCATTTTGCGTGTAGACCTGTCAACTATTGATACTGTTCAATTTATACAGAGCGTCCCGTAAGTCACTGCCTTAGATGCGTCGAATACATTTAAGGGCCCGGCCAGACGATCTGGTGCGGCGCCGTACACCGCACGAGACAAGGCGAGGCAGGTTGGGGCGGGGGATGCCCATAAAATTTCACACCGCAGCGGCGCCGCACCGCATCGTGTAGCCCGGCCCTAACTGATTTCAGTGAAAGTTGCCTGTAAATCAAGATTACGTCGGTTTAAAGGTTTTATTAAAAATCCCTATTTTTGACAGTGTTAGTGCCATCCATTTCTTCGATGCCTCTCTTTTATGTTTTTTAATTTCTACGTTATCATGAATAGTTACTAAGAAGACACAAGTTATATTTTGTAAGTTTGTTTATCTAATGTATAATATGAGAAATTGATGGCTTTAGTCTCAACTGGAAGATTTATAGCAAAACGTCGACTTCATCTTTGGTCGGCTGCCGTGGAATAAAACTTGCCTGTGCTATGCCGATTCTCGAATGGTACAACTTGTAGGGAATTCGCTACACTAATCGCTGTACCCTTAAATGACTTACCAAATACGGTCAGGGTTTGAAAATTTGGTGGGACATCCTTTTCTCGTTTTGTAGGACCTGAGCCCTGCACTCCAGTATTGTCGTCTGGTAAATAGTCCAACATTGCGATTTACTCATGTGATGGACTTGATTTCCAGCTTTGTTCGTAGGAATAACTCAACTATGAAAATTGCTTCTGTTTACATCTTTGACACTTTAGTATTTGACAACATGCTATTTGATCTTTTTATAAGCTTCATATAGTCTTTATCTATGGCTGTCACTTTGGGGGGTGGAGTAATGTCAAAATTGAAAATGTAAACATGTTTTGAAGTTTCGAAGTTGGGAAGACAAAACTGTTTTCCTAAGAATTGAAAAACAGAGAATGTGGACTTTCGGCTGAAAACCTCTAAAGTATGAGAAACTAAGAAGCCAAATTCTCGGGCTCAGCTAGCAGCCCGGAAAACCTTGATGAATCTCCTATAAGCAGTCACTAAGCTTCTGTTACAGTGGATTATTCACACCAACCCTTAGTAACGTGACAAATTAAAACGGAGCAGGTTGACGTGGACTGTAAATTGTATGCCGGTTCTGTATAATGATAAAAGTATATCGGAAATATTACAATCAAAAGCAACGACATCAAAGAGAAGACCAAAAAGCCAAGTCAAAAACCAGAAAAATTCAAAATATATAAAAAATAAAGAAGTAAAAAGGTTGCGTGCGCAACATGGTCCCCTTTTTAAGACAAAGGAACCAGCTTTTTCAGAGGGCCTTAAAATACCAGCAGAGGTACGGACGTCGACTACCCCCACTATGCCGTCAAGTCCCGAAAACAGGCGTACTAAGAGGCCAGCCGCCTCTGATCTTCCACTTCTCCGCGGCACTATTGTCGGCAAGTATTCCGTCACCCACCGGCGCCAGAAGTGGTCTGACAACCGTATGGCTTTGCCCCATCCACTTCTTTCAACTCATTCTCAGTCCTCGAGCACTGCGGGAATGGGCCGGCCGGAGGAAGATCCTAACAAAAAATGTGAAGGAGTAAGAGCCTCTTCTTCACCAAGACTGGCCGGTACATGTTTTAACGGTCATGGGTCAGGCGGGTCATGGGGGGAACAGAGGGTGGAGCAGGGGCAAGTACAGAAAGCAATGAAAAGCCAACTTCGGCTAGAGTAGGTTATTGTAGCTAAATTTCAATTGGGTTATAGGTTATGTTAGAACATATAGATATATAGAATAAGCATATAGCATATAGAAGAAGCATAACCGGAGCGTAGCAAAGCGGCGCGGAGCGAAGCGTATGCATAGAAAAGCCAATACTGGCTAGAGTAGAGTATTGTGGCAAAATTTCATTAAAATAACGTACTGAAATATGTACTTTATGTGCATGCTATAGGTAACATATTGATGACTAATAAACGTGGCAGAATAGATTTTTATATTAGTCTACTGCCATAGGAACTTTACTACTGTATTTTTTAAATTAGACTTTATTAGTTTGATTTAAGACAAATTAAACAAAATTATATTATTTTAAACAAATTAGAATACCGTTATACTTGTGGCAGAATAACATTATTTCTTAAATTACCACTAGTGGCACTATATTACTTTTTATATAAAACTTGCTGATTCAATTATTTAAGTCCTGACGCCTCTAGAATCCTTCTCACTAGTTTATTAAGTTATCTAAATTGATTTATTCATCTCTTTTGCCAGAGCAAACTGGTACCTTTTTTTATAACTTTTTTATTTAGATAATTTAGATAACAATTTAGATCAATTTAGATGTATCAGAATACATCTAAATAATACCGGTAAAGTCGGTAGCAAATGAGATATTTAATGTTTACCTTACTTACTAGGCCGGATTGATGAGTATTGGTGGATTCCACTTTCATAGCATTATGATACAAGTGCAGTACCATTCTTGAATTGGCATAGCATAGGCAAGCTTTTGAAGGTATTTTCTCATACCGTTTAAAAGGCGAGGTCAATATTTTTGCTGAATATTTAAGTTAAGACTAAGTCAATCAATAAATTTCTCGTATTTTACTTTAGGGATCGACAAAATAACACTTGTGTCATCTTAAGTAACTATTCATGATAGCGTAGAAATAATATAAGAAAATTAAATAGGGCTATTCAAGAAATCGCTGCACTAACAGTGTAAAAAATGGGAACTTCAAATAAAACCTCGATATCTCAAAATGCATGCTCTGCACCTCATAACGAAACTCATTGCTTAAACTTGCTTTACTTACTTCATTTGTGACCTTAGAACAATAACTAAAGCATAGAAGGTGCGTACACAATAGCAATTCTGGAACGTAGGTCTATCTCAAGTTCGTTTATGCCATACGTGATATGTGAGAGGGGGGCAAATATTACGGACTCATCTACCAAAAATAAGAAATTGTGTCAATCCGATTCCACTCTCTTGCTTAACGAAGTAAATGAGTTTATGATGGAATAAAGTAAATGGCTATTTTACATTTACGACGAGCAAAATAATGCAGTATTAATTAATATGCTTAATAATACCCTAGTACTTGTTCTGAAATAGTGTCACCCTCAAATAACCTCAAAATAACCGAATTTTATATGTCATTTCTTGTTCAGCGTTTTGAAATGTTCAAAATATAGCTGAAAAGTTCATTCATTATTGTTTAATAAAATCTCTAGGGCGTAATTTACAAGGATAAAAATTGTTCTCAAGGATGGAGCGGATAAAGTTTCTCTCTTTTTCTTTTAAGTCTCGTGTCAACTCATTAAAAATAAGTGAGACCAGTAGATATATTTTGCTTCTATTTGTAGCATAGCATAGAAGGCTTCAGTTATTGTTCTGAGGGTCTTAGATACTTAGCGCCCTCTAAGTGGAACTAACTTGTCAGTTTTCTTCCCCATTCGGCCAGAATCACAGTCATTTAATCATTTGTTCCATATCATAATATAAGAGCTACTGTTTACGATATGTCAACGTTGTGTGCGTCTGTTTGACATTGTGCGTGCGTATGACTGCACTCGGTATTCGTTTGTTGGCAGTATTCGTTTCCTACTTCGCAAAAACAAGGTGAACCCGCTTTCCTTTAAAATAAGTTATTACAGTACTACTACCCTTTCCAGTGATCCTGCCAAACCGTCCAGAGCACGCTTTCAAGTGCATCACCATCAACAAAACCGACGGCTCCTGCAATGCATGGACCGGCCCGGAGCAAGTCGAATTCGTCAACAGCCTCGCCTGCCTCGACCCGATGTATGACGTACTGTGGTGCTATCAGCCCCAGATGAAGGTCATGAAGTGCTACAACATCCTAGTCCACGACACACATAAACTGCAACGATGCTGCACCGATAATGACCATCCCGCTGACACAGATTTCGAATACCCCAACTACGGCAGCATGAAGCGCATGGAAGACTTTAAAAACTTCGATAACATGGAGATTATAAGACATGCTGATGAAAGGCAGCAGGAAAATGTTGCACTAACCAACATGTCGATACTGAACCCGGAGTTAGCCATACCGTGTGTACACGACGCGGCGGTGACGAGAATTCATGCCGCATTGCATCTGCTGGGCTGTTTGGACTCGCTTAGTTACGCTCATGATACCAAGTAAGTTTAAAAAACGTCGAATTCGCTGGTATTTACAGTTGCGATCTCGTCCAGTTACACATTTATTATCGACCTGATCATACTCTGGACAGCTTAATGGTTGACTAAATTGATATGAAGACGCCTTGTCCCTTCCATTAATTAGCGGACGCGAATCGCATGCTGTTTAAAAACCCAAGCTTGCTAAAACCAACTTATTTACGAAGTTAATCATACTATGATACTGGCCCTAAATTAAGTTCCATCTTCTGTTGCACGAGCAGAATCAGTCTCGCGGAGTGTAAGCGGGAGAAGGCGTCATCTCCCGTCCTGCCCACCAAGGAGGACTTCCTCACTGTCAACCGCTTCGAGAGTCACGGCGGCGGCTGGGGCTACTCGGGGCACTCCATTGAAGCGATACGGTTTATGTGCGACACTGATATATTACTGGGTAAGCATTTAAAAAGGCTGTCTTAAATACGATCTCTGTCTTTTGTTTGTGGCAGGCCGTAAGGCTGTCGATGCCGGGACGACGTTGATTGTATTTTGTCGCTAGGCTATTATTATCAAAATGACTCTTTTAGTAGTGGAATAAAAATGACGAAGACAACGGAATTTAAGAGGGTCTAATAACACCTTGAAGACTCCAAGGCACCCTTACCTGCCCGCGTTACATTCTGCTGAGCAATGGACAAGGCAATGGCGAAAAACCCAATAACCCACACTGGAACAACGTGGTGGGCTCACGATACAGACCACCATGATAGTACACACGCAACCACGGCGCCACCAGCGGCGATGCCGGCAACGACGGTAGCCGGACTAGCCCTGGTGGTAGGGGAGCTAAAAATATCCGCATGAGATCGAAACCCCGTCAACGAACCAAGGCACGCAAATCAGACTCCAAAATGTTTTTTGTTCTTAACTATATTGTCCGCACTTTGATTAAAGATGAGTGTTTTGAAGAGCTTGACAACGTCCTAAAAAGAAACAATTTGGAAAATATAGGTCTTGCAGATGTTGGACCGCAAGGAGAGGCTGCGATAGAAAGAGACGTTTGTAAATTCTTTGTCTCCTCTGGCCTCACCGACGGAGTCGACGTCCATAAATTTCGGATAACGAAGGACATGAGGCTCACATTGATACAGGCCCACGCACCGACGTCAAAGCAAAGTGATGATTAGGTAGAAACTTCTACGACCTTTTGAATAAGGCATACGACGAATGCCTAACTAACTGTATGCCTAACTGAAAGATAGTCCTGAATGATTTCAACGAAAAAACAGTATAAGCAATCAACTGTATATTTGTACAATTAGACGATACTGGGACCAAACGAGCTGTTAAGCCGAAACAGGCGTGGTTCTTGATTGTTCCAGTCGCCTTCGGACAAAATCTCAAAGTCAGCAAAAATTTTTATTTTAAGAAACCATAACGTCGATGGACTTGGATTTCACCTGACAAAAATACAAAGTACAAAATAGATTTTGTGTTATCATCTGATCAACATGTAATTAAAGCTGTTTCAGTACTCAATAAGTTCACATTGAGCTCTGACCATAAACCAGTATGCATAATAGTTTCATTTAACAGAAGAACACTGAAAAAGTCCTTATTCAAAAATAAAATAAAAAAGTTACAAGATATACTTTGCTTAATAATTCACATTTAAATGAGGACTCTATAATTATTTCAAAGATTTGGTTATTGATAAAGATGACGTTTAGTGGCAATAGTATAACCCACGTAAATACAATCAACCAATCAAAAGAAATCGATCGAATCGATCAAAAGAAAGAGAATAAAATGGAAAGTGTTCCGCACGGTATTATCAGATGGACAGAATAGTAAAACGCGGTGTAAAGAAAGATATAAGGTCATTTAACACCAATTAAATCAAAACGACTATAGAGGAATCAAATTACTCACATCGCAAGGCAAGGTTTCCACAGAAAATCCAGAGAAAAGGTGATGGAGATATGTTTAAACTTCTACACAAACCTGTACTCAGACCCAACCAAAACGGACCAAATTGAAGAGAGATTTCCATTACCTGACACCATCCATCCTTTCACAGGGTACGAAGTTCATCTTGCCCTGATGGACATGAAATACAACAAGAGCCCGGGTGAGGACCCGGACGGCCAAACGATAGAGGACTTAAATTTTTAAAAACCCGTCTTTTTCTCTACTTATGAGAAATAAGCTTTGTAATACTGCAACCGAACTGGCTCCGCACGTATCGACTTGTCGTTCATGTGGATCACGCCAGGTAGGTCGAGAGAGTGGAACGTGTGCTGGGCAAGCACGTGTAGCCTTACTTATGTCTCAGGCGTAGCAGCTTCCGCGGAGAGGAACCACCACCAGGTGTAAAACAACACGGGGAGTGACAGTGACTGGCTATAAGTCTGCACAAATGGGCTAGGTGTGGACGCCAGAGGTCACTCTCGACAGTGGGAGGGTCCATCTCAGATCCATTGACCAAGTTACCCTCAAGCTGAGCAGCCCTCGGTCTGTAAGGTACTGGTCCGTCTCGGCGTCGGTTTGTTTTGCTTGGGTGTACGGAACACTAGTCAAAACTAGATGACGGGCGCTGTGCCTCAAACACCTGCTAATAATAAAATAGAATAGAAAACCCACCCTCCTACTTACATGCGCTTCCGCGACATGGATCAGGAATGATCTTCTATTCTCGGTTGAGAGTCCTGTGGGTATCTCGGAGCTCATAATGGTCCTGCGCCTTAATACCGCGTGTGGGTTTCTCACCATTATTTCAGCATATGCTCCAACATTTCTCTCAACAACTGTAGCCAAAGACCAGTTCTACGACCAACTAGACGAATCTGTACGGGGAGAGCATCCGGGCGACCGACTATTTCTACTGGGAGACTCCAATGCCCTTGTAAGATAGGACACCATCTCCTGGCCTGATTGCCTAGGTGACCACGGTGTGGGAAAGCAAAATGACAACGGACAACTTTTGTTGAGTTTTGCTCTATACACCAGCTGTGCGTTACCAACACATATTTTAAAGGCATGTTTATGAGAAAAGTCTCTTGGATGAATCCCCGCCCTAAACACTGGCATCAGCTCGATCTTGCCCTAACGCTAGTTTCATAGCGCAGACTGCGACAGTGAACACTCCCTGGGGGTGACAGTGGCTCGCCTTGCTCCCAAAAAAAATCACTCTTCTGAACCTCCGGAAAAGAAGAACATGTGTCTAAGCATGACAAAAGTCCCCGAGATAGTGGAGGTTTTTGGGATTAAGATGCACCAAGTACCAGCTACTTGGGACAAAACCGCGTCTATCGAAGTTGAGTGGGAGAGGATTAAAGTCCTCTTCACCGACACAGCCGGCAGTGTCTTTGGCTACCAGCAAACTAAATCCTCAAACTGGTTCCTGGAAAACGGAACGGAACGGTTCCTGGAACGTTTATCGTCAACAAGGGATTGCAGATGCACTATCTGCAATCCCTTATTGACGATAAACGTTCACCAGCCCTGAACTATCGCCTCAACCCCTGTGATACTGCGCGTGCTCAGCTCACCAAGGCGAAAGCATCCCTCCAGCGTAGTACCCGTTTTTACGCTAACGCATACTGGGAGGAGCTCTGCTAAAGTATCCAAGCCTGCGCGATACAGGTAACATCGGCGGTGTTTATTCGGGCATTAGAAGAGCTCTCGGTCCTTTACCTAAAAAAAACGGCGCCTTTAAAGGAGGCTGATGACACTATCATGACCGATAGCACCCGTCAGCTCCACCGCTGGGTAGTACACTACACCGGCCTCTACTCGTTTCCAGTCGACATACAGCCAGAAGCAGTGGATCTAATTCCGAAAATGGCAATCTGGCACGAGCTAGACGCCCACGATAGAGGTACTACATGTCGCATGTAACAAGCGATCTTTCACTTAACGTGGATATCGATTCTCGCATCGGCAAAGCGGTTACTGTGTTTGGGAAGCTGCGTACTAAACTATGGGACAATAAACATCTTACAGTGAGGACTAAAATGCTTCTATACCAAGCATGTGTCCTCAGCACCCTCTTGTACAGAGCAGGAACCTGGACATCGTACGCAAAACACGAACGTCGAGTAAATACATTCCACCTACGCTGTCTTCGGACCTTATCACAAACGAGGAAGTGCTTAAATCTGCACAATTACACAGCATCACCGCCATGCTAAAGCAGAGACGGCTGCGGTGGCTCGGACATGTGCATCGTATGGAGCACACTCGTTTGCCTCGGCAAACTCTCCTAAGTGAAGTCGCGCACGCTAAGAGACCAGTCGGACGACCCCTGTTGCGTTTCAAGGATTGTGTCAAGCGCGACATGTCAGCGATTCAAATCGAAGTCAACGGATGGGAAGAGGTCGGCGCTGTCCGAGAAACTTGGAGGAGAGTCGTCGCGGAAGGTCGCACAGCACACGAAATTGCCTGGTTCGATGCTCTGGCTGTAAAAAGAGCGAAACGACATGCTCCACCACTCAGTCCGCATGCACCACCAGCATCAGCAGCGACACAACATGTGTGTCGTGCGTGTGGACGTGCCTGCCGCTCCAGGATCGGACTGTAGTCACCTCGGTCGCTGCTTAAATCATCTGTTATAGATGTTTAAGACCATAATCATCACCATCGAAGACTCGAATGGCCGAGTCGGCAGTGACACTGCCTACGAAGCCAAGGGTCCCGGGTTCGAGTCCCTGTGGGGGCAAATATTTGTGTGATGAGCACGGATGTTTGTACCCTAGTCATGGTTGTTTATCTATCTAAGTATAATATTTATCTATCTAAGTATAATATTTATCTATATAAGTATGTGTATCGTTGTCTAGTACCCAAGATACAGGGAATCCTAGTTTGGGGCTAGATCAATGTGTGTAAATGGTGTCCAAGGTATTATTATAATTGATACTTGAATGTGGATTCAAATAATAATACTCTATATATGTATAAGTTGAATACACTTTAATTAAAGATTCTATTTTTTTAATTTTACGAATGCCAGTCCCTAAAATGTAAAGTATCATAATTAAAAATGATTAGTATATACTGTACCAGCATAAGATTATTGGAATTTACTGCGCTTTGCCAAATTCAAGTTTAATTAGACAGACCGTATCTACTTGATGGACCGTATCAGAAATAACACACTGCGCTCCATAACACGTATCGTGGACGTGCTAAATCAAAATCGTACCAAATTATCCCATTAGAACTAGTTATCTTTCCATATTGAATGCCTTGCACAGGCGGGTTCGGTCTGTTCGGCGGTCGCGGCGATTACACGGCGAAGATCAAGCTCTTCGACATCGGGCCCGAGGGCGGCGACCAGGAGGGCGACGGCGAGCTGCTGGCGGAGACCGAAGACGTGGTGTTCGAGTGCGCGCCCCGTGACAAGTACCCGGTGCTGTTCGACGCGCCCGTCCCCGTACTGGTGAGTCTCATTTCGGGTAACCCGGGCCAGCTGCTGGTGGACACCGAAGACGTGATGTTCGAGTGCGCGCCCCGTGACAAGTACCCGGTGCTGTTCGACGCGCCCGTCCCCGTACTGGTGAGTCTCATTTCGGGTAACCCGGGCCAGCTCCTGGTGAAGACCGAAGACGTGGTGTTCGAGTGCGCGCCCCGTGACAAGTACCCAGTGCTGTTCGACGCTCGTCCCCGTACTGGTGAGTCTCATTTCGGGTAACCCGGGCCAGCTCCTGGTGAAGACCGAAGACGTGGTGTTCGAGTGCGCGCCCCGTGACAAGTACCCAGTGCTGTTCGACGCTCGTCCCCGTACTGGTGAGTCTCATTTCGGGTAACCCGGGCCAGCTGCTGGTGGACACCGAAGACGTGATGTTCGAGTGCGCGCCCCGTGACAAGTACCCGGTGCTGTTCGACGCGCCCGTCCCCGTACTGGTGAGTCTCATTTCGGGTAACCCGGGCCAGCTGCTGGTGGACACCGAAGTCGTGATGTTCGAGTGCGCGCCCCGTGACAAGTACCCGGTGCTGTTCGACGCGCCCGTCCCCGTACTGGTGAGTCTCATTTCGGGTAACCTGGGCCAGCTGCTGGTGAAGACCGAAGACGTGGTGTTCGAGTGCGCGCCCCGTGACAAGTACCCGGTGCTGTTCGACGCGCCCGTCCCCGTACTGGTGAGTCTCATTTCGGGTAACCCGGGCCAGTTGCTGGTGGAGACCGAAGACGTGGTGTTCGAGTGCGCGCCCCGTGACAAATACCCGGTGCTGTTCGACGCGCCCGTCCCCGTACTGGTGAGTCTCATTTCGGGTAACCCGGGCCAGTTGCTGGTGGAGACCGAAGACGTGGTGTTCGAGTGCGCGCCCCGTGACAAGTACCCGGTGCTGTTCGACGCGCCCGTCCCCTTACTGGTGAGTCTCATTTCGGGTAACCCGGGCCAGCTGCTGGCGGAGACCGAAGATGTGGTGTTCGAGCGCGCTCCGCGACAAGTACCCGGTGCTATTTGACGCGCTCGTGGCCATACTGGTGAGTCTCACTGTCGGGTAACCCGGAATGAACGTCAAACTGTTAGACATCGAGCCCGGGAGGCTTGGATTGGATGGGGGAACTGGATGGAACTTGGCTACATTCTGTCCTGGCACAGTCCGCGGACAAAGACTGGTCCAGTATGTATGACCTTGTTTCGGTTCAGGCTGTGGTTGCCTTCCTGACACCTTTACTAGTGCGACAGCTTCAAAAGAAGAAAGTAGAAAACGGAGCGAAGTGTTTTTAACGAAAATTTACTTGTTTCACAGTCAAACCGGTGGTACGTGGCATGGGCCTGCATCAACGGCCCGTCATCTGACTGCGGCTCCTCTGGGCAGGCCATGGTGATCAATGACGAGGTCGGCTTCCACTTTAAAACTTCCAAGAAATCAAACAACGGCACTGACGTCAACGCCGGGCAAATCCCCTGCCTCCTTTACAACACTGTTAGCCCGGACAATTCGGCTCCAGTGAGATGCTTCGACCAAGGAGACCCAGTCATCGCACTGACCAAGAACATATCAAGAAAAGTCACCGTGGCCTGCTTCCGTTCGCTCATAAAACTCCTTCAATGGAGCTGGACCACATTCAAACAATGCGTCCTCGATACAAACGGACAGGTGCCTATCAACTATCAAAAGCTGACACTCATGAAACATCAAAAACGACTCGTTTACGTCATACGAGCGTGCCTCAGACTGATCAGATCATTCGTCAATGAAGTGTACCCGCAGAATAATAGAAAGAGGAATTCGCACGATTTCATGTCTTATTTCGAGCCGATTGCCGATGTCCGTAACCTGATTCAGGCAATGTTGGCTGACGCTTCGCCCACTTGTGCGATGTTGCCAAAGAAGCCAGGGAAGAATAAGAATCGTGTGTGTTATGTGCAGTTCGCTCTAGAGTTGAGTAACTCAGTGTTGCAAGAGTGTCACGAGACTATAACATCATGCTTTCATGCGTTCTTCCCGACGCCTACTTTGAAGTGGCATCATCTCTGCTCAATACTATTTCATGTCAAGGTGAGTTTTTGTGCAAAACTTTTATTATTTATTAGATAATGACTTTTCTTATGAGAACAGATTAAACTGTAAACTCAGTTATTCACGATATTCTAGCCCTTTAGTGATTAGCGCCATACCTATAGTTGGGTCATCAAGAAGCGATACCAAATAAAAACAAAGCCTTGGCGAAGAAAGATCTTGGCGTTAAGTCAAAGGATGGAGAGAGAAATTATCTATCTTTTTAATAATCAATTCCATATTCGTGTTAGCGGCCAATCACAATAAATTGTCCTTCCGCATCGCTACCCAACTATAGTTAAGGCCATGGCCACCCATAAACATCGCGTGGTTTAAACGCATACATTGATGTAAAGTGTCACCTGTAGCTGACTATATGGTAAGGCTACTGATTGGTCCATTTGACAATTGCGATTGAAATTCCTAGATGTTAGCGTAAGGTTACAGATTGGTCGATTTTTCAATTGCGATTCAAGTCAGGGCGACTGATTGGCTTTCGCAGGAGGGCATAGTCCCACTTCGTTATGCCCGCGAGCTAACGGCCACGTGCGCGGCGATGTGCGTATCGCGCAGCCTACGCGACGTGCTCCAATATGTGATCCCGGTCACGCAGAGCGCGATCATACTCAACTCGTGTCGGCGGGACAACAAGCCCAAGGTAACGTCTTTGAAACTACTAGAAGCCAAAGTTAACTTAGCACCTCGCTCTGATGACGTCATAGTGTCCGTCCTTGTCCTACTGAAGCGTCGAGGGCGAGAGCAAGCGAGAGAGGGAGGAAAAACGCATTCCTAGCAGGTGCCAAGTTAACTTTGTGGCGTAGTATAAGACGTGCATCATGACAAGCTACAGCTATCGCCAATTTTCTAGTCCCCTGAATGCCGCATGGAGGGGGTAGCGGCGCATAGGTACTGCCACGAACTTATTATCGGCCTACAAATACCCTACAAATAATCATTATTGTGAGGCAAGAATGTTTGTGTGAGGTAGGTATGTTCTATGCATGCTATAAATTTATAACCTAAAGTTATTAGTGTTCTCGCATCGCATTATACGAGAGACCGAGACCGCGCGACACATCCTCCAGTCTCGATAAGTTAATCATGATGAATCTGACAATGGTATTAAATTACCTTCCATTAAATATCTTTCCATGAAGTCTGTTAAAAGCTTGTACATAAAAAATAACAACCGGCAACCACAATTTTGAACGTAAGTAGTGTTTAGAACTTCGGGTGCCTGTGGATCGTTGTACCCACGCGAGAGGACACTGTGTTACTGACGGGCCCATGCACAGCCCCCCGCGCGTCTCGCTCATCACCTCCCCTCACTTGATGCGCCTCAGGGTCAGGGGACTACAAACGTGGCACTACCTATACCCTACTGACAATTTGTATTCATATAGTATCGCTTTAAGTATCGCCTTTGAAACAACATTTGACTGCATCGTGACAAGATAGATATCCCACAGGTAATATTGATATTTCGCATGTGGTATATTTTTCAGGCCATATTTAAACAGGCCACCTTTAAAATATCAAAAATCTAATTAGGCTACAACCGGCTAGATAGACTCAAGATGCCGCTAACTTGAAATACCAAGCTTGGTTATGTTTATCCTATTATCTGAAACGTAGATTACGCTATATTAGAGTGTAAAACGTCGTGTTTGTGTAGAGCGAGGCGTGCAAGTCTGCCACAGTGCCGCGCTCCGCACAAAGGCCGCCGCCCGTGCCGCCGCGAGCCGCCAGGGAATCGCTCACTAAGGTTTGTACCACCACCACTGTTATAGTTCACCTTGCATTTAATCTCGGAGTTTGTCTTTTGAATAATTTATGGCACAGTTGAAGACAGAACAAAGTTCATCTACCGTAACTGTTTTTCGGTCAGATTTAGTTGGCCAGAAGTCGTTGTGGCCGCTTTATGCTAATACCCGTCATAACTGGAAGGTTGATATTAAGGCTATGTCACTCACAAGGTGTTAAACGTTCCAAGAAGACGAAGAACGTACAAAATTTAATAGAATGAAAACAATTAACAAACAGTTACATTTGGATGGTCCGATAACCTAGCGAAGACAGCAGGAAAATAATTGACGAGGGTAACACAGGACCGAGTTGTATGGCGTGTAACTAAGGACTTAAGGCCTATACTTAACAGTGAGTTCCCTGTAAGGCTGATGATATTGATGAAACAATTTGACCCCAGATCCTCGAGCCAGCGTCGATGAGCACCAACTACACGGAATGGCACATCCTAGACGTGCTGCCGCGCCTGCTGGACATCGTGATGACGCCCATCAAGCAGCAGATGATGACGCGTCAGTGCGGCCGGCCCCACGACCATGGGGAGGACAAGTTAATGGAGCTTATGGCGCGGGCCTGCTGCAAATTCACGTCGCGGCTGGTCGCTGAGTTGGCGTATGGGGTAACTAATATACGGGTGAGTTGTGCCGATATATGGAGAACATACCAGTTTGATACGTCACCAGTGCGTCATTGGTCATTGTAAGGCCTTCTTGAGCGTTCCCGTCTCACAGCACTAATCACAATAGCCCACTGCATCAATCTCGCCAACCACCTCTGAACTATTATTTTTCCTCAATATTTTTTTTTTCTATCCGAGTAACCAATGTCCTCTGTTAACACGAGATCCAACATATCGTTGAAATTCCCCAGGATGAGCTAATCACCAGCAGCACAGTGAAACACTACACGACGCCCTCCCGCTTCATGCGCGTCAACCAGACGCGTGCGTGGAACACCGGCAACGGCAGTCCGGACGCCATCTGCTTCACTGTCGATCGACCGGGAGTGTTGCTGGCTGGCGCGACAGTCTACGCAGGCCTTGGGAGCTACGACTATGAGTTGGAGCTGCTGCATGATGTCAGGGTGAGTCCTCCACTCGGGACATCAGGATATCTACCCTAGATACCCTTATGCGATTCTTGGCTACGGTAGACCGGATGCGATGTGTTCCACTGTCGAACGGATTTACTATGAGTTGGAGGAGTTGGAGCTTCTACACGATGGTAGGGTAAGTTCTACCTAGTGACGGTCCCTACAGGCGATGATCTTGCCAATCCCTCTGATTTTCGAGACAGCCTATTCAGCTAGCTGTGGGATACAGACAGGTGCTACTACTTTGTACCACGCTAGGTATCCATGATAATAATTAATTGTCGCCAGAAATGGCACTGTGTTACCGATCAACGCAAATTAATACTTGCACAAGGACTATCCACATTAAAATAACCCATTAATAGTTTGAAAATTTGTTTTGCAGCAGCAACGGGTCTCGGTGGACGAAGGCAACATGGCTCACTGCTGGGTGAGCATCGAGTGTATGCAAGGCACCTTCACTCAGTCGGACGTGCAAGAGGACATGGTACTGTTGAAGTTTGAACGGCTTGTGCCGCTCAAGGTGCGTACTTTGGTCTATATATAAAACGTGGCTAAGACGTGGCTGCTTCAGCATGACCTCAATTTCATACACGAAATTGACGACGAGTTCGGCGCCTTCTCGAAATCTTCGGTGGATAGCTCGGCGGGGATACTGCGTGGGCGTCCTTATGGTGGATTGGCAATAATGTGGCGAAAATCAGTTTTCAAAGATGTGTCGATAGTGGACTGTGCCAGTGACCGGTTGGCGGCAATTCGAATTGAGTTCGGGGGTCGTCAACTTATAGTGTTTTCTGTGTACATGCCCTGCGATGACATAGACAACCTGTCGGAGTTTACTGATATACTGCCCAACATGAGTGCAGCCATTGAAGAAAGTGATGTACAGGCGGTCTACATGTTGGGTGACTACAACGCGCATCCTAATTCTTTGTTTGGAAAGGAGATGTTGTCTTTTTGTGAGGACCAATTGTGGTCCTGTGCGGACATCAACATTCTGGGTACAGACTCCGGGACTTACACATACGTCAGTGAAGCACACGGAACCTGTAGATGGCTCGACCACTGTCTGACGACCGATGCAGCGCGTGATACAATCTTAAGAGTGAGAGTTGACTACGATGTATTATGGTCGGATCATTTTCCTTTGTATATTGAATGTGATTTGCAATATGTTGTGGATAAAACATTTACAAACTTAAAGGATAATGATAATCTCAAAATAAAATGGGGCCAACGTGATACTGACCAAATAGAGCTGTACAACAAAATATGCACTAAACAGCTATCACTTTTACCAGATCCTAGTCAGCTATTAAACTGTGATATTAAAGATAATAATAAACATATAACTAATTATATAGATAATTTATACTCTAGTACTATTAAAGTGTTGCAAAAAGCTTCGATATCTAGTCATAGTTCTAACTGTAGCTCTTTTGGTGCACGCAAGTACAAGAAACGACAGATCGCCGGTTGGAATCACCATGTCAAAGACCTTCATGGACGAGCTAGACTGTATTTTCAATACTGGCAACTTTGGGGCAAGCCAACCGTGGGACATATTTACAATAACATGGTTAATAGTCGCAAGCTGTTTAAAAACAAGTTGAAGTGGTGCCAGAATAATCAAGATAAGATCAAAATGAATATTCTGGCACTACACCAAAGAAGTAAGAAGTTTGTTAAGTTCTGGAAGGCAACAAAGAAGTTTAATCACAAGCAAAGCTTGCCAGTCAGTGTCAACGGTGCACATGACCCAAAGCAAATAGCTGATTCGTTCATGAACCACTTCAGGGTCAAGCCGCTTCAGGTCGTTGGGGGTGTGATCGACACTGAGACCGTCGCCAGTCCTGAGACTAACAAGATTCCCCCTCGTCAAATAAATATCGCGCCTAAGGATGTTTTTACCGCCATCAGGAAGATGACCCGGGGCAAGTCACCCGGTCATGACGGTCTCAGTGTGGAGCACCTACTTTACGCCGGGAATGCAGTTTTTACAGTCCTATCAACTTTATTTAATTTATGTATAGAACATAGCTATTTACCAGAAGGTCTCATGAAAGCTATAGTAGTCCCTATTGTTAAAAATAGGACTGGCGATCTGTCGAGCTAGTCTAACTACAGACCCATATCTCTCGGGACAATAACGGGCAAGGTGCTTGAAAGGCTTTTGCAGCCCGAACTGATGAGAAATGTCAGAATTAGTGATGCGCAGTTTGGGTTTCGTCCCGGTCTCTCAACGGACTCTGCGATACTTTGTCTAAAAAACACCGTTAACTACTACAAGAACAGAAATACGTCGATATACGCGTGTTTCTTAGACCTCAGTAAAGCTTTTGATCTAGTAAACTATAATATACTCTGGAACAAGATGTCAAAAGCTAAGGTACCGCGGAGTATCGTGGACTTGTTGAAATTCTGGTACGAGAACCAAACAAACAATGTAAGATGGGGCGACACAGAATCTAGTAAATATAGACTAGATTGTGGTGTTCGTCAAGGTGGGCTGACCTCTCCGGACCCTTTAACCTATATGTTAATGGCTTGATCGAGGAGCTCAGGAGTGCAGGGGTCGGATGCTCGTTCAACGATGTATGCTTCAATAACCTAAGTTACGCTGACGATATGGTGCTCCTCTGCCCCTCGATCAAGGGATTAAGAAAACTACTCACCATATGTGAAGATTTTGCTAGGCAAAATGGTATGAAATATAACATTCTCAAAACAGAAATGTTAGTTTTCAAAGCAGGGAAGGGTCCGGAGACGGTGCACCGGTTCGGGTTGTGCGGCAATTCAGGTACCTTGGTCATATCCTAGACGAGAACCTGTGTGATGACGCCGATATTGAAAGAGAGCGCAGGGCCATGGCTGTGCGGGCGAACATGCTCGCACGTCGCTTCGGGAAGTGCTCTGAGGATGTTAAAATTACTTTATTTAGGGCCTATTGCCTCTGCTTTTACACCTGCCAACTCTGGACTAGCTACTCCAGACGGTCATATAACATCCTTAGAGTACAATATAACAACGCCTTCCGTATACTGCTGCAACTGCCACGTCACTGCAGTGCATCGGACATGTTCGCCGGCGCCAGGGTCCCTGACTACTTCGCTGTCATCAGGTCACGGATAGCCTCGTTCTGGGAAAGAGTGAGAACTGCCAGTAACGAGCTCATTAATGTTCTTAACGAAAACCCATACGAGAGTGGGATCATTAAACACTGGCTCCGCGTGCACCAGGAAAGCAACAGAAAGTAATATTCTATTGTTCAAGTACCTTATTTTAAGTCTTACTTACTTTTACTATTATTGTATTTTTATGGGTTTTTTATTGCCTGAAATAAACAAATTATTATTATATTATATTATTATATATGCATAGCGCAAAACTGATTAGGACATGCTTCCATCGTAGGATCGTCAGGTGACCTGATAAAGAAAGAAATACGATTCGATAAAAAATATCGAATCCATATAGGAACAAGAGAACATTGGGAAATAGAAATAGAACAACCGGCGATCACTTGCTTCAGGGATGGTTCAAGAAGAGAGAGTACAAACAGGTAAGCTCCGGTTTGCAGAATTACGGACACTCGAAAACTTATTTGTGTACCAAAAATAAACTTCTACGGGAGAGAAACAAATAATGTGTGAGGTACGGACCTTTGTCGACGTTTATCCCGCTTCTGAAGTGTGAAGCTGGCACTCACTTCCAAGGACAATTTGAGTTAAACTGCCACGCACTCTTGAAGACACTGTATTTTTCTCGGACTTCGACACAAGACTGAACACGTGACTTAGAACGCCACGCCTTTTATAGACGAATTTGAGCACATGGCGTGTATTCGAGTTGATGCGCTTTACAATTGTATGTAATTTGACGACTGTTACTTGAAATTAATAACTATGAATTTCATTCAGCTTGAATATCCATCATATAACCCAAGGGTGAAAAACAAGATATGTATGTTGTTCGCGCGCAATCATTCAAACGCGCGCGAACGAGTTTTACATAAACCTTTGAATCAGATTGCGATTTTAATCAACTAAAGAAATCAAGGAAGCTAACACATGTATGTGAAAGAGACAGTTATTGTTTTGCTTTTGCTACTGCTAATACTTATAAACCTCGAAATAGGTAGACAATCACAATAACGCGCGTCGATTAACACGGAATGCAAAAAAGATCATTCTATACTTTAGAATGATCTTTTTTGCATTCGTGTCAATCGACTGTTTACCTATTTCGAGGTTATAATATATATAATCATTCATTTTTATACATTCTGTATAGTGAAATTGCATTAGTGTGAGTACTTTGAACCAGCTTAATTAACCGATCGGTATGTGGCCATTACCCCTCTCGCACTTATGGTTATTTTTTCCTTTCAGTCGTAATTTCTCGGAATTCCTATGCTATGGCATGAATGTTATATCCAAAGCATGTACGAATCTATGGTGTTTGTAGGAGGACGTCCGCTACGCAATCCGGCTATGTAACCACGGCGGGCGCACCGTCAACGGCGACTGCGGCCTGCCGTCCGTAAAGGGGCCGGACGGGACGACGTTCCGGTTCGCGTCGTGCTCGCTCAGCTTCAACGGGACCTCGCTGGCTCGCGGGCAGATACCTTGCCTCATTTACAACGGGTACGTAGAATAATGGAGAGGTGAATGAAAGTAGAATTAGTCCATCTCTCTAGGTAGAGCGGCGACGATGAGCTAGATTTCTGACACGCAAATGAGTATTGAATTAATGGGGAAGAAAACTGTTAAAATAGTTCTATGTAGAGGGCTCTAATACCCATTTGCACTAAACGTAAGTTAGGCTTGTCCTAGTTAAGATACTCCTAAGCCTAAGAGGCCAGTGTGCAGCGCCAACCCGCGCGGATGCGGGAGGGGCCGCGCCCCCACGGGGGGGTGGGAGGTCGAAACAATTTGGCGTTTTGAATGCTGCGCCGTCGGGTGACGGCTGCGTGCACTGCGACAGTGCCGGTCATGACGTGACCAGTTGCGCCAAATTTAAGGCGCTCGGGGTAGCTGCCCGCAGGAAGATAGTCTTCCGTCACCGATTGTGTTTCGGTTGTTTGGGGCCGCACACGCTGAGCGAGTGCTCGCGCGCGTTCCCGTGTGAGTGCTGTGGTGGCAAGCACCACATAGTGTTGTGCCTGAATCGGTCAGGCCCTTCGGATGGTCATCAGGGCCGGACTCAGGTTGGTCGGCCACAGGGCCCAACCAGGGCCGGACCCAGTCCCCCTCCGGGCAACGGGAGTCACCAACGGGGTGACTGGGGTACCCGCGGACGGGACTACCCCCGAGGGGAAGGGGGCAGCGCGGGGGGTAACATGCGGGATAGCCGGGGCTCGGTCGCCGCTGTCCACGGTCAGCGAGGACTTCGGGCCGCTGGCTCACCGCGTGTTACGGGCGGGTGTCAGATGGCACCTATGAGAAGCGCGAAGGCTGGGAGTCCACCACCTTCTGCGCCACCCTGCCCGTCGCTCTGGGAGGCGAACATTCGGATGTCGCCCCCATTTCTAGAGCGCCCCAGGTTGGATCAGCTCTCCCCCATTCATCCACGGTGCGCACCGGGCACACCGTACACCGTCCGGTATGGTCGGATACCGGGACAACGAGGGGCCTATTATACGGGTTGGGACCCCTTGATGCACATACGGTCTGATATGCCGGTTGCATATCAGCAGCCGAGTTACTCCGAGGCCGACGGAGGTCTCAGCGGGTTCGGATCCCGCGGAGGTTCCCGCTAGGGACACGCCGCCCACTTACAGGGTGCCGCCACTCCACAGACGGTCATGCTCCCCACCGCCTCTGTGATAGCGTGGAGTTCGGACGGCAAATTATGTGTGGCACGAGCACTATTGGACTCGGGGCCCAGGGGTGCTTAGTCTCGTGCAACCTTGTAAGACGGTTGGGCATTTCGGTAAGGGAATATCCACATTCCATTCGGGGAATTGGGAACACGGAAGTCGGTTCCGTTAAGGGAGTATGTCGGATTACTCTCTCGTCACGGGTGGATTCATCGGTGAATCTGACGGTCACGGCATTAGTCATGCCTAATGTGATGGGCTCACACCCTCACGTACGGTTGTCGCCCTCGGTGCGACAGTTGGTCGCTGGGTTGTCACTGGCTGACCCGGAGTTTGATATTCCGGGCCCGCGGAGTTTGATATTTTATTTGGTGTTGATGCCTTGGGATACCTGTTAGTGCCAGGTGTCCACGTGTTGCAGGCGACTGGTCTGGTTTCGGTCAACACCAGACTGGGCCATGCGGTAATGGGTCCGGTCATGCCGGCTGCCCCACGCCTAGCGACTAGTAGTCCCTTATTCGGTTCTGTACTCTCGGAGGTGATACAGAAGTTTTGGGAGGTGGAGGAACCACCTACGGTCCGCCGGTTGGACCCGGTTGAAGAAGAGTGTGAACAGTTTTATCGGAACAATACTGGTCGCCTTCGGTCAGGTCGATTTATCACACGCCTTCCATTCCGGAGTGATCGCCCACCGCTGGGCCGTTCACACCATGCAGCCGAGACGCGGCTTCTGTCGATGGAACGACACATGAAGCGTGACGGGATTTTCCGGCAGAAGTACGTCGACTTCATGCGGGAATACGAGTCGCTCGGCCACATGTCGGTTTCGGGTATCGACTGGAAGCGTGAAGACCACTGCTTCCTGCCTTATCACGCGGTCTTGAGGACCCCGGAGGGCAAAATACGGGTAGTGTTCGATGGATCGGCATCAACATCTAACGGCATGAACCTGAACCAGTGTTTGCATTCAGGGCCGAAGTTGAACCATGTTATCACACGGTTCCGTCGACACAATGTTTTGTTTGTAGCTGACATCCGGATGATGTTTAGGCAGACGGTCATTCACCCTGACGATAGACGGTATCAGCTGATACTGTGGCGAGAGAGCCCAGATCAGCCCATCAACGTGTACGAGCTGAACACCAACACGTACGGGCTACGGTCTAGTCCTTATTTGGCGATTCGCACTCTGCGGGAGTTAGCGGATCGAGAACGGTTAAATATCCCTAGAGGAGCAGCGATCCTGGAGCAGGATCTCTACGTGGACGATATCTGTACCGGTGCAGATTCCGTAGAGGAGGCGCTCGCTCGACGGGACGAGCTAGTTGAGCTCTTACGAGGTGTAGGTTACGAGCTCCGGAAATGGATGTCGAACTCTCCAGAGTTACTGTCTGATCTTCCGGATGACTACCAGCAGGATCCCCACATTTTCGAAAATCTGGAAAATCCGAATATGTTGTTGGTATTAGGCGTCCAGTACCAGCCGGTGTCAGACATGTTTTCGTATCGGGTCGAGTTCCCCGAAGGTCTGGACGAAACGGAACGTCCTTTCAACGGTGGCTAGGACATTTGATCCAAACGGGTGGATCACCCCGGTAACATTTCAGCTCAAGTGTTTTATGCAGCAATTGTGGTCTGCTGAGCTGAAATGGGACGAACCGATCGGCGGGTCATTGAGCTCAGAGTGAGAATCGTTCTTTTCGACCCTCCCTGGCATCAATCGGATTTCACTCCCACGGAGGTTGGTCCCCACCAAACGATACACCGCCACCCTGCATGGGTTTTGCGATGCCTCGGAGAAGGCTACGGAGCTGCGGTGTATCTGCGTACGGTCGACTCCTCGGGGGAGGTTGATGTGCGGTTGGTCATGGCCAAGAGCAAGGTTGCGCCGTTGCGCACTCGCCTGACCATTCCCAAATTAGACCTTTCAGGAGCGGCTCTACTGACTCGTCTGGTCAACCACACGATGACGGTTCTTCGTGGGTCAATAGCGTTAGAAGATACGGTCTACGCTTGGACGGACAGCCAGATCGTGTTATGCTGGCTGAAGGCTTCAGTCCACAAGCTGGAGATTTTTGTGGCGAATCGGGTTTCGCAGATTTTGAATTCGGAGGTTCCCTTAATCTGGAGACATGTTCCAGGGGAAATGAACCCAGCAGACTGTGCGTCTCGTGGGTGTCACGCTCCGGAGTTAGTTGGACATCCCTTGTGGTGGGGTCCAAAATGGTTGACTCAAGCCGAATCGGATTGGCCAATGAGTCTACGCGTTACCTCGGCGAACGGCGCCTTGACAGTCGGTGTCTGTACGACGCAACCAGAGCCGGAAGAGGAGTTCAGCCTGCTGGAACGGTACAGCTCGCTCGACAAGCTGGTCAATGTGACCGCCTGGATCTTCCGATTTGCGCGGAATTGTCGCAATTCTGAGGCGTAACGGGTGCGGACACAGATTCTGACACCACGGAAACGGAACCATGCGTTGTTCGCATTGTTACGGAACGTGCAGACGGTGCACTTTAAGTCCGAACTGGACATACGGGGACGCGTCCAACTGAAGGGAGCTGTGGCTCGGCTCAACCCGTTTATTGACCCTCAAGGATTGCTGAGGGTAGGAGGTCGGCTGCGGAATGCCAACCTGCCTTATGCGGCTCGCCACCCGTTGTTACTCCCTAGGAAGGGGAAGTTGGTCGAACTGTTGATACAGGATCGACACATTCGGAATGGGCATGTCGGATGCCACGCCTTGATGGCATTTCTCCAGCGCGAGTTCTGGATTCTATCGGGAAGACGTTTAGTGCGTAGCGTCGTATTTCGGTGCCTGCCTTGTTATCGGGCCAAGGCGGCTACGATGCAGCCCCAGATGGGCGATTTGCCCTCGGATAGGGTTAACGAAATCCGGCCCTTTGCGGGTGTCGGAACGGATTTCGCGGGACCATTCATGGTCAAGTCTTCACAGCTACGGAACGCCAGATTAGTGAAGGCATACCTGTGCTTATTCGTGTGCTTGGCCACGAAGGCAGTCCAATTGGAAGTCCAGGTGGTCAGTGACCTCACTACAGAGGCATTTATCGCATGTCTGGATCGGTTCGTCTCACGAAGGAGCCTCCCGACATTAATCCGTTCGGACAACGGCACAAATTTTGTCGGAGCCAGGCGATATCTGCAGGAGGTCACTCAATTCCTGAACGGTAACCAGGACGTCATCGGTACGACTTGCTCCCGACGAGGGATTGAATGGGTTTTCAGTCCGCCGGGATGTCCTCATTGGGGAGGATTTTTTGAGGCTGCGGTTAAATCGGCTAAGTCGCACCTGACGAGGATCATCGGTGAGACCTCTCTACGCTTTGAAGAGCTTGCGACGCTGTTCTGTAAAATTGAAATGAAATACCCATTCGGTGATGTTAAGTTAAGTCGGTTAACTAGGTGGCAGATGTTGCAGCAGATGGCTCAAGATTTTTGGAAACGGTGGTCTCTTGAATACTTGCACATCTTGCAGCAGCGCCTTAAGTGGACTGACCGGACGAGCCCCCCTCAAGTCGGTGATTTGGTGCTGATTAAGGATGCGAACCTGCCATCATTGAGATGGAGACGAGGACGGATCGTCAACTTGTACACGGGTCGGGATGGTACGCCTCGATCAGCAGAAGTCAAGGTGGGGGACTCGGTCCTCAAGAGAGCGGTCGCAACACTTTCTCGCCTTCCTATTGATTAGGGACAGGTTCGGGCCTGTCCGGGCGGGTGACTGTTTAATATTTATGCTTCGGAACGCACCTCGGTTTTTGTTGCGCGGATCGACCGCGAGTGATCGGGACATCACTAGCTAGCTGTCACTTGCATAGAAAAAAACAAACTAGCTAATGTCACTTTGCACGTGGAAAAATTGTCGGCGGCAGGCATCGGAGTTTGGCCGAATGTTATTTATAATAATATCGTTAATAATCGTCAAGAAATAAGTAGATTTCACGTCATCGTAGTGAGTGCTTCGTGCTGTGAAAGGTTGAAGTGGTTCGGTCACCAATTCGTCGCGTTCGGATAGCGACCCTTGTAGTCGGTAGTATCACGACGGCACCAGCAGCGGACTACGACACGAGTAAGATTCGACTCCCAACACCCCCCACCCTTGTGTTCCTCATCCCGTACTCCTGCCTCGAATTGAGCTTTCGAATGCCGGTCCACGGCGTCAAGGTCAGTACTACTTTGTGACATTCCACTGGAAAACAACCCTTCATAGATTCCACCCCTTTCGGTTGAGGCGTGGATTTAACAGTAAAGATTGATTGTTTATGGTTTTATAAACCAGCTAGTAATGTAGACTATAGAATACATTTTGGCTTTCTCTTTACAGTGATTCAGTTGTGAGTTAGAAGGAGATGAAAGATAAGGCCTTGGTATATTTTGTTTGCGAACGTCAATAAACCGAAAGTCAATGTCAATTGTCATTGTCAGTCAAGCAACAAGCAGGCAGACAAAGAGTACATATATAACTTACTAGGCAGATTTGAATTCGAAACGTTTTTACGATACAATAACAATAGTATATATTATTATATTTATTGTGAATTTTCATCGTTCGTTAATATGGAAAATAAGTTGAAACGTAAAAGAACCCCGAACTTTACGGCGGAGGAGAAATTGAGGTTTGTGCGATTGTTGTGTGAAGAAGGCCAGTGCATCATCTCAAAGGTTACACAATACTGTACTTTTGCACATCCTATACCGCTTGAAGAAGTCGATTTCATCGAAATTTTGGAACCAGTTTGCTCGTGGTCTTGTTAGGCGAGTTCTCGCCTGCCGTTCGTTATGAAAATCGACTTCTTCTACGAATTCAAGGAAATTTAATATATTCTCTGCCATGGTGATTGCGATCTTTGTTTGACTTAACCTAACTCATAGCAAAATACAATTTTTTGACAGACAAATTATCCATAGATTACAAAACAAACACAATTTATGTATTGCCAAAACTTATGCGCCTCCTAATCGGGCTCATAAAGTTAAGAATCTCCTAAGTAGACTTAGGAATGGCTTAGGGTTAGTGCAATGACTTTTTTTGCTAGGAGTAGCCTAAACAAGTTAGGAAAGAACTTAGGCGATTCTTATGTTTAGTGCAAACGGGTGTTAGTGTCTGAGATTGAAAATAAGCAAAGAGTTTCCTTATGAGGTTACAAATTAATCAGAGAGTCATCAGTGATCATAGAGTATTAGGTAAAGCCAGTTCAAGCAAATAGTTTCAATAATCAGAAAAATTTATGGGGAAGAAAAAGCTCAGCTGGCTTTGCATTCGTCAGACCCATAACAAACAATCTGTCACTTTTAGTTCGTCGGTTCGGTGACTATTTCTTGCGATATTTGGGGAAATTGTGGTGTTTCTGTTTTTGCGAGTAACATATGTATATTAATTGGACTGTGAAGCAGTTAAAAGACAAGTTGAAAACCCGGGGAGGGATGTTAAGGTGATTCATCACGGTCAGATAGGCACTGCCGCGCCAATAGATGGCGTTAATGTCCTGATATGAATGGGCGTATTTAATTTTTTTCCAACGAAATAGTTCTAATTTTTAGATATCTAATTTACTGGTAATAGCGTAATATTTGTAATGCAACTAACAGCATTTAGATGGTATTTTAAGTGCTAATATCGGAGAAGTGGCGCGCGAAGGACTCACACACACATACATAAATTTTGTTGTAAACGGAAGCGTTAGTAAATTTCGGCACATATTCAAAAACGCCGTTTGGCTTTGCGCGTAAGCGTCTTGACTCTGACTAGATCACTAATGGTATCGGGGTTCAAATCTCTGAGCGCACTACTGTTTTTGAACTTCAAATTTGTTTTGTAATTTCATTTTATGACATTATTTTAGCTGTTTACCATTGCACAGTTTTTTATTTATTTCTTGTAAAACCAGCAGACAGGCAGTGTTCAATTGGCACATTGCGTTAATACTACATGCCAATGAATAATTGAAAAAAGTAGCTTAAATAGAAAAGTAGCATTTTGTTCCCTCTCGTCGTGGATCAAAACTTACTTTTCCGAATGAAAGGTGTGAAAAGGTTCTTTGAGTGTCACTATGATTGACAAAGAGAATGAGTAGATGTAGCACGAAAATTTCGCTCCATTTAATAAAAATAAAACATATTTTACGATCGATAATAGTAATCCGCGTCTTCCCAAAGACGTTCAGCGGCGGCCATTTTGGCACTTTCGGGACATTGGACGCTGAAGTATTTATTGATTTTATTATTTTATTTTAGGAAAGCTTAGTTAGCGTTTTGCGTTATAGTAGTATAGTAAGAGTATATTTATGTTGAATAAAGTTAGTTACAAGCTCTCATAAATAGAAATAACATAAAAACCAGTTAAGTGCAAGTCTAACTCGCGCACAAAAGGTTCCGTACCACCGTTTAATGGTAGGGATGGTGTGGAGTAAATAGTTTTTTTTTTAGTTTTTTTTTTGTTATAGCGGCATCAGAAATACATCATCTGTGAAAATTTCATCTGTCTAACTACACGGTTCATGATATACAGCCTGGTGACAGACGGAAAGACGGACGGACAGCGGAGGCTTAGTAATAGGGTCCCGTTTGACACCATTCGGGTACGGAACCCTAAAAAAGAACAAAACAAATCTAAACTAAATTAAACAGTATAATATTTAATAGTTCGAGGATAAAAAACAAAGATGTATACAATAATGATACTGTTAATAATACTGTAACTATTTATCTAATTACTCATTTATTTAAAAGTGCTTTTGTGATGGATCGTTTAATGGAAGCCATGTTCAGAGCTACAATTATTAAACAATATACAGTCACGTATGACAAATATATTGCACCTATAATTCTTGCTCGAACGCGGAATGTGAAGCAGCGGGTAGAGCCGCAAGACCTTGGTGTTTTTGCGTATGTACGAAGAAAGTGGGAAAGGTGAACGCAAGTCTCGTGCGAAATAGTATAAAAGCCTTAAAAATATTCTTTGACTAATCACCCTAAAAGTTTAACCAATTGTTTGTGTCCCGATCTAGAACACAACAGCCAGCCGTGCCGTCCAGATCATCCAAGCACTTAGCTAGCACATCCGAGAACACCAGCACCATGCTGTCAACCCTCCGATCCATCACACTCCGCGTATCCGCCAATGTTTTACAACGTTGTGCGGAACTCTTCAGTACGCTTCGTAGTGAGCTGACGGCGGAAGATTTGAGGAGGAATGCATCGGTGCTGCAACAGTCTCCGGCGGTGAATACGCTGCTGCCATATACGCTGGCTAGTCTGGAGGGGTGTACGGACTCTAAGGTAAGTCACATACTTGTAGTGTTTATCATACTGTGAGGTGCAGGAGGTTTTCGGTCACCATTAATAAACTAGTAGCTCTGTGAGCTGTAGACCCGCGAGTCTTTGATGGAAAGCTGAACTTCTAACATAAAAACTTATAAATGCACCTGGTTACGTACATGGAGTATGAAAATAGCCGCACCAATAGCATTGTTACTCCATATCTCTGCCTTTTTTGGAAAACTTCCAAAAACTAAATCGGCAAAAAAATACATATAATTAAGAACCTGCTCACATAATTTCACGAGAATCGGTTGAGAAATGCGACCTGTAAACGAGAAATCCGGACAGACGGTAATTTCTTTCCAAGCTGAAACGGAGGCGCTTCGTCGCTCAATCAATAATATCGCCTTTCCGCAGAGCGTCGTCCAAATCCTAGAGATGATCCACAAGCTGCTTCCGCACCTGGCGGCTGTGAACCTGCTTGTGGCCAGCACGGACGACACGCCGACCGCCGTCACCACCACCAGTCACTACTACACGTGGGTGGAGAGTGAACACCCTTATAAGCCGGCCACGGTTTCCAATATGAGGTAAATACCATGGGATAGTATTGAACTTCGCTTCGTCTATCGTTATGTTTTGTTAAGTGTTTTTTGTAGCCTTTAGGAGTCCCTCTGCTGGACACAGACTTCCCCATGTTGTAACCACAATTCCCAATCTTGGGTTGCGTCGATCCTGGCACCTTATCCAAGTTGTTCCGCCATCTCCGTGTCGGCCTGCCTCTATGCCGCCGGCGTCCGTCTTTTGGCACCCAATGTAGGGTTTTCGCTACACTAACCGCTGTACTTACCCTTAAATTACTCACCAAATACAGTCAGGGTTTGAAAATTGGTGTGATATCCTCTTCTCGTTTTATAGGAACTGAACCTTGCGCTCAAGTAATGTCGTCTGATAAATAGTCCAGCCTTACAACCGACTCATGTAATAGACTTGATTTCCAGTTTTTTTCGTAGGAATAGCTATGAAAATTGTTATTGTTTACATCTTTGACAGTATTAGTTTTTGACAACTTGCTATTTCATACAGTGGTGGTCATATAATTAAGAACGATTTGTAGTACCAGATATTTTTTTTCAAAACTATGCTATGTGTACTTTTAAGTTCCTTCTTAAAAGTAATTAGTTGTATTATGAAATAGCTACATCGATAAAGTAAACGGAATTAGGAGTAAATATTTAAAACATTTACTATTTTTTTTACAAATTTAATTGATTATCGATAATTACAAATTCAAGTAGTAAAAATGCTGGACAAATAATTAAGAACGATTCTTAAGCTGCTCGAGAGTTGTTTCCGTAGATACTTAGATTTTACAAATCACATTAAATAAGACAGTGACAATGTTAAAAATTATAATTTAATACATTTTATTCTAAGTTAATAGTTTGTAGCGTGACCATGGCTTTTAATAACTGCCTTACACCGACGAGGCATTGATTCTATCAATTTTTGACATTTTTCAAGAGAAATAGAGCGCCATTCTTCTAAAAAAACGTTATATAACTCAGTTAGGTTACCACATCGTCGATTTGATACCTTTTTCTTGACTTCGCACCAAAGATGCTCTATGGGATTTAAATCTGGGCTGTTCGGTGGCCATTCTAAGACAGAAACTGATTGAGATGTGAGGAATTCTTTAACGGTGCGTGCAGTGTGTTTCGGATCGTTGTCGTGTTGGAATGTCCAAATAATCGGAAGTACGTCTTCAGCATATGGTAACATAGTTTCTTCGAGTATATTTTTGTACTGGAATTGATCCATGTTTCCTTCTATCAGTCTAACAGGTCCAACACCATGACCAGAGAAGCATCCCCAAATTTTCACATTTCCACCACCATGCTTTAATGTCATTTTTGTGTACTTGGGGTCGAATGCTGTATTCGGAGGGCGTCGAACATATCGTTTCCCATCAGAACATACTCTGTTAATTTTTGTTTCGTCAGAGAAAAGGACATTTTCCACTGTCTTGCTGTCCAGCTTTCATACCTCCTAGCAAATGCAAGCCGGGCTTGCCTATGACACTGTTTCAACATGGGCACCTTTCTTGCTATCCTTCCGTTCAACTTCGCTTCTACCAATCGCCTTCGGATAGTGCGCGCTGAGATCGCTGAAGGGTTATTTTCACCAAAGTATTCTTTTTTTAACTCATTAGACCCCTTAAAAGGGTATTGTTTTGCCAAACGCACGATATTTCGATCGTCTCGCTGAGATGACTTTCTCTGTTTAGGTACACGAGGAATATTTAAAGTTGTTTGATGTGTGTCAAAATGCTTCACAGCGTGGAATATCATCGTTTTTGAGCACTGCAAATGATTGGCAATCTTTTTATATGACCAATTCATATCGCGAAGTTTTATTATTACTTTCCTTGTAGATGCATCACAACTTTTATTTTTCCCTTTTTTTTATTATGAAAAGATCAACTTTTTGACTTTTACAGAACTAAATGGCGCCAAAATTACTCGAATAGTGGCCTAGTTACAGAGTGTTCTCTATTTAAATTTGAATAAAAAAATAAACTATCCAGCGTTCTTAATTATGTGGCCAGCCAGTAAGTTTGCAATAACATGTTAAGATATATTATATACAAAAAGTTTACTTAAATAATAATATTGTTGAATTTATCATACTTATTATAACTGTATGCTACGATTGTGTAAAACAGTTTTACGATACCGAGAGAGATACAAAACGATATGCAATAAGTGTTATTCTCGTAAGTTTGAAAAAAGCTTGTTTTCAAATAGTCGTTCTTAATTATATGACCACCACTGTATATGTTTTTTCATACGCTTCATATAGTCTTTATCTCTGGCTCTCACTGGCCCCTTGGGTGGATTAACGTCAAATTCAAAATCAAAAAAGCATGCTTGAAGTTTGGAAGATTGGAAGCAAAAACAGTTTCCCTCAGACCTGGAAAACCAAGAAAGTGGTCTTTCGCTACAAATCTCTGAAACCTAGAATAACCTTGCTGGAAGAAGTCACCCCTGCTATGCATACTCGAATCCTGGTAGAGGAAGAAGCCTCTTTTGTGCGTCCTACGTAAACTGGGTCATCAGCACATTGCTGCGCGGCCAAGTCTGGCCGTTGGACCTACTGCCCGTCGGTGAGTCCTGGCCGGCACTTGGCGGGCCACATTACCTTACTGCCCACCGGTGTCTCCAGGCCACTGTTGGCCGTCTGCCCGCCGGCTACACAGCCAACTGTCCTGCTTCTTCGCCTGCCAGTGTCTCTGGACTTCAACTACGCCCTAATAACTATCCCCGGGGTCAGGTCAGGGTTTAGGGCTTTTTCTATGGTTTAGGTATGTGGAAGAACTTGTTTATAAATAAAATCGGACTCTTTCTCTATTTTCTCTTTAATTTCTTTTAGGACCTACTCTGAAAATTAACTTGATCAAGCTTATTATTACGGGGTTTATTCACACCAACCCTTCGTAACTTAACACCAGTCATTGACCATGTTCGCTGTCAGGGTGCATTAGGAGTAGTGGCTCTGTGAGCTGTAGACATCGCGAGCGACACAGGAATTTTACGTTTTGTTTTTCGGCTGCATTTTCTTTCAATACCACATACAAACTTATAATGGACATGGTTATATCCAAGGAGTTTGAAAGGAGCCGCACCAATAACTTTGTAATCTAAATTTTGAGATCTAAAATCTAACCTATTGACTTTTGTACGAAAATTATATAGCCTATGCCAATCTCACGGTCTTCACTAATCAAACGACATCACATTTGTTAAAATCTGTCAAACCCATTTCTCCGCCGCAAAACCTAATAATTGTCAACATTTCAAATTATTACTACTAATTACTTAATTACTAATTTAATAGCTAATTCGAAAGTTGGTCGATAGCTTAAGGGATTTCCATTTTACTATTTTCCAAAATTTAAATTTTTCATATTGAAATAAATTTTTAAATCTCGAGTTTTTGGAAATATTGTTGAGGTTGGCATAATGGACCATGTTACCTTTGCCAGAACATAAAAAATGTAAATGTCCAGGCTTTGTCTTTGCCTGTCCCTATGCCCGCTTGGTGGTGATGGCGTAGTCAGAGGCAAAGAGTTTCATTCATGCGAGTTTAGACGTCACGTCTTCTAAATACACGTCGCGTGATCTCTCAAATAGACTTGACACTGGCAAAATTAACCTCAAATAAGTTTAGCACGCCATTTATTAAAATAAAAAGTATATTTAGAATTTGCCAACTTTTACAGATAGACAGTCTTCAACTACACCAGCGCTATCTGGATTGAGCTTTTTAGATTAGTTGCCATTGACCACTAATTCGCACGATATGTGCCATGTACGATGTACCATATGATATTGTAGGTACTCTGTAATGTTAGAATAATCTAGTCGTTTTTGTCGTGACAACGTTCGCAAAGCTCATCAACCTCAATTACCTTGGCCACAGGGTGCTGTTTCCCAGCACGGTATCGTGGGTGTCCCTGGAGATGGACCCGCGCAGTATCACCGCGCAGGCCGAAGACTCGCTCACGGTGTACGCGTCGACCGGCGTGCCCAAGCAGCGGTGTCACTGTGCGGGGGAGGGCAAGCTGATACGCCCGCCGTTTCGGAAGGTGAGTTCCAAATCACTCATGCTCAAAAAGAGATCAACGGAAGATATTTAAAAAGTTACCAATAACATCTACCTAATTCCTTACTATTAAGAAGGAATAGACAAGTGTACACAACGGAGGTGGTTTTGGAATGAACGAGCAATAAGGACTATTTTAATTCCTATATAGCGCTATCGCTTTAATGGCATCCGGAAAAACTATGCGGCCCGACAAAGTGTGAACTGGCTCTGACTCTTATGATACAGAGTGTTTGGTAGTCTAACCTAACCGTAAGACCATTTAGAACCATAATTATTGTTTTTTAAGAAAAATCTACAGTAAAAAATATTGGTGGAGTTTTTCTTCATCAATTTGGTTCCAAGGTTCTAATTTCAATGCAAGTTCGAGTGGAAATTCTCGAAAACGGCTTCCTCTGCTTGTATACCGGCAGATGCGAACTGTTCTCTGGTCTTCCGGATAGAGTCTGACTATCTCGAATGCGCTGTAGATCATTGATGATGACTCGCGCGTTATGAGGAGCACGCCGGAATCGTTCCCGGTACATTAGTAAGGCAGCTCTTCCGCTTTGATGAGCTTCACCATAACACAATATCATGCCAGCGAGTTCATTCGCATTAAAATCCGACGTTCGAGGCATTTTCAACTTCAATTTATTTTTTCATTGTTTTTGATGAGTGCGACAGACATGACAAGTTGCTGTTTCAGAAAAAAGCTTTTGATTTCAATTAAACGTATTTTTTTATTTGCTTAGTCAGTCAAAACCATAGGGCTAAGCGTATGCTGAGATGATAGAGTCGGCAGATACAAACAAAGGCTTCGGCACATCAAAAGCGGGTCGGGAGCAGATCGGTAGCTGAGCGGGTCGTTAATGGCACATCAGAATCAGGGGCGGATCCAGCCTTCATTTCAGGGGGGCATGCAGTTAAGGTCTAGTCAAGATCGGCCTCTTGAGCCTCTCAACTGCAAATCAGTGGATTGCTCACAACACCATCACCCACCATTCGATTCGGCCCCAAATATATAGAAAAGTGATCTTTAATCAAACAAGTTTCATACTGATAGTTTTTCAAAATAATGTGAACTCTAAAAATACCTTCCTCTGATATAATTTAACTTGTGTTATATGACAGCGCTACGTTCAGCTTTCGACGGAGGGCGGCGACGTGGAGGAACTCTGCGACGAAAGCGCTGAGGATGCGCCCTGTCTACACTACAACTGCACTTACGTCGCGATCACGCCTAAGATGGCCAATGTGTGAGTCGATTTGATGAAACTTGATTAACTTGCCCACTTGATTGACTTCCGCATCAATGAGAGCTATTCCACAGAATCATTGAAGTATACATCAATGATTCTGTGGAATAGCTTGAAGTCAATAAATCACTTTTAATTTTGATGCAGTGAGCTCATGTGATAATAGTTGTTTATAACAGCGATTTCAGCGGAGTCAAAATCATTGTACGTCACTCACAATTTGATTCAATCCCCCGCTACTCTCACTCTAGTTTATTATTTATATAAATAAAGAGTATATACTCTCCGAATGCTATACCACTCAATAATTATTTACAGACCTTCAGAGTGGCCCCAGAAAGCGATTCTCGTACCTGGGAACGAGGTGATTTTCTCTCTGGAGACAGCGTCGGACTACTTGAACGAATACAAAAAGGGAAACAAGTAAGTATTACAGTATAAAACCAATCGTCCATCCATCTGACATGTTTCACGACTGGTACGCCATAGACTATTCAATTCAAATAACTAGATATATGATATAAATACCGAAATATAGCCAAACCTTACAGGTTTTTTAAATCTGGTTCCAATTATCACTCGTGCTCTCCTTCCTCAGCGACGACAACCGCTACGGGTTCCGCTGCCTCTGCGTCGGCTACGAGGACGCTTCGTTCTGCAGCCAGCGACAGGGGCTGCAGCTATTGGAGATGGAGCTTGCTTACGCGGGTGCCGCATGCGCTGCCCGGCTGCTCTCGCCCGAGATCGACATACCGCCGCTGACGCACGGTATTTACAATAAAACATTACACACGCAGGTTTCCGTACCCGAAGAGACTAAGCCTCTGCTGCCCGTAAGTCCTTCCGTCTGTCCGTCAGCGGGCTGTATCTCACGAACTACAATTGGTAGAGTGTCGAAATGCACATGATGTGTATTTCTGTTGCCGCTACAGCAACAAATAATGATGATAAACACGCAATTAAAAAATTAAAGGGTGTGCCTATACAAAAGGCCTGATTCGTGACTTTTGATTTTGACGGATTCGGTTTGCACTTTATTTTATACTAAGAATAAATGTTGCCCATTACTTTCCCTACCGAAGGGCAAGGCTTTTACCCGGATTCGAGTAAGATTGAGCCAAGCTCCACCACGCTGGCTCAGTGCGGGTTGATGGAGGGTTGTTGGGCTAATGGCCTACCCGACTGTCAGAAGTTATCGAGCTGCCCTATCAGGGCCTCTGACACAGCTTTACGACTACCGTGACACCGATTAGCGACAGTAGCGGGACCTACAGCTTAACGTGTCATCCGAAACAAGGAATTGATAGACTTATCAGAACTAAAATTGGGATGGTTTGTATTGCCAAAACTATGCTACTGGCTGTGCCTACTTATACTTTCAGTCATGCAACATCTTGTGTATCCGTTTAAACGCAAATCGCGCGGCCCTCTGAGGGGTATCATTAAATCTAGTAGCTCGACGGGGTACAAGAATCGCGTGAGACTCAATGTCATTATAGCGATTATATCGTTGTAAGGTTGTATATATGCATTTAGCGGTGATTATGACTAGCTCTACTACCGCACTGACATGATTGGTAGGCAACTAAATATAACACCAATGTCATGAGGGCTGTGTACATTGATATGGTTTTATAACTCTACCATACAGAAAAAGCCATAGTAATTAATTTCAGGTCACGCATGAGGTGCGTCTCTTTTCCTACGATTGTTAATGCATTCCTGAGTATTGGCCTATGTAAAGCTGTTGGTGAATGTGAGCTTATTGATGAGTATTAGGCACCAGGAGATGTGACTAATATCGAACCATCTCACTTATGGCACACGCAAGCAAAGTCATTCTGCACATTCTGAACACACGCCAAATTCCATGTGAACAAGCAGGATTCGTTTTCGGAAAGGGGACTAGCGAGCAAATCATTTGACTGCGTTCAATGGAGCTCTATGTTTGACATCTTGATTGAAATGAGCGTACCTCCACATCTAACATTCCTATACAATTTATACCTCGAGGGACGCAGTTTTGTAAAGTTGGAAGACTCCAAGTCAGAAGCGTTGAGAACTGAGGGAGGTTTACGACAAGGCTGTATCCTGTCACCCAATTTATTCAACCTATAGGGCGAATATATAATGAGGGGAGCGCAGGAGGAGTGGAGCGGCGGAGTAATAGTGGGCGGTGAAAAGCTTACGAACCTCAGATATGCAGATGACATGACAGTACTTGCTTCCAGCATTCGGTCACATTATGCGCTCACCTAGGCACCAACTGAAGAAGCTCATCATAATGGGTCAAGTGGAAGGCAAACGCGCCAGAGGACGTGCTCCAACTAGATGGTCCGACCAGATTAGAGAGGCGACAGGGGGCACTCTACACAACGCTTACCATACGGTCACGATCCTCAGTATTGAGGGAACGATAAAGAAGAAGGGGGTATACCTATAGTCGTGACGTGTATCTATCAAGGGTATGACACGGAAGTTCAGTTTGGCGTCGGCATCGCTTGAAATGACACCCCTGCCGCACTGCTGCACTACCCCAACCTACTCCTCAATTCATCGCAACGAGGCAAAAATCTGACACATCTTTCTACCCCACAGCGACTGTGATGGAACTTCACGCTAGCGCGCTGAACGGCGGGAGCTCCGCCAACTCAGACGACGACGACGCCTCGAAGGACGCCAACGAAACGCTAATGCTGTCACGAGGGCTGGAACTAGCGTCGCCGCCGACAGTGCATCAGGTGTTGGAAGGACAGCCGCTGCCTCGGTAAGTACCTCGTTACTATTTATAGGTAATGTACACCTTCATCATCATGCGCAGCCCAAATCGACTTCCCTGCTGGGTATAGGCTTCACTTATGTATCAATCGCAATATTATTGCTTAGAGTTAAAGCAAGTAAACTTCTGCATGCTTACTTAAGCCTCTTGAAGTGTGAATACCGACGCAATATTTCGACGACTGCATCTTTTGAACCCTAGAATGGAGATTCAAAGAGAAACAACAGATCTTTCCAAGTTTGTGTACAAAGCCATGGTAAGTGTATTGTTGTAGTATTTGATTCTATCAATTGTACTCGATATAGCCTATAGTGAGTTTCCGTGAGTTTCGTCTTACATCCTTAAAATAAGAGTAAGTACAGATGTAGTGAATAATCCTTTCCTTTCGAATTTTCTCGGAAATGTTCGTTTTTGTCTTACTAATTCACTCGCACTCAGTACCCATCGAGACAACGTAGGGAACGGTCGCATTGCAAGAGGAAGTATCTATATAGAGTAGTTAATACCACAGAAATATTTTGTTGATATTTATGTTAGATTTTGTGATAAACTTCATGGACTCGAGTATTAATGCAGGCCACCTATATTTTTTTTTTTACTTTACATTTCACTCTTGTCTGTCATTTTTGTAAATAATAAACATTGATTTTATTCGATCCACATTAACAATTTATAACAGACATGCCGAAAGCACTGAGAAAAGGGAAACGTTTAGATCGGCAAGCCTGCGAAGTTATTTTCAATATTTATTTATATTTCTTGACTGAAAATGATAAATTCAAACATACCAACTATACTGCTTACTTTTGTAAAGTCCAAAAACGAGTTTCGGAGGCCAGTGGAATTTCTCAACGAACAGTAAATAAAATATTGCAAAAAGAATACATAAATCAATCCACCCCCAATAGTCCGAAGTCGGCAAAGTTGGGTAGACCAAATAAATTATTTTGTCTAGGTCTTGACGATTTTGACTACAACGTTATACGCCGATTAGTATATAATTTCCATTTGATATACAAACAAGTACCTACAATTAAAGCCCTGAAGTCCAAGTTATCCGAAGCCATAAATTTTAAGGGATGTGACTTTACGCTAAGAAAAATTCTTAGAAAAATGGGATTTCGGTATAAAAAGTTGAAAACAACAGAAAATTACTTATCGAGAAAGATGATGTTCGTTTAAAAAGAGTAAAGTTTTTAGCCGTGATAAAAAAGTACAGATTGCAAGGGAGAGAGATTGTTTATATGGATGAAACATACATCCATACCTCACATTTGGCAGGTAAAAGCTGGGCTGACTCGTCAGAAAACGGAGTGAAACAGTTAATTTCTAAAGGACAACGTCTTAGTGCACGCTGGTAGTAGAAAGGGGTTTATACCTGGGGCATTGTTAATGTATCAGTCTACTGATAAAACAGGTGACTATCACAACGCGATGAACAATGAAAACTATGAAAAATGGCTTCGTAATCAACTCATTCCAAACTTAGCTCTTCATTCGGTACTAGTAGTAGATAATGCTGCATATCATAATAAGTACGTAGAAAAATCTCTTAATTCAAATACCAGGAAGCAAGACATGATTGATTGGCTATCCAAACATAACGTTCCGATTGATCCGTCATTAACAAAACTTGAAATATATGAAATTATTTGCAAGTACAAACAAGACTTTGTAGAATACTCTATAGATAAACTTATGAACGAATATGGACACAGCGTACTAAGATTGCCACCATATCATCCTGATTTCAATCCGATTGAAAACATATGGTCTCAAATAAAGGGATACGTATCCAAAAGAAACATCAGTATGAATATGACTACTGTGAAACAATTGGTACAGGAAAAGGTTAATATGATCGGTTCCGATGTTTGGGCCAAAGTATGTGACCACGCCATCAAATGCGAAAACGAGTACCGAAAACACGAACCTGAGTTGGAAAATTATATGGCTAGTTTTGTAATCACCGTTCATGAAAACTCTGACGATGATACACCAGAAAATAGTTCTGATTCTGACTGTGATATGGAAGTTGGAAGTATTGTTTCGCATCACACTGTCCACCCCGCTCCTCCTCCTCTTATCCCGCTGTCATAATCGAAGTCGTTCATCCAATCAGAAAATCATATTTATTTATATTAATTTCTCTGCTGGTTTGTTTTGTTTTATGTTGAGGTGTCTTTTTTGTTATGTCATAGTATTTTTAATTAATTACAAAAATTTATTGTTATAAAAAAGGTCTGCAAAATCCTACTGTAGTTTTGACTTTTGGGGTTCCAATCCTTATAGAATCATTAGATCATCCCAACCGGAATTTGGTTTTTATCAGTGCGTTTTATTGAAATAAAACGTCCTCAGTAACTAGTTATATTTTTGTTTACCTAACGAATTCATTATATTATAGAATCGTGGTGGTTTTAACATCTCAGTGTAATATACGTCAAACGGGCAATTTGATATTTGACATTGATAAATAAAGTATGCGATTTATTTGATACCTACACGTAATTTAATAATACAGTAATTCATAGACACATCGGCACCATTCGGGTGTTATCGTTGTTCCTAGTTTTGCCGATAGGAAAGGATTATTCACTACATCTGTAATGTAAGATGAATTTAACGGATGTTTGAATGTCGAACTTGATTTATGTGGCAATATATACCATTTGTGCGTTTTGGTCATATCACTTTACTGTGTTTCATTGTGATTGGGTTTGTTGCTTGTATCTGTGTGGTAAGTATTGCAATGTAATAGAAGATTTAAAGGTACCGAGGGGCACACGCCTTTACCAGGATACGAGTAAGATTGAGCCATACTCAACCACGTTTGCTCAGTGCGGGTTGATGGCGGATGAAATAACTATCTCGTATGAAGTAAATATTTCGACAAGAGGAATCCGATTGGTGTGAAAAAGTAAATATTGCCCGAAGCGGTGTCTAACATACTGATGTTACAGTAACTGTACTTCAGCACATTTCTTATGATTACTATACATCCATTACGATAGAGAATATATTTGGAAACTCTTACGCTGACTGATTCATTTGACTGCAACATTCTACATACACTTATTTACTAATCTATATGGAGTTGGAGAGCGCGAGAAATAAATTTTGACTTTCTTCCAAATCCATTTTCCATCCCAAAGTAACCAGCTAGCAAAAGAGGAAATCACCTCGACAATACTATCTTGTGTAGTGTAGATCTACATAATATTGTACCTGCTATGGCTAGCAGGATGTGCAATGAACATCTATCAGAAGACCTTGGGTAGTAATTTTTTATGAGCTTTAATTATTTTGTGTCTTTTACATGTTTTATAACCAGTCAGAAGACCATTCTGAGGAGACCACCAGACGATAAAAATAAAAGACACATAACAAGTGCTTTGCTTGTACCTATATACAAAAAGGAGTAACACATTTCTCAACAGAGGTTCCATTACCGACTTATTTAGCAAGTCCTTCAAATTCACGTGCTATTTGAGGCATGATTTGTTGTGATTACGAATACGATGTACAATTTCCTATCAAACTCTGTAGCCTTATTTTGAAATTGTAATTCTGATAGAAATCGTAATTGAAAAATCGACCAATCAGACACGAGTATTTGACACGAGCTGTCTTTGTTGCTACTATGCTTGTTTATGAGATTGCGAATAATCGACTGATTGTACGATTTTTCAATTGCGATTGATATCAGAAATACATAAATAATAATGCTACTGATTAGTTTCTATTGAAGTTTATAAAAGATGAAACATACGTTTAAGTTTAAAACACAACTATAAATTGAAATGTTGTGTGGCAAATGGAACTACTTAGACAATGTATAATATTAGTCGATCTTGTGGCTACCAGAGATGTGTGGGCTCGAACCGGGGAGGCCTTTGCCCAGCAGTGGGATACTGCTATAGGCTAACTAACTTAAAATATTAGTTAAGGTTTTTTAGGTATCATTAGATACCACGGCTTTTTAGATGATCGCTTTGACTCCAAATGATGTAAGAGTATGAATGACATCATGAAAAGGTAAGTAAACAACACTGAATAAGTAGGCATCTATGTCATGAATTCATCAAATTAGCGTTACACGTAACGCCAATTTTGTTGGCATCTGAATTCCGCCTGGAGGAGGGTAGCAACGCATAGGTAAGAGGGGCGAGAGAGGCTGATAACTGGCTTAAAGGCCAAGAAACCTGGCGCGGGGTGTATCACACGATAAATGATTAAATCACTCAGTCGACTCGAATTTACTGTATTTTTCAGCGAATACTCTCTGCTTCAGCGAATTACAAACAAAATTACTACCACAAGTAGGCGTATGAGCTACAAATTTCGCAAAATGCTGCAAAGATTTGTATATAATGTTTTCAATATCGCATAGCATGGGTCACATTGGCTAGTGCAGAACCTAAGAGATTGGTGACAACCTCGACACTGTCGTAAGTGTCTAAGTGTCATTAATAATACGTGTCGCTTACCATCCAACATAACAAAGACAAAAAGTTCATAACATTCGCGCTTAGTAAGGTATTAATAGATAAAACCATTGTATACTTATTGGACAAGTTAAACCTAGTTTACGACATATGCTTTATTATTAAAACACAAATGTCTAATAACAAGTAACCTAATAAAACTTACAACAATAAATTTTCTTTTACAATACCATAATACTGAACGACACAATACGAGCTAAGTTTGGGTTGGCACATGCATGACTGGTTTACTCTACGTTGAGGTAGAATAAGTATTTGTTTATATAAGTATAACCATTTGGAATGTTCGTGACACGTGGGAATACGTAGATTTGCTCTAGAAATGTCTGCTCTCACGGGCTTACCCTGCGTATGGGCAGGTAAATTCATTAGTTACCTCACGTTCACAGGTCCGTAGTGAGAAGCTCCGCTCTCTCCACCACTATATGGAACTCTGTCTCTCTGTACGTCTTCCCATCAGGCATTACTATCTGCACCTTCTTCTTCTTCTCGTTCTCGCGTTTGATCACGAAGAATGCGACCATGACACCTACGAACACGACGAATACTATTCCTACCACGATGAATATCCAGAAGTTCTGCTTAAATGCCCCGCAACGGCTAGCGATGTAGGTGGGCAGTGACACGTAGTGCCCGTCTAATCCATACCAGCAGGCCAGAGTTCCCCCTTGCTCGCTCAATAGTTCCTTCCATTCCTCGGCTAACTCGCAAGTACAGGAAGCGTTGAGGTTCAGTCCGTCCACACGCAACGCTAGACTGCTGCGGTTGTACAACAATGACGAGGGCTGCAACGTCGTCACAGTGTTGTTGTCTATCAGTAACTCCTGCCGCCCATACACGGAAGTCACATCGGACTCAGCGCTGAGTCCCAATAACGCCCCCCTTTCCACTACACCTATAGAGTTGTTCCGAATTGTGATCGGGCCTCTAGTCGCTATATGGAAGCTGTCTCCTTCCAGCACGTCGATCGTGTTTCTCTCGATGACGACCGTCTTTGGGGCGCTGACCAGAAAGGCCAGGCTCGATACTCGCTTTATAGTGACACCGTCCATACGGAGCAAGTTCACGACTTCCACATCTGACAGGAAGCGACTCGGCAGAGTGTGGATCTCTCCGCCTCTCAATACGAAGTTCACCGTAGTGAATTTCTTGAACGCTTGTGTCTCTATATTGTCGAACACATTGTCAGTTAATCGTATATTCTTCAGCCCTGTCAGTGTAGAAAACGCGAAGGGTCTGATGACGTTAATCCTACTAGCACTGATTTCTATATCGTCTATTCGTCCCTTTATGGCATGGGATGCGAGTTCGTTTATTGTTGTGTTGTGAATTGAGATCCTTAGTCCAGGGTTGGCCAGTTCGAACTCCCTAGGGTACGGGGACCAAGCCAGCGAGCGCTCCTTGAAGTAGGCGTGTCGTACGCTGTTGAGTTCCACAGTGCGAAGTTGACGAAGCTCCTTCGCGGTGTCTTGGAGGAAGTAGACACGAGCGCAACCGTTTATTATAATCGCTGTCGTCGTTGATGGCACTCTGTAGGCGCCGTCCGGTCTCAGTGTTACTTCCTGAGGAAGAGACAAATGTATTTGTATTTATTTGGCTCAGCATACCGACTCTGGTGAACAAATGTTGTAGGTAGGTGAATACGATGATAAATAATAACATTCTAAAACACTATGATACCGTTATAGTTATATGCGTATATAGATGACGATGATATCGATGCTAGATGAACTCCTTCACACCACAGCTCATAGTATGTATGTATCAACTTGATATAATAACATACTTGATTGTTTAGGCCGTGTGCTCGTTTTCGTTGGTTATACGAGTATTATACCTCATAGTCGGTGGTGCAGTTGCATATTAGCCTCGTGAAGGAGTCGCAGCTGCACGGCGCGTCGTGGCAGACGGTGGGCGTGGTCTGCGCGAGAGTGCGCGCCTGCAACGCCACCAGCAGCCACCACCACCACACAGGCCATCGCGCGCGCATGCCTGCCGCCGAGCTGGATCAGGTGACCATCGCATGGACGGTCCGCCGCCCTGGAAACGATAATGTTGTATTCGGACATTTATTTATTTAAGAAATAAAGTTATGTACCGACTTATAAACCATAAAATAATTTGGCATCGCAAAACCCTCTTTATTCATTCTTCTTTCTATACCTAGAAAATGGAGTAACAAATGATAGACAAAATTTAACACTGAAAAGTTTATTTTGTTTCGTTTGATATATCTTCTAGAAGAAGAGGCAGTCTGCGTGTGGGCTTTGAGGATATTCTTCCATTAACTGCTAGAGAATAGAATCCTATATACGGCCTAACTTTAATATAGCTTGGCATTATGGCCGAAAACCAATGAAATAGTTGTAATTAGTGGATTGCTGACTGCTCCTGAAACTAGTTAATTAAACAGGTTGTGGCCTGGAATAATTTTATCAATCGAAGTAATTACAAAACTATTTCTACTTACACTTAATCAACCTACAGATAGTTAACTCAGAAAACAAACACCACTGAATTTAATTTATTGAATTGATACGATCATCAATAGACTGTTGCACTCTCCCAACAATATTTCACACCTTCGTAAATTTTCTATAAATGCCACATACTATTTAATCTATTTATAAATGATTGATTAATCACAGAACTAAAACTCACAGTGATTCAGAGAATTACTGGCCTAACCGAAACTGTAGTGTTTAGATGCAATGTTGGAGTCGATCTGACTCAACCAGGTATCGGTTGTTATCGGGACCGCCTTATCAGTTATCTGATACTGGGGTATGTGCTAGTTTGGTTGGCGTCACGTGTACCGTGCACACTTTATAAATGTATGCGAAGGTGTACTTTTGCATGTGCTCGATACAGCAAAATTACTCATTTTAGCAGCGATCTCGCGGTATATTGTAGGGGCCTTTTTATCTTTGAGTGGCTATGACATTATGTCACTCATTGTTTTCTTAGCATATGAATATTTATTCTTATGATATTGATGTTGATTGGTTGTTTGTGGTTTTGGTGGTGATTGTTGTCTGAATTATAATGTCAAATACGATACTTTACCTAGACTTTACAGTGCACTCGTAAACACACTTCCTATAGGTAAACTACACTTCGTACATAGTTGTCTACTGTTTATACTAAAGCTTGGCTACCACTTGTTTGATACATTATTCAATTAAGAATGTATAAAAATATTTGATTGATCTCACTGATCTGAACTCTTAACAATCGAATATGCCTTAGTAAGATTTTGCAAAAGCATACGTAGATGTATTCTCCATCTGCAGGTGAGATGGCGTAGGTATCAGCGATATCAAAATAGCCGTTGCTCTAAGTCCTAAGTGGTTACTAAGCGGTGCTTGCTCTATGCTAATTGTATGTGTCCTGCTCCAGGCTAAATGCTATTATGCAATTATTCCATTAGCTTTGGCGAAATCCTTGCGTACTAAGTGATGAGATTAGTTTTCTGTTACTAGCAATATTCCCAATGTTACCGACAATATTGGAAATTTTAGACTATGTTATTAAACATTTTTTCATCTCTTGAAGAACCAGAATTCGCGCGAGCAGCGATTGTCGCGTAGAATAGAGGTCGCGATCTTAATAAAGTTTTCCATCGACATGTCGACTTTATCGACACACGTTTTATTGGTAGCTTGAGAAAATTTAATTTATCGCGAGTACAGCGCAGTTGGTCTGTTTACGCGCTCTTTGTTTGCGATTGATAACAAGAATGGTGACTATGCCATTAATTTCTGCGTAGTGCGTAGCACACTAAATTCAGGCAAAAGACACATACTTATTCGTTCTATTTCGTGCGTCTACAGAAGTAATTTAATACATCATATTCCTAGGTGCTATTATCCAATTGGCTACTGGACTGGGTAGTCTTAACAAATATAGAAACCATTCGCTCAAATATAGAATCAGACGCTGAAGACTTATAAACAAAAGGGCTCGTTGATGTCAGAATTGTTAATAAACATAATTTTGTGTAAATATAATTTGTAAATCGGATTTGTGCTATTTCGTCACATCACATGTTTCCATACAAATGACGAACAAAGAAACGTTTAGAATGTTCATAAAAATTAACTATGTATAAAAACTAAGTAATCTGACCCTTAGTCAAGTAGTCAATATTTTCGTAGAAATTATACTTGCGGTAGATCTAATTGTACTGTACTTACCTAAGGATTTGTACATACGTCAGTAATGTCCTACATATTTTATATATATATATTCATTAGTAGTAACGTTTAAAATTAAAATACTGTTTGCATTTAAAATTAAATTTTACAGCCCCATGACGATCAATAGCAATTATTGGATTCCGCGCTCAGTTAAATGACATACGATATAATAGCCACCTATGCACATATTGGTATAATAAAATAGCAATATGCTCCACTGACCTCTGTTAGCGTCTCCTTTGTACTGACCTCTGTTAGGGTCTCCTTTGCACTCATAGTTTATGCCTTACAAAGTGGTTTTGATTTCTGACTGTATTGTTGCGCGTATTTTACCTATTATTAGGTAAGGCAAATTATATTACCTACCATAATCTTCTTACTTACTAGTCGGGTCCACACAGCACCGGACGAGCCACCGCGCTCCGGATCGCGCGCCCTAGATTGAGGCTGGTTTGTGTGTTTTGTGTCGAAGGAGTCCAGATCGTTCAAACAAACGCATACCTACCCGCCTCGCGCGATCGGGTCGTTGTGGATCGTCGGTGTGGACCCGGCCATTAATATTTCTAAATTTCTATGCTATATATAACAATGTACACCTTACCCTAACTAATGTATAATGTAACGTAGTAACTATTACAATCTCACTCAGGCCATAATATAATTGTAGCTCGCGGCCTCCGTTGCACCTGTTACCAAGACGTAATCAGTGTAGGAAGCAGGAATAATTACGCGTCGAAAAAGTGTGCGAATCGAACTGCCAGTGACTCTTATGGACGATGACATAAGGTTCATTTTATCTGAACTCGAATACTTTTTCACTCTGGTAATTATTCCTGCTTGAGCTACAGGTTTAGATCATCATTAGTGTAACGACTACTACATAGCAAAGTACAGCAAAGTTGCTTACAGATTTCAGGATTCCCTAATTTAATCAACAAATAAATACCTAGTCGGGTTGAAATAGAACATTGTCTATATAGTCACTATTCTCGTGTATTTATGCAATAACGTTGTAATGGTATTGTAGAGTTAAACAAATGCACTCGGTGCCGCGAGCGTTGTGTGAGTATTGATACGCACAATTTATTACAACAAATATGTGGTCACGAATAGGTAAAGTATATGAAGACTCACGCGGTTAATGCGCTTGTTGCAATCCTGGAAAATCATACAACTACATACCGCGTCAAATGTCTTTGTCTCTTAGCTAAAGGTGCGAATGTGAAGGTGAGATATCAATAACTATACACAAATATAAAAACACACACCAGTGCACCAAATTTTAGATACTTACACCAAGTTTCCTTGTTAGGCTGATGACTTTCGATTACTGAATCGATTTTAATAAAATGTAGCCAAGCTTATCGCAGGGAAGTCCTGTACCAATAAAAAAGCTTAAAACTGAAACACCCTCTTTTACGTCGGGGTTTGAAAAAGTGGAGGTGTGTGGGGGATTTCACATTTTATTCACAGCCAGAAATATTTGGTCAGTACTGCCTTTCACGTACATTTCCGTTCGACGATCGGAGAACTATCGTCTTTCTTCACGAATTTATCTCATCTTATCATGCCACACACCGAGACGAGGTAGGTAATATGACCCCTTTCAATTATAGTGAGGTTAATTGTGACAACGACATGGCCTGGTTCCAGCGTGGCTTACTACCTACCGCTCTCTAGAGAGCGAAAAGAATTTCTAAAAGGAAAAACAGGCCAAATATTAGCGCCAAAACTGATGGTTCCGTAGTTGTAATAGAAATATCTCATAAAACAAGTTTAGTTCTTGCCAAATTATTCTATTTCATCTCAACAGGCGTCTTTAACTTTTAAATAATACATGTTTTTAAAGTAAAATTAATGCTTCAGTTATTTCATCAAAACAAACACCTCTCGAAATAGCATGAGTTAGGCTGTGATAAAATTTATATTGTGCGATTACCAATTTTTGGGTATTCATTTGTCTCTCTGAAGTAAAAAAGAAAGTTTAGTTCTCGTTTAGTTTAGTTTCTCGTTGGCGAACTTTGTTACGGAACCCTGCGAATTATACATAACAAACGTGACCTAAACGAAATAACTAACCGTGGATCTTGATGACTCTCCATCGTCTGCTTAAGATAAAGATAACTGACTTACATACTGAAAGTTGATGCTTTATGACTTTTGCGAAAGGATATTTACTTATTTTGTAAAGAAAAACAAAAGAGAAGGCACTGCTTTAGAGCTAATTCAGTTCTGAATATCTACTATGTTGGGGGCCTTATGAATCAAGAAAAGTATAGCCTGTTAATGGAAGAAAATGCTTAATTTTTGACGTTCGCTCATATCAAAAACCTTTAAATGGTACACGGAATGGGGAAAACAATATATTCTTGAATTCAGCATTTTATTGTTATGAATCTAATTCTTGGCCTAACAATTACTTAATTCAACTGAAGAATAAATACTCCGAATAGAAGAAATAAATAAGTATGTAGTTAATGCAAGACATACGGAATTCTTGGACTTCAAGATATCTGATTTTCTGGAAAAGAGTCTAAATAAGTAACGGTAGCATTTTTTGTAGTTTTAGACTAAGACAAAGCGTTCTTTAATGAATGAAAATATTTTTCTAACAAAATTAGTTTTTCCCAAATAAACAGTAAGAAATGTGATATTTTCCTTTTAGAAATTTTAAATTCTTAATTTAACATTATTATTTTATTTAAAAAATAAGTCTTACGGTTAAACGTATTGTTATTTGTCGTAATCATTCTTATTCAAAGGAAGAAAACAAAATTTCAGTTTTAGAAAATATTCTTCAGTTTCAGTTTTAGAAAAGATTGTACAAGAATAAAGCCAATTATAGCACAAGTACCAGTAAAAACCCCCGAGCTTCACCTGGGCGAAGCAACGAGGTGAAGCTCGGGTCTGGACTCAATGATCATTTTCTTTCAAATATTAGAAGTAAAATATCGGATATACTTGTCTTTATTCATGCGACCCAATATTGATGATGAGATCATTTTATTATTGTGATTAGGTACTTGACTTGATGATAACCGAGATGCCAATAACATTGACTTGAGTGTTATTTACAGTGGTCCAATGTAGAGAAGTGGCAAAAAATGACGATCGCTAAGTATATGTAAATAGCTACAGTAATAAAGACATTTGGAATTGGGAATTTATTTTGTGGTTTTTAAGTGTTCCGCTGTCCGTCCGTCGGTCTGTCAGCAGGCTATATCTCAAGAACCGTAATAGGTAGAATTGAAAATTGCACAGAATTTGTATTTTTGTTGCCTCTACAGCAACGAATTATGAACGAAATTAATGAAAATATATGCATTTTTATATAGGCAATTTAAGAAGCCCCCCTACAAGGGACAATGTTTTTATTGCGTTTTTCTTGTACGATAGTACCGAACTCGCACTTGACTGATTCTTTATTTCTGACAAAACAATGACGACACTCGTAGGCGTATATATCTCGGACGCCGGCATTTGGAGGGTATAAGTCTCCGTCGAATCACAATCTCCGTCGAACGGTTGCCTGCCAGGAAGCATTCACTTGCAGCTAAACGAATACTCCAGTCAAAGTTGACTCTTCGGAAGTGGGATTGACAAATCAAAGGGACTGTCATATATATATATACGCTTCTGGTTTGTAATATGGTTAACAAACTTTTATTTGAACTCGAACCCTTTAGCGACCTATCAATTTTGTGCAATCGTAAACCCTACATGACGTTAGGAATTTAGGTAACATTCGCGACGACGACGACGGGCGAAATGCAAATAAACTACGTCATGACTATTTAAAATTTGTTAAATTTGCTGACCTCTATTAACAATGCCTTCACTAAAAGGTTAATACATATTTAATTGTTAGTTATCTTCTTAGGTTAGAATAAAACGCAATTTGACTGACTGAGTCAGCGCCCAAACCTGTGGAGCGAGAGCCATGAAACTTTGAACAGGGGTTCCTTATTAGCGTAGGGATAACTGAGACGCGGTTTGGCGAAATTCATCCCCTAAAGGGGGGAAATGGGTGTTTAAATTTGTATGAAAATCAAACATGACTTGACGCTGAAATTTTGCAGATAGATAGTTAACTAGAGTTTTTTCAAGAAATTTAAGTTGAACCCATTAAGGGGAGAATCGGGCAGTGAACTTTGTATGAAAATAAAAATAAAAACTTTTGCTTTGAATCAGTAATTACAAAATTTTGTTTCGACTTGTAGTTGGCTATTTCTATACAACTTCGTGTGGGCGAATTCGCGGGCAACGGATAGTGTAGGTACTTAATAAAAAGCAAGTTGTCGAGAGACAACACAGTTTTGTTTTTCAATTATGAACTTTGTGTTGACAAAGAAACTTTACCTATCAATCTGAAATTTGGCCGTCAGGTTGTTTAAAGATCCAGGACTCGAATGGCCGAGTCGGCAGTGTCCCTGCCTACGAAACCAAGGGTCACGGGTTCGAATCCCGGTAGAGGCAAATATTTGTTTGATGAGAACGGATGTTTGTACCCTAGTCATGGTTGTTTATCTATCTAAGTACAATATTTATCTATCTAAGTATGTGTATCGTTGTCTAGTAGGTACCTAAGATACAGGGAATCCTAGTTTGGGGCTAGATTAATCTGTGTAAATAGTGTCCAAGTTATGTCCAAGGTCGTTAGTTCAGATATATTTTTTCATAATTCTGTCCCGGGGGGATTAGAGAATATCGGGGATTAGAGTATAAAACTCAAAAAATACTTGACCTATGAAGTTGAAGCCTAAAGCACGTAAGTAGTTAATAGATATATCAAAGACGTCATTGACAGTGTATTTTGGAAATTGCTTAAAGCTGAGGACATGTGATGGGAGAAACGTGATTCTTTGATGTTTTCAGAGATGCTGGGTTATCAGATTGTAGATAATTGTTATAAAATCTAATTTGACACAACTCCACGTGTATGAAGCTGCGGCCAACAGCAGCTAATGTTATAACTTTGAAGTAAAAGACGTATACAATACGCTGCCATTCGAAGCACTGCATACGCGGTCAGCCAAACGATTAACTTACTGTTCTCCAAATATTTATTATGTAATAAAATATTACACCGGAATATAAATACTGCACGGATACATTCTTTGCTTCTTGCGCAGAAGTATGATAACGCGATATACCTAGGGTTTCGCACGTATGTCCCCAGTAAGGGCCAGGCCATACGATGCGGTGCGGAGTGGGAATTGTATGGTAGTATGGTCCCCTTCTCCCCCAGCTCCACCCTGGCTCGCCATGGTGCGGCGCCACAACGCATCTTGTGGCTTCACCAAAGATATTCAAAGATATTATAGACACATGCTAAATACCTAGATACCTCTAACATTTACCCACACCAATCGTACCTCTGAGTGTATGAATATCTGCTGCAATGTAACAACTGCGTGCCTATGTACAAATGTGCTCAAGATAGAAGGTAGATGCGAGTGCATACCGAGATAGTAATTGTGTGTGACACTGATACAATTTACATTTTATCTAAGAATCGAAATTCTTATTTATTACAAACTAGTTGATGCCCGCAACTTCATCTGCTTGTTCCTAGGAAGTATCATTTACCGAGATAAAGTTACTCTCCTTCTGGTGCAGTCGGATAAAAAGTATCCTTTATGTTAATCTAGCTCATAAACTATCTCTGCGCCAAATTTCATTGAAATCAGTTCAGCCGTTTTAGCGTGATTGACGGACAAACACACAAACATCGCTACTTTCACATTGATAATATTATATATACATAGTGGGATTCTTATTAAACGCTGACTCGTCGAGAGCTTGTTACAAGAAGTGTTCTGTCACCAGACTCCGGGGTGCAGCTCCAGTTACCTCTGAATTATGGGTATGTTTGTTTATATTGTTCAAGTGTTCGTGTGATAACGGCTAGCGAACCAAAATGTACTCTCAACTTGGGATACATAACATTAACATACCTACGGTAGATTTCTCATTGTAGTGAATCCAAATACGGGATCCTTTTTGCAGGATCAGAAATGAGGAATCACTCATGCGGGACTGAATATTTATTTATTTTTTGAGAAAAATGGGGTCAGACGACATTTCAATATTTATTGGACCCAGCACGGCCTCATTAATTAAGTAATTTAAGAACTCTCCCAAGGAACTCGTAACTTTTCTATAGAATTTATTTGAAAAATATTTGAAGACATGAGATTATGAAGGTGTTATATTTTTCTATCAAATTACTGTTGAACTGTGCAAAAACTAAAGTGCTACGTTTTAATTTCATACGTGAAAATGAATGTGTTAAAAATAATTTCTAATTAATAATAATGATATAAAAAAATATTTATCTTGTCTAGTCAAATACTTTTCTTTATTTTGAGGGTTCCGTTACTAAAATACACTACTACATACTATATAAAATAATGCTACTTACTTTAAATATTGACCAAAAACTTAAAATGCAAACCAAAAAATTGTTAAAAAAATCAATTCCGCAAATCCCGGATGGACCATCTCAATCCTACAGGCTCGCGGGATCGCGATATTATTATATTATTATTATAATCTATATACAGTTCATTTGGGAGATTGATAAGGATATCAACGGAGGGTTTAGGATTGTTTCAGTATCTGGAGATTTATAATAAATTCATACCGACCTAACAGTATGTAAATTCTTAGAAAGTATGTAAATTCTTAGAACTAGAACAAGCAAAATAAGCATCATGATGTAAATAGAATTGACGTAGGTATTATTGTGATGAAATGCTAATGGTTTGAAGTGCTGTAGCTGCAAATGTTAAACGTATTATGAAAATATGAATGAAGCAAGTTTGATCATAAGCCAAATCGGAAAAATTATGAGTGAAATATATATAAAACATTACCTCACAGATATGTTCCTTCCATGTACAGGTTAACAGTCGGTTTGTGGGCCATAATTCTAAATGTCAACAATTGATAGTTGCCGGTTAACTTTATAACTCACGAGGTTCTACATTAGCTTGAAGACCTTGAAACGAATTATACTAAACGCGTGAATCGCAATACGGACACAACTATGGACAGGATCTATTAAATTATAAATTAATATTTAGTGACTTCGTAGCACAGACAGTTCTAACACCCAGTTGTTGAAAGTGCGCGAGAGCTACTGCGTCAAACAGACCGACCGACCAGGGTTGCCACAAGAGTGCGAGTGAATTACCGTACCAGATGAAAAATTATCGTACAACTGCCAGAGCCGCGAAAACGTGTAGCTAGTTCACAAACTAGAAATATGATATAAGATAGTAACTTAAGGAAGTTTGAAAATGTGAAAAAAATAAAAAAGCAACTTATTTATTTTACAATAGAGTGGCATCATCAGAGTCAATATTCACTTGTAACTCTGTAGCAGCGCCAGCAGTTTTAGAATAAAAGACTGCTGAAGTCGAGTTCGAGACATTATTTTTCCACAAAGTTAGTCACTTACCGAAATTTAAAATACGATAATCCTAGTAAAGGATTTGCTACACGGCAGATGAGGTGGTTGCCTGCAAGCTGACAAAAAGGAGCGTCTGCAATGTAATCGCTTTTTGTCCGGTGGCCCGGGAATATCAATCTTATGGCTTGCTAAAAGAGTTCAAAACTAGCCAAGAGTCTGCTTGTGGGGACGAGAGGAGGCGAACATTCGAACATGCTATGAGGGGTCATTCAGGTATTAAGTAAGCATATTTTTAGTAGTTATCGTTCGATTTTTTTCTCTATCCATATATACCACACACAGCATGCGCGAAAGAAAATTAATAACATCGTGTTTTTAATTTTTATTGTTTTTATTCTTTACATATGAACGATATTTTTATTCATTTTGTTTTACTAACACAAAATATTTAGTAAAATATTGCTGACGTCCTCCCCCAACCACACTTTGGTGCTTGCTTGATTTTGAATGCCCCTGACCTTGCAGTGAGCTTGTTGTCGACTTGTCGGCGACTTGCTGCCAACTTGCTGCCGTGTGGCAGGTCCTTAATTGTAAACCGATTCTTGAAACTGTTAACAATTGTAAACTTAGTTAGATACACTTTTGGCTAACGAACTTAACTCTGAATCTGGGTGTTTAATTCCACGCCTCAACCGAACGGCGTGTAATCTTGAGGGGGTGAGTTTTTGCCAGGAGGGAGAATCGCAAGGGGTACTGACCTTGCCGCCGTAGACAGGAATTCGAGAGCTCAATTCGAGGCAGGAATACGGGATAAGGAGTGCACGAGTGGGGGGAGAGGAACCGAATCTCACTCTCTTCGCAGCCCGACGCTGTCGCCGGCGTGTTGCTTGCCGACACGAGGAATCGCCGTCCGAATACGACGAGTTGGGGACCGTACAACTTCAACCTTCACAACACGAATCACTCACTCCGCTGACGCGAATCTACTTATTTCCCGACGATTATTATGGTTAACACTCCGACCAGGCCCGAACCTGTGTTAGACAATTGTTACACTGAAATACAGTCAAGGCCCGACGCCATGCGCAGACATGTTTTTTCTCACGACCAGAAAGTAACCTCTAATTTCTCATCTCGTTTCTGTACGAGTGACAGCTGCGGTTCCGTTTCCGCTAGTGATGTCCCGATTACTCGCGATCGATCCGCGCAACGAAAACCGGTGCGTTCCGAAGCATAAATATTAAACACTGGGGAATAACAATTAATGAACTATCATTGTCATTTGTTCGTTGGTTTGATAAATTCGACGGTAAATCCCCGATCATAGACGTTATTTTATATTTTCGGATTATTTTATTTGGATTATTGGCCCTGGTTTGGAGAAGGATTGAAAATTATCGTACTTTTTCTTACCATTATACAAATTGAATATCGTACAATATTACCGAAGTTGAAATTATCGTACATATACCATAATTATCGTACGTCTGGCATCGCTGTGACCGACCGACATAACCTCGTTGGCGACCGATACAGTCGGTTCACGTGTAGTGGATCTACAAGGATTAAAAAATGTCGCCGCTGCCGCACGCAGGCCTCTGCTTACAGCCCTTTCGAAATACCTACGCTTTCCAATAAGCACGATCTGGCCATTAAGCTAAAATTCAAGATGGTTGCCATGGCAACCCTATACTCGACTCGCTCCTCACGCATTTTATTCTCTCGGTTCTGTAGCGTAAAGGAGCGTGCGACCTTCTCAGTGCCTCGTCAGAATGTCCTGCTTGCTGTAGGTCGCGCCACGCCACGACACAGGTTTCTGAGTGCCTCATGGAGGGATAACCTTTCTCTCTCTCACCCTATATGAGAAAGAGATATTACCCCCTCTCTGCGGCACTCAGACACACCGAAACTTGGCGCGAACTGTGCCACCGTTTCTTTTATAGATTTGTATAAGAAATAGTATCCCTTGCACACAGTATAACACGGTCATAATCCGTCGAAGTACCATAGGTATTGCCACTATAATCGCAAACTTAATTTAGCTCCTTTGCGGGCGTTCGTGCGTGACTTTGACCGTCAGATGAAACTTGAAAGATGCCTCTCTATCTTCTAGTGCCACACACTTCTGTTACGCTAAAGGTTGATGTTAGTTTTCAGTCTGGATAATCCGCTTTTTTATAATAGTCAAATTAGTACCTTCATTTTCTTAAACGCTGTTTGAAGATGTTAAGGTTCTGTGACCAATACAAAGGTTGTTTTTAGAAATGTACAAAAGAGGATGGGAGTTTTGGTACCCGTTTCCAATAAGAACACTGTTCACGTCTCATGCTCTAAAAGTTAGTTTTTTAGGGTTCCGTACTCAAAGGGTGCCAATCGGGACCCTATTACTAAGCCTCCGCTGTCCGTCCGTCCGTTCATCCGTCTGTCACAAGGCTGTATCTCATGAACCGTGATAGTTAGACAGTTGAAATTTTCACAGATGATGTATTTCTGTTGCCGCTAAAATAATAAAAACTAAAAAGTAGTATAAAATAAATATTTAAGGGGGCTCCCATACAACAATTCTTTCAATACCACATATAAACTTTTTAATGCACCTGGTTACGTTACATGGGGTGTGAAAGTAGCCGCACCAATAAAATTCGTGTATTATGGTGTTCTTGATTGTCAGAAGAAAGATTTAAAAAATTCATGATATTACCTATCACTCCGATCAGACACCTGTTAATGTCATACCAATTGCTGTTCTCCACAAATAAGACCTACAAATAAAATCAATGCGATATTTATTGAAGGGGTACCAGGTTTCATAAATTTAGCCCATCCTCCTTTAAAATTAAATAAAACATGAAAAGGGGACTTCACAATTACGCACGAATGGCCAAGTGGAATTGTTGATATTTAATGGGCCTGCAAATAGAGCTTGAGGATGACTTTGTAGTATCGTCTTCTTATCCGTAAATACCGTAATTGATATCGTAGAGTTCACTGTCAACTGCCAAAAGGCTATCGATTGATATGAGCTCGCGACGAAATGTTCGTCACTGTTCATCACTGTTCAAATTTTTTTGTCGGTGTAACCCTTGTATTAAATGGATCTGACGGAGAAATGTAGCGTGGTCGAAAATTGATTATATTCATAACATACATATATAATATTTACATAAAGGTATTGCCTGGCCCCGCACTAGGATACCCAGTGTCGTGGGAACCAGAAACACCGACGTCACACACATAAAAATCCAAGACCTGGGGTTTGTTTTTTCTTTATCCCCAGCCGGGGTCGAACCCGGGACCTCTGGCATGATAGGCAGAGCCACAACCACAGCGCCACAGAGGTCGTCGATTGGGATTCAAATAAACGAAACCACAACTTCCGACCATCGACCTATCAAAAATATCCTGCCGTTATTTTGGTCGGTTTCGTCTCTCGCGTAAGGACTAGTTTTGCTTGTTTATGTGAGTAGTTTATTTTATTAACGAATCTGATATAGGTAATAGAGACGCTGACCAGGCATTTCCGTTCGGCAGAGTAAGTGCGAGCTACATATTTTGTTTGGAGGCTAATTAATAAGCTGCTTCGACGTTTACGTTACCAACATTACGTAGAAGAGCATCGCTTTTGATGTTTATTTCTTTAAGTAAGGCTATTCATGGCTTGATTTGCTTATTTTTAACCCAAAATACGATATATCTTCGTAGTGCTCTTTTGGCGTCTTTGTCGTTATGTTGTGCGTCAACATCACATAGTACACAGTCTATCTCATCTCAATACGTTACATAGATATTGTTGCAACTAAATCCATTGGTCGGTAGGTATAAAGAGTTGCATGATTTCGTCGAAGCAAGTAAGGCGTAGGTAATACATAAATATAGGCTGGTATTTTGTACAATATTTGCCATATAAAGGCTAACCGAACGGAACAGCTTTGGCTTGCCTCTCACTGCCCAGCCTCTATAATAATGCCAGTACTGTATGTACCTTTAAGGCTCAAATACACTAGTGTCACAATGCCCCCAACGTGACGCTGCAACTGCAGTTTCTATAATATGTATAATATTGCAAAATGACGCAGGGCATGTTTCTTTAGACAACGTTGCAGCGTCAAGTACGTCATGTAGATTGAGAGTTGCACGACATGTTGGTGAACTTAGTGTCCCCTTCTAGTGTATCTGAACCTTTAACGTCTAATAGCACTTGTGTGTGAATATTGGGAAGTAATAATAGTCGGGTTAAAATAGTACATTATTGTAGAGGCTAGAAAGTGAGTATTAGATGAAATAGTGAGTTTGAGAGCCGAGCTTTAGGCGAGGCCCTCTAAGATACGAGACTATCTATTGCACTTTTGGCGGAGACATTACATAGTACTTTTCACGACTACTGCAAGGAAATAAAATTAATTATACAGTTTTTTTTAGATAAATCTTCCGAAATTGACAGCACAGTCATGCACGCTTTTAACAACGCGACGTCATGCATGACGCACGACTTTTATCGACATCGACACGGCAGGAAGTGCCAAAGCGTTTCGTTCATTTGAGTGAAGTGGCGTGTTGGCATGTTACAGTACCACAATAAACAAGCCAACAGTGTTTTTTCTGGCCTGTTCAATCAGGTCAGAAAAATGATTGTCCTGTTGAAAAGCCCCGCAGAAAGGTAATGCGCTTGACTGTTCTATTCAAATTGTTATTTGACGTCATTGCCCAGTGTCACGTAGACCGTGTGAGGAAAACTTAGTATGGTCATACTATTAAGTATTCTGTGGTATGGTTAGCAATGCTCCGATGATGTTGGTCGCGAGTGAAATAGAGAGAGAGATAATGTTTTATGATTTCGTTTGGTATCTATTTGATTTAATTATCATCTTTGCAGATATTATATATTCTATATCCATGTAACATTTGTAAGGGCCCGTGAGATTTTACTAATTCTTTACTGTATCCAACTTCCTTTGGGGTTGCCACTTTATCCTACTGCAGACTGAGTTCTACCCTATTTGATCATGCTGCCTAGAAATCAAAACGTCTATGTCTAATTTGACCTAAAACGTTTATTGACTAGGAAGCAAAATGACTAAATTGCAATATGGATACGCTGTATTTTACCTAAAACTTTTATTAAATAGGAAGCAAAATTACTAAATTGCAATATGGATACGCTGTATTTTACCTAAAACGTTTATTGACTAGGAAGCAAAATTACTAAATTGCAATAAGGATACGCTGTATTTTACCGAAAACGTTTATTGACTAGGAAGCAAAATTACTAAATTGCAATATGGATACGCTGTATTTTACCTAAAACGTTTATTGACTAGGAAGCAAAATTACTAAATTGCAATATGGATACGCTGTATTATACCTGATTGTAGTCTTGCTAGGTAAGTGGGTAGACCGCTTTATAGATGTACCTACTACAATTCAAAGAAGGTAGTCGTTATTTAATAAGCTTTATCAAACCAGAAACCAAATAACATAACTTTAGACAACACTTACGTTGAGTACCTAAGTAACATAAAATAAAATAAAAAAACTTTTCACTTCATTTGTTCATCCCTTAAGCGGTTTTGTTAATTTAATTTAATCAGTTTTCTTAATTTTATAATTATTCTTAAACAATTTAGGGGCTTGATTTCACCATCGTTCAGTTTTTTTTAAGAATTTGCTTGTGTTTTTTGTTGAATTCAACGTCACATCTTCTTCGATTATTTATTTCAAATAAAGAATGACGTATTTTTCTGTCTTGCCATTTCGCTTCCTTCAGTAATTTTTGAAACAATAGAATGAAGGTTGCGTTACGCGGAATGGGACCATTCAACCTTTGGTCCCACCCTTAAAGTCCATTATTGGTTCTATTTGTCTCATAAGCACAGCTTAATATCCTTTCTGGCACTATTTTAAGCCACTGCTTTTCAAAATATGATAGAAAAACGGGAAATTTGGGAATATTATTCGTGTAAGCTTGTTCCGTTATAGACTGCCAGCCTTCCAGAATCTTTTCAGTATGTAGAAAAGGTATATTGGCTGTCATTGCTGTTAATAACCTTCCTTCATGCGGATAAGCTGAATTTGTCAAACTCAAAAAGTTTGACAAATTCAGCTTATCCGCATGTTTCCATATAGCTTTATTAAAATGATAGTAGCATCTTGATATTTTAACACCTGGGTAAACTTTTTGTAATGCTGACGCATTACAAAAAGTAAAATAGGTGCTTGTTCATAATCACATTTAAAATTTAGAAATTCAATATTCATATTTGTTTTTATAAGAGAGAGCAAAGAGCCTAACATAAGTTTATTGTGTCTTATTAGGTAACAGTGAGTATATACCAGGAACAATGTTCACCATTTCATCGTCACTAGCCATATCTATATGTATCGTGTACAGCTGGTAAAATGGTGTGGGCGTCGATTTAAATTTGCCATCGGCATATCACATACATTTATTGTGGTTTTTCTTCAAATAAGATCAAGATAATGTTGTAACAAAAATCAGAATTTTATTATTATCATCGCCATCCTCAATAACATTAAACTCTTTAGCAAATATTTCAGGTACCTGTACCTCATTCAAGTTGTCAAATTCCGTTTTTGTGGCCTTTAAAAATTTTCTTCTTGTGCGTAATAGTGTATCTTTTTTAGATTTGACAATTGAAAGTTTATGAAGACGTCATCTACAGACGAAAAAATGTTGCTTTCGCTATAAACTTTTCCGAAAATCTGTTGCGCTGGTTTTAGAATCTTGCATACTTTTTTTTACATTCATCCATAATTACTGAGATTTTATTTTTAGTAGGATTTGAGGAGCAACAATGAGTGCATTCATTTAAAATCCGGGCTTTGTCTTCACTTAGTTTTAGCGATGCACTACATTGACTTCTGTTACTACATCGCCATAGAGTCGTTAAGTCATTATTTATTTTATTTATAGTGTTTCTAAATCCACACCACAGTAATACATCACCACCCTTTTGATTTTTTAGAATTTCATTTCTTGGCGGAATTTCCATACTACTTTAATAAAATAAAATAATAATTGGTAATTTTCACACCATCAACAATAATAGGTTACAATCTGTTTGTTGTAGAAAATCGCATTGTCACTTGGTTTATCGATAGACCGGTATATACTTAAATCCTAAGTGGCCAGTATAAGCTAGTTATGGCAACATATTAATACTTAGACATTACCACATTTTAGGCATTTTGCTTGGTAGGGATATTGATCTCTAGGTGATTTACAGTTTAGGTTTTTAGACATTCATTTTAGGCATTTTGCTTCGTAGTCGTTTTGATTTCTAAGCAGCATGATCAAAAAGGAGTTTTACCTTGGCATGAAATTTTTAAAAAAATGGCAACATAACTGACATTTTAGAAGTTTTCTGCGTGTTTTAACAGAAATATTTAATTAAAAACACGCAGTAGTTGCAAATGTTGCCATTATTTATTTTTTTAATTTTCTTGCCAAGTTGGCACGACTCTACCTACGGCTAAGAAAAACATAATATAGCGTCACGCCTTTTCTCATACGGCCCACTTTGAGCCAGTTATTCAATACTCCATTTTGCGTGACAGGGGGCTAGCCCATCGCCGCAGCTATGGAGTAATGAAGATTTTCTCACAATGTTTTCCATTACCGTTAGAACGTCCGTATAATGTACATAAGATACATTAATTATCTCATTGGTATATGGTCATGAATCGAACCTGCATCTCCTGTGTGAGAAGCAAGCGTGAAACCCTTTAGACCACGGAGCTCCTAAACAAGCTCTTAAAAAGAATAAAGATGAAATAAGGAGGATATAAATTATTAGGTGCGTAATTAGGGGTGTTACAGCTATCAAAGCAGCTCGCCAGATGGCGTTGATCTTTTGCGGATCTACCACAGAGTATAATCACGGACAACCAATACTTAGTTCGTTTATTCTTTTATGGTCTGTGGATGTCAGCAGAAGGAAGAGAATCCAAAGCCGTAAACCTAATAAAAAATAAACAGGTCTGTGTAACTACTGGAGAAGATGAATAGAAAAATAGAAAGGAAGAAAGAGGCCGATCTTATCTACCGCCTCGAGAGAGAACATTACTGATACAGAGATGGATTGATCGATGAGGAATTGATTATTAATACTGAGTCTGACAGTCGATCAGAGACTAATATAGTTGTATTGTTTTAGAGAGTCATAGAAGGCAGGGCAGAAAGTATTTTAAGGTTAAAGAAAAAAAAACAGGTTAAAAAGTAGGTACTTACTTAAATTAAGTAAAGTAAAGACTCGAGACTCTTTCATCATAGTTCAGCGACAACAGATACTTTTTTAAAGTCTATTTTGTTTATTTTAAGTGCTTGGTTACTAAATTTAGGGTATTTTGGATACTGTTGAGAAGGGATGGAAAGGCAAAATCAGGGAAACGGCGTGCAATTTCGGTCCTGGCATTGGGTACTACTGCACGGGGGTGTCTCTTATAAATTTGGACAGCGTAGGCAGGAGACGCGGTGAAGATTCTGTGGCCTGTAGTTACAGCTTTATTGATGTACAAATGGTTCACAGTTAGTACACTAGCTTCACGATAAAGTAAGTCGGTAGGAAATAGTCCAGGTTTGTGCAACATTAGTACTATGTAGGTTTTGGCAGCGCTACCCCACACTGATATGCAGTAAGGCATGATTGATATAAAGCTGAGTAAATGGATATAAGTAGCCTTCTGTTCGCCGAATCTCTCAAAAGCTTCATGATGCTGATAAGTTTACGTATACGATTGAATACCATCGAGATAAGGGCCCCAAATGTGAGTTTGTCGTCCAGCATTATACCTAGATACTTGAAAGTATCCTTCCGCTCCACTTCAGAGCAGTGACATATTGAGGTGGGATTGCACCTATGGATTAGCACCCTGACGTTTGCAGAAGGGGCAGTTGCTTCGGTTATATAGAAGGCCAGGTGTTTGGTTTTGCTGGAGTATCCAACCAATCCGCCACTAATTAAAAAAATAGTAATTAGTGACCACCTTTCGCCACATTGGATTGAAAAAGTAAATTTATGGCTTGTTTCCCAAGTTATGATATTTTATGGATAAACTTTATATGTAAGATATGGTTCATCCATAAAATAAAATTTCTGATGTCAGAGATAAATTTTGATCGCGGAACTACGACCTATCTGGCAGATAGGGTTTATCCATCCACCTTGTGATACAGGCCGTTATATTCATTGGTTCTCCAGTCTACGTCGTAGGTAATTGGTGTTAGTCGTTGGAACAAATAGCAAAGATATCTTGGTTACCACCTAATAAACGACGATAGACTTTGGGTGTGAAGAAAAAGTAAATATGACAGTCCATGACAATCAATCAGCTACCAATCAACTACCAATAAGAAATTCGTCAACTTTTCTTTCACATTCAACATTTATTTCATTTTAAACATTATTGGAATAACATGTAATCAATCACTTATCAAATCAGTAAATTGAATAGCAAATAAGCTGTTATGAAGCTACATCACGATACGCATTTGTAATGTTATTGAATTTGTGCATCAAAAACATTTCTTTTTTACCCCTTATAGGAATATTGCTACTTTATGAATAATATGGAAGATAAATCTTTGGAATAAAAATAAATATGTACATGTTTTAGGTTGTTATTTGTATGAATTTTTCCTAAATAGCACAAAGGCTAAAATATATTTGTCCTTACCATGTTGTTTGGAGACAATCCAATAACAACAAATATTCTATAAAATAGATCCATTTCTTTCTTAAATTTACGGACGTGTACAATGTCTGTACGGGGTACACTAACCATAGTAGACAAAGAGTAGTCGAAATAACTAACACGGCAAACAAAGGTAAAGTCGACTACACATAAATACTCGTATTTTGTCATATAAAATTACTTCACGTAGGTACATCCAATTTACACATAGATATGTCTTTAAGGCCTAATTTTCTTTACAACAAGATAGAGTGATTTATGTGAGGTACAGATCTAACTAAAGCTGGCACAGTTCACAGAACTCACAATTATGCAATTTCACTATACAGTATGTTTAAAAATGAATGATTTTATTCTAATCTTGAAATTGGCAAACAATCACAATAACTCGCGACCATTGACACTTGACACGAATGCAAAAAGATCACTCTATATTTATAAGCAGTAGCAAAAGCAAAACAATAACTGTCTTCCTTTATACTCATATAAGTTTGACCGCCCGAGAGAGACAGACAGCTCGACGCAACCGGTCTTGCACCAAAGGAAAGGCAGTGTGGCCCGGAGTGACATCAGTAACATTGGCTCCTAAACAGACTATTCTTGTTGCCTATGCAGTGCAACGTCACGCCGCGCGTTTATTTACAGACACTACACAAGCGCAACGTGCAAATGTGTTGAACGTGCCAGCTTTAGTTAAACTATCTGTACAAATAACAATTTTATCCCTAAAAGTAGGGTCCTATATGCAGAGAAACAAAAGCATTAAAATATATTACACATACTCGTAACCAAAACACATCTTTAATCAATCATCAATATCATACATAATGTTGCACGATATGCTGCAGAAGCCTTAAAATTATAATTACAAAATAAACTAAACCGTCGCTACACTCGAAATCATTGAAATAAACACCTTCTTTACAGAAAGATAAAATAAACAAATAATATCACAGCATAAAACAAACTTGACGTAAGATCATGGCTTAGCGGAACTTTTGTAGGGCCTCCGTAGGAAGTAGCGGACTGGAGCTATGAAAGTAGATAGCATTGTCGTCGTGAGTCTCCATCTCCAACCGCGTAGAGGCGGTACCACGCGACGGCGTTGGGCCCTCTCAGCCGCGCCTCAAGGAGTTTGTCTCCCCGGACCCGTTTGGCTTTTCAGGCAGCGGTCTGTTGATCATCTTTCCCGAGGAGTTTGATGCAATCGAGTTGTTTGACTTGATCGTATTATTGTGCGCTGGACTCAGTGAGATGTGAGAGTGGCTATTCGCCGATGGACTAGAGGATGTGGATCCGGCAGACACCTTGTCGCGGACGGCACGCAAGTAAGGCCCGCGAGGCACGGCCTGCTCACTTACCACATCCGGCATCAGGTTGAGCATGCCCTTCTTGTCTCGGTCCCTGTTCTCTATCTCTGCATACAGGTGTATCGCGAAGTCTTTCGGCTCGAAGTACTCGTGCGCTAATGCAGTCTGCCGATTATATGGCGACAGTGGAAGCAGCTTGTCCAACGACGGAGCTCGGGTGCCGACACTTATCATTTTCTTCTTGTTCCTGCCCAGACGTGGCACCGTATTTTGGAATGGAAGTTCGTAGATATTCTCAGCGGCGTGCGATGGAACGGGAGAGTTTACATTGCAACTTTCTTCGACTTTGATTAATTCATACAAGTGTTCTATCATCTCCCGGGCTTCGACGTAGTTTTCCGGATCATCTAGTTTTTCCTTCAAGCTTTCTAGAAGTTCTTTTGTCAATTCTTCGGGCAAGGTTTGAGTGGTCTTGTCTTCGTATGGCACTGGCTCTTCTGTATACATGTCCGGAAGTGGAAGTGTTGTATCTTGTATAATTTCTATTCGTGGTTCGTTCAGGCGATGTCGTTCGGAATACTCGTGTACTGAGAGACGTGAAATAGATTCTGCGTTGTCGAGGCCGCTGTTTCTAGTACATGTACAGAATCTGTCACAAAATGTAGTACAGTTCGAGTTGGATGATACTAGCAGGTTTTTGACTGCCAAGCAATAACCTTTACGCCTCATCCATTTAATGAGACTTATGAACAAAACGACAACAATACATCCCAAAGCTGTTACGATGACGATACCAATCACTTTTTTGTCTCGTTCGCTAAGAACCTCTGAGCTTTTGTCTTTTTCGGGAAATCTTGGATTTTTTATTTCAGTAATATGCCCTTCTGTTTTAGTTTTGAAGGGTTCGCAAAATATCTTACTGTCTTGTGAACACACACCACCGATAAACTTTTCTGCTTCCATATTGAGGTCTGGGACATTGAAGCATCTCGCAAAGAACTCGTTGACTGTGCAGAAACTCTCACTGACGAATGGTTCTCCTGACTTCGCCCCCAATACTTCAGCTATCCAGGTGGTAACATCGCAGTGACATTGGTGCCCGAAATAGTTTCTCTTGTATACTATTGTATCAGCGGCGTTAGCTTGAGTCTCCCCTATGAACCCGAGACTGTTTGGATTGATTGTTCTTATGGAATTCTCTACGAATGCCAACTCATGAATGTTTGCTCCAGGCGCAACGATTGCATTCGGAGCAAGTTCGTCGAAAGAGTTGCCTTGCATGATGAACTTATTCCACGAAGAGAATTCAATGCCGCGTTCTTCTATTGTGTTCATAAAGGTGCAGTTGGCTATTTTTATAGATGCAACGGTGATCTTCATAGCTGCGGACTCGATATTCTCAAAACTGAAAATAAAGAAAGCTTAAATTAGATTAGGTCAAGTATTTGTGCAATTTGATAAAATGAAATTATATTCTTAGACTGCATACCTACTTCAATGATCTATTTTAAATAAATTATGCAATAATGAGCGTGTTATGCAAGTGACAACATAGTTACCGTACTTACTTTGATTCCTTTATGTTGAGATGTCCGACAGCGGACTGAAGAGCTCCCTTCGCAAGCCTCTGTATCGTGCAGCCCTCGAAGAACAGGTTGTTGACCAACGACTTCTGAGCAAACGCCTCTCCATGTACCACTTTGAAGGTGCAGTTGATGGCGATGACAATGTTGTAGGTGTTGGCCGAGAAAGCATCAGGCATCACCTCTTCCACCTTGACACCCGCCATGGATATACGAGCTGCGGAGCTGAACGACTGACTGGGTAGCGCCGGGATCGACAAATTCTTCATTTCGATCTGGAATAATCGAGAACAATCGATTTGAATAAAATATTTTGTTCAGCGTTCTGGAAGGAAGCAACATTTTGTGGACTAATAACGCACTCACAGCGCTTTGAATGTTCAGGGGGACATTTTGGCAGTCTTCATCTATGAAAAAAAATATCACAATTTTATTTTCGCTCGAGCAGAATAAATATTTACCGTCGCAGTAAATACATGTTTAGTTTGACGCCTTAAAGCTATATTTTTTGCTACAATATTAAGAGAACTTTAAAAATTATATTCTATCAATATTCTGTGTAGTGTAGACCACAATACGAAACAGTTTCTAAATTTTACTTACATTAGTGAGCCCGCTAAGTAAAAGCTTCAAGGCTCGCATGCATCTACGCGGAGTTTCAATAATAAATTAATGTATATGCCACCGTAAGATAATCAAAACCGTTAGTTGATAAACTAACGATTTTTTTCCCGTTAGATGGTCAAATATCGACAGATAGTAAACTGTAGCGTACTGCTTACTATATGACGCGTTAGTTGATAAACTACCGGTCAAAACCGTTAAATAGTAAACTGTTTTAAACTTGAATTGCAAACGAAATACGAAGGCAAACACTGCGGTAGCTTAGGTGATGACTAGAGGTCTTCGTGTTAGGTTGACATGTAAGAACAAAAGAAACGTAAATTCTAAATCTTCTCGGTCTGTTTTACTATCTGGCGATAGTTGATCAACTAACGCGTTAGTTTATGAACTAACGGTTTTGACTATATTACGGTGACATATCCATACTAACCGTCATGAAAGGTCCGTGGTCGCCCTGCAAGGCATGGTTGGCTGTGGACTCGAGGGTGAAGGCTCCTCGCCCGAGATGCAATTTTCCTACATCGGCAATGTCCGCACTGAGAAGCCACGAGAACGTCTGGCCGTCTATGGAGACGACTCCGCAGTTGTGGATCGCGAGCGACAGCGGACCTGGAAGCGAACAACCACATGCATGTTACCAGGAGCCACTGTCAAATGTGCTTATTCTGCAGGGTCAGGCTCGAGCGATGTTTTTTTTTTTGATGAAACCACTTTCGAGTTTTGTTACGAGTGGAGAAGGATTTTAGGTCATTCCCATATTTGATCCTTTGGGACTGTAATCGTAGGACACATTAGTGAAAATTTGGCTGATCGTCCACTCAAGTGAGCCAAAAAATAGGAAGGAAGGTTGTTATATTTCGATAACGCCATATTTGCCATTAGCAAATAGCACTGAAAAAAATATCTCACCGCGTATTACTCGTGTATGTAAATCTGGTTTGTAGGCACCATTAAAAACTTAACTACTAAGCTGTGATGAGCATGAAAAGGACATTGGCCACAATTCTCCATAGCGCCATCTAATTTTAGAAGCGTTTATACCAAATTTTGCCTTATAATTTTATGCTGTTATTTTATACCAAGAAATACGAAAAGCTTAATCCGCTTGATATGATGACCTACTTAAATAAACTTTAAATTCTTCTGCCTAGGACAATTCAAGGTCTGTGAAGTTAGCAGTGCAAAGTCATACAAAACGGGGCTCAAAGTCAGGGGATTTTGAGCTTATTTTGAGCTCCCAGAATACTAAGTTTCTGAATTTGCGCTCAAGCGGTTTTCGAAAAAAAACGCTATAAAACACCAGCAGTGCAAAGTCCGAGTAGAGAGGTGAAACTCGCAGCGTATTTGAGCATGATTTTGAACTCCCAGAATATGCAATCAGAACTTCTCTAACTTACGTAGTTTGCGAGAGAAAAAAAAACATTTACACAGCAAGATCATAGATAGACGAAATTGATATTTTTTTACACTTTTTATCAAAACCTCTAGAGCTAGAAATCTGAAATTTCATATTCTGGAATCTCTAAGCCTTTTCTATATATGCTGCAAATTTCAACTCTCTGCTCTGTCAACTCTCGACATTTTCTACTAGAGAACACATAAAGGTATCCCTGAACCTGTTTTTTTTTTATATTAACACTTTGAAAGTCATAGAAAACGGGGCTCAAATTCAGGGAATTGCAAGCTTATTTTAAGCTCCCAGAATACGAAGTTTCAGAATTTGAGCTCAAGCGGTTTTTGAAAAAAAAACGCAATAAAACACTAGCAGTGCAAAGTCCGAGTAGAAAGGTGATACTCGCAGCGTATTTGGGCATGATTTTGAGCTCCCAGAATGTGCAATCAGAACTGCCCTAATTTACGGAGTTTGCGAGAAATACCATTTACACAATATCATCCAGATAGATGAGATTGATTTTACACTTTTTATCGAAACCACTTAAGCTAGAAATGTGACATTTCGTATTCTGGAATCACTAAGTCTTTTCTATTTATGCTGCTAATTTAAACTGTCTACTCAGTCAACTCGCGACATTTTCAACTAGAGGGTATTTGAAGGTATTCGTAAACCTGTTTTTTATATTAACATCTTAAAACGGGGTTCAAATTAAGGGGATTTTGAGCTCCCAGAATACGAAGTTTCAGATTTTGAGCTCGAAGCGGTTTTCGAAAAAAAACGCAATAAAACACCAGCATTGCAAAGTCAGAGTAGAGAGGTGAAACTCGCAGCGTATTTGTGCATGATTTTGAACTACCAGAATATGCAATTTGCGAGAAAAAAAAAACCAACAAGATCATCTAGATAGACAAAATTGATATGTTTTTACAATTTTTATCGAAACCACTAGAGCTAGAAATCTGATATTTCGTATTCTGGAATCTCTAAGCCTTTTTATATATGCTGCAAATTTAAACTCTCTGCCTTGTCAACTCGCGTCGTTTTCAACTAGATGGTACTTGTAGGTATCCGTGAACCTGTTTTTTTTTAATATTAACACCTTGAAAGTTATAAAAAACGGGACTCAAATTCAGGGCATTGCGTGCTTTTGTTAAGCTCTCAGAATACGAAGTTTCAGAATTTAAGCTTAAGCGGTTTTCGAAAAAAACGCATTAAAACACCAGCAGTGCAAAGTCCGAGTAGAGAGGTGAAACTCGCAGCGTATTTGGGCATGATTTTGAGCTCCCAGAATATGCAATCAGAACTTCTTTAACTTACGTAGTTTGCGAGAGAAAAAAAATCATTTACACAACAAGATGATCTATCTTAATAGACGAAATTGATATGTTTTACACACTTTTTGTAAAAACCACCAGAGCTAGAAATCTGAAATTTTGTATTCTGGAATTTCTAAGTCTTTTCTGCAAATTTATAATCTACACTGCAAATTTCAAGTCTCTGCTCTGTCAACTCGTGACATTTTCAACAAGAGGGTACTTGAAGGTACCCGTGAACCTGTTTTTTTTAATAGTAACACATTAAAAGTCATAGAAAACGGGGCTCCAATTCAGGACATTGCAAACTTATGTTAAGCTCCCAGAATACGAAGTTTCAGAATATGAGCTCAACCGGTTTTCGAAAAAAAAGCAATAAAACACCAGCAGTGCAAAGTCTGAAGTACCTTCTAGTTAAAAATTACACGAGTTGACAGAGCAGAGAGTTAAAATTTGCAGTATATATAGAAAAGACTTAACCTCTGGTTAATCCGGGCTGCCCCGGCGCGAAACAGCTAGGATCCGCGGCATATGTTGAGCCCACCCGCGCGCGGCACTTGACTGACGTATCAAGTGATTCTGTTGGAATGGTAACTCTTAGAACTATACGAATTGTAGATCTGAGTAGCTAATGAAACCCTCTCTTAGTTTATGCGAAAAAAATGTCACTGTGACCTTAGTTTATTTTTGTACCGACATGAGAATCACCGAAATCTAGCCGACATTAGAAAAATATCAACACAAGTTTCACTACGATATGTGTATTGTTTATCGCAGAAACAGTTGCAAATAGTCATAAAACAAAGACTTACCTCAATTCCACACAAAAAACCACACTATCACAAAACAAAGAACAGAGCACCGTCACCGTTCGCGCGAAAAAAATATTCCAGTTAGAATATTTTTTTCAACGAAAGACCACAGACAAATATGTTCATGTTAGAGTTTGACTAATGCCGCATACACACTTGCCAAGCATGCCAACATTATGCACTAAAATTGTACCAAAACTCCGGTTTGTAAACTCAGCGTCACCCGCGCATCTCGAGATGCGCGTGGTAACCAACGGTATTTTGACATTGCAGCTATAGATGCGTTCGGATTCGAAGAGGTTAAAGATTCCAGAATACGAAATTTCGGACTACCAGCTTAAGTGGTTTTGATAAAAAGTGTAAAATCAATTAGAATAATTCTGATTGCATATTCTGGGAGCTCAAAATAATGCCCAAATACGCTGCGAGTTTTACCTCTCTACTCGGACTTTGCACTGCTGGTGTTTTATTGCGTTCTTTTCGAAAACCGCTTCAGCTCAAATTCCGAAACTTCGTATTCTGGGAGCTTAACATAAGCTTGCAATGCCCTGAATTTGAGCCCCGTTTTCTATGACTTTCAAGGTGTTAATATTTAAAAAAATCAGGTTCATGGATACCTTCATGTATTCTCTAGTTGAAAATGTCGCGAGTTGACAGAGCAGGGAGTTGACACTTGCAGCATATATACACTTCTGGACACATCTATTGGCCCACCTTTCATTTTGAGTTTCGTTTGGTCCTAGCTAAAAATTTATATTAGGTCGAGCAAAAAGTTTTTATGCAGTTTTGAACCTGGCACATTCATAATTTTATTTTAGTCTTTTTTCGAATTCCGAACACAGAATTTAAAGAAACAAAAGACAATTTGGAGCCTGTTCGTTGATATCAAACAATCGAATAATAAGAAAAATTTGATTTGTGATTGGTTTACTTGGATTTGATTCTTGAAAGTTTGATTTTTCTCTTTTGTTTTGCAACAAAACTTACTTATCCTTGACATTAAGGTGGGGTTCTATCAATAATCCATGGATACTTCGCCTGAAGTCGCCGCCCAAGCTGTGGCAATTATTCCGGCCGGACACAGCCAAAGAAATGTGAGTGCTCAACTTAATTTAAGTCGATCTGCGGTCCGAAATGTTTATCGGAGGTACCTAGAGACTGGCGGCTTTGTTCGTCGCCAAGGAAGGCCACGATCTCGGGTCACAACTGAGAGGCAGGATCGGTTCATCGTTACGACCAGCTTGAGAAATCGTCACCTTACCTCCATTGAGATACAAAACCAACTTCGCGACTTCCACGGAGTAGCTGTGAGCGCTCGAACTGTTCGGAGAAGGTTAAAGGAACGCGACATGGTACCACACAAGCCCGCTAATGGCCCCAAACTAACGCGAGCCCACCGCATGGCGCGCCTTCATTTCGCGTGCACTCATTTGAATTGGTCTCCGCAGCGTTGGAGACGTGTCCTCTTTACTGATGAGTGCAAAATTGCGTTACACGGCAATGATGGAAGGAAGAAGGTCTGCCGACGTAAGGGAGAGCGTTTTGCACAATGCTGCTTTGAAGAGAGGGTTGCTTATGGCGGTGGATCATGGACTGTCTGGGGCGGCGATTGAGCACATGTGGGACGAGCTCAAAAGACGTGTTAGGGCTCGTCAGCCAGCTGCCGAGACGATGCAAGAGTTGAGAACTGCAATAGAACAGGGATGGGAAATGATCCCCCAAAATTTCATAGAGCGGTTGATAAACTCTATGCCTAATCACATGAGAGCTGTCGTAGATGCCCATGGAGGCAATACGCGTTATTAATTAGACCTTTGTCTTTGATAAAACATGTTTTTTTTTTGTTCAAAAATAAACCTTTGTCTTTGATAAAACATGTTCATCATCATATATTAAGGGGTCTTGTCGTCCCCTGTCGTTGCAGCAACCTCCAGTACTCTCTGTCTTGGGCCTTGGTCTTCATCTCCTGGTACGATCCACTATGGCTCCAATTCTTTAGTTGGTCTGTATATCTTCCCCTAGGACGCCCTCGCTGGCGTTTGCCCTCAAGCTTGCCCTCTATAATTGTAAGGAGGAATCCTTCATGTCTTAGAATGTGTCCTAAGCACTTGGCTCTTCTGTTTGCTATGGTTCTTATGATAGCTCGGGTCTCTTTAGCCATTCTTAAAACCTCTTCATTTGTTCTTTTCTCTGTCCAGCTAATTTTTAGCATCCTACGCCAGCACCACATTTCAAAGGCTTCCAAACGCTCTATGTCTTTAGTTGTCATGTTCCAGCTCTCGCAGCCATACAATGCAATACTCCATACAAGTGTTTTGATAAGTTGCTTCCTTACTCGTATGTTGATTTTGTTGCTGTAAATATTTCTATTTGTTGTGAAAGCTCTTCTTGCAATGGCTATTCTGGTGCGTATTTCTTTATCACTTCTACCTGTTTCTTCAATGATGCTTCCTAGATATGCGAATTGCTTAACTTGTTCCAGTTCATTCCCGTTCAATATTATCTTGATGGCAGGGCTTTCCTTTTTGGCCGTCGCAAGTACTTTTGTTTTCTTAACATTAATTTTAAGTTTGTATTTTTGAAAAATTCTGTTCATGGTTTCTAGGTTCGCCTGTAGCCATTCTTCAGATTCCGTTACTAGGGCAATATCATCTGCAAATCGGATCCACGGTATATTATTTCCATTTATCTTGACTCCTATGGAGAATTCTCTAATTTCGTTTATAGCCTCTTCTATGTAGATGTTGAATAGTAGTGGGGATAAACTGCACCCTTGTCTTACTCCTTTGCCGATTTTGCCTGTCTTCGTGACGTCTTCCATCGTAATCTCTGTCTTTTGGTCAATGTACAACGCCTTTATTATTCTTCTGACCTTCCAGTCAAATCCCTTTTTCTTCATTATTCCGAATAAAATATTCCAGTCAACGTTATCGAAAGCTTTCTCCAGGTCGATAAAGCCGAGGTACGTATTAAGGTTAAGCTCTAGTCTTTTATCTATTATATTTCTGAGTGCAATTATAGCTTCTCTTGTTCCTCTGTTCTTTCTAAAGCCAAATTAGTCTTCACTTAGGTTTTTATTCAATTTTTGTATGTATTCTGCGCTGTATTATTTTAAGTAAAATCTTGGATGCGTGTGACAATAAACTAATGGTTCTATAGTTTCCACATTCTGTGGCATTTCCTTTCTTTGGCATCGTGATTGTCCTGCTGGTCGCAAAGTCTTCTGGTACTATACCCTTTTCATAGCATTCTACTATTATGTGGTATAGTTGTCTTCTTGTTTGTGGTCCGCTATGTTTCAGTAGTTCTGAGGGTATTTCGTCTCTTCCGGGGGCTTTACCGTCTTTAAGCTCGTTCAGCGCTGTCTCAAATTCTGACCATGTTATGCAAGGTCCCCTATTATCTTCCTCCACTTCATGTTCCTCTTCTATAGCCGACTCCTCCAAACTGTCTCCTTTGTTTAAGTCCTCTATGTATTCAATCCACCTCCCTGTTATGTCTTCTTTGTCATAAAGTTGTTTTCCTTCTGTATCTCTTATCACTTTACTTTTAGTTGCTGCCTTCTTTTGCATCATTTTAATTAAGTTGTATCCTTGGGCTACCAAACCTTTTGTGATAAAGAACTCGATATCTTCACAATGTTTTTCTATCCATTTAGTATTTTCTCTATCACATAATGTTTGAACTCTGTTTTTATAGTATTTGTACATCTTTTTATCTTCCTCCGTTTTCTGGCTTCTGTGACTGTTTCTACGATTTATTGTATCTATGATCTCAGGTGTCACCCATCCTTTTCTTGGTTTCCTCTTAGATTTTCCTAGAGTTTGCTCCGCCGATTTTCTTATTATACTAACAAAGTTCTTCCAGTTATTGTTCAGGTCATTATCTTCCAAACCTAACTTGGTCAATTCTTTGTCTGTTTCGTTACCAAAAGTTACTCTCAAATCTTTGCTTTTGAATTGTATAATATCGGCCTTGAGCCTCAAGTTGCTTTTCCCCCTTGGTCCTCTTTTACTCTGTTCCATTATGCACTTCGCCATCACTAGGTTATGGTCACTATCAATATTCGGACCCGGGTAAGCATGGCTTGTCAGAACGTGCCTTCTCTCTTCAGTTCTTGTGATAATGTAGTCTATCTGATGTCTTGCCACATCTCCGGGCATCTTCCATGTGTACCGTCTTCTCTTAGGGACTTGGAATAAGGTATTAGTTATGCACAGATCATATTGTTTGCAAAATTGTATTAACCTTTCTCCTCTTGAGTTAGTTTTTCCAAGACCCCAACTGCCCACGTGTCTTCCGTTTTGGTTTTCTCCCACAACCGCGTTAAAATCGCCCTAATATATAGCCTGTGATCATCTTTAACCCCTCTTAGCAAGTCGTCTAGTTGTTCATATATTTCTTCTATTTCCGATTCATCGTGTGCTGAAGTTGGCATATATACCTGGATTATAACTGTAATGGGTGCAGTATTAAGCGTTATCAGAAGTAGTCTATCACTTATGTGTAGTGTATTCATAACCTTGAGTCCCATGTCCTTGTTTAAAAATATTGCAACCCCATTACTTCCCCCTTTGCCCCCACTAAAGATGATTCTATAGTCATCGTACCAGTAGTCTCCGTTACCCTCCCAGCGATGTTCACATATACCTAGTATTTCGACTTTCGTCTCGTCCAGGATGTGTAGGAGTTCTTCTGTTCTCCCTGTCTTATGGAGCGTGCGCACGTTCCACGTCCCTATTTTGCAAGGGTTTCGCATGGCATCATCGACAGCCTTGCGTCTGTCTCTGGTATTCTCATTCCATCGCATATCTTCTAGAGGGTTTCGCATGTTAACGACCGACACAGCCTCCGTGCTGTGCCTGCCGGACTCGGGCCGCGATCGCGGCCTTCTGTCGATTAAATTCCTTTCCTTTATTGACTTTTTCATGTTTGCTGCTATATGTAGGGAAATTAATGTGGTGGTATCCCCCTTGCCTTCCACATCGCAGTGACAAGGCCATTCTGTTGGTGCAACTCCGCCCTCGTTTCATCGTGCAGAAACCCATCCGACTTGCTGTAGTCTTCGGCTTTCTGCCCGTACTGCCACCGCTGCTTCCCGGTGTCAGGGGAATGCTTATTGAATGGCGGCATTATCACGCCATGTCACAGGGTTGTCGTTGGAAACTGTAGCTTTTTGCTAGAAAGCCCTTCCCACCAGGCTTCCCACTACTTCCTATTAACCTTGCCGCTTCTTGGTCGGGGACTGCTTATTCAATATATTCGCAGCTAACCATCATATCTAATGGCCGTTCACTATCCGCCACCTGTGACCCCTCGGGTAGCCTGCAGCTCAGCCTCCGATTGTTGAAAACATGTTATTTATTCAAAAATCAACTGCATTCATCAAGGCGCATTCCCGACTTGATAGGCGTAGCTTCATGTTGTGTGGTATTCTGAATTCAAATTAAAAACAACACGATCGAAAAAGATGGTAAAATGTATCAGGTTTAAAACTGCATCAATAGTTTTTGTTCGATCTAGCAATAATATTTAGGTAGGGGTCATCGAAACCTAAACTCTAAGGAGGGCCAATAGATGTGTCCAGAAGTGTATAAAAGGCTTAGAGATTCCAGAATATAAAATTTCAGATTTCTAGCTCTAGTGGTTTTGATAAAAAGTGTAAAATTATATCAATTTCGTCTATCTAGATGATCTTGTTGTGTAAATGTTTTTTTGTTCTCGCAAACTACGTAAGTAAGAAAAGTCCTGTTTGCATATTCTGGAAGCTCAAAATCATGCTCAAATACGCTGCGAGTTTCACCTCTCTACTCGGACTTTGCACTGCTGGTGTTTTATTGCGATTTTATCGAAAACCGCTAGAGCTCAAATTCTGAAACTTCGTATTCTGGGAGCTCAAAATAAGCTTAAAATCCCCTGAATTTGAGCCCCGTTTTCTATGACTTTGTACTGCTAACTTCACAGACCTGATAATTCAGAAGTGAGAGCAGTAAATAGTCCAGCAATAAAACTAAGCGGCTTTTCTTTAGTTCGAAGTATCCTTTGTCTTTCTTTACATAAATAAGTATCGAGAAGCTCGTCCGAATTTCATCTTTCTATTTGAAACCCTAGAGAGTCGAAAGGCGTTGTATTTGTGAAATAAACAAGCGGCACGTTTTTATAGCCTGTAGGATTTGTAGTACGGCGGCATTCCGCAAACGCAACTTATGAGTCATTATCCTGTAAAACACGGACGACTACTCGCTACTCGGGGAAATGTATATTTTTAGAACGCGATCCGCGTATACGTAGTCTTCGACGACGCGACGCACGGACGAGATAACCCTGCGCTCTTTACAGTGATGTCTTCCATCGTCCTAACACAACACTGTGCTACTGTAGTGTGTGTAGTGTCACTACACATTTATAATAAGGCAATACCGACGGAAACATGTTATCTCAAAGAGTTACCGTATTCTGTTGGATAACGCCTTTTACATTCAGACTTCAGGCAGAACTGTATTCAAAAGTTAGTCAGTTATGTAGTACACAGGAAAAGTCGACCTAGATCCGTTAAGGGCGTGTAGTACACATTATTTCTAAATGATTTCACTAAGGAACCCCCCATCCTAAACTTAACCGTTTTCGAGATATTCGAGTTTTTTTTTATGAAAATGCCCAATTTTTCGGATATTGAATTGAATATTTTGTTTTTTTTTTACTCTAATGATTATTTTTTTGGTTTTTTACATGAAGAATGAGATGCTTAATGACCTCAATGACTAAAATTGCACGTAAGTTAACTAAATAGATCATTGTAGACGATCGAAACTTAAGAAAATAAGTACAAATTATAAAAAAATAATTTTCTTTTCTGGATATCTCAAAAAATTATTATTATGGCACTTGTTCTGCAGATGTGCTTAAAAACATCTACATTTTATCAGCTATCCAACGAGGTATAGCACTCTAGGGTATTTATTAACCTCAAAGGTGAAACTTAGTTTCTAAGGCTACATGGCAGTCAGAATAAATAGCGCTTATTTAATCTAATTAATTTGACTTAAGTTAAGCTTCATCATTTCAGCCTACTGGCTTCCATTACTAAACATAGGCCTCCCTCGGCTAGGTACAACCTTCACCATCCATCGATGTCCCGCTATCCTGACCTAGAGACCATTCAGTTTTTATAGCATTTTTTTTTTGTTCAGATCGTCGATCGTACAAATAATGACCGTACGCCAACTATTAGTTGAGCGTAAGTGACTAGTTACTGGCTTTTGTTTGGAAAATAGCGTAATCGGTGCGTTGTTAACGCTAGTTCGCATACAAAGTCACTCACGCTCAACTCATAGTTGGCGTACAGATCGTCGGTGATTGTAGTAAGCTAAATGAAACAATAAATCAGTTCAAAATAACATTTATTCACCTAATGTTTTTGAATAACATTTTATAGTTCATGTTCTACGTGTCCACCTCTATTTCGCACACATTTTCTCATTCTTTCACGTAGTCCACTTTTCACTAGACCAGTGGTTAATGTTCTTCTTATGTCGTTAGCAGCATTAATTATCCTTTCTTTGAGAACTTCCACTGACGATATGGGGTTGTGCTCACTGTAAACGAGGCTCTTCATGTGCCCCCATACATAAAAATCCATGGGAGTCAGGTCGGGACTTCTTGCTGGCCAGGGTAAAGGCCCACCTCGTACAATCCGTTTGTTAGGATGTTAGTGTCCAACCATTCCCTAACGCTTCTTCTGAAATGAGCAGGGCAGCCATCATGTTGAAAACATGTCCCGCAGTAATTGTAATGGGAGATCATCTAGTAGGTCACCTAAGTCACCTCTTAAGAAATTTTCATAAGTTTCACCATTGAGATTGTCTGGAAGAAAGTTCACGGGCAACAATATTGGTTGAAGTGGTTAGGTCTCTTCTGAATCGTTCTACGATTTCGTTGTCTTGTTCCTCGTCGTCATCAATGACACGTGGTCTTCCTAAGTCCGTACGTCGTCGCGAAACAGAGCCAGTTTCACGAAGTCGTCGGTAAACTCCGTCGAAAACGCTCACATCAGGTACTCGACGGTCGGGATAGCGTCGTATGTACTCAGTCCGAGCTCGTGCGGACACGCAATTGCAGTATCCGTAGCAGATAAGCATATCCGCATATTCTTCGTTCGAGTACGTTGCAATTTTCAACAGTCCAGTATCACAAGCACAAATCAGAGTCCAGTAAACAAGAACAGTAGTTACAGTTAGAAAAATCAGTCCAGAAACAAAGCCAAGTCGTGTGGGAATCCGAAAGCACAATAATTCGCATCTACCATGGACGAATCGCATGAGCAGACTAAAATGGATGGCAAGCAAACAAACAACCAAATACAAAACAATAGGCATGTTGTATCCCCAAACTTGGTTTTGCACATTATTTTTCTCACTCTCACCTGCATAAATCGTAAGTTGTCTCGCTCACACGCACCGGATTAACTTGAAGGACAATAGCCGAGGGACCCGTTAGACCTACTACCTGAACCTTTTCAACTATGTTTTTTTCTATGAGTTTAAATACAACCCTAGGTTGTTATACCTCGTTGGATAGCTGATAAGATGTAGATGTTTTTAAGCACATCTGCAGAGCAAGTGCCATAATAATTTTTTGAGATATCCAGTTTTTTTTTTTTTTATATAATTTGTACTTATTTTCTTAAGTTACGATCGCCTACAATGACCTATTTAGTTAACTTATGTACAATTTTAGTCATTGAGGTCATTAAGCATCTCATTTTTCATGTAAAAAACCAAAAAAATAATCATTAGAGTCAAAAAAAAACAAAATATTCAAGTTAATAGCCGAAAAATTGGGCATTTTCATAAAAAAAACTCGAATATCTCGAAAACGGTTAAGTTTAGGATGGGGGGTTCCATAGTGAAATCATTTAGAAATTATGTGTACTACACGCCCTTAACGGATCTAGGTCGACTTTTCCTGTAACCCTTTATATATACTACTTTACTGTCTTTTGAAGAATACAAGGAGATGATCAAATCCCTAGGGTTATTCTTATATACCATAATAAAGTTAAACGGAATAGGCACTTAACTATATAACTATAAATAATACGATTGCAGTCTAATTGTAAAATCATCTTACTGGACTGATTTAGTTAAATAGACTACTTTTTTGCATAATCAACCATATCAAAAATTGCTAAAATTTCTCTTTAGTTTTTGCAAGGCCCAGAATCATGACATCCACAATGGGTCAGCCTCGTACTCTTCTTAAAAATGCATCTTTTATAAGTACACTGTAATTTCGATATTTTACAAGAAAATTTAAAATAATCTTGTCCTCCAAAAGCTGATAACTTTTGGCATATTCCTCTTAGCGACAACTCTTCATCTGCTTAAGAATCATTCATTGTAATATTTGTAGCGAATCTTACAATATGCTTCGAAGTGCCAATTATAAGACTTTCATTACGCTGTTCTAAAGCATTAACCGGTACTTTTTTGATCCAAAGGTACAGGCAGGCGATGTAACTTTGCATCCCCGAACCCGGCCCTTCGGTGCGACAATCATTTCACTGAATTAGTTTATAACTATATCCCTAGGGATATTTTTATATAACGCCTATAACTATCTGAATGCGACATATCCAATATAGCGGCGTATATAGTAAAAGAAAATTACACAACTCTACCAGCACATATTTGGTTACGATGAGTCTTGTTTTAAATTGTAGAGATACATCGAATGTCCGCATGCAGCAGGATTGCAGGCAGGCAAGACTGGTCGCTGGCCGATAATCAGCTTCATCCGCCGATCGCCGATAAAGGGCCCCTATCAACTCCGAACCGTCTGGATATCTACAAACAGTGTGTCCAAGTCTCGAGGCGTCAAAAAGAATTAAGTAACGAATAAAACTGCCTTGAGTATTTGTGCCAGACTGACTAATAAACGACCGCGCTGGTAAGGTTGGTACAAACAAATGCGGGCAGTTACCTATTCGTTCATATCAATATTTTTAACTGAACACTTGGCAACTTGAAATCGTTGTAAAACCTCGACAAGATTGTTAGGGAACCCAAAAAATAGAATACTAGCTCTATAGCCCAATAAATAGACGATTTCAGCTAAATTTTATTAACCTTCCCTCCAGCGTAAGCACTCTCTCCATATGACCGATGACAGATATTGGACCCCGGTGGCTCGCACAAGCACTCTTTCCATAAGACCGCGTTTGCCGGAAGCCGCCCCGGAAGGAAATAAGATCCTGTGCGAACCACGTACTATTTTTAGGATTCCGTACCTCAAAAGTTAAAAATGGAACCCTTATTGGATCACTCGCGTCCTTCTGTCACAGGCACTTTTCTCAGGAGCTGTAAGAGACAGGGTCTTGAAATCTTCTGCAAAAATACTTATCCCGATCACCGCAACATAATGAAACAATAATGCCTACAAAAAAGTGGAGGGGGTAAAATGACAAAACGAAAAACACCGTAAAAAGTCATGTATCGTTAAAAAGAGCTCTTTGTAAACTTTAAAAAAAGTTTTGATAACTTCAGAAGTTAAGAGCAAAAAATTACCAAACCCCCCCCCCCCCCCCATTTTATGAAACAAAAGGGCTTGTGGGCCTTTTTTTCATAACCTCAAAAAATAAAATAAGAATAAAGACAAAAGGACCATTCCTCATCCCTTAACTCCAACACTACGACCCTAATAAAAAAATACGTAATGATCTTTACTTATATGAAATCAAAATAATGAGAAATCTATGGTATAAACCTCTCTGTGTAAATAGAAAGGGAATCAGAAATTTAAAAAATAAGTTTTCCAAACTGTCCATTGTGACATATCTAATAAAAGGTCTTGTTGCGAGGATCTCAAATATGTTTTTTTCACAAACCTGAATTGTTAAAACAATATTCCCAATTTTTTGATAAAAATACGTATTATAGGTATTAACTTATATTAGGTAGGCGAAACGCCAATTTCATCTGTAATATGAAATTGGCGTTTCGCCGTACTGGCCACTTTGATCTCAAATATCTCCTCTATGGTTAGGAATTCCAAATTCAAATTTATACAGCTTTTTACTCATGTATTTGTGTTTCTAAAATTATAATTCATTTGTTTTTTCCTCCATTGTTTTCTTTCTTGCGTCACTTAGCTTACAAAATGGAAAACTTGAAATATCGCGTTATTTACGAGTATGAGTTCTACTGTGGCACCAGTGCTGCAGAAACGGCTCGAAGGATTAATGATGTGTATGGCGACAGTGCCGCAATAGAAAACACAGTGCGTTTTTGCTTCCAACGTTTTCGTTCTGGAAATTTCGACCTGCAGAACAAGCCCCGAAGACGGCCGGAGACCAAAGTTGATAATGAAGAATTGAAGGGTATTGTGGAAGCGGATCCATCGCAAACCACGTCCGAGTTTGCTGCAGGCTGCGGTGTTAGTGATAAAACTGTTTTAATCCACTTGAAGCAAATTGGGAAGGTGAAAAAGCTTGAAAGGTGGGTACCTCACGAACTGAGTGAAGCAAATCAACAAACGCGCGTTGACTGCTGCGTTGCATTACTCACCCGGCACAATAATGAAAGGATTTTAAACCGAATCATTACCTGTGACGAAAAGTGGATCCTGTACGACAATCGGAAGCGCTCATCGCAATGGCTGAACCCTGCCGAACCAGCCAAACCATGCCCCAAGCGAAAATTGACTCCAAAAAAGTTACTTGAGAGCGTTTGGTGGACTAGTGCTGGTGTCGTTCACTACAGCTTTCTTAAATCTGGCCAGACGATTACGGCAGATGTCTATTGTCAGCAACTTGATTGAAGTAAATTAAACCTCTTCATTTTATTGTTTTTTTCGCGATCTTCTTTTATTGTTTAAATGTCAATTGGGATAATTTCACACATTGTTTCTCTACGTCTTGGATTTTCTTCAATGAGTTCTGGGCTCTGGGTCGAAAGCTTCCCGTTATGGCTAGTTTTTCTAATGAAGAATATGCCGACATTGTTTTTATGTATGGCAAGGCAGACGGCAATAGAGCGATGGCTCGACGTTTGTATGGAGAGCGCTACACAAACCGCCGGGTATCGAATGTCAGAGTGTTTTACAGCACCTTTCGCCGGCTTGCTGAAGTTGGGATTCACCGCGCTGCAACTGGAGTCAACCAAGGCAGATACAGTCCTACCGACGAAGAAAACATCTTGGCGGCATTACAAGTGGATCCTACCACCAGCATAAGAGTGGTTACTCGAGATCTTGACATTTCTAGATAGAAGTTATGGCAAACCAGGCACGATACCAACAAATATCCATTTTATGGGACGGGGTTATAAGGTCTGGAAGAGCCAGATCCCCATCGAAGATTCCAATTATGCCGATTTCTTTTGAATGAAAATGCGCAGTTTTTTAAATCAATATCGTGGACCGACGAGAGCAAGTTCTCCAGAAAGAGTAGCACGAACTTCCATAATAGGCATAAATGGGCTGACAACCGTAACAATCCACATTGAAAAAAGGAGTGTCATTCCAAAGGAAATATTCAGTCAATGGGCCGGAGTGATAGGCAGGACGTTTATTTGGCCACACTTCTTACCAGATACCTTAAACGGCCAAAACTACTTGGATTTTGTCCAGAACGAGCTCCCGGTTTTGGTGGAAGAGTCTGGAGTAGGGTTTCTCTACGAGAATTCTCGAGAAATTTGCGTCAACACGACTCGAGAAAAATGTCTCGAGAACTCGAGAAATTTATTTTTATTAAAAAAATAAAAATATTTACTTAAAAATATTAGTATGTGATGCGGCCTTTTGTACTTCACCCCCGACCATCTCCGAGTGCTCCCGATCTACCTACAAAGTGGCGTGCGGTGTGTGGTGAGGCCCGAAACTAGCGATGGCAATAATCGAGCATATTTTATAATCGAGTACATACCTCTCGAGTGGTATCAATAATCGAGCGATTCTGGTGAGCGAATCGCTCGAGCAGAATTATTGGATAGATCAGATATTTATTAGATAAGAGCTGCGTTCAGTTTGATGATGACGAATGAAGCCATTCGAGAGGTTAGTATAGTAGGAAAGTACTACTTTCAAAGTAGTAGTAGGCTACTACGAGTACCTACTCGATTATGAAATATGCTCAATCTTCAATCACCCGCCGACACGCCCGGCGATCATGTCACTTTGCATGCGTTGAATCTAATATCTATATCTAATTCTTAAATCCGATTTACCTAAATATGTACATACATACTTATCTATTTAGTAATTAATTAATGAGGCAACTGCTCGAAGAAAACAAAAACTAAGTATGGCCCGCGAAAAAATATGAATTAGGTATTTATTAATCAAAATATTAAACACGAAAGAACTCTAACAACAATAATCACTCGAATTAACTAATGCACACGACTAACTATTCAAAATACAAGTTAATCTAATAACAGGCGATCTCTAGCTTCTTTTGTTTTGTTATAATAATTATAATTCAGTTCCTATTAAAAAGACTGTCTGACGTATGTATAGATAGAAAGTAACTCTAACGTTGATTTTTAAGTTTATTTAAATAATATTTGTGATCATTTATGTTTGTTTTGTTTTGATTGTTTTGTTAATTTATGTATATTACTAGTTTGAGATGAGAAAGACTGGTTTATGCAAATAAATGTTTAATTTCTATTAATAGTATTTAGGTATGATTCTCTTATAAGTCAAATAAGGATGCCTACTTTTAAATAATACCTTTTGTGATATTGATTGAAAAAGACTGTGCTGAGCAGACACACACACATAATATTGTTGATTGTTATTTGATATGTTTTGTTCAAATGTTTACTTTTACTTTACCTTTGTAAAAGGAAAATTTTAATAAAAAAATATGATTATTAAAAAACCTCTTTTTATTTTCTATTCATCATAATCGTGTGGCGTTTAAAAAATGCGAAAAATTTATTTTTTTACTTTATAATTTTTTTCTCGAAAAGTCGAGAATTCTCGAGAGTTTGGGGTCGAGAATTCTCGTGACTCGAGAAATGAAAAAGGTCGAGAAATGTGAAACCCTAGTCTGGAGCTCCGATGGATCGCGAACACATATTCCAATAAGACGGCTGTCCAGCACATTGGACTATTGAAGTCAGAAGCTATCTTGACGACTGTTTTCCCAATATCTGGATCGGCAGAGACGGGCCTATGCCTTGGCCTGCTCGTTCACCAGACCTGGACCCCAATGGACTATTTTGTGTAGGGCAGAGCCAAAGAACTGGTCTATTCCAAAAACACAAAAGAAGAGTTGATTTCAAAAATAATAATAGCTTTCGACACTATGAAAGATGAAATGATGCTGAAAATCACGACCACAGAAGTCCGAAGACGGGCTCGTGTCTTTGTGAGGAACCAAGGATCCAATAAAAAAACTGTCTAAAACGTCTACTTTTCTCTCTCAAACTGGTTAGTAGGCCTTAACATAACTTCAAGAATGTGTGAGGTATCTACGTCAATAAAACCTTAAATGAAAGATAATTAATTAAGAATGGGTTTATAACGATTTGCACATGAAAAGCTTTCATTTGTTTACTTTGAATTAGGTCCGAAAATTTTATTTTATTGATGATTGAAATTTGCCGTGCTTTTCAATGGTCTGTAAAAACCAAGTCTGACGTAGCAGATGCAGAAATCAAGATTTATTACAATGCTTAATAAGTGATTTATTATAATCAATTGTAAAATAATCCAATTATTGTTTAGTTTTGCAATGATAATAACTTAACTGTGAAATTCTGGATATTTTCTTCAAAAACACTTAATCATCAATAAAAATTTAACGGCACCACTTCGCCATATGTATGTTTCCAATTGGGGTAAAACCAGAACAAATCCAAACCTACCATTTATGTGTAAAGGGCTTGTTACGAGGAAAATATTTGAAGTATTAGAAGTATATTTGAGTAAATGAGAAACGTATGGTTTAAATAAGGGGCACAATTTCATTCAATATCACATACAATCTTATAAATTCACCTGCTTACATGGAGTTTTAAGGTACACCGATAACTCTTTGTAAACATCACTTTGCCATATTAACACACATGAACACTAAACATACCCAATCCCCATGAAAGTAACTTGAATACCATTGTGCGGTGGTACGGAACCCTTCGTTTATTTTAAGAAGGTATACGTCCCTATAAAGCTAAGACTAACCTAAGATTACTATAGAAATTAGGGTTTCTGCTCGTATTATAACGTATCCCGCAACCTTTCAAAGAAATTCCGTTAGTCTATACGCGAACGACTGCATTGTTCTATTAATGCGATCCTTATGGACCACACAAGACAAGACAGAGGTGTTGTCACGTGGTTGGGAGAGAGACATAAATATCTCATTGCCTCTGTTTAGTACAGATTTCACACTAATCACCGCAGATCACCGCACCTACAAAAGCACATATTTACCCCGTTGGTGCATGCGCATACCTTTCGTTTGCTCGGAAATTGCTTTGCGAATAATAGCCCTGCAATGCGCAAATATAAATGAAAAACATAATAGTATTCCTTTGAAGTCCTAACATACTAATTAATTCTCAAGTTCCTACCTAAGTTTTTTTCTATGACTGTCTAGCTAAACAATCAATTCAATGCAACCAACAGATGAACGTTGCAAAGAGGTTTTAGGCTACGTAACTTACTTACGTATATTATTTGCTCTTCCAATGGAAATATCAAAGTGAAGCTTCCGATTTTAGGGTTCCCTCCGTCCGTACCCTTCCGACTGTCTGTCAACGGCCGTTATCGAACATGCACCGCAATAGGTATAGAGTAGAAATAAAAGGGTTATATCTAAAAAAAAATGGAGACGCTACAAGATTCTACGATATGGCCAAAATTGTACAAACTTTATTTTTGGGGCCAGAGATGAAACCGGTGACAATCGGTAGAGTTAGTTATAACAAACAAAGTATGCTTTATTCTATGAGAATCTGGCGTGAATTTGTGGTAATTTGGTTAAATTACTTATTTCATTGGTTTATGGTCAGCACCGGATTCGAAAAGGCACTAGACCACTAAATCAAAGTACATACAGAAAATACAGACGTTCTAACGGTGATGGAAACATCGTGAGGAAACCTTTAATATCCATAGCTGCGGCGATGGGATGAGGATTACAGCTTAAAGTCAAGCTGTAATCCTCACCAACCTAAACCTATAACTTCGAAACTGTTAGTGAGTTATTTTTCTTTATTTATGGAATATTTAGGACTATTTCTGGACTATTTTTAAGCAGTGTCAAATTCCATTTTCATGAAGGTTTCAATGGTGAGGATTACAGCTTGAGGGTCATGGTGATTCCCGTTGACTTAGAATCATAAAATCTGGTACACTTTATCTCAGAAACGCGGCATTTGTTGAATTAATTTCAATTACAAAGGTTTGTGGTCACTTGGACCTGTGAAAAAAACGAACTCCTTGGTCAACGCAATCAAAAGATACGGCCGAATTTGCTTGATACTAGCAAAGGAATCAATCATGTGGCACGAATCAAGGCCTTTTAGCACAAGTAAAGGAAAAAATGAAACCCATATTTATGTAGTTCCTTCACAAAAAATACAATTTATGCGGAACCTTCGACCAGTTTTTGGAGTTTCATTGCTTTCGTTTACAAACTTGTCGAGTGTGCTCTACACTACACAATTGAATTGTCTATGGTGAGATGATCCGTTCATATTGAATTGGCCTGTGGCGGTTTCTTTTTTGCGTGGGCAAAATAATAGTTTATGTGACTGATACATAATGGAGGGCATTAAAACTCGAGAGCTGGTTTACGACCTGGTAAACGAGCCGAAGTCGAGTTTCATAATAATATCACTCGAGAGTTTGAATGCCTAATTATGTACAGTTACATACACTAGTTTATCTACACACATTTCATAAGCCCTCTTTGATGTGATCAGGAACTGCATGTTCGCCGGCATTGTGGCATTGATCATTGCTCTGCACTTGTTTAGCTTGTTCAGTAGTACCAACTTCACAGACAAACTAGGGGCGGCACGCATCCGGGCGTCGGCGTTCCAAAATATGAATGTCATAATATGTTGAAATATTGATATATTATGGTTATAATGTATCAATATTCGGATAAGAAATGTTTTTTTACCAAGTAGTATATCATTTTGCTGGTCGTAACTTGCAGTTTTTGGACGCAGTAAAGAGGGTTTATGATAAATGTGTGTGTGTGTGTTTGTAGATAAATAAATTTACGGACAAATAATTATATTTTTTTGGAGTAGTTCCCAATTTTAAATAACAAAGAAATCGAAAATTCGCTCTGTACGCTTATTAAAATAAACGCCTGCTGGTAATGGTCTCTAACACAAAGCTGTAATTTAATTACGCACGGAAAATAAAATACATTCGCAAATATAAAAAAGATTCCACAATGTCTGTGAAAATGACAGTGACGTAACAAAAAATGGTATTTTCCAAAGAACAGTTTTTCGATTTAGTGCGCTCCCAGTGTCGTGGGTTTTCGTGAAGCGGGACGCGGGGCGCCATACCGACAGCACCCGCGTGCGGGGCGCCATACCGACAGCACCCGCGTGCGGGGCAATCGAATAGTAAAACCCGCGTGCGTGATAAAATCCGCATGACACTGAAAATGCTGTAAAGTAGAGAGATATCGTAACGCCATAAACCAGAATGTTGTAATGCCATTCAATTTGATTTGAGCTAGCGAAGCGTCCCGGTTTCAGCTTGGAGAAAACCACTTTCGTAGGTCCGTCTGTCCGGTTTTCTGGGTCTTTTCCTCTATAGGTCGCATTTCTGAACCGATTCTCGTGGTGTTTTGTAAGCAGGTTCGATAATTATATGGATTTTTCGTCAATTCCTTTTTTTTTTTCAAAATGGCGGATATATGTGGTTTGAAAATGTAAAAAATAAAACATATTGCCAAACGGTTAACAAATGAGGTGTCAAGAAGTCAATAGGTATGATTTTAGATCGCAACATACATGCAGCTATATAGTTCATAAAGTAGGTAACCAGGTGCATTGATAACCATTTATTTTAATAGAAGTTCAGTTTCCCACCAAAGACTCGCGATAACAGAGCCACTAGTATCTTTAGTTCAAATAGTGCCAATAATTTTACTTTGTTTGTCTGTACAAACAAACTACATTCATTGGTTTACCGGCAATATTTATTTGATATTTTTAAATATTCGCTCAGCTGCCAGTGCTAACACGCTTGCTTGAAACCTAATTAAGTTTACCTTTAATATTCGTGAAGGTTTTTTCCTCTATGCTGAGAACATCGCAGTTCTCTATATTCAGATACAGGCTGACCACGTTGAGATTGACAGCGGCGAACTTCTTGATGAGTATCACTTTGGGTCCCGATATCCGAATGTATCTGGCGTCTTTGAGATCAGATAATGAGTTGGCGTCGAATAACACGGACTCCGCACCGGTGATGACCAGGTCCGTGGTGTTTGTGGGCAGATCGCCCTGGAGTATGTGCATTTTCTGGAACGAGAAAGAGACAAATTAAGTATATTTGTAGCTGCCATTGGTTAAATTAAGCGCTTTATTAACAGCCGGGGCCGTTATTCAAACGCCAGCGTTTAATCAAATGGCTAAAGGCAATTAATTGAACAAAATATTCAATGAGTTGCCTAAACATGTCTAGGTCAATCATTAATACAAGACAGATTTCAACTTTTGTTAAGTGACCAAGATATTTAAAGGAAAACAAAAACCGGTGAACTTCGAGTTTGACTACTGCACCGAGGGTTCCGTACAAATATTTTTTTATGAAGGAACTACAAATTTACGGTTCTAGGATTTTTGTCTTAACTTTTATATAAGACCTTGCTTTGTACCTTTATGATTTTGTAATCATATCATATATTTGACATAAGCTAACGGGAACTTATAGGTTTTATTTTGTTGTTTGTTGTGGGAATCAAGCAAATGTAACAAAGCAATATAAACGGCCGTATTGTTTGATTGAGTTTGATTTTTCACAGCTCCAGGGACTACAGATACATACAAGCGTTCCTGTGAAAATTGGTCTTGACCGGCAGACGGACAACGAAGTGATCTGTTAAGTTTTTTTTTCCCGTTAATGTTACGGAACCCTAAATATAAAGAAATTTCTTGTTTATTCATAAGATTCGTATTTTATATAAGTAACCCAAGCCGCTGGTTACACATCAAGGGTCAAACCTAATCTACAGGTTTCACACATAATTCGTATTTCGGCTACGCTACGTTGAGAAAGAAGTTGACGCTATTGCTTTGACGCCATCTTGCAAAAACTAATTGGAGCGGTTCTCCAATATTCAATCAAAAAGCTGACTTTTCAGCTAAGCAGGATATTAAATGTTTTCGACAACGCTTTATTTTAATCAAAATGCTACTAGGCATTTGATTGCATGCCGGCCCTTAATGAACAGTCAGGGCTGTTGATTAGGTGCCTAATTTAACGAAACGGATGCGACATAATACAACCGAGCCAAGTGTTTATCTATTTTCCCAAAAGGAATAACTTTGCAAATACTATATTTATCAAGGGTTTTAACATTTTTTAGTAAGTAGATGCGTGATGTTTGAAGGAATGTTGGTTGTCCTATAACAGCACCGTGGGGAGGCGGCTGCGGCTGCGGGGCGGCGGGCAAAATATACGGGCGCGCTGATGAATGAAATTACCCGTTCCCGTTTAGAGAGCTAGTCAACCCGGATTTGGGCTTGGCTAATTTGGATGTTAATCGATAAAGCGCGGAGTAACAAATATTTAGTTAAACTTTGATTCGGAATCTGCCTGTTTCCTGTGAATAAAAATGCTGTTTCGACAAACGATTTGACATTCTAAAATATAAGGCAACTAAAGTGGAGTTATTCATAGAAGTGGCATGTGACATTTGTCAATAGTAAAGACAGAGTTATGCGTTAGTCACTTTTATATGCGAAACAAGGAGAAGGATACTGCGGATAGTTTTGTCACTACCATTGACAGATGTCAAATGAGACTTCTAAGAATGGCTCCACTTTAGTAGTAAGAGATATTTCGAAGAGATATCGAACTAAACACCTTTAAATATTTATGTAATATTTATGTATAAATACGTACGGAATCTCTCTCTCCCTCTCTCTCTAACGACGGCACTAACAGTACTAATCTCATACTGAAATCGAGAAACAAGTAATAATTTTGTTAGTATGACAGTTATTTAATTACATCTAACAAGTATAATACGTCAATTGTAACTACATAGTTCGTGGTTCTCGCAAACATACAGACGCAAAAGCTGACAAAGAGTATTTCGAAAGTAAAAGTTGTTGTTTCGAAACCCCTGTTTTTGTTTCGGCTTTCGACGTCACAACACAAACCGATGTTTTTAAATTCGAAATATTGGCTGTTGAAGCTTGCGCTGCCTGTAGTCACATTGTACACAATGGAACAATGCTGTTTATGTATCTTACTCGTCTATTACGCTCATTGGGTCTGCGATAAATGCTGGGTCCTAGCTTGTGCACATAAAATAGTTATCGGTTGGCCTGCATAATTACCCGTGGTGCCACTAGATAACGACGACGTGATTCACAAATATTCGAGCCAAGATTCTAAAATATATTTACAGAATTCACCACTCCTATAATTAATTTTACTCTCAAACGAGTCATTCATTGCTGATCTGGTCGAGCGGGAGCAAAGTCTGATTTGTGTCTGATACGCGGAGTTGTTTACAAAGGGACTAAATCAAAATGGCAAATGTTCATAGAATCAATATAGGCGATCTTTTCTTAATACCACGTCAAAGTGTCATTTGAAGCGTATCTTAACTCAACTGACTCCGAGCTGTGTTTCTCCTGTTTTCGGATCGAATCATCGGCTGGGACGTGTCTTCTGAAAAGCCCGTTGGGTACAACGCTGGGCCGCGGTGTGCCCCACGGGCTTTTCAGAATTTCGAACCGCTCGAAAAGCCAGAGCGCTACAGCGTGACACTGCGTTGCACCATTCTTCACTTCACGGTTTTTCAGCGCTCACATTGACAATTCATCGTCTGAATAGCCCGTGGGGTACGCGTGCGACCCATGCAGTAGGAGTGAAAGAGAATGCGGATTAGAATTAGAATGCGATGCTGATGAGAAACTGGTTTAGTGACATGACAGAAACAAAGTTTGTCGTCGAAAAAAAAGCCAAATAAGCAACCAATACGATTCTGTGAAATTGCTTGTACTTTTTCGCTCGGCTCCAAGTAGTGCATAAAGTTGTGACCTAACATAACCTAACGTTAGTTTTTTGACGGAGCGGACCTATAGCAACCAATTTGGGTCTAAATTCTAGTAAGCAAACGTAAGGCACGGTTAAGAAATGGGCAGGGCAAAAAACAAGAACTGACATATTTGGCCGTTACTTCAACAAACTTGATCTAGAAGAAGAATACATGATTAATTCATAAAATTAGGAAATTCATAGGTGCGTTGTGTTGTGGCGTTTTAGCGCTCCGGTTTTTTAACTAGAAGGTAATTCACGAAAAGCCTGAGGGACATAACACGGCAGGCTGTACCCCACGGGCTATTTTCAGTCGATGAATTGTTAATGTGAGCGCTGAAAACCCCATGAAGTACAACGCAGCGTAGCGCTGTAGCGCTCTGGCTTTTAGAGCTGTTCGAAATTCTGAAAAGCCCCTGGGGCACCCCGCCCTCACGGGCCCCACGGGCTTTTCAAAAGACGCAGCCGGGACAGTGCAGCCGACGCATAAAACTACAAAAGGAAGGCGCGGAGTTGACACGTCCGCTCTCACATACGATGCCAAATAAAAATAAATTCCGTCGGGAACGTATCGCACACACTCGTAGCAGCAGGACAGACGAATAAGGATGATTCGGTTGATTGCTTACGATTACGATTATCCTGTACTAATCCGTCCTGCATCTAGCGTTATAGTTACAAATCTGGCTAGTATTCGTATATTCACAGACTACATTCATCATTCTTGTCATCTTGGATCCTCATCCTCAATCATTTACACACCCAGACAAAGAGCAGTATTCGTGGTAGTGTTAAACGGCCGTTTTCCAAAATCACCACTTTTTGCTCACGGGTTAGAACATATAGATGAGATGATCCAGATGATTAACATTACCACTATTATAGACAGGATATTTGCCCTTCAGTTTAGGATAATAATAATAATAACTTTTACACTATTTACACACATTGATCTAGTCCCAAACTAGGATTCCCTTTATCTTGGGTACTAGACAACGATACACGTACTTATATAGATAAATATTATACTTAGATAGATAAACAACCGTGATGTTTATCTATCGCCTGGATCTGGATTTGCTAGCTGAAAAGACGCTGTTGCGAACTTGCCTTGCATTGAGTTTTTCAACAGTCGGAAAGTCAAAGTTCGGTATCGTTGTAATTATGAGTCAGCCTCAATGGTGTGGGAGCCTTATTTTGGGGCATGTTAAGTACGAATATTGTGCAATGCTCCATTCCGTCACCATTAACTGGTTGACCCGCGATTCAATACAAAACCATATAAGGTCTGGGTAGTACTTTATTTTGAGGCAACTGTAATCCCTTTCTTATGATTATTTTTATTAATATTTAAGCGCAGTACTTTGAATATCAATCGGCTTTGTGTCCAATACAGAATTGACTTTTACCGTTGCATTATTGGTAAAACCATTCTAGAAGGATTAACCTCATTTATTGTATAATACATAAATAACTTAACGTTGTGTGAATCCAACATAAGTAACTTAACGTTATGTGAATCCATATAGAAACTGACTCCAGCGAGAATAGCGGACTGGGAGAAGAATCCTGCAAGTGCAAGTGCACATTATTATACCAATCCAGTTTGTATTTGCAAAAATGTAAATTGGTGCCAATTGGTAGTAGTATCGTCGGTAAATCCTTGAAAGTATCGAATCCAATGGCTTTGTACAGAACTGTGGCTCAAGCAGGAATATGTACCAGAGTGAAAAAGTATTTGAGTTCAGATAAAATAAACCTTATGGCATTGTACTTACATAAGAGCCACTGACAGTTCAATCCGCATACTTTTTTGACGCGTAATTATTCCTGCTTCCTATTCAGATGACCGATAACACTCTAACCTAACCTAACCTAAGAATAGTAGCTCCGGTCATATAACCAACACATGCTAATACCGTATTTTATACAGGCACATTTGATTTAACTTCTTCAAGTATTGCTACTTGTAAACTTAACTTCATTCCATTTATTACATTTTAAACCAGTTTGACCAGAGAGCGAGCCGAGGGACCGTAAGTACTATCCACTCAAGAAGATTATTGCTGCTTCGTTTATTGATTGTTCGATAGCAAAGCTTAAGTTATCGCTATGACGATCAGGCTGAGCTCAGAAGTTGTTATATAAACTAGACTGACTAGCGGAAGCAGTCGCAAATGCAATGCTCGCTGATTTTCGATTCCGTGATGTGTGGCACATAAGTCAAGTGGAACAATAGATGGGCAGGACCGAGACGCCAGCGGGGTAGACCGGAATATAGTATTTAAACAAATGCGAACAATGATGTTGAACAGTTTTATTGTTATATTCGTTTATTTCTCTTAATCTTAGCCACGAATAAGTGGGTCCCAATCACAAAAATGGGCGTCACGCTTGCCATAAAAAAAGATACATAAACCACAAGTATAGGTTCCTTTGCGAAATGAAATTGCTTCAATCTTGCTTGAAACTTGAAATTGCCATTTGAGCAATTTAAAAACCATGTTAAAGCGACTTTGTCGAAAAAGTGATATTACAATGTTGAAGATTACTTAAATGATGGGACTGTATGGGGTAATCTGGCTCAACACAGACCTTGCTGTTAATAATTTTGTAATTATTTATTCCTGCTTATTTATTATGATAATGATATATATATATATATATGTATATATATATTGTATTAGTTAAGCACAAGCAATTTTCAAAAGAGATCTAAAAATCAATCTGTGGGAGTTTCTACGCCCTTCTTCTCCCACAGTGGTCCAATGAAGAGAAGTGGTAAAAAATGACGATTGCTAAGTATATGTAAATCTAAAGTAATAAAGACATTTGGAATTTGGAATCTGGAATCATGCCCCTAAAATTAAAACTAGAAAGATTACACTTAAATAGTTTAAATACCACCCATAGGGAAAAAATCTCTCGTGTAAACGAACTCTTATAATTTACGTATTTGCTTCAGGCGCATTGAATCAGACTGTTCACCTTCTTCATTGAGCTTCAATTAGTGAAATTAACTGGGTACAGTGTGAGGTCATTTATATTGAACAACGTTCCAATTTAAACTTTATTCCATAGAGATTCCCTTTACTTTCTGGGCTGAACTCACACTACATTTCCAGGCGTAAAATGAGAGATAGAGTTAACGCCGATATGCACTTGCAGTGTAGGCAGGGTCTCTCTGGGACTATTGCCGCATTAAACTTATTGGTAGACGTTTCGACTTCGATTTTGTATTTACACCGACTTTACAATTGTACGAACAACTTAGAGCAACAACGTAAAGTTTGTTCTTGAATATAATAACTAGAGGTGGAGTTGTTTTTATTTCTTTATCTCGGTACTCTGTAATTTGAATTATAATACGTTGCGCGGACAAGGTCTGCCTAGCGGTCGGCTAGCATAGCACCGCACAACGTGAGCTACTTCCATTATGCCTGCCCGATGTGATGTAATGGCCTCGGCCATACTATGAGTAGATGTGTCACGTTTATGAAAGACCCATTGTATGGACGATAGTACATCACATTGTTTACTAACACCCTTATAATGATAACTTACTTTAAAGATCATGTCGTATTGATAAAACTTGAACGTTTTAATCAATTTTGTTGACATCTTGGGTTATTGTAAATTCTCTGGACTTGAATGAACTGTTTTTAGATCGATCGTACTGCTATTCACACCGACTGCAATGCCACTATCGGAAGGCTGTAGCAGATTATAAAATGTATTGTGCGCTGTAAGCGTGATAGTCCTTTGAGTGAAGTGACTGTGAAGTAGTTGACATTGGATGGAGTGTTTGTGAAGAAAATGCCGGTGGGCGTCGAGGCACTGTATTTTCCCACTACTCTTCACCGGATTCCGGATGGATTAAACTTTGTGCGACGGAATGCACGCCACAAAGCGACGCTCTTTTAATTTAATATTAGAACAAATTCCCGGAATAAGCTCGCTCTTGTCGTAGAAAACGTATTATGTGAATGAGACGTTGCGTCTCATATATGTAAGTATTAGCAGATGAAGTTCCCGCCATGTTTTATTTTCATTTGGTTACACAATTATCGTTCATACTGGTGGATTTATTGTTGTGGATAGTTCTGTTAAAATTTCATATCGACAGGAATATTTCCTGGTACCTATTTTCAAATTCCATATTTTGAATTCAGTCAATCGATTCCCTGTTTTGAACCCATTTTGTTATAAAGTCCTTTCATCCTCGGTGACTTTAGTCGGGGCTCTGGACGCTGGCGCTTTCTCTCCTTATGCTTGTTTGTCTGTCCCTCAGTGCAGATTGCCATGACCGCACGCAGTGTCTCCGACCCGTTGATTTGAAGTTACGCCGCAGTGCGGTACCGTCGCGTTCTGGGGAGGACTTCTCTTATCGGCTATACACCTGGTTTTATAGGGTGGCCCCCGTCGCTTTTTGGAGTGGTTTTCCCTTAGCATACACATCTTCCAGGCTTTTTCATTTACTTAATGAACTTATCTTAGCTCAATTAACTCTAGTACCGACTACTATGATACCCGTTTGCAAATATGCATGAAAATATTTTTAAACATACTTGTTTGATTTTTGCCGGATATTTTTTATAGAGAATTTTACATTCCATTCCGGGAAACCCCGATCGACAGGAATTTATATTCGTTCAAAATTCACAAGGTTTACTGAATAATCGATTACAATGCCTGCCTAATAAATAATACAGAAAACAGATAAATACAAATTCAACACAATAGAGTTTCTTTACAGCCCATAATACTATAGCGGTATTGATAGTGCTGAGTGTAGTGTAGTACGGACTACCTATATCTTATCTGGTTTCAAAATTCTTCAGATAGCTAATGTGTAGTCTTGAATAAAAATCAATCAAGAACAAGGCCTTGTAAAATATAGGCGACGATGCTATCAACCACTGTGAAGGTTATTTTATATTGTTTGGTAGTGCTTGCGGTATCTTTTAAGTAGTTCTGCAGTTCTGCCTATCCCTTTTTTCACAAACAAGCCGTGTATACTTTAGTTGCCATGTTATGATAATAATGAGAAGAATTGAAGTGATAGAGCACACTAAACGTATATTGTATCATCATTATCGACAGTCAGCACGGTACGAGGCTCGCTCATCGCAGGAAGCGATCTCTCATTACGTTTTTTTATGGTTTGTGCGTTGCCCCCGTGCCGTCCTCCCCGCATGCTGCGCCCGCACCGACGGCCCCGCCCCGCCCTTCACCTCCCGTCAGCCTGGGCCCCCTTGGATCTCTTGCTTGTGCGTGTGACTGAGAGAGACTCATATGAGTATCATTATCTCCATCCAACAATACTTGTTTATGGAGGAATGGTCGTCGCTTTCATCGTAATCCCCTTGTTTATGAAAGAGATTTGTTTATGTTTGTTTATGTTCGATACGGGTTTGATACTACTGACCGTGGTTTTACTAGAAATTATTTGTAATCAGACAATTCCCTTGATGATGTGAAAATCTTTTAATTTATTTATACCGGTAATGTAATGAAAATTATAAATAAATATCTTACATCTTATATAACAAATAACCAGGAAAATATACACCATATAAATATACCCCGTAACCTGAATGTTGATTGGATTCCCTATTGCGTTGACATCAGATAGTACTGCAATAAAAGGAAGAAGAGGTATAGTACTTAAATCGAAAAGCCAGTTTTGCAACTAAAGTGAATCTGTCAGAATTCATTTGATGAAATAACCAAAAACCATTTATTTATTTCGTTTTCTTACTTTGAGTTGTGTCAATAGATGAATGACATTTAATGAGATTACCATGATAGAGCGCCGCGTCACGTACAGATGTGGCGGTCCGAAGCCCGCTGAGAAACAAACAAACAATACAATACAAGCACATGGTGTCCGCCGGTATAACAACTTACACACTAAGGCAACAGTAATTTTTTAACTTCCGGGCCACGTAAACTCGCGCATAATTTTATAGGCACTTCTAAGCGATACTGATTATTACCGATGTTTGGGAATAAACAATATTTTTTCTCTATTTTGGTTGGGGAAGTGCTTGTGTACCTTAGCATTGAAATTGTTAGTGTCACAAAAAATACTTTTTTAATTTGATTCGTTTTCATAGCTTCTTCGAGACTGTTTAATATTTTTTTATCGTAGTGCACTGAATGTACTGAGGCAGGACACATGATCTTTCAGTACTTGAATCCTAATGGGAAACTGTTGTGATTCGTCTGTCTTTGCTCATTTGAAACAGTAACCTAGTTAGTGTTGGCGGACTGGTACTAGTACTGGTACTAGCTATCCGACTAACCGGCGGCGATGCGGGATCAAATACCGATACACACTTCTCGACACCAGATACCTATTAGATAATTAACGACCTCTCACTGCTGAGATATACCTTGAATTGTTTAATTACTCGCGTCGTTAGCAGAACATTTGTAGAAATATGTAAATCCATTAACAATAGTTCCACAACAACAATAATTCCATTTATTAATGAACCTATTAAAGCGCTCTTTGTAATTACTTTTGGTCTAGTTGACGGTTGTGTAATTTTATAGAGAACTGTTTGATAGTTCTTGCACACCTTTGAAATATTTATCGAGATACCTACCCTGTATGACTTTGCTTGAATCCATTTGTATATCTTTCTTTCGAATCGTCGCAGCCGCAGCATTAGAATTAGTAGCAGAAATCGTGTTGTTTTATCTAAACGCGTGGACATGTGTGTGAGTGGTTAGTACAATGCTGTGCCAGGCAGGTTTGTGGAAGTGTTGGGCATCACCACAAATAGATTCGACGGACATTCGTTTAGGCGGAATAGCGTATTAGAGAAAACCTGAGATCTCTTATGCAAATTCAAATTCTTGGCTTTTAGTAGGAGAACGAAAAATGGTTTTTACTTTTCATCGCGTATCTCTATATTGCTAAATGCTTTCCATTTAGGTTGCTATAAAAATCATATCCATAAATAACACATTTGTATTTACAGGGTAGGTACCTACCTACTCTCCGCCAATTTAATGTGTATTGAATTTAGAGAAAAATCCTAAAAGAAATTATTGAAATGACGATTTCACTACAAGTACCTTTACTAGCTTTGTAAATATTTGTAATAGTTAGCGGTCCCAGCAACCAGTGTGTGATATTTATGTTGCAACATACAAAATTCATTCTTAATTCATTTCCATATAGAGATACATTTTAGAAGTAACTGATAACAGAGAACCCGCTAGAACCCAGGTAGTCGGGGTTGCTTACATCACTCACAAGGTTGTTTTTTTAACAGCTGATTTTTCTACGGCGAGAACTGAGCAAGCAAGTTATAGCTTATGAAAATAAATATTCATCATAATTCATAGCCAATACTGAGAGCTTTGTATATTTAAACGATGTTTTAGCTTGATTTAGATGCCTATAATTTAGGTAGGTACCACAGTATTTGAGAATTTGTCTTGCCTGCGCTTAAGTGATCATGTTAGAAGCAATAATACACTCAATTGAAATTGTTTGCATATTCAGATTTCAATATGGGTTTGGTTGGAGATTTAAATGTTAAGCGTACTACGACTTTAAACAAATATTAGGCTATTGTTATTAAATATAATCTGAATGATATGAGTACAACCTACTTATGAAGAGACCACTAACAGGTTTGCAGGTTCCAACGTGATCTGAATGAGAGAACGCTTTGTTCACATGCGAGAGAGTAAGCCTGTTCGAAAAATATACACTTCCGTTACCAATACCTATCACAAATATCTTTTGCATCTATTCAGATGATGGAATTTTGCTTATTTTTATAGAAACACAATTTCGTATCTAAACAAGACTATAGTTTCCATCTGCCGCTCAGCATACCTACGTTCACTTTTGTCTCACATGTAACTAACAAGTCCATGTTGGAAAGTTACTGCCCAGATGAGTGTGTTGAGTACACTTGAGTTACCTTATCTGGGGGAGGCACGCAGTGGACCACGACCCAGTCTGGGTGTGTGGCGCGGGAGCAGTTGCAGTAGGTTTGTTCACAAACAGGGGTGTGGGCGGCGGCACAGGGTGCCTGCGCAAGCGCTGCGAGCACTAGCACTACAAACGCGTGGAGGCGCGACATGATGCGCGCCCGGCGCACGTCCGCGCGCTTTGAGCGGCGCCGACTAAACTAAAGTAAACTAAACTCAAACAGCAGCAGACTCAAACTGTATCCGCGCCGGCCGCGAGAGTCGTGCAAGTTGCAACCAACGTGCGGCCCGGCCGTCTGTCTTCGTACTCAACCTCATCTTGTTAGGGCTGCAATTTATCAGCACCCAAAACAATTATCGATATCAAACGATCGATTAGACCTTTTCACACCAGGCCAGGTTGCCAGCAAGGCTAAGTAGATATATCAAAAGCTGCAAATATTAGGTAGTAACTGGAACTGGGGACCAACAAGTAAAATAATCCCACCACAACAACAACAACAACAACAACGCCTTTTCCCTTACGGGGTGGCAGATGCACAATTTTGCCTACGTTAGCGGATTATTCAATCAATACTCCATTTTTGCTGGACAGATGGCTTGCCATTCGCCGCATGGTCCGCTAACCACAAGTCCAGCGAATATCAAGCTTTTGTGCATTTTGGATAAATTTTGCCTTTGCCGTTAAGTTGGTAGCAAGCAATAAATATATCCAGTGTTGCTAGCTTTAAAAAAATGTGTTACCCAAAAGTATGGGAAAATAATATCTTATCAGTGACTGAAATACCTACCCCAAATTAAATTTTGACACCATATAAAAAAAAAAAACAAAGCAATGACGGTCAGCTAGTGTGTCGTTCGCAGCTTCTCGGGAAAAACAAAAAAGAAACCCGGCTCGTTAATGACTTATTTCTATTCACAACATGATTGAAGTGCTCTAAAAAACAATAAAGCTTGGCTAAGTTAACAAAACGTTGAGGAACAATACAATTTTCATAAACAAATAGTCGTGAGCCAGCCAACCTTTTCGGATAAGTAATTTTTTTGTGATTTCTCAGATTTCATATATAAAAAAAACAAGAAATATTTTGACTTTTATCGACTTTTACTGTGTGTCTGAACCAATCGCGTATAGTGCGTTTGTTTCTGTGCGATGTTTCTGAGTTGACACACTATGAGTAGCCCTATCTTATTCGTTTATTCGTTTTTATCCATTCAGACTTCAGCAAATTATTGTACCTACTTTAGATAAATCTTCAGAAAATATTTACGATTTCCGTTTCTTGCCCACATCAACTTAGAGATAGTTTTTCCATGCTGGAAGCTCATTCATCAGTGTAGAATAATATCAACGATAATCATTACAGATGAAACGGTGGTCCTGGAAAACTACAGAAGGTTTGCAGTATGTACAATTTAATTTACAAAGACCGCGGCTAGGGCATGGCTCGTGACTTGTTAGGGTGATTCCTAGCGTTAGACTCCCCTGGTGTGTTCGCGTCTTAACCTCTCAAAAACCGAGGGTAGATGGGACCCGTAGCGATTTTGAACCTTATGTCAAGGTAATAAAATTTAAAAACTATAACGGAAAAGCGCCAGTGGTATTTAAGAGGTTAAGGAAGTTGAAGTGTAGTCCGCGTGGGCAGGTCTCAAGGTTTCAAGGGCCAGTCGGGATGAATGGATAAAGGAGTGTCCAGGGCTGGAACCAGGTAGGATCTAGCCGGTGCATGGTGGCAGGACAGAAACCTTTTAGGTTGGAAGTAGATCCCCATCGGGGGATTAGCATATCACTTTAGAAACTATGGAGACAGAAAAGCTTCTGAAGAACTTGAAACAGTATAAAGGCAGACAGTACCAAATTTCACAAGTACACAGCACACTTTAGCACGACTGAATTTCTTGAGAATATAAGCAGACTAGTATACGTCCGAAGGTCTTGGAGACCAGCTAAAAATAGGAGTTGAAGATGAAAAGAATTGAGTCGTAAAGATTAAATTTAAAATAGTTACATTCTAAAAACTAAAATAGACAAACCAAGTATCATTCACTATGAAGGTTCCATTTACAATAACTACACCTTAAAGTAAATGGAAATAACAGCATATTACACAGATTTGAGAATATTAATAAGAAAGTAGTGCGATATATTATGTACATAATTTGAAAAATATTCTACATATTTAATCAAAACATGTTTTGAAAACTATTTCTTAATTAAAAATATTACTAGTTTTAACTAAATAACTTCTAAATAGCAGTCCTGGTAGATAAAAATGGCAAAATCAATGGATTTTTTGATTAACTAGCAAATGTTTGTTCCTGGGAGCCGGGAATGGAGAAATTCCGTGAAAACCGAAATCCTACAGCCAGCTAACTCAGCAGATTACTCCAAATTACACTAAATAAAAAGGTGATTTTGAAAATGTGGATAGGTCGCACAAGAGATGTCGGTAATCGGTATTCAAGTACCTAGTCCCCCTTTACTTGGTTAATTGTACGATCTGACAAATACATACCCGCTATTTTTTTTTTATTTTTTTGTGGGGAATCGTAATCTGATTCTGGCAACCGGATATTGCTGTTGCCCAATTTTTTATTGCACTACAACCAACTTTTGACTTGGGGCTAGCCTATCGCCGCAGCTATGGAGTAATAAAGGTTGGCTCACGATGATTTCCATCACCGTTGGAACGTAGTTATAATGTACTTGAGATAAATTACGTATCTCATTGGTACATAGTCGGCACCGGGATTCGAACCTGCACCTCCGGCGTGAGAAGAAATCGTGAAACTAGTGGGTTTCACGATTTCTTCTATTATTACGGAGCACTATTTTCTTTCTTTCTAGAATCTATACACCTATCATCATTATCACCATAAGGCCTATAGCATCAATTATCTATTGTCCTCAGCTGCGTATCCACGGAGCGTCAATTCCTATCCGACTTCGTTGCTGGAGCCGAGTCTACAGCTGGCGGGCGGTTGGCGCGCTGGCTTGCACCGGCGCCGCGAGTCGAGCCGTTCCGGTGTGAGCTGCGCGCGCCGCCCGAACCGGCCCGTCCGCAGGCACGGCTGACTGTGGCCGTGATACTGAGAGACCAGTATGGAGACCCTGTTACATCCCATGCTGTCAAAATTGAGGTAGACCAATAAAATTCAAGGGTTTAAAATATAAATATAAATAAAATCAGCTTACTTGGGGCACCACACAAGCTGGCAAAATTGAGGTTCATTGTTCTCAGAATAAAAAATACATGTTTTGAAGTTAATGTCAACTTAGGCAGCGGCTCACGGTGGCGGTTTTTCTGCGTGTTATAGATGCAAACGCAGTTAGAATAGGTAGTTGAGTCGAATTCAATTTTTTTTTACAATTCCTTGTCCTTACTTAAAAACCACATAATCTGTCTGTAGCCGATTGCACGAATTCATTTATTTGCGAATATTATTTATTGTCTTAACTTATCAAATTAAATCTTTGTATCACTAAACAAAAAATATAATTGAAAAAATAAAACGAAGAGTCTTATAATGCTCCTCTCCTTTCTTAAACAAATCTGTTTGTCCTACCTGCGCCTGATGCCTGTGCAGATGAAATATAAAATTTAGTCTAGGAATAAATCAATTCGCTTGAAATTAAACAATTGTAGTGGCATAATTTTCTATATTTGTTTTCGGTTAGATGCCACGAAATGTTGATTTTCTGTGTTACGAAAAACTATAAACTATAACTGTGGGCTTATTGTACCTTGTGACCCACAGAGTAAGTAATTAAATAGAGGGAGGGCTATTTTCCATGAACAAAAGTATACTTTACATATATGACCGTTGTACTTTGTATGACTGAAACCAATATAAAACTGTTATATAAACTGTTCAAGGGGTTGTGAGGAGGTACAATATAATGAAAAAGAAAAACGATTTTTTCCTTTGTCGCTCGCGATTTCTACTGCTCACAGAGCCACCAGAAGTTAACATGTTTATCTGCACAGGTACCATAAACCCTCTTTACTGCGTCCAAAAACCGCACGTTACGACCAGCAAAATGATATACTACTTGTTAAAAACTCATTTCTTACGTGAATATTGATACATTGTGACCATAATGTATCAATATTTCGACATATTATGACATTCAAATTCCGAAAGCCGACGCCCGCCTCCGTGCCACCCCTAGTTTGTCTGTAACGTTGTTACTACTGAACAAGCTAAACAAGTGCAGAGCAATGATCAATGCCACAATGCCGGTCGAACATGCTGTTTCTGAACACATCAAAGAGAGCCTATGATATGTGTATAGACTACTAGTGTATGTGTACATAATTAGGCATTATGTATCAGTCACATAAACTACTAATATTACGTATAAATCTATCTATCTTCATAATATGTATTGTGTTCTCTACATTGCAATGAATAGTGGAAACTTGATTTAATAATGCAGACCTTCCGCCATGACACATGCTCGTGATTGTTGAGTTAAATAAAATTAGTAACATTTCATAGCCAACTAATTTTCACAATGCGCAGCTCATCATATACGTGCTAAACTGAGAACACGAATCTAACTAGGACCACTTATTATGTAATATTCCACGGTGAGCACAGTGCCATGAAAACTTTGTAAGCAAGGACTCATATTCGTTATACCTACTAACTTTTCACGCAAAAGTTAGGAAGTTGCCGGTTATCAAAATAAATCTAATGGTTATGCACTTATTAGGATTTTTATTATTTAGCGTAGGATGGAATAAAATAATACATAAATGCATAAGTACTGGCGTGTTGGCGTATGTTCTGTAAATAAATGTTTAAAAATGTTTAGTGTTTAGTATTTTTTTTCCATGATCATCTAAAAAAGTCGACGGGTATAAATAAATTTTCTCGTAACACCTAATAACTTGAAATAATATACGAATGCAATTAAAAATTGAATTGAATTCATAAAATAGCAAAAATTAATGAACTACACGCAGTTTAATAGTAACTTGCTTTCTTTGCTCTTGTTCTTAAATTAGAACGGAACCCCTCGCGTCTGAGTGCGGTATGCAATTTCCGTTTTTTTTTTTTAAATTTTGATATAACGAATTTGCTCGTATTTAGGTGGTGGTTCAGAAGCTGGAGCAGTTCGGCCTCCGCAACCGCTGCTGCATGCCCGAGGCGCAACGGGCCGCCATTCCCGACGTGCCCTACCATCCTACCGGCAGGGACAGCATGCGCTTTCAGGCCATCACGACTATGAAGGTGATATTAACTAACTAATACATCTCCTCGAATTGGTTTTCAAGGAGTTGATGCAGACTGCTGCTCAAACAAGGTGCAAATAAATTATCAATGAGAAACATCAACATCAGTGGGTAATTTAAATGTCATGACTGTAGTATAGGAAACCCAGATTATTTTGGAGGCAAAATTTGTACACTAATGAAACTTTTCTTTTAACGTAATAATATCTTAATAGTAGAAATGAGGATCTGTTGGATGTACCAAAATTCACGGGTCTGGGATATGGGCAGGGGATATTTTTTATTTTATCGAATTCTCATTTGTTATTATTTTTCGCGCTGAATCGATTGAGACCATACCCAAACTTATATGGTCGATATTGTGCGAGATATTCAAGAAAAAAGAAGATAATTCAAGTCAAAGGTAGGATTTAATCAGAAAAAACAATTGGGTAAACTTTTACACTAGATACAGTATAAATATTAACATGCTTAGTTTTTATTGTTAAAATTATTGCTAAAAAAGATGCCTTGTCTAAGCAGCCAAATAATACTATGCACTTTTCAGTTTTTATTTTTTATTTTTAACTCCATGTTCAGCCCGACGCTACGTAAAGAGTTTTTATTATTTGAGTAAAGTTCTACAAATTAGTCAACTACATATTATCAATCATATAAAGGACACTATAAAAGGAATACTTCATAAAACGGGTTATTAATTACATTTAGATCTGGACTGTTTGCGGGCCAACTATTACCGTCAGACATTGTTCCCGATGAATGCCTTCACGCTGTTAGCAGTGTGTTTCGGAACGTTATCCCGTTGGAATATCCATGTAACGGGGAGATTATCGTCAGCATAAGGAATCATGGTTTCATCTAATATTGTTGTACTGGTACTGATCAAGTGTTCATTCAATTTTCCTCACGAAACCGATTCCGTAACTAGAAAAGCAACCCCATACTTTGATATTTCCCCCACCATGCTTTGTTGTTTTCCTTGTACACTTAGCATCCAAAGCTTGGTTGGTAAGGCGTTGAACGTATCGATTTCCATCAGAATGTATCATGTTGATCTTCGTTTCGTCCGAAAACAGAACTTTTTCCATTCCTTTTTGGCAAAAGCCAATCCGAGCTTCTCTATGCCGCTTGGTAAGAAGTGGGACTTTTATGGAAACTCTTTTTTTCGACTGATCGCCTGCGGACTAGTTTTGCGGATATATTCCAATGATAATTTTGGACGAACACTTTCTTTCTTATGTCATTTGACCCTTTAAAAGGGTCAAGTTTAGCCAAGCGTACAATGATCATGTCCTCACGCGGTGTGGTGTTGCGGGGGCGACATTTTCTAGGAATATTTTCTGATGTCTTATATTGTTTAGAATGTCTCATGGCGTTAAATACTTTCTTCACGGAACACTAACAGTGATTAACGATCTTTCTATATGTCCAATGGCGATGGAAATGTAAACTAACCATTATTTTTCTGGTAGATGGGTCTTGTTTTTATTCATTGTTATCCAGAAATAAGCACAATACAACTTGATAATATTTATTTATGGCGCCAAGACCACATTATCATAGATAGATAGAATACCCTAATCTTTTTTATCTACACACGTAACATACACCCTCTTTACTGCGTCCAAAAACCGCACGTTACGATCAGCATAATGTTAAACTACTTTGTAAAAACTTATTTCTTATCTGAATATTGAACGTTATGACCATAATGTGTAAATTTTCTACATATTATGACATTCAAATTTCGAACGCCGACGCCCGCCTGCGCGCCGCCCCTACATTGTCTGTGATGTTGGTACTACAGAACAAGCTAAACTACTCAATGCCACAATGCCGGTCAAAAATGCGGTTCCTGAACACATCAAAGAGAGCTTATGATATGTGTATAGATAAACTAGTGTATGTAACTGTACATAATTAGGCATTCATACTCTCGAGTGATGAGAGTTTCACAAACCCACTCTCGAGTGTTAATGCCCTCCATTATGTAGCAGTCACATAAACTACTATTATGTGACTGATACATACATAATAATATGCTGATCGTAACGTGCGGTTTTTGTACGCAGTAAAGAGGGTTTATGATACGTGTGTAGATAAACTACTATACAATTTCAAATTCAGAACTCAGAACATGTAGCAAGTACAAGCAGGGCGTAATAATGAAGGGTTTATATAATGTTAGAAAAAAACTATATTGTAACTGGTATGAATTATCGTTTGCTTTTCATTCGGTACATTATTAGTGTGACTATTAAATACATAACCATATTCCTTTCATGTCATTAAAAAAAAAACGTAATGCAGTTTATACTGAAGATCATGGGTGTATGGTACTGTGTTTCTAATTAGCTGACCACCACTATATAGATACCGAATCTCCAGAATCGCTAATTCCTGGAATGGGACGAACGACTTGTTGCGTTGCGCATACACTTTTCAGAAAGAGAAAGGCTAGCAGAAGAGGAAGAGGCCATGAAAAGTGAATAGAAATCTGCAAAGTTTTTTTTAAGAGTAATGTAAGTTTACGTTTAGTTTAGTAAATGTGTTGTTTTTTAATTTATATACGAATATTTTTTCTGTTCTATATGTGTAGTACCACCTAGTGTGACTGGAAGTTCTCATATTTGGTATCTGATTGTTGAAATTGTTAGTAGGTACCTCGTAAAATGTATGATGAATCGTCCGTCTTGGCTGATTCACACACGCGCACGTGTGTCCACCGTCTGCCCTTGCGTTGTGACGCATAGGCGATTTTAAAAATAGCATTTAATACGAATTGGCTGTTAAATGGCTGGTTGTTGTTGGTTTTCCAACTAGGTGAATTAGGCGAACTTTCTGCCAATTCGTAATAACCGTTCCGTTCTAGCTCATTACTTAGGCAAAACTATATCTACTCCCATCGCTTAGGCTTATTCCCGAGCAAACAATTGTGGGCGAACACAGTAACAAATACGTTCTAAGCAATTATTATTATTTACAAGAGAGATAAGAGTATGACTTCCTGTAAGAGTGACGACATCTTCTGGCCTTTACTGGCCAGAAATGCGAGTTCCACATCGTAGCCGAGGAACAAAAGACGTCAATGATTTTCATCAGTCTTGAGCCTTAGAAATACTGTGGTTGTAACTCCAAAGTAAGTGTAAGTATAAGTAACAAAAAAACTAAAATTTGGACTTTTTATCCCCCAACCCTTTAATATAGGGGATGGAAGTTTGTATGCGACATCCGCAAATTTTGATGCTAGAGGTCTGAAAATTTACTCCTTGTTATAAATAATGAAATACAAATTCCAGGATTTTAAGTAAATCACCCTCCACCCTTTAAATTAGGGGATGGAAGTTTCCTAATACAAACTGAATTTCATATTAGAGATCTAAAAATCATACAAGTACTTTAGAGACTTCTTATTATAGTATATTACAAATAAGAAAATCGGTTCGGCAGCAAGTACCGTACAAGCAACTTCTCTTGAGAAGAATTCTTTTTTTATCGAATTTAAAGAATTTTCACGAAAAAGATGACGTCATAGTGGGTCCGCCATTTTGAATTTTAAAAAACTGATGAAAGATTCGAAACCAGCACCCTCAAAAACCCACATCTACCCCTCAATACTTGGAATTACATACAAAATTAACGTTGCGTGTTCAAAAAAGTCAGTTTTTTACAAATAAAAAACGAACCGCTGGACCGATTTTTTCTAGACTCCTTTCAGATCTAAGTCATGACGTGGCGTATCGATTGATATGGTCATCAAAGCGATTCGGTCCAGTAGTTATTGAGAAAACGAATTCCATAATTTTGATCACGTACATACGTACGTACACACACACACACACACACACACACACACAGACATCACTCTAAAAATGATTGCAAATGATTCTCCAGGTCTTAAAACGTAAAGAAAACACAAAATTACCTATTTCAATTTTCAGACCTATTATAATAACTTCTCAAGAGAAGTTAAAAATGCGTATTTCAGGCTTTAAAAAAACATCCCTCAACCCCTTAAAGTAGGAGATAGGGATTAGTCAACTACACCTTAGGGTTTACAGTTTGTGAAGTTAAGGCTTGTAGAGTGAGGGCGTGTAGAGATAGAAGCTTGGGTCTATATGAGATCTGATTACTCACTTTTGACAGTGCCAGCCAAATGGTCTCGTCTTGACAACATTTTACATGAAGATGTTTTAAAAAAATAATCTCAAGAATGTATAATATACCAGAATAAAACTCTTTACATACAAACAGAAATGTACTACCTATATAAAAATCCCTAACCAACAACTTTTGCTAATACTTATTAGTCCAGACAAAAAAAAAAGCTAAGTTTGCAAAAAATCGCATAGGGCTGAAAATTGGTGGAGGTCTCAAGTACACCATTATATAAGAAATATCAAAAGTCCCCATCGATCCGGCGTGTGCAAAAAAATGCACAAGGTCAAATGTCGAAATTATCACGTTTTCGCATTTTTCTCATAAATGGTAGGGTATTATCTCTAAAATAGGTCAGACAAAAGTTATAGATCATGCAATTATGTACCAAAATTGTCTCAATACTTTTTTCCCTACGGAGCACCATTCCAGAGATATCGCGATGACAAGAATTAAAAGTACAAATATGCACTCTTACACGGACGGAGGTGTTGCTCGGAAGTACGCAAGAGAGTGTCATAAGTAAATGGGTTTATGGCATGCATGTCATGAATTCTGTGTGTGAAGGTTTGGAAGATCTCGCTAATGTTATAATGGATACAATAGATCAACATGTAGATGCAAGTGGTTCACGTATGAAGAGAGATATTGAAGACATTAAAAAACTTCATGATTGGTTTTCACTACATGAACCTTTCCCTGAGGTTGACAAAATTATATCAATTGCCAGTGGTGTTGTCGGTGATGATAAAATTAATTATCATAATGCTCGTGAAGTTGGAGTTGCTTCTGTGACTAAAATACTTGGACAAACATTCAATAATATAAAATTAAAACGTGTTGACAAAGTACTCCCTCTTTTAACTATGAGTAGTACCATAAAAATTCATGATGAGAAAGTACTTGTAGACCCTGTATTATTGTTCCAACGCATGAGTGTGGCAACGCACATTTGAGGATGAACTCGAAAAATTCTTCGAGTATGAATTAGCTGCCTACCCATTATCACTCTTCGATGAAATTGGAATGCGTAAATCACAAAAATCAGCCATTTATGCTTTCAATCTGTGAACATTGCAGCTGACATCACGAATGCTACTTACATCATCGATGGCGGATATTTGTTACACCGTGTTGTGACGGATCGAGAAGAAACATTTGATGTTATTTGTGATAAATAGGTTAACTATATACATAGACATTTTGGTAGTACCGTCACTGTAGTATTTGATGGTTATACTGATTATAAGAATAATATTAAAGCTGCAGAACAACGTCGTCGGACTACCAAAACATTTATATCTTCTGACATCGTTTTTGATCGACTTATGACAGTTCCAACAATTCAACAACAATTCCTTGCAAATAATCACAATATGTCTCGTTTCATTTATATTTTATGTGAAAAATTTACAGCTGCGAACATTTCAGTAAAAGAAGCTGACAATTATGCTGATGTTCTCATCATTGAAATAGCAATAAAACAATTCAGTAGAACAAGTACAACTATCGTTGTAGGTGAAGATGTTGATTTGTTAATACTACTGACTGCACGAACTCCAACCGATAAGATTATTTACTTTTTAAAACCTGTAAAAGCTCAAGTAAAAAGAAGAATTTACTCATCGGAAAGTTTATCTGCATATCCAAAATGTCAAGCTAATATATTATTTTTAAATGCAATCACTGGCTGCGATACAACATCTGCATTTTTCAAAGGGGTAAAAAAACAATATTTAAATTGATTGAAAAACGAAATGATTTAATTGATTGCGTAGAAGTATATCTAAGATATATATAACATATATCTTTTGCAATTGTAAAAAGGGTTGTAATAAAAATTGCGGCTGTAAAAAGGTTGGATTGTTTTGTTCACTAGTGTGTACCAACGGCAACGGTCAATCGTGCTCTAACATATCCAAAACAACAGATGAGGATTTTCATGAGATCAATGAGGAGACAAATGATGCATCTCTGTTCTTAGAGCAATTTATAGATATACAGGAAGAACATGAAGAAGACAATGAAGAGGACATTATCATAGACATGGCATTTGAGGACTATCAATCAGATTAAAATTTCCACAAGATCAACAACAAACTGTTCCATTTTAATCATATTAGTTTTTTTTTATCAATAGAACACCATTAATAAAACTAAACTAACGGGGAATCCACGTTAAAAAAATGCGCCTCGTACACTACCTCATAGGTGGTGCGGAATTATGTGCATGCATTATGTAGAATATGACTTCTTCAATCCTTGTCATCGCGATATATCTGGAATGGTGATCCGTAGGGAAAAAAGTATTAAGACAATTTTTGTAGATAATTGCATGATCTGCAACTTTTGTCTGACCTATTTTAGCGATAATACCTACCATTGATGAGAAAAATGCGAAAAAGTGATATTTTCGACATTTAACCTTGTGCATTTTTTTTGCACAAGCCGGATCGGAAGGGTCTTTTGATATTTCTTATATAATGGTGTATTTGAGGTCTCCACCAATTCTCAGCTCTATGCGAATTTTTGCAAACTGAAATGTCTATTTTGACTAGATTATTATATAAAAGATGTGAAATGTACATAGGGCGCACTGTAAGTTTCCGGAACTGGCCACTTACATAAACAATATTTAAAAATTTATTGCAACATTTGAAAATATAACTCTTTGGCTGTAGAATGCAGTTTGTTTCATCTGACTGCCTTTTGTTTTTACCTTGTGGCGCCATTTAAAAAATTGTGTGTCTGCATCAACATGGATTTAACTCGGGAAAATTTTCGTAGTATGATTTTCTACGATTTTAAGTGTAATTTGACAGCTCAACAGAGCATCGCTCGGCTTGAAACAGCTTTTGGCAATGAAGCACCATGCAAGACAACTGTTTATAGCTGGTTTGCAGAATTCAAGCGTGGTCGTATCAATCTCAGTGACGAATCTCGCGATGGTCGGCCGTCCACCGCTGTGACCAACAAAAACATCGATGCTGTGCGCCGTATGATTGAAACAGACAGGCATGTGACCTACCATGAAATTCGCGCATCCTTAGAAATAGGCATGAGTCAAATACAATTAATCCTACACAAACATTTGGGTGTGAGAAAGCTGTGCTCGCGGTGGATCCCACACAACTTGACCGAGGCTCAAAAAACGGACCGCGTCACTTGGTGCAGTGCCATGCTTACCAGATTCAACGAAGGTGCGTCAAATTTGGTGTGGGACATAGTAACAGGTGACGAAACATGGATTTATTGCTACGATCCCAAAACAAAGCAGCAATCGAGCGTATGGGTCTTTCAAGATGAGCCGAAACCAACCAAAGTGGCGCGCGTGAAAAGTGCATCTAAGCGGATGATTGCTTCTTTTTTAATAAAACTGGACACGTGGCTACTGTTGCTTTAAAGAATCGTCGTACAGTGAATAGTGACTGGTACACGATCATTTGTTTGCCGGAAGTTATTGACGAACTCCGTAAAAATAACCGTAAACGCCGTATCATCCTGCACCACGACAATGCTAGTTCTCACACGGCCAGACAGACAAACGACTTTTTGAAGGCGAAAAATGTAGAACTCATGAGTCATCCTGCATACAGTCCCGATCTGGCACCTTGTGACTTTTTTCTGTTCCCAAAAATTAAGAACCAATTACGCGGTCAACGATTTTCATCACCAGAAGAGGCTGTCGAGGAGTATGAAAAACACGTTTCAGAGGTCACCACAGAGGAGTGGCACAAAAGTTTTCAAAACTGGTTTCATCGAATGAAAAAGTGCATAGACGCCAAGGGAGATTATTTTGAAAAAAAATAAATTAATTTTGTACCTTTAATAGTATTTTTTCATATTCATTCCGGAAACTTACAGTGCGCCCCACGTATCTCCAACAATCGGGTTTGAATTTATAATAAATCATTTGCACCTACGTTCATCTAGTTAGCTACTTATAAGCTACTGAGAGAACATATTTTTTGGCCTGATTTCATATTTAGAATCAGGAATATCCCGGAAATTTTTCATAATAATGGATACTGCCATTCTCCAAATATCACCCTTTATTGAAGAAAAAATCACTTCATGTTAATTTAGATCTACTGGTATTAAAAGATAGGGTTTTGTAGATAAACTCTAGGACCCTGAAATTTATCAAAATGGGGAATTTCCAAACCTTTTTTAAACGCTTTAGCCTAAAAGCAATCTTAAAGGGTTGTATAATTTGATTCAAGACTTATAGCAGCCATGAAGAAGACTAAATAAAATAATCAAGGAATTGTATAATGCAAAAAGGCTTGAATTCTTGAGGCCATTTAGAATCTATCACAAGTATCCCCTCCAATCTCATAAAAATAAGCTACTACACAAGTTTTCGTTATCCCTTCAGATGTGTAAATCAAAATGGCGTATTTTGCCATGATGTGCAGGAACCATATCATGGTCACTACAAAAAAACTACATGATGTGGGAGGCCACATTACGGTCACCCGTTACCGCGTGTTTATTTTGATGCAAAGCATCGATAAATATCCCTCTTTCCCTTTCTAACCTGCTGAAATGTGTTGCCAGTGAAACAAGACAGCTAGCAAGCGTTAATCTTAAAATTATTGAGAAAAAACCGTTGTCAAACAGTGTGCATTTTGCGGACTAGCGGGACTAGTCTCTCGCCGGCCTTTGGTGAAAACAGTCGTGTTTTGTTCGTGTTTTCTTCGTTAGTGGTATTTGTTGCGTTATAATGTAACTAATAATCAATAAAACACATATTATTTATCAAAAACCTATTATTCATTTCAATTTGTCCAAAATAAGTACTTAATTTAGCTTCCCCTATAATGATCCGAGCTGTACAATCATATTACAACAATATAGTTACTATGGTATATAATAGGACTTAGTAAAAGGTATCTTGACGAGGGTTCTATCTAAATCAATGCTCTAACTCGTTAAAAACAGGAGAAAACGCAATTTTAGTGCAGACGGGGTCCTATAAACCTCAGGGTGTGGAGAGGCCATATTATGCCCACACGCCATAAAAAAATTCGCCATTTTGGATTCCACATAAGTGGCAAAGATTGACAGTGACCATGATATGGCCTCTACACATCTGAGGGGTTATATGCAACGCGGGTTCGGGTGGTATATTATCAGAAGTAAATAAAAAAAGTGGTTGTCTGACAGAAGTATCATCATCAGACATTTCATTTTATACTCATATTTCCGGCAACTATTCTTATTTTGGCATCTTTGCGGCGACTCAAAGGAAGATACATTTATCAAGGCTTAATAAATGATACAAATAAGAACATCTTTCTCCAAAAAAAATCTAATATACCTGCTGCAAATGTATAATCTTTATAGAAACCGTAAACTTGCTATTGTGAGAACTGCGTTCTCAGCGACAACCATTATAAAGCTGATGTAAGGCTGAAAGCTAATTATAAGGCTGATATATATCCTTTATAAAGCTTAAACCCATATATTTTGTGCCCTAACCCGGTCATATCAGCGATTATATAAGTTTTATAAGTGTTAATTTTTAGGCTTTTTAAGAACAATATTTGCTGCTTACAAAGCTTTTATAAGGCTAAAAGCGAATGATACGGCTGCTATATATCCTTTATAAAGGTTAAAGCAACATAATTAGTGCCCAAATCCGTCATATAAGCGCTTTTATTTGCCTTTTATATGTGTTATATAGAGTTCTTTAGTCTATGGATCAAAGGATTTTGCGATAGATATTCGAGTATATGATCGGGTGTTACTTTCAACAGGTGTACCAAGGCTACTCGTACGAGGAGCTCCGCTTCGCGTCGGGGGTGTGGGGTGGCGCCGCCGCGGGCGCCACTGGGCTGCTCGGTAGAGTCCCGCCGGAGAGGTTAGCCGTGCGCACTCTGCCCGACGGCTCACACGTCGCAGCGTGGACACCGCGGGCGCCCGGCGACTACGAGCTGAGAGCGACGCTTGACGAATACCCTGTGCCACAGGTACTGTCCATGTCAAGCTTAATGGCCATTTTTGAATGGGAAATATTAAACTGAACATCAAAAATACTGATTTGCACAGCAAATATCAGGGCAAAATGCTGCGGTAGCTTAGGAGAAGGGTAAAAGGGGTGAGCGAAGCTAAGCCCCTTTTTATCCTTCGTGGTAGGTTGAACATGTAAGAACAACAAAAAATACTTAAAACATAAACTTAAGTACACATAAAATATTAAAAACATAAAAAATATTTTTGTTGATCCTTTTTTGAATCAGTATTTTTGATGTGCGATTAAATACTAGCCTTTTTTAATTAACCCCCGACGGCCAAAAGGGGGCTGTTAAAAGTTTGAAGTGTCTGTCCGTCTGTTTGTCTGTGTGTTTATGTATGTATGTATTCAACAGCTCAAACAGGTGAACGGATTTTAATGGGGCTTTTTTAAATGATAGTGTATTTCCCTGCGATGGTTCTTAGCTATGATTTATCAAAATTGGTTCAGTAGTTCGAAACTAATTAGCTTAACAAGGACACAAGTCAACCAAATTTTAGACTTTTTAACCCCAGACGACGAAAAATATGAGTGTTGTTATAGTTTTGAGGCGTATATCTGTCTCTGTGTGTGTATGTGTGTATATATATATGTATGTGTGTGTGTGTGTGTGTGTGTGTGTGTGTGTGTGTGTGTGTGTGTGTGTGTGTGTGTGTGTGAGGGTGTGTGTGTATGAGGGTGTGTGTGTGTGTGTGAGGATATGTCGCTTTGTGTGTCTGTTTGTGGCGCTAGCGCTCACATGGGTGGACGGATATTGGTGATGCGGTAAAAGTCAGAGATGACCAAAAAGAGGGGTCTGTAGCATAGGCGCTCAAATGGGTGGACGGATTTTGGTGATGCTGCACACAAGTCAGAAATAAAGTGACTGACTGACTGAGTGACTGAGACACAGATTGACTTCCCAAATTTAAACTTTGTAATTCTGCCAAAGCCGATTTTTCATTAGAGAAAACTATTCAATAGTGCCCATCTAATAGTTTTCTCTGATTTAGTTCACAAATTGCAACACCTTGTAATTTTTTTACGCGACTGAGAGCTACATATGTTTGACCTTTTGCAAATAATTTACTGCCTAGATATACGACAGCCTTTTCTACTGTAGTTCCTTGCAATTCAATGAGTCGGTGTTTTTTATTTTTTATTATAGTTATTAGTGTGGTAGTCGATGTCGATAGATACCAAAAAGGTACATGATAAAATAAAAGTTGAATTTTAACACCTTTTTATATAAACTAATATTCATTCTTAATGCTTTATTGCACGCAGACATTTAAAAAGTTATATTAATAGCAAATATCTGTATAAAGGCGAGCTTATCTCTAAAAAGGCATGACAGGAAAATTTAGGCATGAAGGGTACTCAGTGAACAATATCTAATATCTAATCTATCATAGAATACATATACGTAAATTAAATATCCCTAAAATATGGAAGAAAAAAAGCCTTTATACCAAACTACTAAATAAATACTAATATACTCATAAACCTGTACAATATATATACAGTATATTCATAATCTACATAATATAACTGCCATCAAGAAAGAGTGAGGAACTACTCTTTTCCCGGTTTTTGAAAGAGAAAAGAGTGGGGATATCTCTTATTATGCAAGAAAGTGCGTTCCACAGTCGGACCGCCTGCAACCTGAAGGCGTGATCATATGCCGAGGTGTTGTGCCTTGGTGTGGATAAGAGTGAGACCATGTCAGATCTCCGGTGCCGATCTTCTGAAGAGAGATGCAAGAGAAGAAGGTAGCTCGGGTAGCGCGGATTTTTCAATATATTAAAAAGATAAAAAAGAATGTGAGAGTCTCGGCGACGACAATTCGGAAGCCACCCCCAACTCTTTGCGATATTGAGAAACATGGTCGAATTTGCGCAGCCTGAGGATAAACCGAATCCCGAGATTCTGAAGTCTTTCAGGTTGGTTCAGCAGATCTTCGTTCGCGCTCGCCCAAATCACATCGTCGTAGTCGATTATCGGAAGGGGAAGGGATTATGCAAGAGTAATTTTGTTCCGCCGCGTCAAGAAGTACTGCATCCGCCTGAGGGAGTGGAAAGACGCAAAGAGCGGTTTGCTGACCTCGCTGATACATCGAGATAGAACTTCTACGGACCTAAACAATTCTAATGACGCCTTGGTAATACTTTTCACAAGTGTTGTTAATAAAAACACTACCTATCTAGTAAAAAGGCAATACTCCCATGGATGACACCAGGTCTTCTAATATGCATTCGTAACCGTGACACAATGCATAGGAAAACCAAGACATCCCCTGAAAATAAAGTTCCCTGAATTACATTATCTCCGCTATCGCAATAAGATAACAAAAAAGCTAAAAAAACACTATGATCAACAAGACATCATTAAAGCAGAAAAAAACTCAAAATGCCTTTGGGAATCCATAAGACGCATAACACAATCTGCCAAAATTCGACATCTAACTAACCAACTCTTACTATCTACTACATCTGATTTAGATTTTTGTAACTCTGTAAATAATTTTGTTGGGAATAAACTCGCAAATTCCACATAACAATGACGTCCCTCACACTGTATCTTCTTCTAGTGCCCCGTTTTCCTTTGCCCTACTAGATACAGACCCAGAAAAAGTAAACTCCATTATCCTCCCTCGAAAAGATTCTCACAGTCTCTCGCACATATCTTAAGTCACATCTTTAACCTATGTCTTCAAAAAGGAATATTTCATACAAAATTTTAAAAAGCTGTTATCCATCATATTTTTAAGGGAGGTGATGGGAACTCTGTAAATAAGTGAAGGTCTATAGCTGTTCTAAAGTCACGGTCTAGAATTCTCGAAAGAACGGTAAATACGCGTCTTGTAGCTTATTTTGAAAAACATGAAATCCTTTCAAAAAATCATAATGGTTTTAGGAAAAACATCTTCACCGCAGATGCTGTCCAAACTCTTCTCAACAATATCGTTAATAATCAAATAATCGCAAAAAAGTTGTCACAATATTTTTGGACTTAGCTAAGGCTTTTGATACTGTTCCCACTCCTACCATACTACTCAAACTAGAATCCATAGGTGTGAGCGGCATAAAACTAGACCTCTTTCATTCATACCTTAAAAACAGGTCTCAGGTGGTTAAAATTTATTATTTATTCAGCTACGAAGCACAAATTACTTACGGCGTCCCTCAAGGCCGTAATTTGGGCCCAATGTCATTTCTTGTATTCATAAATGACCTCTGTAACTTGTCTATTAATGATGCCAGCATTATTTATATATATTATAGATCAGCATTTAATTTTTATAGCGCACATTCATCAGCTGACCGGGAGAATGCGAATTTTCCCCTTATAGGTTTTGAATTTTATTACCATGACATGAGGTTCAAACTCGCAATGCCTCAAAAAATATTTGAAGGAATCATTGTTCCTCACTGGTTACTCCGACTTTATGATAATATCTTCCATCTCTTTTCTATTCGTATATCATTTGATTGGTGGTAGGTGTTCATTTTCTAGTTGGTAAACCGGTTTTTTGAAATATTTTTGGCTGAATGTCACAATTTTCCAGTAAGTAATTTTAGAAAATTACATTCCAAAGCACAGGAACTAGCTAGAGCTAGTTCCTGTGCTTGGGAATGGATTATCGGATAATTGGACAAAGAGGCAACCGATACCTTTTTATATACACCTGTACAAATGCAAGCTATAACGTCAGCAAGATCGAAATCTGTAAACAGGGTCGATGCGGACTTGCGCAGCACTATGACATAGGTGACGCAGGGCCTTTGTGGGTGTGCGGGTGGTGAGCGATACCTCACCCCCTCCGAGATTTCCTCTTTTCCCTCTGCAATGTGATCTAAACCGAAAACTATGGTTTAGCCGACAACTAGTAATTTGTGACTAAATTGTGGCACAGGGCCACCGACAGGCAGACCGCTCTGTGTAAAAATCAAATCGCATCAAATGTGTCATGTATGTATACTAGATCGAGCAGGCTTATAATCGGTGTGGTGGCACACTTACATTACAACCTGTATAGTCTGATCTAAAATTACTATGTATTCGTAGCGCCACTTAAATAGCTGCTTACCTAAGACTTAAACTTAACCAAACCTGCATTCCAGGTTCTTTCCATCGAGGTGGCAGAATCGTTGTTAGACGAGGCCACCTCCTGCAGCAGTCAGCCGCCGCAGCCGCTGCGGCCGGCGCGGCTGCGGCGCTTCGAGGCGCGGCACACGGCCGGGCTGCGCGTGCGTGCCTCGCCCAGCCTGCAGGCCGAGGAGCTGGGCACGGTGCCGAGGGGTGCCAACATCGGCTTTGTTGAGGAGGTGCGTGATATGGATTGTTCGTTTATGACTTAACCGTAACGATATCAACCAATTCATCCACAGCTACGGTCCGATTGAAGCGGACAGAATTAATTTTAGTCTTATGTCTATTTTATCTGGGGTAAGAATGAGCGTGCCAGTCCATCTCGGCCGCTGGACATGTCAATATTGAAGCCCATTAGACCCAATGAGTACTGCGATTGGTCTTCGGGTTATCTTACCCTTCAGCGTTAATGTGCTGCAATTTTATCATTAAAGTAATCTTAGAATCTCAGCTCGGCTTGTACCAGACTTTTGATAGTCGCTAAATTCAGTTTTGTTTAACCTCTTGATTATCACCGGCGTTAGCTAACGCCACTTTTCCGTTATAGGTTTTAAATTTTATTACCATAGCATAAGGTTCGCAACTCGTCCCAACTACCCTCGGTTTTTGAGAGGTTAAGTAAACTGTATTTAGCGGCTGTAAAAAGTCTGGTGCAAGTCGATCTAAGACTTTGTATAGTGTACAATTTTCGCTCTTGCAGTTTTACATGTTTTGTCTGTTGCAGGCGGTGAACAAGGACGGCACGTGGTTGCGTCTCTCCGCGGACTCGATGGAGGCATACACCGACAGCAGCGCCGCCGTCGCATGGTGCTTGCAGTACCACCGCCAGTTGGAACGCGCGCTGCTTCTGCCGCTACCTACCGCCACGTCGCCGCAGGTAAATTAAATTTTATTTTTTATTTAATTTTGTTAGGAAAGCTTACAGCTTAAGTACAGGTGACAACGGATAGATATACAACTAAGTAGGACTAAACCAATTAGAAGTTTTCGCCTTTGCTTGAGAAAAAATAAATACATAGTCTTACATAGTTTTGATAGGTGCAATTAAATACCTGTTAGAGTGCACTTTTAAAACATAAATAAAGGTAAGTTAATAGAAAAGTATAACAGCTTAATAAGTATGGTTAGTGAAGTATAGTGTCTGTGTATAATATATGAATAAATGGTATAAAGTCGATTTCGATAGCATCTCACAATAATGTAAACAAAAATGTCAGTTGACAGTTGTCTATGATTGAGTGAGATTTGAGTGTTGTACCTACACTGATGTCAAAGGCATTGATCAAAGAGATATAGTTCGCTGTCGATTTTCGATCGTTATTTTCTATAAGTAGTACAAAACCAAGGAGTGGGGCGCGTAGTTTCAGCTTAGACGAGCTCTAGCATCATACTAAAAAACTTAGTTAAATTGTCGATGCCACACATATACACACATACACTCTCACACACCCTCATACACCATTCAATCAGCAGTTCACCATATCGTCAGACCAGTTTGAACTAAGTTTATTACTTTACTCACTTTATTATTCCTATAGATAGGTTCTTATATGTCTATTTTATCTTTCTATTGTTTCGTAATCGGCATTTCAAATTTTCTTTTCCTTATTAATTAATATTGTGTTTTAATTGCTGTGAAACATGAATAAATAAATAAATAAATAAATAAATAAATAAATAAATATAGATTTACCCATTTCCTTTAAGTTCTTCATTATTCTTTTCATAGTTGCAAATCAATCAATCAAACCAATTGATCGATCGAATCGGATCGATCCAAAAGAATGAACCACACTAACTTTCCAAAGACAATAAGATTTTGATGCGCTTTGATGAGTAAAAAAATAATATGACTTTTTACAAACTATTGAAATATTCGTCGTCCGATAATTTTGCAATAAAATACCTATCTTAGGGGAGTTACTTGGTGTCGAAATGATGTAAGAACAATAAATGATTCCTTGGTATGTGAATGTGTTCAGGATTGATATTCAAATGTAACTAGTTACGGCGTAATCGTGTGTAAATTGGCTTGTTTACATTATTGTAAATGCTAACGAAATCGACTGTAAGTACATAAGTATGATTTTATTTATTGCTTCGAAATGTGTCTTTCTCCAAAGAATTGTTTATTTATGGTGGTACGGAAAATAGATGCTTTTTCGTGGTAGATGTCACAATAGTCAGTATACTTGTCATTATATAATTTGCAACCTCTGGGTAAGTATGCATTTTGCCTATAGTTAGGTGTTTGTCTGTGGGATCCTATCAAAAGCACCACCAAATTCCCTAGAATTTGAGATAATTTCTTCTCGTTGATCTAGTGCCAGAGACTTGCAGGTGTAGTTTACTGAGAGTTTACTGAGCACCATTGACGTTCCTGATAAGGAACGTCAATGGTGCCCATTGCTATGGTCGACAGGAACGTTAGATCAGCTGCCTCTCTACGCAGAGTGAGTGGTAGTAATTGTTGTTTTTTCCAATTTTCTTCAGTTACTTACTTAGTTACTATGATATTATATCTGTAATTTAAGCACGTCAGGAACATTTTTTGAATGCTTTCAATTTGGTTTTTGTATACTTCATACCTATGGCCTAAGTCGGATTTACTGTCGTGGGTAAAGTTGGTAATGGGAGTGCTGTTGTATAGAATCAAAAAATTCGTCAAAAGCACCACAGATGTCCTCGCCAGTGTCATGTGTTTGGTTTCCATGTGTCATGGATTGAGGATATGCATTGTTAATTTTCTTCTCCTTCATGTAAGCCCAGAAGGCTCGATGGTTATTTTTAAAAGAATCTTCGACAGCTCTTATTTAGTTAGTGTAGCATTCTGATTCAATTCGCTTGCAGCGATCCCTAAGTAATATAAAGTGTGATGGTCAGCTATGTTCCCATATATTTCGAACTTTTTGTGATGTTTGTATTATTCTTGTAGTATCTTTTTAAAGGCTGGAGAGTACCAAGGAGGGTTTTTGCCTTTCTTTAATTGTTTGTGAGGTATGTATTCGTTTCTTAACAAAATCAGAGTTCTGTTGAAGAGGTTTACGGCGTCATCTTCCTCATCAGTACCTGTTGAGAGTAAGTACCTGTCCCAGTTAAGTTCGTCCAGTTCTGCGCAAATGGAATCGTGGTCACCGTGGTTCTAGAGGCATTTCTGTCGACACTTGGGTGTTATAGTTTTTAATTTGATAAAGTGTGGCGTGATGGTGAGTGGTGGGTGAATTTCATCTACTTTACTCAGGGGCCCGAGACATTTTGATACGTTGACGGTGTCATTGGAAAGAACAAGGTCTAGGATTTTATTTTGATAGTTTACGATTGAATTAAACTGTTTTAGGTCGCACAGAGTCATTAAGTCGATGAGTTCACTGTGAACAATGAAGCCGGAGTGAATGGGAATTAGATTCGTGTCATCAATATCTGGCACCCAGCCAATGTTGCTCACATTAAAGTCACATTTTAGAAGTATTTTATCATCCGGGTTTTCATCGTATCTGCAGTTTTAACACTGCAGATACTTTTGCGGCGTGATTTAATAGCCCATTGCAAAATGAAAGGCCGTTGTTTTCAGAACAGAGGTATAGACAGTAGATGTGGAGCCTAGTCTTATTACTAGTTAAGGTAGATTTAAATGTGATACTTACCCAAAGGTCCTCCGCGCTTGAGCACCATTCTCTTCTTTCGACGACTTTGAGTTCGGACCGGACAGCGACGAGAATACCGCCACTGAGTAGTCGCTGCTGAATAATTTGGCTTTGATTACACTATCCAGTAGCCACGTCTCAGATAACACTATCACCTGGTGGTTAGAATTTAGGTCTATGTTACGTCTGAATTATGTAGTTTTTGAGCACAATCCTCTAACATTTTGATAGTAAATGTTAAGCATGTATGCCTAACATAACGGTACCACTAAAGAGTACCTATATAAGTATAATAGGTAAATTGTGAGTAAGACTTTAGTTATTCTGCAAAGGTTGTTTATTGTTAGAGGATCGCATTTAAATTGAGTAGGCTTTATGACGTAATGAGACGGCGTGAAGCTGTGTGGCATTCTATTTCGTATTGTAGGTATGGCCTAATGGCCATGATAACATAATTGTTATCATCATAGGTAATAATTAGCGGTTGGTTATGAATAGCATGGGTAAAGCATAGTAAATATAGGCTTTTATGTTTATGAATATGGACATATAAGTTTGGGCCGTAAAAATTGTTTGTGTTATGCAAGTAATCTGAATGAGTTTGGCTGGAGGTAATTGCTTAGCAAAATAGATGGGTGATACAGCGGCCAGTAGCGATAAAAAAAATATCTTCCGCATCTTTCGTCCCCCGTCGCCCGCAGACCATGGGAGCGCTTGATACCTACGAATTTGACTAGCTATAGAATGCCCTAGATATGACGAAATAGAAATCTGCACTTAGAGCTCTATATAATATAATACCACAGATACTATAATAACAATACTGAGGGGTAATAAGATGGGATGATGTCAAATATTTAACATTGGTATACGACATCACGTTTGGTTCTGTTTCAGTCTGAATACTCGGGGTCGTGGATGGGGTACAGCGAGGCCCAGGGCGACATGAATGTGTGGTCGCAGCCGGAGGAAGACATTCCGCAGAATGGTTTGTACTGTACAAATTAATTATAGGAATTATTATAACCGCTATTGCATTTATCTCTTTGATTCTGCTCAGGCATCTTGAATTAATATTTAAATATGTACAGTGCTAACTCATAAGTAATATTTTTACTTTCAGAGTTTAACTTTTCCGATGAAAAACGGATGCAATATTATCGTCAAATTCACGATACCAACAAGGTAAATTTCCCTGTCCGTATGTCTTAGGTGCTATTTTGAAGAATGTTACCTGGGACATGTAACATAAAACTTAACAGGCGTCAAATTTCTTGGCGCCGGAGCGCTGCCTGCAGGGGGTAGCGACTCATGGGAACAAGAGAGATGCATGCGTGGGCAAGAGAGAGATGCAATATTTCGCTCGGACGCTAAGACTTGGCGTCAGGTATACAATTGTACAAAATTGTTAAGACGCTGGCGGACAGCCGATCAAGTGCAATATGAGGCGAACGCCAATGTTCATTAGACATATCGCTATCTCTCCTGACGCGTGCGGGCACACAGTCGGACGGATTTCGAAATTGCGGACTTACGTTTTTTTGTTAAATATCAAAATTTTATTTATGGTAATCGATAGTCCTAATTAATTCAATCATATGTTCTCAGAGCAGTTTTTGTTGTAAATGTTGTAGTTTTAGGGAAAAAAAATATATAAAAATAATGTATGGAGCGATATCTAATTTGCAAGCTGGTTTTTTATAGGATTAATCTACGGGTGTTTGTGTACAACACCACTTATATAACATGGCCCCGGACTTCCCGGTTTTGATAAACCAAGCTGAACTAAGGTACTTTTGGCAAAATAACCCACTACACTGATAGAGTTGAATTTACTCTATAATTATTAATAAATTAAGCAAATGCATTTATACTTATTCTTTTTAGTTGTTTCTTCATGGCTGAGGATTGACATATACATAGACATAGACATAATTTATTAATAATATTCCTTACATCTGATCGTGACTGTCATGGTTGTTGTCATGGCTCGACCAAGGATCTCCGTTTTGTTCTGTCCTGGGCTCCGTGTATTGCCTCGTGTAGACCAAACTGTAGGTATTGCTGCGTGTGACAACACCAGGGTGCAGGTGGTATTCCCCTTGATCTTGCACCTTCTATTTTCATACACGTTCCATATACGTGCTAAATATCAAAGGAAGTCCAGCATTCGGATTGTCCAGGATTCAGTACCAGAAATATGGACCATTATTGCAAAATACATTTAAATTTTATGATTATTTTTATCAAACTCGTACTGCCGATTGAGCCTTGTAAACAATGATATATTATCTGTGATTTCGGTCATACTGTACAAAGTGAAATAGATAACGTGATGTCTAGATGTACGTGTCCTCAGTTGGTCTCAGGGCACGGCAAATTCTGCCCAAACATTTCTAAAATAAATAAGACACTACTATTGTCTGACTATATAATAGTATGTATTCAGTCATATTTTTTGCCTTTTTAACCAACCTGGTATTTACTCTAAATAGTTGATCTTGTACAGTAAATTATTAAATTATTTTAAGCCTAGACAGAGGATCCCGTTATGGCCTTTATAAATAATGTCAAGTGCTCACTAACAGTGGTAGGTATCGTTCTTTGCCATTCTCAAATATTTGCGATCGATACAAAACATGTTGTGAATAATATCGCTTATTAATTAGCTTTTAAAAGAGAAGCTTAAATAATTTTCGAATAGTTTAAATTTTTGTGAACGTCTAAAAGGGGAGCTTGGCTTGCAGTTGAATTAAGAAAACACTGTGATTTTCTCACAATTTTAGCGGAAGCATACTTCTAATATGAAACGTAGATGTTGGTAATCATTTTTTCAATCATTTTCCTGAAATACAGGCCCAGTTTCTTCACTACCGAAGGAGAACAAGTTGATGTTATTGATGCTGAGCCATCTGACAATATAGAAATATACCTCCCAGTGTAGATGAAGCTTCCACTTCCTTTACTCCGAGGAAACTATTCGAAAAACTGAAATCAAGACAAAAAAAAGACGTATTCAAACAAATAATTCCTTCGCCAGAAGAACTGTTAAGGTCTACAGTAAAAACTTTAAAGGACAATAGTAATGAAGACTTAAGCAGAATTTTGGACCCTATTAAACACCCTGAAGATATCCATAAGGTTTAGTCCAGATTAAATGAAAAAATGCATAATAAGCTGAAATGGCACAGTGTCACTTAAACTTTTAAAGTGGCAATGCATGAGTCTAATAGAACATTTTGGTCTGTTTCCTTCATATTTCAAAGTTGAACATGCAAAACTGGATTGTTATCCCTCAAAAGAACGTCTGTTACTGATGAAGGAGTGAAGATAAAATTGCGAGCTTTGCTTAATTAACTGTGTCCAGACTCATAAAAGCAAATAATTTAAAACTGAATACAAAAGCTAATGTAAAACTTGTAAGCAAATCGGGCTATGATGAGCTGATTTGGTTGACTCAAGTATCTTTATGATTAGTTTGGTTCCATTAAGGATTCTTACGGATGATGAGTGTCATCTACATTTTACTGTCGATCTATTGGGTTCAAATTCACGAAAGAAACTAAAGAGTTAGCAGAAAGAGAGAGAAAAGTAGTTGAAGACCAAACTAAAGTCCTGCAGCCCACAAAAGTAGGAGACGTATCTATAAATCACGATTTGCTCTTGACGTTGATAGATGGATTTTTTTTCCTTATATTTCTGACCCTTTACCTGCTTCTTGCGATATCTGAAAAGCAAAGCCCTCAGAAATGAACAAACTAAATGCGATTTACTGAAGACCAGTAGATAATGAAATGTATAAGTACGGACTTTCATCTCTACATGACTGGATCAGATGGATGGAAAGTTTACTTCACTTAGGCATTATTAATAATACTGCACGTATAATTCTTAATAAGAAGTCACGAATATGATGTCAAATGTCAATAACAAAAATTTCAGCTTATAGGTTAAAATTCAATCAATGGACTGTAAGAAAAGAAAATAAAAATATTTTAATGACTCGTAAGAGGGAAACTCAATAATCGTTCGAAATTAATGCATTTTGCAGATTTACATTGTTAAACAGGACACTGGTACCACAAATGATGGCAACACGGATAGAAAGTTTTTCGAAACAGCAGCCTTTTTTGTAAATCTATACCTGTAGTAGAATATGCCTGCTAGCGTCCATAAGGTACATAGCTACATGGATCAGATATAATTGAACTTTTTGGGTTAATGCCCATCTAAAAACCTTCTAAAGAAGCTTCAGAAGCGAGAAACAAAGAGTTTTGAAAATACGGAGGTCATTCCAGAAAAGTAAGCAGATATGCGTCAAATAAGGACATACTGAATAATCTCCTTTTGTCTTCCGACCATGTGGATTATATATGTGGTGTTATACACAAATACCCGTAGATTTAGCCTAAAAAACCAGCTTCAGCACTTTTAAAACTTGGTACATATAGAGCAAATTAGATATCGCTCCATACATTATTTTTATTTAATAATTTTTTCTCGCAAATTTTAACATTTACGTCAAAAAGTGCTCTGAGATCATATGATTGCCTTAATTAGGACTATCTATTGCCATTAATGAAATAATGATGTTTAAAAAAACACAAACACGTAAGTTCACATTTTCGAAATCCCCCCCGTTGGGGACAGAGACAGATGGATAGCTGTACAAAAATAAAGATAAATTTGGTTGTGTTCCGTGAATACCGAAAATGATGAATGAAACTTGATTATATTATAAATTTCTTTGTGACATTGTGCAACTTGAAAATATAATAATAAATAATGTTGGAACGGGAACCTAGGTAAATACTGTATTAATACGAATAACAGCATATATGTACACGTTGACATATTCTCGAATTTAAAATTATTATGATAATTAAGTTTTTGTGGAAATTTCATTGTTAGCCGCCATTATTAGAGCATTTGTTTATTTAGACTTGCTTGTTGACCATGAGTGTCTGCAGGGATTTGTGAACGTATAAAAGTAATTTGAACATTTTTGCTCGATATAAAAGTCCCTCGAAGTTATCACAAAGCTGTTTTTGACATTTTTTTATTGACAATGTCGCACCGGATTTGTATTTATGTATGTACTATTTATTTTATTGTTATAAAAAGAATAAAGTTATGTTGCTCTACTCTTTCTCTATAGATCGCTGAAGAGCCTTTTTTAACATTTGAATCCTATTTGCTAATCCTATTTTGCTCTAAAAGAAAGCTGAAGGAGGAAATCTAAGTTTCGCTGTTTTTGTGCCTAACCTTAAGTTGTTAACACAGTTAACAATCACATTTATTACAAATTAATTTATAATAATTGTGATTGGTCACTTTCTTGTCAACGGGAAATAGTAATTGTGTTATAGGTCCAATGTGTTCCTAAAATGGATGTTATTTCGTGTGCAGTGTGCGCTATCCGACGACGCGCCAACTCCCGTAAATTTTGGTCCGGAGCCGAGCAAAAGAGGCAGGCACAGTCGCGACGACTCGCCGAACCAGTCGCCCAGGTGAATATTACTACACTCCATCTTCACCATGGACAAAAAATTGTCTGCAAAAAAGTGGAGGGGGTAAAATGACAAAACGAAAATGCACACCGCAATAAGTCGGTTGCTGGCTCAATGGCACACACAACATGTCGTCGGACTATCTGGTAGGTGACTAGGTGACTTATATTTGACAAACTTTTACATAATATACTCAACTTACGGAGCAGTCGTGGTGACGTCATGGAGCCTATTGCATAAAAACACATGGTTAATTCCATGTATGGACGGCTGCCCCAGCGATGTATAGGCATTGCACCTAGCGACACACAATTCTGAATGGCAAAATATCAGTATTTCATGTTTCAAAAGTTTCAGGAGCATATCAGAATTGCACATATCTGAAAATAAAATATAGTAAAAGTACTGTGCGAAAAGTTGTTAACCATGGACGAACAGAGTCGTTAAATAACAGATTATGTAAAAAAAGAGTACGCAAAAGTAAAAACAATAAAACTCTTCAATATTACGGTAGTGGCCATATAATTACAGACACTGAATGCATATTTAAATAACTAAGCTATTCCTCTCTATATTTTATATCAAACTTATTGGAACTTGCTACACAATTTAAAAATATTTGTGTCAGTATTGTGTAATGTTAAAACAAAATATTATCAACTAAACTTCTCTGTTCCTTATATTTTATTCGGTTTATCCTAACTTAAAGACACTCCATTTGCTTAGAAGAAAGAAATAATATATTGTTATTAATTTATTATCGAAATTATCTGTATTCCACAAAATTCCTAACATATTTATATAACATATCAATATTTGGTCGCATGTCCTTTGGCAGAAATGACAGCACGAAATCTCTTGGACATGGAAGCGATAAATTTTGTACAAGCTTCGACCTGAATTTGCTCCCATGCTTCTGTAAAAACGGTGTAAAGTTAATCGACGTTTGATGTCCGCTTAGTCGCCACTGTCTTCTTGACGTACTACAATTTTTCTATTGGATTTCAATCCGGATTGTACGGGGGCCAATCCAAAACTGTCACGGACTTTAAGCCTTAAGATTTAAGGTTAAGTGTGTGCATTATCCTGTTGGAAAGACCAAATGACCGGTAAATTGTACTCGGCATAGGGCACCGCGGCTTGTTCTAATAAATTCTTGTACTGGAATTTATCCATGTTGCCTACTATTTTGTTGTCAGGTCCTGAAAAACACTATGTTTGACTACTTTCTTGGTATACTTTGATCCATTTCTTTGTTCGGGGGACGTCTAACATATTGTTTTCCGTCAGAATTAATTAATCATACCAATTTTTGTTTCATCAGAAAAAAGCACATGTTTTCAGTGTCGTTCAGTCCAGTTTTCATATTTTTTAGCAAACTCTAATCTTGCAAAAAAATGTTAAATTTTGCTTTTTCTAAAGTGGCACCTAGAGGCTCTTTCGTACAGGTTTGCCTCACATAGTCTCCGTCTAATTGTTCTTGCAGACACACCCTTCCACCCTCCTGCACCAAACAACTCCGAACATATCATATCTGATCCCTTGAACGGATCTTTTTTTGCCTACAATAGCATCAATTCTTCCCCCAGAGAAGTTTTCCCCAGATTGATTGGTTAAAAACGTAATAATTTTAATGAAAAAAAAAAAAAAGATAATATCAACGTTTGATGAAAATATGCGGCAAAAGTAAGAAAAACAGAATATAGTTTTCTTTTCTGCCTTCTTTAATTACCGGAAGCTACAAGTGCGTTAATAGTTATTTGTGTCACAAGGGAGCAAAATACATTGAACCCGTGAAGCGGTACATTGAACCCGTGAAGCGAAGGCTTCTACGATAGAATCCTGAGCGTAGCGAGGGATTCTAAGTTAGAATCCTGAGCGTAACGAAGGTTTCAAGCGTTAACGCTCAAGACGAAAATAATTTTGCTCCTGAGTGACACATACAATTTTTCACACCGACTATGAGGAAAATTGAAATATAATGCTCTAAAAATAATGAAATAACTATACTTACTTTGAATTATACTTTCAACACTTTTACAGTAATCGAACAACGAAATCTTTTTTTTTATAATGGCGGATTGTGAAGGATTAGGGGAAAGTCACCACAGATAAAATATTCCTGTGCTACTTTTACCGATGTGTAAAAATAATCGAATCGATTATGGTATCGGATATCAATATTCATTATATCACAATAACTTTTGATTTCAGTAAAACACATAATATAATGTGTTTTTTTTAAAATATAACGAAATATTCATAAATTATCATATAACGTTGTTAAAGTTGAAACTTGAAACGTGTTCGTTTTTAATCGATTACGTTTTAATTACAATCGATTATTTCATTAAGATCTGTGTTCTATTGGCACATTGCATAAATGCTACATGCCGATGAATAAATTAAAAGAGTAGCTTAAACAGAAAAGTAGCATTATGCTCCCTCACATCGTGGAGCAAAACTTACTTTTCCGAATGAAAGGTGTGAAAAAAAGTTTTTGTTACGTTCCCACAGTTAGCTAAACTACTAACGAATACAACCATTTTTTGTCCGACATTTTAAGAATACAACGTCGTATATGGTTTTATAACAATTAAACTAGATTAAAAACCTATTTAAGCTAATGGTACTACCATAATTATGTTTTTAATGGTCAATAAGGGGGTATCTTTAATTATTTCAGCACCACTGTATGTACCTAGACGAACTTCAAGGTGTTTTGATGAACTTAAATATCCGATTTTACATTTTACAATTTACAAGCCCTAATGACATCGTGATTGTATATTAGACATAGACCGTGTTACTACAAAAAAATACACATATTTTAACCTCAAAACAAACGTCAAATCCTATATTTTTTGTTTTTAAACAATTGTTGAACAGGAGATTATTTTTTTGTGGTAACACCCAGAGAGTCTCTATGATATTTTGAACGTCCAATCTTATCTGAGTCTGACTAACGTTATACTGACGTTTCTGTTTACAAACGTCCGGGAAAAAATAAAGCAAACAACTATTAATTATTTAATTATTTCATATAAGTTCTACAAATTAATTATATTTAAATGTTATTGGCTAGTGAGAACTTTATACATTGCTGAGGTAGTTGTTTAGTCATCTACTTTCCAGATTGTCCACATCGATAAAATTCCCCAGACGACTGCAGCTACGCAGCAACGGGAACGGTGGCGGCGACGAGTGGTGGACGCCGGAGAAGCATCGTGGCAGCGACAACGAAGGCGACGCCAACCAGGACCGTGCCAACGACGACGTACGTACTACATACTTACATAAAATAATGACTATTACCCACTATTATTTTTTATTACTGGCAATACTGACCGGAAATAGACGATAAACGTACCTTCTCTCTGGTATTCACACTTGATAGGTCGACTGACTGAGTAAATATACAAAAATATATAAAAACGGTAATGTGGCTAGCCGCAATGACAATTTGGCTTTTTGTAGCCTTTTTTTAAATCGCTATTGTTAAAAGTCGCCTGTATAACACAGTGAAGTTGTTGTACACAGTAACATTTTGAACTTCTAACCCCTAAACTAGGTTAAGAACTTGTATCTTAGGGATTGTAGGTCCTCCGATCGAAATTACATAAAGAAACAACCATAACTGTATAACTAGGTAGCTGAGTAACAAAATAATGTAATATAGGTAATTATAAACAAGATTAATTAATTTCGCTAACTTACTTTAACATAGTTACTTCTTAAAGATCAAAAACAATTCTTAGGTACATATTTTTACAATTTGTCTTAAATTGTATGAAAACTAACTGTCCAAAAATAATTCAGCTCTCTTGAGACTTACCATATTTGGTGAAAGATAGTTCCCATCGATACGGACAACTTTGCCCAAGAAACATAGTCGCAAATGAAAAAAAAACGTGCCTCAGTGCATTGACCCGATCAGAGCTGATTACAAGTTACTACGGGAGACCCACATATTATTTTCGTTTGCCACCATATATATGTTTCTTGGGGAAAGTTGTTCTTAATTATGGTTACTATCATTCCCCAAAATATGGTCAGCTAATTAAATGTCAACCTGTATGAAAAGGAACACAGAGCCCCAATCCGCGTCTTGCAAAGGCAGTGAGGCAAAGATCTGAGCTACTTTAGTTTTCACTTTTCCATACAAAACAGCTGATCGCCCGACCCAAACTTTATGAGGAAGTAAAAATTAAAGTTGCTTAGATCAAATCGGTTTCACAATAAAAGTTGCTCAGAATGATGTCCCTAACAACCCATTTAAATATGTCTACACTTTTCTGTTATACCCTGTATATGGCTGTCTACAGCGATATAAATCCCCTACTGAAGAATCTCCACGCTGAACAGACGTCACGAAAGCACATCTCGGCGTCCTTGTCTCATTCCTTCTACAGGTGTTGCAGGCTGAGCCGCTGGATAGCCGTCTCGCGCAGACCGGTACGCAGACATCACCCGACAGCAGTCACGACGAGGCTACCCCCAAGGTAAGCCCACATCTATATTAGTTCCACTATATCTCAATTTAGGATTTAAAGAGCGATTCAAAATTATTATTTTTAGTTGGAAGGGAAAAAATGGAATTACCCATGCCCAGGATATCCCTCCCTGCTATGTCCGGGTCCCTACACATTGAGCGGGCATTGCTCGTATAGTATAAAGACTAAAACAACCCCTTTGTTGTATTGTATGACAGTTATCGATACTCGATATAACTGTGAGCCAAATCGATAAAACTGTAAGCCAGTAGCGACACAACATTCGATATGGTGTGAACTATGAAACATATAACAGGCGGATTTTGTATTGCAGACTACCCTCTCAAACACCGAGGGTAGTTGGGACGGGTCGCGATTTCGAACCTTATGCCATAGTAATAACATTTAAAACCTATAATGGAAAAGTGGCGATATCTAACGCCGGTGGTATTCAAGAGGTTAAAGCGAAACATTTAAGCAGCGCCCCGCCCGGAATAATTATTCCGGGCAGGGCGCTGCTTATTATACTTCATGCTAATTAAATACAAGAATTTAGTTTAATGTAAAAAAAAAACATTCTGGTGTAAACCAAAAATGAAATAAAATAGCGCATCCCATTAATGTCCCCCCCCCGGGGGTACAGGACTTTATCCGGATACGAGTAACATTAAGCTATATTCCACCACGTTGGGTTAGTTCGGGGGTATCGGGGTAGTAGCCAACATGACTGAACCCAAAAACGAAATAATACAAATTCTAACTCAACAACCACACAACAGGGTCGCGTCAGCCCCATCAGCTTCGCTCGCGAGTGTATGGAGCGGCGCACGCGCGCTCTAAAGCGCGGCGCTTCGCCCCCTCCGCCACTCCCCGCGCGGTCACTCCCGCACCCCTCCCCGCTGCGCCCGCTGCCGCGAGCGAGCGCCCTCAGTCCTGGGCAGGCGGAGTGTCTAAGAGCTGTGTTTGCAGCGCTGCTGTGGCACGAAGGTCAGTAATAGACCGTCTTAAAAATGGCTCATCTCCTTCTCGGTCTAAAAATTGTTGCCGAAAACATATCACCTCGTCTTCGCTTTGTACCCCCTTTCGTAAAATCCAGGAGCCTAAACCTACAAGAATACATCGGGTTTTAAACACAATGGAGGCAACATATAAGGCACTGTGATCCGGGTAGATGTTTTGGGTGAGGAGATATTGTCCTTTTGCTCGGAACAACAAATTACTTGTGCGGACATAGACACATATTAGCAAAGCGTTATTATTTAGACAGAAGGTCATTCGTAGCTTCGAACAGATTAAGCAATACTGTAATGACTCTGATATCAACTTAGAAAATGCTACCTATAAGACTGTCTCTACTGACTGTGATATCTTTATATGTTCACAACAATTATATTTAATTGTTTAGTTGTATTTGAAAATAACTTAAATTTTACAAAATGCGACAATCTCATCGTCTGTATCCCAGGGTGGTCCTAAAAAAGGGCTAGGCTAGGCTAGGGCGGGTGCTGGGGTGGAACTATCATGTGTAGAGCAGTTATCAAAACGCAAGATTCTGGTACCAAATTTGGATATTTTGCGGTAGGCCTAGGATGGAGGATATCTATGAAAATGTATGTTTTACACGCAAGGTATTTAAAAATAAATTAAAGTGGTGTCAGGAAATGAAGAAAATATAAAGATGGATATACTAGCTGTTAGTAGACGATCTAAAAAAAATCCTAAATTTTGGAATGCCACAAAGAAACTAAACTATAAGACTAGTGTACCTTTAAGTGTAGAATAATGTCAAGATCCTAAAGGCATTGCGGAACTTATTGCTCGACATTTCAAAGTGGAGCCATCGCCGGCCGCCAGCACTGACAGTGCAGGCGTCGGTGCGTGCTGGCTTCCGGCGGGATGAGCGCTGTTACCGAAGGGGTGCCGTCATCAATTTTACGGCAAAGGACGTGGCTCAGGTTGTCAGGCGAATGGTTCGCGAGAAGTCGCCGCGATTTGATTGACTTAGTATCGAGCACATCTTATTTGCGGGGGATAAAATCTATCGTGTGCTGGCTGCTCTGTTCGGTGCTTGTGTAAACCACGGTTACCTTCCTAAAGATCTTATCAAAACGGTAGTGGTTCCAGTCCCCAAGAATAAAACCGGTGATATGTCATTACTTAGTGATTATAGGCCTATATTAGGTACTATCGTGAGTAAGGTGCTTGAAAGGCTGTTGCAGCCCGCACTGGCCGGTAAGTTGGGTATAGACGATGCACAGTTTGGTTTCCGTGCTGGGCTCTCGACAGATTCAGCTATCTTCACTTTAAAGCACATAGCCAAGTTTTACACTGCCAGAGAAACATCTGTTTATGCCTGTTTTTTGGACTTGAGCAGAGCTTTCGACCTGGTAACTTATAATTTACAATGGGAGAAACTCCAGTGAGCCAAAATAAACCCGAAGGTAGTGAACCAGTTCCGTTAGAATGTGGAGTGCGTCAGGGTGGGCTTACCTCTCCCGATCTATTCAACCTATACATGAATGACTTGATCGTGCGTCTGAAGGGCACCAGGGTCGGCTGTCATATCGGTAATGTATGCAGTAACAATCTGAGTTTCGCAGACGACATGGTGCTCCTCAGTCCATCGATTGAGGGTCTTCGGCGTCTTTTAGCTAAATGTGCTCGCTATGCCGAAGTGCATGGGCTAAAATAAAATTTGTTTATTTGTTTATTTAGGAACAAATAAACAAATTCTATTATAAAATGCAAAAAAAATACTGAGCTGGTTGTATTTAAATCGGGGAAGGGCCCAGAGACTATTGCTCTTCTGTTGTTGGATCGCTCGCCGGTGCGGGTTGTACAGCGGTTCAAATACCTCGGGCATATCCTTACTGGGGACATGCTTGATGATATCTATACTGAGCGGGAACGTCGGGCACTGGCCATCCGCTACATTATGATTGCGCGAATATTTACTCGTTGCAAAGATGAAGTTAAAATTACTCTTTTCAAAGGGAACTTCTATACCAGCCAGCTCTAGCTAGATTACACCAAACGCGCATATAATACCTTGCGGATTCAGTACAATGATGCATTTCATATACTAATGCGACATCCGCGGTTTTGCAGTGCCTCGACAATGTTTGCCGACGCCATGGTCCTTGACGTCTACGCCATTATTAGTGTTAGATCGCGTATCGCATCATTCTGAGACCGGCTGAGAGTGTCGAGCAATGGCATCTTAGCTACTAGTAATTCAAACAAATATCACTATTAACAAAACCGATCTGATCTGAGCAATCAAGTCGACCGATCGATTCGTTTGGAGAAATAAAAATAAAGATGTTTGATCAATTTGCTTCCATAATTAATGATGTTCCATAGAGGTCACCAATGGGCCTTTTTTCCAATTTTATAACACGGTGCACCACTCTGGGAACACTAGGTAATCGCTTTATTATTTTATTTATATGTATTATTATTAGGCTATTATTTAATATAAAATAATTTACCGGTCGGCTTGTGTAATTCCTATTTCATTTAATTATTTAAATTAAATTGTTTTAAATGATTTGTAGTGTTATGCTACTTACATGTCATTTTCCAGTTTCTTCAGCTGGATACTTGCTGAGCTGTACAGCTTGTTATTTGGTATCACCTTTATTTTCATAGGACCCTGTAACGTTTTAAACCATAAGAACACATTAACAAATCATTTTCGCTTTGTATTTTCACACTATCAGCACTTCTAAATCGATAGCGAAGGGGTTTACCTTTGGTGACCTTGTATTTGGCTTTCTCCGAAACTCTGCAATCTCGGGCTTCGTGCGCGCTGGTGCGCTACCCTTTTTTCTTTCGCTGTTATGTAATTTTGGCTATGTGAACTTGTTAAATTTTATATTACGAGCCTGAAACCAAACTTTGACATTTGTTGACGTCCTTGTTTATCAGGTTGTCATGGCTCGTAATACGGAAAACAACAAAAAACCATGAAGTAAATGAAGTAACAATGAATATAAAAAGGTAGCGCACCAGCGCGCACGAAGCCCGAGATGCAGAGTTTCGGAGAAAGCCAAATACAAGGTCACCAAAGGTAAACCCCTTCGCTATCGATTTAGAAGTGCTGATAGTGTGAAAATACAAAGCGAAAATTATTTGTTAATGTGTTCTTATGGTTTAAAACGTTACAGGGTCCTATGAAAATAAAGGTGATACCAAATATCAGACTGTACAGCTCAGCAAGTATCCAGCTGAAAATCATGAAAGCATGAAAAGCAAGAATAGCATGTAAGTAGCATAACACTACAGATTATTAATTAAAAACAAGAGTTACATGAAAATTGTATACAAAGGCGAGCTTATCTCTAATAAAATATCTCTTCCATATATAGAAATCCTCCTGAGTCCGGAGGAGTTTTAGGTTAAAATAAAATTAGAAAACGCAAAAATGTATCATGACTCAACCGCCTTCGTCATTGTCTTATTATGTTTTTCACATTGAACCTCTTTATTGGTTGCGGAACTAATGTTTAACAGCTTTGCGATGCTTAAATTTACTAAGTAAAGAGTTACGTTAATCTGAGGTGCAATGCTTACTATGCCCAACAACTCTCTTAAGATCATTCTCTTAAGATCGGGACCGAAAATCGAATATTGTTGATCTTCAGATAGGTGCCTCTAAAATTATGAACGAACAATTTTCTAATCGGAATCTATGAAGATTACCTAAAAGGCGTTGTGAAGTCGCGCCACGGGCAGCTAGTCTTTACTAAATTTATTGTATAATCTGATTTGATATTCCCTAGTCTTTACTAAATGTATTGTATAATCTGATTTGATGTTCCCTAGTCTTTACCAAAGTGATTGCATAATCTGATTTGATATTTTCTAGTCTTTAATAAAGTGATTGTATAATCTGATTTGATATACCCTTTACTAAAGTGATTGCATGATATGATTTGATATTTCCTAGTCTTTACTAAAGTGACTGTATAATCTTATTTGATATTCCCTAGTCGTTACTAAAGTGATTGTTTATACAATGTAATATCGTAAAATAATGTAAAAGACAAGGTAATATCAAATCAGATTATTCTGATTTGATATTACCTTGTCTTTACTAAAGTGATTGCAGAATCATATTTGATATTCCCTAGTCTTTACTAAAGTGATTGTATAATCTGATTTGATATTCCCTAGAATTTTCTAAAGTGATTGTATAATCTTATTTGATATTCCCTAGTCGTTACTAAAGTGATTGTATAATCTGATTTGATATTCCCTAGTCTTCACTAAAGTGATTGCAGAATCATATTTGATATTCCATAGTCTTTACTAAAGTAATAATAATAATAATAATACCTTGGACACTATTTACACACATTTATCTAGTCCCAAACTAGGATTCCCTGTATCTTGGGTACTAGACAACGATAAATAATAATAATAAATATTATTCTTAGATAGATAAACAACCATGACTAGGGTTCAAACTCCGTTCTCATCAAACAAATATTTGCCCCCACCGGGACTCGAACCCGGAACCCTTGGCTTCGTAGGCAGGGTCACTGCCGACTCGGCCATTCGGGTCGTCGTGAATCGTATAATATGATTTGACATTCCCTAGACTTTACTAAAGTGATTCTGTAATCTGATTTGATATTCCCTAGTCATTACTAAAGTGATTGTATAATCTCATTTGATATTCCCTAGTCATTACTAAAGTGATTGTATAATCTGATTTGATATTCCCTAGTCTTTACTAAAGTGATTGCAGAATCATATTTGATATTCCCTAGTCTTTACTAAAGTGATTGTAGAATCCTATTTCAAATTACCTAGTCGTTACTAAAGTGATTGTATAATCTGATTTGATATTCCCTAGTCTTTATGAAAGTGATTGTTAGTCTGATTTGATATTCCCTAGTCTTTACTAAAGTGATTGTATAATCTGATTTGATATTCTCTAGTCATTACTAAAGTGATTGTATAATCTGATTTGATATTCCCTAGTCTTTACTAAAGTGATTGTATAATCTGATTTGATATTCCCTAGACTTTACTAAAGTGATTGTATAATCTTATTTGATATTCCCTAGTCGTTACTAAAGTGATTGTATAATCTGATTTGATATTCCCTAGTCTTTACTTACGTGATTGTATAATCTGATTTGATATTCCCTAGACTTTACTAAAGTGATTGTATAGTCTGATTTGATATTGCCTAGTCTTTACTAAAGTGATAGTATAATCTGATTTGATATTCCCTAGTCATTACTAAAGTGATTGTATAATCTGATTTGATATTCCCTAGTCATTACTAAAGTGATTGTATAATCAGATTTGACATTCCCTAGACTTTACTAAAGTGATTGTATAATCTGATTTGATATTTCCTAGTCTTTACTAAAGTGATTGTTTAATCTGATTTGATATTCATTAGTCTTCATTAAATTGATTGTATAATCTGATTTGATATTCCCTAGTCTTTACTAAAGTGATTGTATAATCTGTTTTGATATTCCCCCGCAGGCATAGTCCACGATGCTATCGCTTGCGCCGCGTTCCTCAAGTTCCACCCGCAGCTGCCGAAGGCGGGCGCGCGCGTCGTGACCCGCTCCCCGCACAGCGAGCCGCCCCCCCGCTCTCAGCGGCACTCCGTCGAGGTCTCCAGCGCCGGTGAGACTACTATACGAGTACTATACTAGTAGCTCTATGAGCTGCAGGTCTCGCGAGCGACACAGGAAAGCGTTTATTATATATTCAAACCCCTCACACCTCCGACCCTTGAAATTTGACGGATGAACAAATGGAATTATTATAAAAACAAATAACCCGACTGCATTTTCTTCCACTACTACAAACAAACTTTTGAATGCGCCTGGCTACGCACATGGAATATATGTATGAAAGTAGCCATACTAATAACTTTGTAACCGCATATCTCTGCTATTTTGGAAAAAAACATAAACTGAGTCGACAAAAAATAACTACTTACTTAATATAATTATCGATCCTACATACATCATGCCACGAGAATCGGCTGAGAAATTTGATCTGTAGGGGATAAAATCCGGATAAATCCGAAAGACATACATGTAGTGAATTTCTCAATTCAAAAATCGGCGCTATGTGTGTTTTGGCTTGTACTGTTACTTACTACTGCTGCTCTCCAACTTACAATGCTCCCCATTCCACTCATCCTGAATTGACTTCCGCACAGTCGGCTGTTTGAAATCACTGTCCTTTCCATAGTTACGAGCAGGTCTCTCCGAATTCTTTCAAAACTCGTGTCCTCTGCTGCGCCGGCCAAAATACCGGTACAGATTTAAAACCCTGGCTGGAGGTACACTATACATTCGTTCGTTCGACTTTGTATGAAAAATCCGTAAACCGATATTTATATAAGTTGTCTTTATCGCTAGGTCAGTACCTCCGAATACAGCCGTCTGCGTGGGAGACGCTGGCCCGCTCGGGCGAGGAGGCGACTGCGAGCCGGGCCCGCAAGGTGGCGCCGCCGATTACCGAGGAGGACCATATTGCTGGTACCTATGGCAAATAGATATTAACAAAAATAGGTGGAGATGGGCGGGGCACTTGGCTAGACGGGATGATGGATGGTGGGCCAAAGCATTCACTGAGTGGTGGCCAAGGGCAGTGACAACACCAGTGGGCAGACCACCTGCCCTATGGTCTGACGATATCATCATGACAGGATCTCAATGGATACGGTAGGCACAGAATCATGCGGATTGGCGCTGTAGAGAAGAGGCCTATGTCAGCAGTGGTTGATGGGGGCTGAAGATGATGATGATGATAGCAAAAATATCCTGAGACCCCCTACATCAAACGTGAGTCCATAATGCATTGTTGACTCGCGTTTGAGAAGGGCATGAGAGGTTGAGTTACATTCTGTAAGATTAGTTGATCTCATGGCTCTCTGTTATACTCTGACTAATCCACTTTACTTTTGATACGTGTTTGGGTTTTGATTGGTCTCATGTAAAGCGATTCTATTAATAGACTTTAAAGGGTGTTTGGTAGATCGATGCAAAGCATTAAAATAAAGATAGTACGGACCTTTTAAACTTGCATTCCGAGACTAAGAATATTTATTTATAAATACCGGTGACAGCAAAATTTTCCAACTCTTTCGCAGATTAGCCGTCAAAAATCACTGATACTCATTACAAGTAGGAAACGAAACGTAACACAAGACGAGCTCAACACAATCGTAATCTTATGTACGTCGGGAGTACCAAATCTAACTTGTGATTGCCTTGTAATTGTGTGCAATATCATCTCAATATGAATTTACGTTTTGCATACCAAGAGTAGCACTACAGAGGACATTATTTAATTAGGAATCATTGAAAAAGAAATAAATTTTCGTTCAAAATCGCAATTGTTACCGATTAACTGAAAAAATGTGGGTTATTTCGTCAAAACCATAAAACATCGATAAAAACGAAACGATAAGACTTCGACTAAAATAAATTTGGCCTTAATGTTTCTAAAAATGGTCTGTACTATCTTCGATACAGGGCTTTGCATCTATCTACCAAATACCCTGTAGTTCTGAACTGAAGAAGTGGAAGTTTCACTTAGTTCATATTTTGGAAGTATCCTTGTTCATAGCGGAGACCTCCGGTCAAATGTTAGTTGGTCGCTTTTTGTGGCTTGTACTAAATATGTACCTAATAAAAAAGTAAGTCAAATAAAATGAGCGCTAGATTACACGACTAACCTACTGACATCGGCATTAATATTCGTTCGCACATTACTCGTAGTGTTGATTCCAGACCGCACCGCACAGTTAGTTGTGAACGTACTACCGCCGGCTCTACGTGCGCTCGTCGGACTATGGGACGCGCTCAACGATGCTGACCAATTGGCCTCCGCCTCTGATAAGTAGGTCACTTCAACCACTGTTATACTGTTCAGCCGGAAAAAAATGAATCTCGGTCTTCAAGAGATCATCGTCTTGATTAACATGGAAATGGAGGCCGGGAAAAGATATTTTTTCGCATGACAACGAATGTATTGAATGACTGTCGTCTAATGATCTTACCTACGGTGGTATTTAAATAGTAAACTTGCAGGTTTAAAAAAGAAGGAGCCCACGAGAGGAATGAAAACGAAGCGGAGAATATGATTGGTCTGCGAAAGAAGAGGGATTGGAAGACAGCGGTTAAAACGCCTTACGCAGGTATTTAGGTTTCTTTAAAATATTATTCATTTTGAATATAACATAACATAGCGTCACGCCTTTTCCCATATGGGGTGGCAGAGGCAAAATTGTTCCCACTTTGAGCCAGTTATTCAATACTCCATTTTGCGTGTCAAGGAGCTAACCCATCGCGGCAGCTATGGAGTAATGAAGATTTTCCTCGCGATGTTTTCCACCACCGTTCGAACGTCCGTATAATCTACTTAAGATAAATTAATTATCTCATTGGAACAAGGAGCAATCGAACCTGCATCTCCTGTTTGTGAAGCAAGCGTGAAGCCGATTAGACCACGCAGCTCATTTGAATATTTTACATTTAATATTTGTACCAGCTGGTATTACATCTGACCATTTCCTGAGCTTTTAAATATCTAGAAATAAAATTTTAGGTTACTTTTATTATAACTCAAAAGCGCATTACGCTTCAATGATTCAACGACCTTGTCATCCATCACATTTCACCAGATTCACAATATAAATACAAAACAAAATTTTGTGAAATTCTGTGCTGCCGACTTCGACGATGTGTTATTTATGCTTAGGGGAATGATAAAACGTGCGAATAAAGAACTAATGGAGCGAATGACAGAATTGCCTATTATGAGCGATAAACGCGACACGCGAACATGAATGACGCGACGAAATTACTGAATAGTTTAGCTAACGCTTATTGGCTAAATAAAGCCTGTTTGGCTTGGCGAAGTGAAGGGTCAGGGTAGGAGAGGTGGTGAACGTAGTGAAGCACCCTTTATTCTTCGTGTTAGCTTGAACATGTAAGAACAACAACATACATTGCTCGTTTTATGTTTGATGTTACTTGAAATAAGATTTTCAAGATGCTAGTCCGCAAACCAGTAGTTATATCATTCATAATTTTGTCATTCAAAATCAGTATTTTGGTGAATCAAAAACTGGATATACGTTCATACGTTTACATGCTCCCATTATTTCATTACCTAAGCCGTCCGGTGTGAGCTTTGCGGCGGCGCGCCCGTCCCGCCGCCGGTCGCGGCGCACATGCGTCACGCGCACCCCGGCTGCCGCGGCGCGTCGGCGCGCGGGTACGACCGCGCCGGCGCCTACCGCCGCGCCGACCCGCCGCCCGCGCCGCACGCGCTGCCGCCGCTCTGCGGACAACTCGCGCAGGGTAGGTATCACCAACTGATTTGTGGAACTGGTCACTGGAGGCTGGAGGAATATTTATAACTTATATAACTTATTAATGATTAAGCGCTTTTTCAGTCGTTAAGCTCGAAATATAGAAAACGCGTCAAGCATGAATATCGTGTCAGAAATGACAAAGTAGTCTCGATATAAGTACTAGCTCGCTTTCTATCTTCCAGGCCTAAGCGTCTTGAGGGAGTTTGATCCCTCAGTCACTCGGAGAGTATATATAGAGTTATTCGAGTTGTGTTTGTTTCGCTTGGGATTCGACTGGATCTTGTGCATGACATGACATCTGTTTATTAGATTCTGCCTGTTTTTACATCCCAAACATCCCTACAAACAACTAACGAGAGTCGCATTCGGTTCCAGCGTACCACCTCTGGTACATCTTCTGCGAGCGTTGCCGCGAGCGCGCCCTGCGCAGCGCCGCTCCGTGCAAGTCGGTGACGTCACGCGGCGCCGATTACGCGCGCGATCCCGCACTCGAGTATGACCACCACGTCATCAGGGAGAACGCCATGTTCCTGCTTGATCTGGCGCCGCTGACCAACTCCGGTGAGCTATCATATAACACACAAACCGCGTCAAAAACATCGCACCTTCACTATCGGGGTCCCAAAGAAGAACAATCTTATACAAAGTAAAAAAAGTAAACACGATACGAGTATTATTTAGTATTATTTAGTAGGTATCATTTATTTCAATTTTCAAATTGCACTGGAATTGAGCGCACAAAAAAGTTGTATTCAAATTAATTAATTATTTCCTTGCTAGTATTAAGTACCTAGTTTTTTATAATCTTTAAGCGTTTTCTTTTCACTCTTTTTTCTTTCTCTTTCTCGATATAGAAGGCACGTATAGAATACGTACCTTACTCAGTACAATCCTGTTTTAGTGGTTAGATTGTCCGTGGCATCACCGACCGGCTATGACGGAAGACCAGCGTTGGTTGTAAACCAGCCAGCATTATGCTGAGTCAGGGCACGTCAGGGTCCGTTTTGCGACACACAAGCTTGTTTTAGAAATTTTGTATTATATATTAGTGTAAGTGCCTGTCTCGCAAATAAATTATTATTCTATTCTATTCTATTCTATTCAAAGTATAATTTCAAAAAGGTGCGATATTTGTGACGCTGAGTGTAAATAGGTGTTACAATTTTTATGCGACTGTTTAGACTATAATTCTGTGGTAACTCCGAACCACAGCCTTATCGACGCGGTTAGTATCAAATTGGCGTTTGGCATATGGGGAATATCTCACTTTTCCAAAATGGGTCGATTCGAGTTATTAATGCCCGGTTCCTATATTTAACGGATCGTCATCCGTAAAAGTAACTGTCCGTTTTTCCCTAACCAACTACGAGTCATTAATACCGTTCCACAATTTACTTTCTGTACCTTTTACCTACGGACGTCCGTTGGTCATAGATGTCATTGAAATACCGACGCGCCCTCTTCACTCAGAGATGTGCGTTTCGTTATATGCAGGATTGAAATTTGTAATAAGATAAAGTTCAAGCCGATACAAATTAGATTTACATACGAATTGATCTTAGAGTTCTATATACTTATGATGTTTATTAGAGCTACACGAACGCAGGCATCTTCGTGACATATTTTTTTCCTTATCAAACTTAATAGAATGCATAGAATACATAACAAGGACGGAACGTTCATCGCGCGAAAAAGACATTTGACTCGACATTGACATCCATCAATTGAAATAAGTATACATATATCCTGCAAAAAGTTTGAGTCTTCTTCTAGTCGACAAATTCTTCAAAAAATACAAAGTGTATAATACATTTCAAACCACCAGGTTTGAAATGTATATTACGCCGGTGAGTACCTATCATCTTCCCATTTGATTTATCTACAAATTTGTCTGCCGCCTAGTAGGCATGCAACGTTTTTGCCTCAGTACCTAAATCTTCATTCAGGGCTAAGACTCAGGGATATTTCTGTCGGTTCTTTCGTTCTAGTCGCTCCCTCATGGCTGAGGATCGTGACCGTCATGGTTGTTGGTACGAGGCTTGTTCAGTGATCTCCCATTTGTTCTGTCCTGGGCATTGAGCTAATGGTCCTGGGCTGCATGTTTTGCCTATTATCTTCTGCTGAGTCAGTCTCACTGGAGTTCGATATAATTTCGAACACTTCTCTGTCACTATCTGATGAACTGGACATTTTAAATTCAAAATTACAGTGAAAACAGTCAAATATAAAATTTAACCGACCGAAATTGAGGGGTAACCAAGTGACATTACGAATAGTTATCTGGAAAGTCTACTGACGTTTAAAATATTTATAGGAACGCAACCAAGTGACATCTCCATACAATACGCTTACGCTCCGTTGCCGGTAACCCTCCCATCCGTTAGTAGCCAGCCGTCGGTTGGTTGCATAACGAGACGTTTGTTATAGGAACGGTTTTAGCTTACGCCTCGTAGAATTAACTACCATTCGTAACTAAAACGGATAGTTTTTGAAATATAGGAACCGGGCATAAGAGAACTGGTCAGGTCACTGAGCAGTCTTTTCGGTAGATATTTCTACAGTATTCCCAAGCATGATATTCGTATTGTATGGAGATGTCACTTGGTTGCGTTCCTATAAATATTTTAAAGCTCAGTAGACTTTCCAGATAACTATTCGTAATGTCACTTGGTTACCCCTCAATTTCGGTCGGTTAAATTTTATATTTCACTGTTTTCGCTGTAATTTTGAATTTAAAATGTCCAGTTCATCAGATAGTGACAGAGAAGTGTTCGAAATTATATCGAAACTCCAGTGAGACTGACTCAGCAGAAGATAATAGGCAAAACATGCAGCCCAGGACCATTAGCTCAATGCCCAGGACAGAACAAATGGGAGATCACTGAACAAGCCTCGTACCAACAACCATGACGGTCACGATCCTCAGCCATGAGGGAGC